>JAPTOF010000007.1:2680000-3880000 GCA_028554755.1 Cordia subcordata
GATAAGAGATAATATCCGGAGCTAGAAATTTAAAATTAGGAAGTCAATTAAACTTAATTAGAAAGATCAATGATACTAAATGTTGTAATTATAAAAAAGTATAAAAAGTATTTTTTAACAAAATAAAAGGTAAGATTATGTGAAGGAAAGACAACCGATTAAGTTAATGGTGTTAGATTCATCTAAATAGAAAAAATCAATTATTTTAAATTCATAAATATGGCAATAATTTTTTAATATAGAATTAAGTTATCTTTCAAAGAATTAAGATGACTAGGTACAAATATATTTTTTTGTATACTTGAAAAATTTTTTTTTGACGGTTCTAGTGACCCAGTTGGATAAGCTTATAGTAAAGCATGTTATAATGCGTGAAAAAGAGTATTTTTTTTAGAGCTTTATCTTTTTAAAAAATTACTCCACAAACTTATTTAAAAATAGTATATTTCATGAAACAAATAAATTTGTATGTAAAAAGTATGTCATTAATTAATAATTCAATATGCAAAAAAAGTTATCCAATATATAAACTCTAAAATCTCATGATCAAACGATAAATAAATTAAGCATTTCTAAGATTTTATCCACTTAAATTACATATCTATTACAAAACTTAACCAATTAAAGTATAATTTCAATAGCCAAAAACACTCATTAAACAAAACTTCAAAGTTTCAAAGCAAAATATATATATATATATATAAAAGATTACAATAAATTTTTGAAAAAAATTTACTCTTGGTCATTGTATTAGTGTTGTGTTTTAAAATGTTTACCCACTAATTAACAACAAAGAAAATATTAAAAAATTAAATAAAATTATGTTTCCAAAAAATAAATAAAGTTGGACATAATATAATTTTATCTATGATCATTAATGTGTTAAAATTGGAAAACAAAATCACACAAGCAAACAAAAACTTTTGGGGGGCCAAATTTTTTTTAAAAAATTCTTTAAATACAACATATATACGCATGAAAAGTTCTTTTTGGAACTTGGGGGCTAGGCCCTCCGGTCCCTCTAACTCTGCCCCTGGATAATGTGGTGTACATTAATTGGAAGATATGGGCACTCCTTTATTTTTATATGCACAGACATCTGTCTGTGTTTATACGTATAGAGTATGTATATATATGTATATGTGATTTAATTATTATTGCCATGCATAGTTAAAGTTTCTGCCTATTAGCTTCACCTTTTTGAAGTTTTGAGATACAAGGACAGAATTGGGACAATTTTTTTAAAAATTCGTGTGTTTTTTAGTTTAAAAATAAAAAAATTAGTTTAATGGTAAAATATGCATATTACTTCCTGTAGTTTACTTAATTAATTAATTACCTCTTATATTTTAAAAATTATCATATTAATCCCCTAATCAATGTTTTTCAAAAGATAACGCGTAATCTCATACTTCAACGTTTTTCATTAAAAATTAACTTATTAGGAACTAATGAAACAAACCACAGGAGTGTGCCATATTTTGACGAGTATAAAAGTAACGTAAAAAGTTTTAAAATGTAATCAAATAGTTAGACAAACAAGACCAACGAACATTTTCCTAATTTGTTTTACTTGCAAAAAAAATTATCTTAACTAAAAAGTTTACTAATATATGATCAGTAAATATGACTCCCACCGAACAAAACTCATATATAAAATAGGATTAAGATCCTCTCATATTAGGGCTTTTCTCATATTGATGTAAGAGGATTATCTCAATCATTTATGTATTAAGTAAAGTTATTTCAACCATTTATTTGAGGCAAATCTCTAAAAAAGTGGGTAATGGGAGGGAAAATTTTTTTTTGAAAGCTAGGATGATTTCACCCATTCTATGAATGAACAAAATTTTCTTTCTATCAATATGAGAGAATCTTAATCCATAAAATAGTCCTTGCTAAGATGTGGATAATATCATCAACAATGTTTCTCTTTGAATCCGAGTTGTTTTGTTATATCCAAAATCTATTTCAGACTTAATTTTCATCATATTATATCTTCTGTATTTGACATTACAAATTATCAACTTAAAGTGGAATGTTATCTATTTGTGTACACACACAGATATATATTTCTTACCTACCTTGTTATTATACGTGGCATAAATTAGTTAGCCCACAAGTATTACGATCCACACAAGTAGTGTGTGATTACCCACAAACTAAAATACTCAAATGTTGAATCAATTAAATATATGCCATTTGGAAGCTTCCTGGCAAGTGAATTGTAGATGAAATTGGCACTAACAACTTTAATCATGGCAAGAAACATAAACGTGGAAAATCTTTGATTTGGTTCGTTGTACAATGAAGGAAAGTTGTTCGTGTGGAAAGGATAAAATTCTTCTCACAAAAGACAGATGGCGTAGAAACAAGAAGTTTCCTTGTTTCTAGATAAAGTAAAAACATGCAATTTGTGTTAGGTTTAGGGAGATAACTTCATGCAATCAAACATTATAATATTATTAAGTACGTGTATGACGCAATAAGAGTTTCCGATCCAAAAGTGATGATCTGAATTCACATTTGTGTGGTGAAAGATTGGGTTGGGAGTTCTAAAGAAATATAGGACTCCCCATCTTTATGAAAATACTTCAAGTTTAAGAAATTGAATTTTGGTCCTCCATTAATCTTCTAGAAATGAAACTTATAAAAAAATATTATTTGACCTTTAATTGATAAAAATTAATGTCGGATACGCCATTATTTGAGGTGTTTTTTCAATTATTTTTTGGGTTGCAAACCGAAGGAATTTCAATCAAAGTTCGCCTCCTTTCGCTTGTTTGCGTTTCGCTCTTTGCCCAATGGGTCTGCCAAAAGTGAGGAGTGCGTAAGTGAAGTTTTAGTATTGAGCTTCGAATTGTTATTAGTCTTTATTTCTTTCTGCTATAGAAATAGTCATTTTCTAGGAGCATTACGTATGTACGTACCTTTTATAGTTAGTAAAATTAATGGGGTAAATTGCTAGGGCTTCTCATGTGGTCCATTAAAAATGTGTCGGACTCTTTTGTGGTTTAAGAAGTCTCTCGTAACTTTCTTACGGTCCACTAAAAATATATTTGACTCCCTACCACTAAAACATTTGTTATATTTAACTATAATTGCATTACATGCACCAAATTGCACATCGTGGGATTTCTATCGAAATTAACTTTTATTGGTTCAAACTACAACTCTGTTTCCAAAAAAAAAATTCCCATGACAAGCAATTTTGAGGAAACAAAAATTAATTTGGACAAAAAACTTTACAACGTGCAATTTGGGTTCGTGCAACGCAATTATGGTTAAAGATATTGGATTTTTTAAAGGTGGAGGGGTCGAATACACTTTTAATAGACCATAGGGATTACAAATATTTTTTTAGACCATAAGGAGTTTGATACACTTTTAATGGACCAAATGGGATCTCTAACAACTTACCCAAACAATAATGTTATTATTGACTAATTAGTGTTATTACTGGGGAAAAAAAGAAAATTTATTTAGTTAAGGAGTCGCAATGTTAAACTAGAAAGCATTTTTCTGCTATGATACATACATGTTACAAGTATATATACCAAATTATAGAAATTTTATTCATAAATTCCTATATCTACTTTTTATCATCGTCATGGAATCACATAGTGTTGCGAACACTCCGGGTGAGTTTATTTCTTTTTTTTGAAAAAAAAATTAATAGCGATTTCCCATGTACCTTTATATTGACTTGAATTCAATATTAATAAATCTCAAGTGAGAGATGTAACTCCGGGTGAGTAAATTTAGTTTTATGTAAGTTGGTCTTTGTTAGGAAAATAAGACGCATAACACACACTTACGCAACGAAATTAAAACACGAGTAACGAGAAAAGAATACGCGCTATTAAACGTGGTTCGGCCCTCTGCCTACATCCACGATCCCTCTGGGATAAATTTTACTATTCAATAATAATAGTTACAACACAGGTGATGACTTTTTGTACGGACAAAAAAGTCTAAACCCTCCCCACAGAGTTCTTACAATGGTTCTATCCTCAACAGGACTAGAACGAATATAAGACACTCTCGATGCTCTCAGGCTCTCTCTCTCACCCACACCCCCATGTGGTGTGGCCCTAAGGCACTCCATATATAACTAATACAAGAGTCCTATTTATAAATGAGATTTCCTTGTCCTCCAAGACAAAAGATTTCCTAATCTATCAATCTTATCATATTAAGACTCTTACAATAACTATAATTTTAACTCTCATTAAAACTCTTTTTTAATTTGTATGGGCTTGTACTTTGAGTCATAACCCAACAAATTCCTCTCTTCGCGAAAAGTCCGAAACTTCTTTGCCGCAACTGGAACCTCTCCACAGTCTACATGCTAGAGCTCTCGCTCGACAATATTCTTTACGGCAACAGCTACCAACACATCCCAGCAGGTTTTCGGAGTCATCCCCAACATCCCTCTTCGTGCATATTCTTTACGGCAACAACTACCAACACATCCCAGCAGGTTTTCGGAGTCATTCCCAACATCCCTCTTCGTGCCTTCTAACCTCAACCTCTCAAGGTTGTTTGCGTCCTCCCTCGACACAAGGCATTTCGGACGTGGTCTTCTCTTCTAACAGTAGCATTTCTTATCAGTCGCCTGGCCAGGACTCTGATCGTTCAGCTACGTAGACTCTCTTCACGTGACTACTCCCTTGAATCGAACCTTTTTCAACTAGTCTACTCATCCAAACTTCTCTCCTTTAGAAGTTTGTTCACTAGTCGGCTAAATGTGTTTGCTCGCACAATGCTTCAAAGACTTTTGCAGAATTTCATTGTTTTAACCAATTTCAAGGTTCACCCACTATACATCAAGAAATTTGGCAATCAGGACGTCGAAAAACGGTAGGGAGACCCTCAGTCAACGCGGTCAAACCCCTGCAGCCCATCGGTCAAACCTTTTGTTTGATTGTTTGACCACAAACTCACAAAACGTGACCTGCTTGTATCTCACAATCCGACCGTCGGATTGTTACGAAATTTTAGCAGCTTACTCTCCTCGCCGAGACGAACACACAGCAATAAACAGATCATTGATCAGGCTCCGCGAAGGCTGCCAAACGTGACCAGCAGATCAGCAAATTTTCTTTTACTCCTCTTCGGCGTTTCTTTTTCGTTTTTAGTGCAAACCAGCGTCCTCCCTCCAACCAGGCTCTCGATACCACTTGTTAGGAAATTAGGACGCATAATATACACTCACATCGCGGAATTAAAACAATAGTAACGAGAAAAGAATACGCTATTAAACGTGGTTTGGCCCTCTGACTACGTCCACGATCCCTCTGGGATAAATTCCACTATTCAATAATAATGGTTACAATTCAGGTGATGACTTTTTGCACGGACAGAAAAGTCTAAATCCTCCTCACAGAGTTCTTACAATGGTTCTATCCTCAACAGGACTAGAACGAATATAAAACACTCTCGATGCTCTCAAGCTCTCTCTCACACCCACACCCCCATGGGGTGTGGCCCTAAGGCACTCCATATACAACTAATAAAAGAGTCCTATTTATAGAGGAGATTTCCTTGTCCTCCAAGATAAAGGATTTTCTAATCTATCAATCCTACCAAAATTGAAACTCTTACCATATCTAGAATTTTAACTCTCATTAAAACTCTTTTCTAATTTGTATAGGTTTGGACTTTGAGTCATAACCCAACAGTCTTTTTATTACAAAAGATGGAAAATAAATAAATAAATAAAGGTGAGTCATGGAAATTATCATCAAGAATCTCAAAATACATAATCAAGTCTACTTGGAAAGTGACCATCCAAAAAGTAGTCTTCCTTAAAAGCATGAGAAAACTTCGCGAGCTCTTCGATGCATTTTCCAGGGAGTGAGGAACATAAAAGCAAGAAATTGACACGAAAATACAGGCAAGAAAAGAGCAATAGTTCAGAAATTGACAAGCAAATAAGAATATATATACTCAAGCTCTTGTCATAGAGGTGCTTTGAGGATGTAGATCCGAATACAGAGTGTGTGCGTGCTTTGGAGACAAGAAATATGATTCCTTTGAATTGACTTATTAAAAAAGAGAGTAAAATATATTTTATTTGTTGTATTTTGTTAACATTATATATGATCGTATGTGATTTCAAAATTCTTTAATATCTTTAAAACTTTTTAAAAAAGTTTAAAAGAAGAACATAATTGAAAGAAGCCAATTTAAATGAGCCCTAAAACAATAAAGACACCGTGTGCCCAAACTCAAGTGGGGAGTGCTTTTCTGAAAACAGTATGCATGTCAACACATGACAATCGACGTGAACAGAAATGGTCCCGGCTAGTAGCTTTTACATGTGGTTCTCGGACAATCCCGCGCACAAGAAATCGACAAATCGGGGGCTTCTCCTCCGCACAACCCACCAGTACGTAGCGGCCACTTCTTTGGCCTCATCACCCTCTGATTAATTTAATGGTCCGTTTGAATTGGTTTTTTTAAAAGTAATTTTTAAAAAATATATTTTTTAATAAGTTAAAATTTATGACTTCTAAAAAAAGTTATATTTGAACTTTTTTCAGAGTTTTAATTTTTTTAAAAATCAAATCAAATAACTATTTCAAATTTAATGTAACTTTTTCAGGAGAAAGAAAAAGTGCTTTTTCCTAAATAACCAATCCAAACAGGCCCTAAGCCTTTGTTACACTGCATCTTG
Organism: Cordia subcordata; assembly: GCA_028554755.1. Classification (NCBI taxonomy): domain Eukaryota; kingdom Viridiplantae; phylum Streptophyta; class Magnoliopsida; order Boraginales; family Cordiaceae; genus Cordia; species Cordia subcordata. Next base: position 2,686,683 of record JAPTOF010000007.1, read on the forward strand.
TAATTTGATAAAAGTGAAAATTATTTTCGAACACTTTTTTTTATTTTCAGTAAGAAAAAACCGATAGACCTTATTATAAAAGGACACATAGAGCTTATTTGGATTGATTTTTTTCAAAAGTGTTTTTTTTAACAACTTTTTTTTATAAGCTGAAAATTTTGACTTCTAAAAAAAATTGTATCTGAGATTTTTTTAGAGTTTCAGCTTTTTTGAAAACCAAATCAAATAGTTATTATAAATTTAATATAACTTTTTTAAAAAAAAAATTTCCTTAAAAAACCAATTCAAATAGGCCCATAGGCATATGGCCAGGGAAGGTTGCGGTCTATTTGTGCGGGTTCACTTGAATGTAACTATATGTAAAAATAGAACGGTTATACAATATTTTTAAAATGCGAGACCTTATTAAGTATAATTGTAATATGTTTGTATAATATTTTTAAAATATGAAACTCTGTCAAGTATAATTATAATGTTTATTTTTCTATAAAAATATTCAAAATTTTTAAATATATTGAACAGATTGAAAATTTTTCTAACTCTGTCCCGGCATATGGCCTTTTAGAATATATTGCCAACAACTTCTTAAATAGTAACAGTAACAATAATATGGCATTGTGAAAAAGTTGTTGGCATATATGATGTGGATATGAAATCATAAAAATAGAGGATTCGTTCTATCTCTTTTCTTTTTTTTTTTTTTATATAATAGTTTCATATAAGCATTAGGATGTCAATGCAGACTGCCTAAACTAAGTTTACCAGTATAATAATCAAAGTGATGAACTTCACATTATCCTTTGTATTACAGAAGATTCACATTATAATTTTATTTTAAAATTAGCTTAAAACTCTCTGTTATTTTTATTTTGGAGGAGTAGCTCTTAGTGTACCAACTAAATTCTAAAATGAGAACATTCTTCGAGCGATATTACACAAATTAAATTGATAGTCAAGAATATTTTGTGTTTTGAAATCTTTATTTGTAATTATAAGAAATAAGTTGGATTTTGTTATTAATAAATCTTTTTAATAAGATTTCTTCCATTATATCCTCTAAATAGCTAGTGTTATTGTCAGGAATTTAAGAGTATTTTGGTCAAATAAGTTAATCTCAGAATTTCAGCTTAGGCTATAAAAAGTAGTTTGTTTATATGAAAAACTTATCTCATATCAAACGCAGTATTAGATAAGATCATCTTTAATTTTCAAAATTTAAGATAAATTTACTCCAAATGAGCTAACTTTTCTTAAGCCATTTCAAGAGTGGAAAAAGAACAATAAAAAGATAATCACTTTGATAAAGATAGACAAGCCTACCCTAGAATGTTGTGATATATGAAGTAAGGCTAGTTTGATATAACTAACTATTACGGTAGTTCATAATTATTTGAGTAACTGATTATTTGATAGCTGTTATATTTTAGTTATTAGTATGGAGCTATTTAGTTAGTTGATTGAATAAAATATGTTTGATAAATTTAGTAGTTGAACTAACTAAGAAAGATAATATAAAAAGATATTGATATCATATTATTATTGTTATGATAATTATTAGTATTATTATTGAAATAAGATAATCTATTTTATAATTAAATATATATTTTTTATAATAATATTTTATTATTAAAGCATATTAAAACTAATTTTGTAATAATTTTTTTGTATCAATATTATAAAAAATATTGTTTATCAAAATTCAAATTTTATTTTATAAAATAAAAATAATAAATAAACTAATAAAACTTATACTTTTAGTATACTTTGATGTGGATACTATTTGTAATTGTTTGTGTCATTCTGGATTTATATATATGAAAAATGGTAAAAGTATAAAAATATTAAGATAACAAAAAGAGAGAGAGATTGGAGAGAGGGTAGATGTATCCCTCAAAAAAAGAAAAATAAAACACTAAAAGCTATTGTGAAATATTAAAAATTTTTAACATTTTAAAAGAGAGGTACTTGCTAAAAGTTATTTAAAAAATTAGTTGAATTACTATTTACTGATCAAAATGACTTTGACGCTAAAAATTACTCTATATATATATATATATTGTATTGTCCAACAAAGCTAAGAGTTTGTTTAGCCTAGTTGTAAAATTTTAGCTCTTAAACTATAGAGCTTTGGGTAAAAATATTATTGAATAAAAACTATTGATTGTTTGGCCTAGTATTTTAAAAGTTGAACTTTAAGTTATTTTGAAGATAATATTAGATTTTAAAAATCATGGAGTGGTATTTATTAAAAAAAGAAGAAGAAAAATAATTTCTGATATAATGTAAAAACACCTTGTCAAAACCCTTTTTTGGAAAAAAAAAACTCCAATTTTTAACATTTAATTTTTCAACTTTTTGTAAAAACTCTTTTAAAAAATAAACTAAACGATTTAGTTTTAACTTTTAAACACGTAAAAAGTATTTTTGAGAATCTACAAATTAAGCCAAACAAACTTTAAAACTCCCCACCCAAAAAAAAAAAAAAAAAAAACACTAAGTAGGTTAACCATGAAATGCCATCACTTTAGACCTCGCATCATGGATCAAATTCTTGACCATTCAACCAACCTAACAACCAGTGTCAACTTACTGCGTCCCGTCAATGTCCCCCCTCTCATTTCCCATTAACCTCAAAAGTGCCCCCAACTCAATTATGACACGATTCTATTTACACATACAAGGCAAAATATATTCATTGTTTTCTTAAAGTATTATTAGTGGGTTCAAAAATTTATGAAATCACCAATAAAGAATCATATATGGAAATTAAATTATGAATTTTTAAATCTTACCAGGCAAATATCCTAACCACGTCCTTAATTCTTGTATATCTCTCCATGAACATAATAATCATTTTTTATTTTCCAACAAAAGAATACTTTTAATACAAAAAATATATTTCTTTAATAAATTCTTAAAACTCTTAAGAAATCCTAAATTAAAAATTTTTCCAAAAGAAAAAATTACACCTTCTAAAATAATATATATTATAAACTCAAATAACATTATATTTGTTAAAGTTAATTAATGACTTCACATTTATAAAAAAATTACTATTTTTGTTATTTCATATTAGACATAACCTAACACCTAAAACAATGAACTATTAAAAAATAATACATTTAATATTTGAATGATTAAAAATAATAATTTTTTACATTAATAAAAATTTTAAATAATGTAATATTAAAAAAAGTTGAGTGTAAAATATAGTACCTACACTGTACACCGTATACACAGTGCTCCACATGAATATTGTACATTGTGTGCGAACAGTATGAGCACAGTACATAACAATACATATGTTCAAAATTTTAATACTATAGGCTTAAAATTTTTATATTATAGGTTTAAAAATTTTATACTATAGGCTCAAAACGCTTATATTAAGTTGCAAATATGTCCGAAACTCTCATATTATATGTTCATAGATTATACTCTATGTTCAAAATTTTTATATTATTTATTACATATCCATGGATAAAGACACGCAAGTAAATTTGGTATATAATCAAAATTATTGTTTTATATGTTCAAAACAAATATATTATTAGTTCAAAATGAATAAGTGGTAATATCTAATCAATTAACAGTTCTAGCTCAAAACTATTGTTCTATATATTCAAAACCAATACATTATTAGTTCAAAATGAATAAATGTGCAAAACCAATACATTATTAATTCAAAATAAATAAGTATGATATCTAATCAATTAACAGTCATAATTTGAAACTATTATTCTATATGTTAAAAATTCGTATATTATATATTCAAAACCTTAATACAAGGAATAGACAAATTTGATTTAGCCAAAATATCAAACACTTAATTTTCATTATTTAAATAATTTATTAGACAGCCAAATTCTCTATTTTTTCACTTATATACATTAACTACATACTATACACCGCCACCATGACACACACACGGATCTCTTGTTACAGATTTGAAAAATTAACTTAAAAAGAGAAGAGAAAGAGAATAACTAAAATCCTCAAAGAACCTATACGCAAAATTACATCAATGATTTTCACGATTTTGACATGTTAAAACGTAATTTTTTTTTTAAATTTAAACAACGTCATTGGATGTCGTTTTAATAAGTGTGTTCAACACCCAATTTAAGGAATATCGTACTCCGTAGGCAGGTGCACACAACTTACGGAGTACAGTAAAATTTGCGTATAAAACACACCTGGAAAAAGGAAAAAAGTTGCAGTGAGAGAAACTTTTTAGAGAGGAAGGGGGTAGGTGTGAGATTGACCGAACCTCCTCAACGCGCACACACGCACATACACACATCACCAACAAATCACAATCTCAATTCTTCTCTACCCAACATCGCACGCGCTCACACGCGCTCGCTCAGGGCTATATAAAACACACGTTTCTCCCCTTCAATTTTCTTAGCTTGGCTGTTCCCTTCTCTAGAGAACTACAAGCTTCACTATCCCTATTTCTCTCTCTCCCCCCCTAATTTTCTCGATTTTGCATTTTGGCCCCTGAAACTTTTGATTTTGCTTCGTTGACGACGAGAAAAGGAAAATGCAAGCCCTTTCTCCATCACCGGGTGGTAAAAGCCTCAAGAGTTTGGTACCGGCGAGTTCGACTCACCGAGTCGGGCCGAGTCCACTATTAATTCAGTGTGCTTACCGGTTCGACTCAGCCAACGCGGCGAATACTTGTACCGGCTTCGGAGGGCTGGTCGGCGCGAGCCGAGCCGACTGGCAGAGCACGTGCGCCATTCTGGCCAGCAAGGTGGTGTCGCAGCAGCAGGACACGGAGAAGGGCGGCGCCGACAGCATCACCACCGTGAATGGGCACAAGAGCCTAGATCTAGTCCCCATTGACAAGATTCCGAAGCCGCTGACGATAGCCGACTTGTCTCCGGCGCCGATGCACGGATCGAAGCTCCGAGTCGCTTACCAAGGCGTCCCCGGCGCGTATAGCGAAGCAGCCGCCGGTAAAGCCTACCCTAACTGCGAAGCCATTCCGTGCGATCAGTTCGAAGTGGCTTTCCAAGCCGTTGAGCTCTGGATAGCCGACCGAGCCGTTCTCCCCATCGAAAACTCCCTCGGCGGCTCAATCCACCGCAACTACGACCTCCTCCTCCGCCACCGCCTCCACATCGTCGGCGAAGTCCAGCTCCCCGTCCACCACTGCCTCCTAGCCCTCCCCGGCGTCCGCAAAGAGTTCCTCACGCGCGTCATCAGCCATCCTCAAGCCCTAGCCCAATGCGAGCTCACTCTAACAAAGCTCGGCCTGAACGTCGCGCGCGAAGCCGTCGACGACACAGCCGGCGCAGCCGAATTCGTCGCCGCCAACAACCTCCGCGACACCGCCGCGATAGCCTCCGCACGTGCGGCGGATCTGTACGGCTTGAACATACTAGCGGACGGAATACAAGACGACTCGAGTAACGTGACCCGGTTCGTAATGCTCGCCCGCGAACCGATCATCCCTCGAACCGACCGGCCGTTCAAGACGAGCATCGTCTTCGCGCACGATAAAGGCACGAGCGTGTTGTTCAAGGTACTCTCAGCGTTCGCCTTCCGGAACATTAGCTTGACGAAGATCGAGTCGCGGCCGCACCGGAACCGGCCGATACGGCTTGTCGACGACGCCAATGTCGGAACGGCGAAGCACTTCGAGTACATGTTCTACGTGGATTTCGAAGCTTCCATGGCGGACGTTAGAGCTCAGAACGCGCTCGCCGAAGTTCAAGAGTTCACGTCGTTCTTGAGGGTGTTGGGTAGCTACCCCATGGATATGACCCCTTGGTCGCCTTCAGGAGGAGATTAACAAAGACCTTCCCTTCCTCTATTACCTACCAATAATTATGAAAAACGATTTGTCATTTTGTTTTTTTTTTTCGGCCCAAAAAATGAATATTTGAATTTAATTCTATTTAATTTTCTTCGTGTTTAGATTTTATTTTCTCTCTTCTTTTTTTTTTTTTAACATATTTATGTGTAAGGAATGTAAATATTCACTGTTTTGCAAAAACCTTTGTATTTTGTACAATGCTTGAGACATTGAACAAATGAAGGTGAAAAAAAAAAAGAGTAATAGTCAAATAGTGTTGTAGAATATTCTCATGGTTTTTTCTCCTCTTTTTCTTATTTATATATGGTTATTTTAATAATGGAAAAATGCACATTGTGTTCATTACATTAATTTTTTTAAAAAAAATTTCATTTTAATTTCTCTCCTTTCCTTTTTTTTTCCCCTTTTATTGGTGAGTGAGAGGGAGGGAAAAAGCATATCATGATGTCTTTTGTGTGAGACTTGTATTTAATTTATAATAAATTTGATTCACTACTATTATTATTACGAGTTTAAATATTTTAAATCCGACGAAGAAATTTTGTTGGTGTCTCTCCCTGCGGGGGGGGGGTGGGGGTACTTAAATATTGAGAAATGCATGTTGAATTCATTTGATATATAATTTTTTTTCATTTTTTTTTATGTAATATTATTGGTAGGTGAGATCAATAGAGACACGATCCTATATATTCCAATTAGAGTACAAGATTTAAAAAATAAAAGAAAACTTTGAGGGCGGCGTTGATTTATTGTTTTCAGATCTAGAATGAGAAGGGATCTGGCAAGTTGACACTTGGGGTTCAGACATGTGATTAAATTATGAGGAAAGTGTTTTCATGAGTTTCACGCTTTCTCTTTGTCAATTTCTTCTTACCAACTTTCTGTTCAACCACCTTCAGTAAATCCCCTAAGACCTATGATTAAGAAAGTTATTAGTGTCTATGAGCTCTAGCAACTCTCTTATCAGACTAACTCTAAGAGCTTCTTTATTATTCTTACTGTCGTTATTATTGTTTTTGCTTACAGGGGCTCGTTTAGATTTTTTTTAATGAAAAACATGCTTTTTTTTAAAAAAAAAAAGTATATTTGTTTTTTGCGGTATTTGGAAAAAATTAAAATTTCAAAAAAAGATGAATCTTATATTTTTTTTTAATAGAAAATTTAACTTCTAACAAAAGCATTTTTGTCAAAAGTCTTAGAAAAAAACACATCTGAAAAGAAGTTATTATTATTATTATTATTATTATTTTGTCAGAGAAAAAAAAGCTAATACAAATGAGTCCGTTTGAGACATTTCCTTACATTTCAAGATATTACTACTTTAGGAGTCCCTTATTTTATTTGCTCCAAAGTTGGGGATTTAGTAGAGTAAAACTAAAATAAGGATTTTCTAAACTAAGATATTACAAAAAAAAAAAGAAAAATTATTGGAGTACAACTGAAAATAGATCATTAAATCACCTAAAAAAGGGGGGAAATTAAGGAAATTGTTAAAATTAGCCTAATTACATCCAATTAAGATTTTGCATTTTTTCAAATTCTATTTTTTCGTCCAAACAAGAGCATTTTATATAAATATTAAACGGAATATAAAGAGAACAGAATTTTTATGAACAAATGAGGCTAGTTCTAAAAAAGAAACACAAGTTTAAACATAAAGCATTTCTGCAAATTCACCAACCCATAATTGTGATCTTATTATACTTCCTATCTTGTTATCATCACGAGGCAAAAATTTTTCTTCCTCAATTATTATTTCTTAAGCTTAGATTTGGGTAAATTTAGTTTAGAATTTAGAAACTCCTAGACAGATAAAGGGCCCATTTGGACTGATTTTTTTTTAAATCACTTTTTTTTTACAGTTTCTTTTGAGAAGCTGAAAATTCTAGCTTATAAAAAAAAAAAACTGTATTTGAGCTTTTTTGAGAGTTTCAGTTTTTTTAGAAGTCAAATCAAATAATTGTTGCAAATTTAATGTAATTTTTTTAGGAAAAAAATATTTTTTCTTAAAAAAAACCAATTCAAACAGGTCCAAAAATAGCATAGGAAAACTGTTGAAATTGACCTTAAAAAGAAAAGAACATTACGAATAACGCGAACCAAATCTGTAAATTTTTTCAAACTCAATGGGGTCATGGAATAATCAAATAATCAAATGGTTCATTATGGTCCCATTCAATCTAATGATGCCACTAAAGGTCATGCAAACCTCATTTGCTGGGCATTTTCTTTTGGATGCAGAAATTTTAGTTATTGGTCTTCATCTAGACACGTGAATATCTCTTTTTCAAGTTCCAATTATCCTAACAAAAATAGACCAGAAAAGAAAATAGGGTAGAAAGATAACCTTTTTCCCCCCACATCATAATTAGCTTCATTTACTAGTGTACACCTATTAAACAACTTACCGTGTCGTTTTGCATATTGAATTGTTCCACCATTTATGCTTGGGTGGAGACGAGTGTGGTAGGAGTGAAATAAGAGCATCTTCGAAAGTTAACTTGAATCGGAAGAGTATTTTTTGTTAATCTCGTTTTGAATGATGTTAGAAGTAGGATTTGCTTAATACCTTGGAGAATAGTTGTTTGTGTAGAATTTGGAGGATATATCTTGCATTATTTGCTTTTGATTATTAGATCATTGTTTCTGTAAAGTTTTTGAAGGGAAATGACTGATAGTGAACTTCTATTATTAAGTCTTTTTTGTATGTTTTTAATATTATGAAAGAATCCAAATTATTCATCATCTCACCTTCAACCTTTTGAAATTGTGAACATTTGTTAGACTAACTCTAATAGCTTCCTTTAAACGGTAAAGATATGTAGAGGTGTGTAAGGAGAGGAAGCTCCAACAGCCAGGGGCGGAACCAAGGGGGGGGGCGAGTGGCCCCCCTTAATTTTTTCACTTCTTTTGTTTTGTTTGAAATTGTTCTTGAAATAATATTTTCCAAATATATTTTTTTATGTAGATGATATTTCAATGATTATAAATAAGTAACTTTACAAATAAATTTTAGTAATCTTTAATTTATTTATTCTGTTGTTAAGTAGTTAGAGTAATTTTTTTTGGCAAGATAGATTTAAAGCTTCATAAAATTTAGATAGCCATTCAATAGAAAATTTATTTTATTTAGAGAATCTTTTCATATATTATTTATGTATTTGTTTTGCTAGAAAATTCCGCAAAGGAGTGTATAACTTAATTTCATTTATAGAATCAATATACTTTTTTATATAATTTATATTATTTTGCTAAATAATATTTTCTTTATACTTGTTTATGTTTGAAAAAAACTAGCATCACTAACCTAGTAACCTTTATTGTTATGATTGTTACTATATATAATATATACTCTCTCATGTTACAAAGTTGAAGCCTTGCTTTTTTATTTAACATTATTTCGACGATTATTTTTCATTCAAATATGTATGTAGACCTTAGCCCCCCAACAAAAAATTTCTGGTTCCGCCCCTGCCAACAGCTCCCCGTGAGATTCACTACAATTGTAGATAGCCCCAAAACATTAAATTGATCGTTAATCTATTGACCTTAAAGAAAATTAAATAAATTAAGTTAAAATAGTATTAATAATTGAATTGAAAATATTAATTTTATTAATATTAATTTTGACTTACTAATTTTGTTGTGATAAATAAATATAAAAAATTATATGAATAATTAAAATGTTAATATAGTCTTTAAGTTTTTTTTTCAAAAAATATAAAATAATATGTACTGGGAAAAGAAATACTAAAAGTGAGATCTTATCGGAAGTGAAGTAGTAGGGAGCTCGTTGGAATAAAGTTAAATTAGAGCGATCCTATATAAAGAGTTAAAAATAACTCTTCATATGTATGAAAGAAATAAAAAAAAAAAACTGTTGTAGTTAGTCTTATATACACTTAAAAGAGTTTAGCCTTTGGGGATTTCTACATAATTCATTGCTTAGCAGTTGAGACACACTTGTATTTACATAATACCAACACAAAACTTGAAAAGCATATTTAATTTCAATTATTTGCTCAATAAGTGGAGCTGCTTTAAAGGAAAATCTACTCTTATCTGACTCTTTTCAAGTTATCAAACATTGAACTAGGTTCTGACTTCATCTCCAACTAATGATAAGAAAGAAGATGGAAGACCACTTCGGGTCCACACATTTTCAAAAACTTGAAATTCTCATCAATATGTAGTCCTACTCATGAAAACGTCTAAAAGCAAACCTTTTCTTAAGTCATTATGATGGCGTAGATCATGTGGTTATAACCTTTGTGACTTTGATTTTAAATTGGTATTATGCCAAAGGATTAAGTTAACAATGGGATGTTTGGAGATAAAAGAGACACTTGGTCACGTTTTTATTCAAATTAGGTAAGAGATGATTATATTTAGGCCTACTAGATATAGATCTTGGATCTAATCAAATCAGATTGTATTGTATCTCTTTTGAGCATAGTTATGTGTTTTTAGATTTAGGGTTATGTTGGAATTGCTTTTTCTTTAAAAACGCTATTCAAAAGAAGTGTTTTAAGAAAAAACATTTTTAGATTTAGGGTTGATTGGGATTACTTTTTCTAAAAATGTTTTTTTTCCCCTAAATTTTGAAAAAGAAGTATTTTTTGAGTAGGTGAATTTCTTTATTTCTAAAAAAGAGATTTTTTTACAGTATCATTTTTTTTAAGTTAATTCAATTACTTATTATAGAAAAGATATACTTTTCTCAAATAACAATGTTTTTTATGGGAAAAAAAAAATTTCAAACAGGCTCTTATAACTTGATATGCTGATGCGAGTTGAATGATTTTCCAAAGATGTTGCATGTTCTAATGAAGGAATTCAAGGAATCAATTCAATTGTTATCAATTCCTCTGTTAATTCTTTTTTATTTTTACTCTTTTATCCGCAACCCCATTTCAATTCTTCAAACTCAGGTTCTTACTTCAAGGAAAAAAAAAATTTTTAACCACTTAAACTAAATTATTCCTTAAACTCTCAATTATGGTCAAGTTGGAAAAAAAGAAAAGAAAAAAGACCATTAATACAATGGGTTTAACAATGAAATGGTCCATAAAAATGATTAATGGAGAGCAAATACTCCACTAGGATAAGATAATATACAGATTAAATTAGGTAAGGTATGAGATTTGGGAGAGGGTTTGGTGAGTAAAGGAGGGCATAGTGATAATGATGAAATGCGTGGTAGGTAGCGATGTGATTTTAATTGTTAATGGCTGAGAGCTACTCCCCTTCCCCCCTACTCCACATAACGAAGTCATTTGTCCCATATATTTATTTAAAAAAAAATAATAATAATAATAATATAATAAAATAAGAGAGAAAAAAGGGTCATAAGCGTTCAGTGACGTCATCCTTGCCTCCTGCTGACGTATATTAATTGTTTGCCGGTCAATAGAATTACCAACCCCAATAACTTACAATTTCTTTTACCTCTCTGGAAATTTCTTATTCATCAAAACTACGTTTGGTTTGCCCCAAAATATACGTATCACATGCCCCCGCCCCAACTTTGTGGCGCCCCAACCCTCGGGTACCCCGGCCCTTGGCACGCCAAGGCTCGGGGTGCTGAGGCCGAGATGCCTGGGGTTGGGGTCGACGTGCTCGGGGACTAGGGGGCCAGGGCCTGTCAGCACACATAAATAAATCTTTTAGTATCATTAAAAATTTTTTAAATTATTTTTTATTGGAACAAGCAACATTTTTTAAGAAAAATTTTTCATAAAAAATATTTTTCAAAACAAATTATTTTTCGCCAAAACAAACAAAGCCCGACACTATTTTGTTTTTTTCAAAAAAGGGTCGTATGGATTATGATGACGGAGGTTTTGGGAGAGGGTTTCCCTCCTTGCATCGATCATACACTTCTAGCCACAATGCGCTGTTGAGGTGAGTGAATGCTTATCTATCTATATATATACGTTAAAGCAATAGGTAGTTGCTATTTTTGTTTTTTCTCCAGAATGCATTCCGTCATTTGACACTAATTTGTCCTTCATTTTTAACATGACATTTTCATGCGAGATGTTTTTTCAGGTTGATGTTTTTCTAATGTAATGACCTCAATCAGAAGTCTGTTTTGATGAAAGTTTAGAAATTACATTCAAAAGATATATTCATTAATATAATTTCAACTATATTTCAAAAATTATTTTACAATAAAAGTTTTGACATTATTAGCTATAAAATTTGATAACATTAGATTAAAATAGAAACTCGTGCATTATCACACGCGTTACACACTAGTATATATATACATTAAAACTAATGTCCACTATCTCATTTTTTTTTGTCCAAAATTTCAAATGTCATTTGTCCTTGGTTCATCATATCATGCCAATATGACATATTTTGACTATGTTTATTATTACATATATTATTATTTTGGCTACTTATACGTAAATGCACAGTGAATGAAATGATTTTAGTTTAATTGAAAATCTTAAAAAAAGAAAAGCTGATGTTAATGAGTGAATATTTTAAGTCGAATAATATATTGACAACCTATTAATTAGATTAATATTTTTCTATTGTAATTTGGTTATTGATAAATTTTGGAAAATTATATTTTTATACAAAAAATATATTCATTAGCATAATTTTAACCATGTTTTGTAAATTAATTTAAAATATAATTTCTAATATTATCAAACAATATAAACTTAATAATATCGAATTAATATCAAAATCCATACATAGTACGGTTCACATACTAGTAGCTATTTTATTGTATGTGTGTACGATTTAAATCGTATGTTCTCAAATTTGATCATGTTTCTAAACGAACTTTCATCATTTTAAAGATGATAGATGAGAAAAAGCTACTGGTGGAATTGTTGATAAGTAATAGAATTTAAAGACGAAAAGAAAAAATTAACCTCTATTTATAGAATACTAATTAGTGACCAAATAAACTGGTGGCTAAACTAGTGATGGATTAGCTGGTCCATCTCTGATTTACTATGGAACAACGTGCACGTAGCGTGTCAGTCTCTAACTAACTTAAAACCATTGCTTTATTTTATTTTGTTTTTTCTTTACAAATGATTTATTATATTATTGCTACTAGACTAGTGATATATATATATATATATATATATATATACACGAGAGTACTTTTTTGGGATAAAAAAATATATTTACATAAAAATATGGCAATATAATTATTCTTTGGCATTAAGCATTTCTTTTAATTATCTTGTGTCGAAGAGAGGTATTAAATTTTTTAAAATCTTTTTTCCTTCTTGATGCAAGTAGAAAATGTGGAAAAGATAAAAAAGAAAATATTTGGGGAGTGAGATCAAAAGGTGTTTTGAGTAGATCAGAAAGAAACGGACACGTTGTCCGTCTCTAAATCTTTTTAATTATCTCTAAAATGAAATATGCAAAATTACGAAAATTCTATTTGGTGGCTGGTTTATTCTTTTCATATTTAGAATATTTTATTTGAGAATTATCCCAACGTAAGTGTTTAAACCTTTTTTTATTTGAATTATTAGAAATAACTAAGTTATTAAAAATTTTCAATTAAATAATTTTGAGTAAAATGTTGACTTAAGCTGGAACGATGTTAAGTACTATTTTATTTTTGGTTATGAAGGACTTCGTAAAAAATTAAATAAAAAATATTCTGATTTGTATAAATTAAAATATATATATATATATTGACAGACCGTAGACATGTTGCCGTCTCAAACTATATTCGGCAAAAAGAAATATTATTAAATCTTTTTATTTTAGCAGTAGTTTAATCTGACTTATTTATTTATCTCAACTTGACGGGCTGTCTCCTAGTATATAATGGGCTTCGCACATTCGCCTCTGACAATAACATTTGAAAAATGAAATTAGTTAACTCTATTCAAGACATAACTTACTGGACTATTTAAATGTCAAACGAAGTGGACTATCTTGTAGATGTTTAATAATTTTCAATAATAAAGTCATCTAATTTAATTAGTCAAATTTAAATATTAAGATCTTCATTAATCCTTTCTTTTCTGTAACAATAACTTTAATAGAGAAAGAGAGCGCGCATAGCTTAGATGCTATTCTTTCATGATTTGCATGCCACGAAAGAACAAAGACTACAATTTAGGATGTTCGAAGGATTGTATAGATATACAATATATAATTTGCTGGCGGTATATATATATATATATACACACACACAAACACACACAGAAGACAACATGTAGTAATTGCAACCTTGTCTCTACTGTTAAATATCACGCTTAAGCCCATAACTGTAGCTCTGTAAGTCCTTATATAGATGAAAATAAAACAGTATTGAGGAATCATATTATTTCAGCCTCCAGTCTATTGGTTCATTGATCCAAATATTATTTAAAACCGTAACATTTACTTATAAACCACTAGTTTTCTCATTATTTTTAATACTACAACTAGTTTATATTTTTCATCGCTGCAACCTCCTTTAGTTTGAGGGTGATAGGAGGCTGTTTCTTCCACTAGTTTGGTATTTTCTGCCCAAGATCACCATAGTGTGACATGGCTGATTATGTGTGTGATAGGAGTCTGTTTCTTCCACTGGTTTGGTATTTTCTGCCCAAGATCACTGTGGTGTGACATGACTGATTATGTGTGTGGCTGCTCAATGGGAATAAGATTTTTCCCACATACGCTTTCAAACTAATAATGTCAAAATTATTAGGCCTCTCAGTTGTGTGTAGTTAGACTTGTGAGGAGAAGAGAACGTAAGTTCGAATGCAACCCTCTCAAGTGCGTGTAGTTGACCTGCAAGGAGAGATCCTCTAAAGTGCATGTAGTTGACCTGCAAGGAGAAAAGAACGTTAACAGTGAAGAGAATGCTAAGGGCAACTTGGGACACATGTTAGGGACGAAGAGAACGTTAGGGCAACTTGGGACACCAGTGTAGTACCAACTAAAAAACTTCCAATGCTCAAGTAGAAGAAGAGAACATTAGGGGCGAAGAGAACGTTAAGGGCAACTTGGGACACCAGTGTAGTATCAACTAAAGAACTTCCGATGCTCAAGTAGGAGAAGAGAACATTAGGGGCGAAGAGAACGTTAGGGACAACAAGGAGGAGAAGAGAACATTAGAGGCGAAGAGAAAGTTAGGGACAACTTGGGACATCGGTGTGGTACCAGTCAAAAAAGTTATGTGATCCAAGTTTAAAAAGGTAAGGGAAGTATTTAGGCTAATTGTTGATACATGTTACTCGATTGACCAAGGAGTATTTATAACATAAGGTGGGGAAGTCTTTGGGTTGGCTTAGAATTCTCATAGAGCTTATCCGTTCGAATAGATGTAACAGAAGTGGAATCCCTTAGAATCTCCTTTTAGCTGGCTAAGGTTCGAATCTTTTTCCTATTAAGGGCTTGTTCGACAAATTTAGCTGTTGCAGCAGTTGATAGCTGTTTGAGTAGCTGATAGCTTTTTTGGTAGTTGATAGTTGTTGTATTTTAGCTGTTAGCGAATAGCTGTTTAAGTCGCTCATTAAACAAAATGTGTTCGGTAAAATTAGCTGTTAAATTAGCTGATGAATGTTAAATGACGTAAAAAGACATTGATATTATGTTATTATTATTATTGTTATTATGATAATTGTAATTACTATTACTATTATAGGAATAAGATAATATATTTCATAATTAGATAATTATTTTCATAATCATTTTTAATATTAAAGTATAACTAATTTTTTGATAAAACATTTATAGCAATATTACAAAAAATAATTTTAATAGATTCAAAATTACTTTGTTAAAAAAATGTACTAATAAAATTTATGTTTTTAGTAACGTTGATTTTATAGAAATTGAAATTCATTTTTATATTATTTCTTACTTATATTTGTGAAAGAAAAGGTAAAAACATAGAGAGGGATTGAAAAAAGAATAGAAAAATAAAAAAATGTAAAAAGGGTGGAATTTCCACAAAAAAAAATATGAAAAGCTAAAAGCTACCTGAAACTCTAAAATTTTTAGCTTTTGAGAAACGTTAGTTGAAACACTAAAAACTACCTAAAAAACTACTTGAAATGCTAGTTTACCGAACAGCAATAATTTAGCAAAATAGTATTTTGACCAGTCAAAACGCTACTTGAAAAGCTATTGTCGAACACACCAAAATGACTGAACTCAGACTCATAGCAAGCCTAAACTCGTCTGGGCCTTCCTAGCCTAAACCACCTCTTCGGTGGCCTGGGTGAATAAACTATGAGCCATCGACCCAGTAGTTGTGTCGGGTCAGATCATGCCCATATCGCTGTGACAAGATGAGTGTTTGGGTTAAGGGTGAATTAAGTAATTTTCCTTACATCTCCTTCTTCCGAAGCCCAGTACAACACATATGCCCCATAAAGAGCCTATCGGATCATTGCAAGCCGTTTTGTAAGAAAATACCTCTTTCTTCGAATGTGCATGTCTCTTTTGTTGAATTTTTTTATTAATAATAATCTCGTGCCCCTAAATATTCTATGATTATTACCCGTAAAAATATTCACAAAACATTGTGAAGTTTCTTGGAAGCGAGATTATTATAAGATATTTTTACTTTTGTACCATGTTCCAAGTCATAAGCTCTTGAATAACATGGTTTTGTGCTTTCTCATTAAGTTCTAAATACACACGGCTAGCACACACAATCAAATAAGTAACTTTTTGCCTCCATTTTTTCGTGCAGGGTCAAAAGCAGTCGTCTTCCTTTATCAAAGCATGTAAAGCTACAGCCTTTTTATTATTTTTTCAATGTTTTATTGCTGTGGTGGAAGGCAAAGCATTAACCAAGAAGCATCTTTGTTTACTCCCCATGCCAATGGAGAAATAAACAACTTTCATGATCGAAGGGAATATTCAAGTAACTATATTATACTAGGATGTCCCAATGCACTGTACGGATTCATATGTGGTGTGAATCTTATAATTTTATTTATATACAAATAAACAAAGTTTTGATTGAATAAGTTACAAAAGTAATATATTGAGTTGTACTTTGAGTAAATTAATTTATTAATTTATAACATAAATGGATTTAAGACTGTTATGGATTGGTTTATATAAAGAAATGCACATTAATTTTTTCGAATATACGTGTAATTTATCTATTAAATATGTGATTTTTATTTCTTTTTAAGTGCCACAGCATACAATATAATGGTATGTGGTAAATGACGAAGTAGGTCTTATTTGTACACATGTTCGGCTCAACTGTAAACTTGGCAGGCTCAAGAGCAATGGAATTTTGGCGGAAAGAAAATCTGAGGGTTAGTATATAGTATAAAAGATAAAATTATTGAGAGAATTATAAGAATAAAATATAAAGAAATCGACTAATTATTTAATTTAGTCTAAACAATCAAATGCATTTCATGATAAACACATACTATTAAAGCACAAAATAAGTCAAGCAAATTAATGTCCATTTTTTTACTTTCAATTCAAACAAGCATTGGGGATAATTACCTAAACGTCGAGAGAAATTTTCTAAACGTAAGCATAACATACATGTTACGGGCCTCTCTAAATTGGTTTTTTCATGAACAAAATATATTTTCTTAAAAAACATATCTTTCTTTTATTTTTTTACATAATTATTTGAATAGAATTTTTAAACATCAAAATTCTAGAAAAAATCTGAATTTCAAATTTTTTCATAAATTAAAATTTTAAATTTTTCAAAAAATACTTTAAAAAAAAAAGTTCTAGAAAATATGCTTATAAAAACGAACACTACATAATTGGCCCAAAAAAAAACTACCCATAATTATATTATAATGTTATAAATAAAAATTTACAATTATTAATTATTCAATATAATTATAACAAAATGATGTAAATAATTTATAATGGTAAGATTATAATATTACCAGAGTATGGTGGTTCACTTACAAGGCCAGTTTGTTTATAGTGCTTGCATTTGGGAAGCAATTTCGTGCGCGAGAGTACTGCTCCTCTACTAGCGTTGCAGGCTACAGTAATTTAATGTATGTCTCACTTTTAATTTCAAAATCGTGAGATATTTTTTGAAAAGTATTATCATCGTATTATCAATTTTATCGGCTTGTCTTAAAATTGAAAGAGAAAAATTACCGTCTAAGAGTTTATTTGGCTTAATTTTTAAGTACTCATAAATGTTTTTTTTGCATCTTCAAAAGTTGATTCTTTTGACCTATTTTAAAAAGAATTTTTTCATAAAAGTCAAAATTTAAAAAAAAAAAGTTAAAAATAACGGCTCCAAATTGAAAATTTTCAAAAAAAATTCTGAATTTTTTTTATTATGTTAAAATAATTTCCCGTTATTTCCTCAAAAAATTACTTCATTTCTTGAAAGTTAATGAAAAAAATTTATTCAACAATAATTTACTCAAAATTTTATTGTTAAAAATTTTACAATTTAAATATCACAATGAGGTCAAAACAGACCAAATGATTTTTCCACTACTTTCATACGCGAACAACACGTAGAAAATTCCTGAGACGTTTAACGGTGTAAGGCAAAAGAACAGACGATGATGGGAACCAGTTGTCAGCTTTGTCCGAAAGGTTGACTTGTCTAGATACAATCAGCCACTACAGGTTCGTTTGTATTGATTTTTTAAAAAAATATTTTTTTAATAATTTTTGAAAAATAATTTTTTTTATAAGTTAAAAATTTTGACTTCTAAAAAAAGTTACATGTGAGCTTTTTTCAAAATTTTAGCTTTTTTGAAAGTCGAATCAAATATTTATTGCAAATTCAATGTAACTTTTAGGAAAAAGAGTACTTTTTTCTGAAAAAAAAAACCAATCCAAACAGATTCTATATATTTCTCATTCAAAGTAATGCAAAATTTTTGATCAAGTGGTACTTCTTTTATTTTTAATGTGAGTAGGTTAGAGATTAATTTTTATTAAATACATGTTGTAATCGATCTTTTATCTTTTTTGAAGTTAAAAAAAGGTAATAAAAAATCTTTTCATCTAAGAGTTGAAAGAATTCTTCAATCCCTTTATATATTTTTCTTTTCATTCAAAAGTAAATATTTTTTCTTTTTAGGACAAAATGGAGACTAAGTAAATAATTTTTCTTTTTAGGACAAAATGGAGACTAAGCCACGAATACAATAACACTTGTCCCTACTTATTTTTCTCGAACCGAGTCCATAAAAGTTGAGGTACAAATTGCTCCAAAAAATGTTGGCTAAGTAGTGAACTCAATTGAGGCTATATTAGGCTAGCCCAAAAGTAAATATTTCAAAAGAGATTCTATATCCTTCCTTTCTTATATCTTTCCTTTTGAAAAGCTAAATCTAAAACAGCGTAAAGTTCTCCTTCTTTTCTCTCTCTTGGGTTGATCGGTCTCTCTATCTCCCTCACACTTCATACCTAAAGAATATTAGAAATTTTCTTTTAAACCTCCACCTAACTCAATTTCGTTCTCCATAAAATTCGAATGCTAGGTTATCACTTTTAAAGAATAGAGTCAATACCATTTAAAATATTCCCTAATTTTAAGTACATTGACCAGTCTTACTTATGTATAAGTATACTTTCACTGATTTAATTTTCATTGTTCACCTCTTTTCATACAATAAAATTTTATTTTATATATATATATATATATACACACACAAAAAGTTTAACACTTCTGTACAAATTCTAACATGTAAAGAAAAAGTAAAAGGATTACAAAGAAATAACTTAAAACATTAATTACTCTTTATGTATATGGACTATATATATATAGGCCTTGCGACTCATATCATGTGCCTCACAAGCAAAAGAAAATCATGAAGCATAGCTTGAACCGGTGTGCACTTGTTATCACTCTCTTGCTTATTATTTCCTCCTCATATACATCAGCTCGCCTGTTAGCAGCCAAACAAGGTAAAAACTTTCAACCTTCTAGTTAAAAACTTTCAAACTGGTCCGCCCAAGCCACCATCTTTACGAAAAAATAGGGAGGCGCATGATTTTTTGGTTTTGTTGTTTGAGGGGTGATGTGAGCGATGCCGGTTGAATATATACTCAATGGTAAATAACATACACCAGCCTTTTCTTTATTCCATTAAGTGATTTCTGTCGGGAAAAAAGAAAAAAAATTGACGAATTTAATTTCTTGCATGGGATGCTCTAATTTCAAAGAAAGTAGTGATTATTTCCTTTATGTTTGAGTTTTTGACAATTTTGTGCTTTATCTTTTTTATTTTATTTTAAAAAACTAGATTCTTATTTCTTATATTCTTTTTTAATTCCTCTTATCTTTTTCCCCCCTCAATTTAACTCGGGGAAGCATTATTTGCTTCTTTTGCTGGATCAGGAGAGGGAAAGCTCAAGGATTTTGCTAAAGGGGTTTCATTTGAAGAGATGGACACTGGCGGCTCTTTAAGTGTAGGCTTCTTAGACCCTGTTTGCCTCCGCTTATAAGCCAGCAATAAATAAGTAGATTAATATGTTTAAATTAATAATATATTTTAATTTATAAACTGTTAATATATTTGATAAATAAATACTTATAAATAATATATAAGACTCTTGAAACAAACATTTCTTTTTCTTTGGCTTATAAGTTATAAGCACCTAAAAGTGGCTTCATCTTCGTTTCTTTGGTTGTGTATTAATTAATTGACTTTTTTAACATTTCACTTGATGTGTTTGCCTTTAGAGGCTGATGAGATTGGAGGCATGTGAGAACGGAGATGAAGAATGCTTGAAAAGAAGGGATATTGCGGACGCTCACCTGGATTATATTTACACTCAGCACCATAAGCCATGAAGATATATATATATATATATATATATATATATGTATATACATATATATATGTATATATGTATATATGTATATATTTATATGCATATATGTATATATGTGTATGTATATATGTATATATGATCACTTCTTAGGATTAAAAGCCACAATGCACGGTTTTGATAAAATATGTTTACTAAGTTTGCTTACCATATTGTTTTTAACTTGTATATTCTCGATGATGACTTGGAACTCTATTGGAACTTAAATTTCGAATGAAAAATGCTATTATTGAACTACAACTCTTGTCATTGTTCCTTGTACTATTTTCCAGCCCACAAATATGTAGAGAGGTTCCGCAATTCTTTTTCCACTTAAAATGCTCTTTGTTCTTTCAGAAAACAGGAAAAAATATATTATCCTGGACATTACTTTTCCATTGACTAAGAAGATGACAAAATCTAAAAGAAAAAGAGAAATATTAGATATTCTCTTATTTTTATCACTCATTTATCTTGTTTTGTACAAATACACAATCATATGAACACTTGGGCATTGAGTTTTATAGTTGGAGTCAACCCCAATAAAACCACGGCCCAGTTTCTAATATTTCCAAAAACTCGTTTCCTTTTCATTTCCGGATTATGAGATATATGAAGGTTTTGGAAAAAGTCACAATCAAAAAGATCATCATCTTAGCTTAATTTGTAGCATGTGAAGAAAGATTTTCTTCAACTTGCCTTTGGTTTAGGTTTTCAAGCATAAGTTACTCTAACCAGAAAAAGACATAGTTTTTTTTTTTTTTTGGGGCTCTGTGTGTGTGTGTGTGTGTTTGACAAGCAGATCATAGATTATATTCTACAGTAATTGACATGGCAATAAGTTATTTTTAGAAAATAGATGATGCCTCGCTCTGTTGTTTCTGTTTTATATTTTTTGGTTGAGAAAATTGTTGTTATTTGATTGAGTAATATTCTTAAAAAGGTTTTCCCAATATTATCTCGAGAACCTACTGAAAAATGTATATTTTGCTAGAAACATCTAATAATGCTTAATTTAATGCAGTTTCCAAAGTTACGACTTTCTTATACAGTAATATTTAGTTTCTATTATAGTAATTTTACTATCAAAAGTGAAATAAATATATTTGGATTATTACTTAAATTAGGAAATGGTAGTTTGACTCTAAAAAATTAGTCTGGTAAAAGATTGTGACTGTTAAAGACTAAAAAGTCATTGTGAGAGTATTTTTAGTCATCAGCTCCAATTTTTATTTTTTTTTTACCTTCACCGGCCTACTCAAAACAATATTTATCAGATAAAATCTTTCCGAAAAGATCCTAGCTAACAATGTCATCGTTCACAAAAAAGCATAGCAACGTACTAATGCTTTTGAATGAGTGAAGATTTCCTATAATGCCATACCGTTGCGTACGAATTCAAAGCTATAAATTATTTGCATAATTTTATGATAATTATATAAACAGTTCATAATTATTAATTATGTAAAGTAATACTAACAACTCGAGCCACGCATGTAGTAAAGGCTATGAATAGTGTTAGTGCCCATTCATAGGGATCTGATTGTAAGAGAGCCGGATATGAACCCATCTCATGAAGATTTAGATCCTCTCCTAACTAAGGTTCAAATTTAACATTTTAAGGATGTATCTTAACATATGGTCTGGAAAAGATGGCATCAACGGTTTTCTTTACCAGACTCCACATACCATCGAGGAAGCCATGAACAATAAGCCCTTCAAATTCTAGACACTCATTTTCTGTGATAAAAAGTGGCATCATTGTGATTAGAACATTTACTGTAACAACGTTCAATAATTATAAGTTGATGAAGAATCAAATGCTTATAATCAATACGTACTCTCGCTTCATATATATGAAACCTAGCTCATCATCAAATTATATGACTGTTTAATTAAATACGTATGTTACCATATTTATGTAGCAGAACCTATTGATCTTAATGTCGAGGCTTTTCATCAAATTATGAATACGTAGAACAAATATCAATCTTATTTAGCGAATTTAAATTTAAGACATAAATAAATATCTTGCCTATATGTCAAACTATTCCAATCGACATGTTTCCCTTATTGTTCTCGTCAACCTGCATTTAATATTTAATTGAACAATTAACGTCATCAATGTTCGTACGACTTTGACAGTAGACGCACATTAGACTTCGGGACCAAACAATAACAATGCCACAAGAACTAAGTTATAGCCTTGAAAAGCCAAGGTCTAAACATTGGTTTTTTTCATTAAATTATTTGATGAGAAATTTTGACTTTGGAAATCATGTCCGAAACAACAAAAACAATTGTTTTTCTTGATGACTTCCTTCTTCTTAAGTACGAGATAAAAAGAACTCTTGAAAACTTCTCGTTAATATTGATAAAGGCAAAGTTTATAAGTAAAGTTCGTCTCAGTAACCATTGATCGACTAATGTCTAGCAAGACTAAGCAAATGACGGGGCTATCCTGCCAGGACGAATTCTAACGCTCAACTTAGAGGGAATTTCGAGTGGCGATGGGGGGCTTTTTGTGTACATAAATTATCTGTATGCAAAATAGTCAAGAATTCATGAAATTATCTTATTTATTTAGTGGCTAGTTGATCTACTTGATTCGGAAATGACCTTACTGCCACTCCAGCTAAATGTTACGGGATTGACGACTGAATTGACCTCTGCGACCATTTGTGTCATTTTATCTGTGCTGGTTGTCATGTCTTGGTCGAGAAGTCTCCACAAGCCTCTTTTTTACTAATGATGCTTTACTTGCACATCTCAACGTGCCATAATTACCATACTAGACCCGTGGATCCAAAACTCTCATGTTGCCTTGTACACCAAACCGCTTTGTTGGTCCAATAGCTTAGCTCCGTAGTGCGTGGCTCCATGCTCCCGTCAGGGCTTCACTCGTGCCCCCTTCTTCTACTGAACACATGGCTCAACATCATCCACCCACATCAAATATAAATGATCTCCACTAAATATTATGCTGCTAAATATACATGCCTTATCAACAGCAAAGAGTTCAAACCTGTATATTCGAATTTAAGATCATTGTTTTAATTTAATAATTAAAAATAAAGCACAAAAGTTTTAAATGTCCCTGTCGTCCAAGTGCTTCAACTGAGTCTCAATCTATGTACCTACCCAACAATGGAAACTTCAGGCATCGAGCATCAAGGAAGCACAAAACAAAACTAGGTTTTCCACATTGTTGAAGAGCAGAAATAGGAGAGATTGCCCCCAGGGGCATAGGTGAGTTGGTAAGTGGTCATGTGATTAGGGTGGAGACACCCTGACAACGCGGGATCGAGTCCGTGTGGCGGCAGTACTCCGCTGAAATATTGCGGGGGCTGTTGCTGGATTTCCACGCCCGTTGGTCCTCTCCCTGGTCGGGCTGCCACTCACGCACATCCCTCGATTTACTTCCCGCCTGGTTAAGGGGCCTCTGGCCAGGTGGGAAAGGGGTTATCCTTTGGTTAACCCTTTTGAGAAATAGGAGAGATTACTGCGAGTCTACAGTATCATCTTCTCTCCCTACACCTAACCATCACTAATTGCGACAGCAAACAACACTGATTGCGATGCAACATTGTCATGACATCTTTTTCTGGGAACAATGACAAGGATAATTCGCGACCTAACGGTAATTAAACATCTTGGAAATTTTTCTCATGCAACCCACTATCTGGGACGGGCATGTTTCATAACAATCTAACACTATATATCTAATGTTTTAGATCTTTTAGCTGAGCACACTAGAGCATGCAGGAGGGCCTTATATTAGTGATTGGCAATAGGACGAGTAACTTAGGATATTCAAGATTGATTGACTCATTTAAAATTTGTTTAAATCCGTCTTATTAAGAACCTGAAACGAGAACTGAACGATTTCTAGTACTTGTTAGAATTTGGGCTGGGTGGGATTAACCCCAGGTACTCGCGCCACGAAACCCGATTTCTAAAAACCAAGTTCCGGTAATTCCCATCCCTACTTATATATACCTTCTTGTACTTGGTAATTAACTCACGCTAGTTTAACCATATATAATTAAGCTATTAACTGATCTTAGGATTTGAATTCTTTCATGATATTGCAATGACAAGAGAGGTTTAGTTAAGATTTAAATCATTTGTTTTTTTATTTTGACGGTAAATGATATAAATCACGTTGAATTTTCTCACAATAGTATAAAGATATTATTTATAAGCATGATTGACAATGTATGAGCTCTAAGTGATATAATTAACAAGCTTGATTCAATTATGACAAGCTTTAAGCTAAATGAACATAGAACTTAGGATTAGGTTCACAACAATTGAACCCTTTGACTTCATGACATTTTCTACATACTTTAAAGTCATGATACTTTTGCATCAAAGAGGAAATTAAGTGCTAGCTAGGATTATCTATTCTTTCTAAGAAAAGGAAACCTCTTGATATACAAATCCAATATTTGAATTCGACCATTGAAAAGGGAGAGTAAAACAATGCAGATTTTACAGAAATAATTGCGATGGAGAAGGCGCTGGTGGGAGCAAATAATAAAAGTGGTAACCCTAAACCAAATTAATTAAACTATACTAAGGTTATCTCATTAGATGAGATCAATTATATAAATTCAACGTCACTCTTTTGTACTGAGACTTGGGACCTTAATTTTAAAAAGTGCTAGCTGAGAAATTTAAGAAAACAAAACAACTAACTTTGTGAATACTCAGAGGACAATGAAGGAATAGCTCAAGTGTTGAGGCTACTTCTCCTAAATCCAAGTCTCATGAGGACAGGGATTGAT
Organism: Cordia subcordata; assembly: GCA_028554755.1. Taxonomy (NCBI): domain Eukaryota; kingdom Viridiplantae; phylum Streptophyta; class Magnoliopsida; order Boraginales; family Cordiaceae; genus Cordia; species Cordia subcordata. The sequence goes on from JAPTOF010000007.1 coordinate 2,712,072, forward strand.
TTAAGGGGGCAAGGGCTAAAAAGAAAAAAAAAATCATAAATACTTGATAACTAGCTAGAATCGACTTAAATCTAAAACGTGTGCATTACTTAAGCAAGCCACTATATGTATGTTAATATAATAAATAAATGAACCAATATCCTGTATGCAAACTTCGGCTTTTTGATGATGTGATAACTTACTAAAGTACTAGAGCCCACGTCATAGGTTTGAAACTCATCGCCACCCATATAAAAACACTAAAACTGTCCACATAGAAGGTTAAAAAACAAATGCCGACTACATGTAAAGAAACATGTTAATACAATAAATAAATAAACCAATATCCTATGTGCAAGTTTAAGCTGTTAGATGAGATGGTAACTCAATAGTGTACTTCTGTTTTTCCTTTTTGTCAACACAAATGCTTTAATTTTTCCCTTTTCTTTATAAATATAAATGTTTAGACAAGATGTGTTGAATAAACTCAAATTACATCTGGCATGACAATGACTTTGACAAAATAAAACTTAGAACTTGTTTGATTAAGCTTATAAGTTGGTCAAGCTAACTTATAAACTAAAAAATATTCACTTTTACATATGTAGTTGACCTGTTTATGAGCTATATTTAGTTTATGTGCTTAGAAGAAGTTTAAGCAAGTCTTAGCTTCAAACTTTTTTAGCTGTTTTATTGATGTATGTATAAAGGTCCCTTAAATTGAACTAATGACTTGAGTGTACAGTGAGGCTGGACGCACAGTAAGTCTAAGTCTAGATTTAGTCACGTCATAAATTGAGTCCGTAACTGAATAGTAGTGCTAGACACTCTATTGGGATAAGGTTATATTGAGTAAGTCTCCTCGTTGAAGGTGATCTACCTAGGTCATTGGAGGGCTTTCCGGATTTGTCTTGATAGTACATGTGTCACATATTCGACAAGACCATTGCGAGTATGTTTTCTAGAGATAACTATCCAAAAAAAAAAAAGAAAAGAAAACAAGATACTCACTGTAACTAAATGATCATTGCTCTTAATCTTGAGCATATTTGGATGAACTAATGAAGTTAAGGTTTGGTACTTTGATTCACTGTGGGTGAGATCTTATTTTTTTAGGATCAACAACCTTGTGCATTGAGTACCAAGTTCTAATTAATTGGAACATGCATATGAAATATGGAATCTATGTGCCCTTAACGCAACGAAAATTTGGAGAATATAGGAAGAAAGAAAGAAAAACAAGGAGCTCAATTTCAAGGCTGAAATTTGCCAAGAAGTCCCATAGATAATAAACCATAAGAGAGGGAATACATATATAAATGAATAATTTCTGGAAAAGGTTATTTAAGGATGAAAACTTTCAGCTCTATATATAGCTATTTTAGGAATCCAAAACTAAATAGAATTTGTCTCTACCAGTCCTTTCCATATAAAAATAGCTAATAAACTATTTTTAATATAATTAAGACTCAATAACAAATAACAATAGGACTCAATAACAGATAACAAATCCAAATCCTAATATAACTATAATTGGGCTGCATCAGTCTCCCCAAGTGCGAAAAGAACTCATCCTCGAGTTATCCACCACCATAGTCCACTAAATCACCCCGATATGGAATGAGATGCTTAACTTAAAGACATCTCTTCCTCCGACTCATCATGATCATCATCATGAGTTAGAGTTTCCAATTGCGCAAAGCTCTGGGGTAAGGCTTCAACTTATCTTCTCAACTCTTGTAATTCTCCATGTCGTTGTTGTTGATCAGGGAGGAAAAACTCCAAATACCAACTAATGCCTCCATCTCGTTGTTGTTGATCAGCGGGGAAAACTTCAGCTATTACAACACGACTTCTTCCTCTCCTTAGAAGCATCGTGAACTTAAAATTAACTGAAGAAAAACCTTGCTCTAATACCAACTAACGTAGCGAAAAATTTGGAGAACATAGCAAGAAAGTAAGAGAAAATCAAGGAGCCCAATTTCAAGGCTAAAATTTGCCAAGAAACCCCATAGATAATAAACCCTAAAAGACGGAATAAATATATTATTGAATAATTTTTGGAAAATGTTCTCTAACAATGAAACTTTCACCCTATATATAGGCTATTCTAAGAATCCAAAACTAAATAGAATTTGACTCTATCAGTCCTTTCCATATAAAAATAGCTAATAAACTAATTCTAATATAACTAGGACTCAATAACAAATAACAATAGGACTCAATAATAGATAATAAATCCAAATTCTAATATAACTATAATTGGGCTACATCAATCTCCCTAGGTGGGAAAAGAACTCGTCCTCAAGTTGTCACCACCATCATCGACCAAATCACCCTGATATGTAACGAGATGCTTGACTTGAAAACATCTCTTTCTCTGATTCGTCATGATCGTCATAATGAGTTGAAGTTTCTAGTTACGTAAAGCGTTGGAATAAGGCTTCAACTTGGCTTCTCAACTCTTGCATTTCTCCATCTCGTTGTTGTTAATCAGGGAGGAAAAACTCTAGATACCAACTAACACCTCTATCTCGTTGTTATTGATCAGCAGGGAAAACTCCAGCTGCTACAACACGACTTTTTCCTCTCTTTAGAAGTATCATGAACTTGAAATTAGCTGAAGAAAAACCTTGCTCTGATACCAACTAACGCATCAAAAAATTTGGAAAACATAGCAATAAAGTAGGAGAAAATCAAGGAGCTCAATTTCAAGGCTGAAATTTGCCAAGAAACCCCAAAGATAATAAACCCTAAAAGAGGAAATAAATATATTATTCAATAATTTTTGGAAAAGGTTCTTTAACAATGAAAACTTTCATCCCATATATAGGCTGTTCTAGGAATCCAAAACTAAATAGAATTTGACTCTACCAATCCTTTCCATATAAAAATAGCTAATAAACTAATTCTAATATAACTAGGACTCAATAAAAATAACAATAGGACTCAATAATAGATAACAAATCCAAATTCTAATACAACTAGAATTGGGCTGCACCAGCCCCCTTTAGGAGTGTCCAAATTTATCATCTAAATCTAGATCTAGTGATACTACATTTATGGGTGTATTAGTCATATGGCTTGAGGGTCGCTTCTGAGATCAATAGATTCCATGACCAAGAATGGTTGGCAATAGGACAAAAAACCTAAAGAAAAAAGATGCAGCTAAGGAGGTGATAGTACATAGGATGACCGACCTTAACTATGGGTACACATAGAGGGGCATTAGGATAGATTATTTAGTAGGTCAAAGACAAAGCTTACATTCTTTTGTGATAAGCTTCTGGGTAATACAATTATTTTTGGAGTGCAATTTTGATCTTATGGTGGAATAGATCGGAGTTAAAAATAATTATTATGTCACCTAGATAGGGTAAGGACATTTTTTATTATTTTGGAAGCCAAAGTTAATCGTGCCTTCTTAATCCTTTTCCTAGTTGAAATAACTTTGAGAGAGTAACCTTGAAAGAGCAAATTCTATATTGTGGTAGCAGCCTTATTGGGCCAAAACTTGGAATTGAGTTTGGGCTTTCTTTATAGTCCAAGGTAACCTAAATGGGCTAGGTTGGTTTCCTATTGGACTTGCGGCTCCATATGGATTATGGACTATGTGTTGGGCTTGGATGGTGGGCTTGGCCTAAGTCTTCCACGACAAGTGGACAAGTTACATAAGATTAGGTCAAGAGTTGGTTTTAATTTGAAACTCTTATCACCTAAAGATCTTCTACTTGAATTTAAACTATTTAAAGATTAAATCTTAGTTTTTACGTAGGAGTTCTATTGCTAAGAGAACTCTTAAAAAGAGTCAACTAAGTCTGATAACATGCAGAAGTTTTTGTTCGCCAAAAAAAAAATATTTAGAGACACGTACGTTCTTGGAGAAGTTTAGAAAAGAAAGAATTTTCTTCTTCTTCTCTTAATTGACCAAAAACAAAAATAGACTTCTACAATTATAAAACCAATTCTTTCACCAAGAATTTGGTTTTTTCTTATTGATAACATCTCATCGGTCATAGTAGGGAAGATCAAAAGCATTTTGGGTCATTCTTATAGAGGTCTTGGAGAGAAAAACACAAGAGGACATAAACTATTTTTTCCCGTCACAATCTGCACAATCTCAAATTTGGGCTTGTTCGGGTATCCATCACTTATCGGATCATGCTAAAATTTTATCGAACGTTTTACACTTCTAGGGCTTTAAATCCAACGGTTGGATTATCGATCAAAGGTTCAAAAGGCAGTCCAAAAATTAGTAAAAGTTTCTGGTCATTTTTCTGCTCTAGGAGGTAAATTTTGTTCTAATAATTTTACTTTATGTTCTTGTTTATCTATGCATGTATGATATTATTGTATGCAAGTATTTATTTTTTCGCTACGCCTAGGGTTAATAATTTAAAAATTAACCTAGGGTTAGTCTTGCATGCTCCATTAGATCATTCAGTGTTCACATGTACATATCCTCTAACATGCCCCCTCAAGCTTAGCCAGACTTTATACAATAAGCTTGAATCGTAACTGAGAGAACCTTGTACCCGAAAGACCTTTCGTCATAATGTCTGCTAGTTGATCTAGTGTAGAGATTAACCGAATAAAGAGATCACCAGCGGTAACTTTTTCCTGAACAAAGTGAACATTAAGTTCGATGTGCTTAGTTCTTGCAGGAAAGATTAAATTAGCAGTCAAATAAGTAACACCTATGTTGTCACACCACAAAGTGGCTTTCATAGAGGACGCCAACTTAAGCTCGCCAATTAAGGATTGAATCCAGCAAATCTCAGTTGTAAAGGAAACAGCGCAATATTCTGTCTCAGTACTTGAGAGGGAGACAGTGGATTGTTTCTTAGCAGACCATGAGATTAAGTTGGCACGTAGGAAAATACAATAGCCATAAGTGCTTCGCCTATCATCAGGGCATTTAGCCTAATCAGCATTTGAATAGGCATGCAAGGATAAATCAGAGAAACTTTTAATAAATAAACCAAGCTCATCTGTACCCTTTAGATATCTCAGAATACATTTGACAACAACCCAATGTTCATCAGTAAAGGCCTATATGAATTGGAACACTTTGCTCATTGCAAAGAAAATGTCAAGCCGGGTGATAGTTAGGTATTGTAAAGCACCTACCACATTGCAGTAAAGTGTCGGATTAGAAAAGGGATCTCTTTGATAACGAAACAAATTGTGTGATTAGGCGATTAAAGTATAGGTTTGGCATCCTTCATGCCTCTTGTGAGAAGTAAGTCATGAATATATTTCTTTTGTTAAAGGAATAACCCATTTTTCTGTCAAGTGACCTGTATACGCAAAAAATAAGACAAAGACCTCATATTCTTCAGAGAAAACTATCTGTTGAAAACATTAATCAAAGAGTTTATTGTATCAGATGACTTTCCAATGATAATTATGTCATCAAGATATATCAAAAGAAATAGAGGATCTACAGAATCATGTCTCATAAACAAATATTAGTTTTAGCAGCTTTGAAACCTTGAGATATGAAAAATCTACTAAGTTGGGCAAACCAAGCACAAGGAGCTTGTTTAAGGCCATAAAATGCTTTTGAAGTTTACAAACACGTTATGGGTGATTAGAATCAACAAAACTAGGGGGTTGAGTCATATAAACATCCTCTTGGAGTAGCCGTTGTAAGAAGGCATTATTCACATCCACTTGCCGTATGTCTTAACCAAAGGATACAACCAAAGACAGAACAAGACAAATAGTAGCAGGCTTTATCACAAGACTGAAAGTATATGAGAAATTCGTACCTTCTTGGTGAAGACCTTCAGCAACAAGGCACAAGGCACGCTTTATACTTGTCAACAGATTTATCAGATTTTCTCTTAATGCGGAGACCTATTTACAACCTATGACATTGGCATTTGAGGGTTTAGGAACAAAATTCCTTGTACCATTTATAATCAAGGCAAAGTATTCAGCATCCATAGCCTTTCGCCATTAAGTGCATTTGAAGGCTTGTGTGTAGGAGGTGGGTTTAGTATCTAAGTATAGAGAGCCAGAGGAGGACGTGGCCGCTATGTAAGTCAAGTAATCAGGAAAAGTCTTTGCTGTCTTGGTGTTGTCACGATTCCTTGTGAACATGGGATGTTTGGAGTGTGATTGTAGCGAGCTGGAGTCAGGTTGAGAAAGGCTTGGAGCATGCGGTGGCCAGTGGTTAGTATTGGAGCTGTCGAAGGATTGCGAGTAAGGGGCAATGACGAGCGAATTTTAAGAGGGGGATGGATGGGCAGTTTACGGCGAGGATTAAGAAAAGCAGCATCTACAGATATTAGCAGGCTCAGAGTTGACTGGAGATTGAGGTGATGACCAGCGAGTAGAAGAAGTAGGGGAATGAAGGATCGGTGAAGAGATCAAGGGAGAAAAAGTCGGAATAGGCAAAATTCTCGGTTTCAACCAGTGTAGGGCTTACATGAGAGGTAGGCATAATGGGAATACAAGACACTGGGGAATGAAATAGGGATGAGGAAGAGGGTGGAGGTTGCGAGGGTGATAAGTGTTGTTCTTGGTGAGTATTTAAGATAGGCAGAGCAAATTGAAAAACTTCTTCATAAAAAACAACATGGCAAGAGAGATGAACACTTCCAGTTTTGACATCAAAACACCTATATCCTGAGTGATCAGAACTATAACCTATAAAAACACAAGGTATAGTTTTAGGACTTAGTTTATCTGCCTTGGTCGACCTTACGTAAGGAAAACATAAACACCCAAAAACTTGAAGATTAGAATATTTAGGGATTCGGGGATGTACAAGTTCATATGGACTTTTGTTTTGTAAAACTGGAGTTGGCAGACGATTTGTAAGATACACAAATATGGAAAAGGTTTCAAGCCAAAAAGATTTTGGATAGACAAATGAAACATCAATATGGTGCCAACCTCAGTTATATGGCGAATTTTACGTTCAGCAAGCCCATTTTGCTGGGATGTGTAAGGGTACGAGATATGATATTGCATGCCAGATTGATTTAAAAATTCACGAAGATGACCCTGAGTTAACTCTTTTGCCCCATCATAGTGAAAAAAGTAATAGTTGTAGAGAAAAAGTCTTCATTGGTAGCTTTAAAATGTTTAAAACAGTTGACAAAGTTATTTTTCTGCTTTGTAGGGTAAATCCAATTGAACCGTGTAAACTCATCAACAAATCAAATGAAAAAACAATATCCAAAGTTTGATAAAACAGGGTCCCAATGTCATAATGCACTATTTGTGAAGGAGCACAAGCACAATTTTCAAATGTTTGAAATGGTAAACGATGACATTTTCTCATAATGCAAGATGAGCAAATAGATTTATTTGACCCCATAGTCATATCAGGACTACATTTGGAAACACAAGCTACGACATCTAATGACGGATGACCAAGACTACCGTGCCAAATGGAAAAGGACGCACGAGACACGGCAAAGCCGGAGCAAGTGAAAATATCAGGTTGTAGAGGCAAAAATAGAGACCCGATTCAATGCGACCCTGAAAGAGTGTTTTCCCAGTTTGAAGATCCTTAACAAAACAATACCAAAGCGTAAATTCTAAAGAAACATGGTTATTGTGGGTGAATTTAGGGACAGATAAAAATTTTTTGCAAATGCGTGGAACATGTAAGACGTGAGATAATGAAAAAGAAGAACAAGGGTGAGCATAGTGAAAGGAACCTGGGTTAGCGATGGAAATTTCTTTACCGTCACCAACAAGAACTTTGTCAGGCTCTGCAAATGAAGTGCTTTGTCAAAGCAAGGAACGATCAGGTGCCATATGGATGGAAACCCCGTTATCTGGAATCCTTTGTTCGAAGCATGGCAAGGGAGACTGAAGTACTGCCTGATTGGATTGGTACATGTGAAACCCCACAAAGTGTCCAGAGTTGGAATTTAAAGGGGATTGTGTCCCATTGTTCTTTGAGGCAGAGTAACAATATTGACAGCAAGCTGCACTATGGCCAAAACGATAACAGATTTGGCATTTGAACTTGGGTCATCCAATGGAATTTGCTTGTTGCAGTTGCTGATTGCGTGTGATGGTACGATTTGGACCAGGAGAAAGTGCGGTGAATTGTCTATTACTGGGTGCCTAAGCAAGAAATCCTGTAGGGTGGACTGAAAAATGTGATAACTGGGTGTTAAGAGCTGCTATTGTAGCAGTATCTATGGAGGAGGTTTGAGACGCACCATTCAATAATTTTTTTTTCATAAATTAAAAGCTTGGCAGTAATTGAGAGAATGTGGGTGGCAGTATCATATTATCAATGGTGGTGACAAAAGGATGGTACTCTGGTGGAGAGCCATCCAAAGTAGCAAGAACAAGATCCAAGTCACTAAGTTTTGTCTCCAACGGCTGCGAAGGAAGAAGATGAAGAAATGATAACTTGCAAGTATTCAGCTGTAGACAGGGTTCCCTTTTTAAGAGTGCGGAGTTGTGCATGTAATAAGGATTTGTACACAGTGGATTGTTGCAGGAATAATTCTTCAAGAAAACCATTTGTTCGATGAACTAACGTTTCAAACAAGGTTGCCATCATACAGGCGCTAACATAACGGTCAAGACATGACCATTCAACAATTTCAAAAGCAGCAACAGTGGTAAGGGGGAGATTTGATGAGAGCCATCAATGAATCATGTCAAGTTGTTGAAGCCGAAGAAGGTTGCGATCTGATCCTTCCATGTGAGGTAGTTGGAGAAATCCAAATTTACTGTAACGAAAAACTTTGATGTTGTGTGCTGGGAAAGTAATGGTAGTACGAGTTTGTGAAGGTGTTTAAAGGGTAATAGCAGTTGTTTTGGTATGGAGGTTGATGACTCCATGTCGACAGAGTATTGGAAGCAAAGTGGATGTGAGAGGACTTCAGTCGTGAAGGGATGATACCATGAAAGAATTGAGATTTTGGTGTATTTCATATAAGAATAGAAGTACAGCTTTATACAAGGGAGCGCTACAATTATGGTCTGATTGTGTGCCTAAAATCAAGTTTTGACTTCTACACATGGTAAGATAAAATATGTTTGCCAATATTACCATATGTGCGAAAGGATGTGTTCACATGTGCATACCCTCTAACAAAATTCAATAATATAAAACTATAACGATCGAGAATTGACGTCAGCATGGTTGGCAACGCATCTTAGTCTTCACTTCGAGTTTTCCACCCGACAAGGAATTTCTCACACTTGATCCCTGCCACGTCATCTACAATAAGCTATATTATTTGGAAAATAAATCTTAAATAAAGTAAACAAATTAAACTAAAAAGAAAGAAAAAAGAACATTAAAGACCGTGAGAATCGGCTGCTGTTGTTCATGTTTGCCTATGCAAAGCATCCAAAAGCAAAAAACCACATGCGTGTTCAGTTGAAATAAACAAAAAAAGAAAAGAAAAGAAAAGAAAAAAAGGCAATATATAAAAAAAAAAAAGAAAAAATAAATCGACTCGTTTAGATTTTTCATGCTTCATCAATGGCGTCAAACGATCAAGCAAGCAAATTTAACGCTTTTAAAGGAGTAGGAGAAGAAGAAAAACAAAGCTTTCGCTATCGACGCGTTTGTTCGACAGCTCAAATGTGTCTGCACAAAATTCTCTACATAATTACAACTATACCACCTCCGCCGCCGTCACCGCTGCCAGCAGCAGCAGCTCGTTTAACGCGCAACCAAGACCAACCATCTTCACGAAATGCTTCAAGAGCCAAAAGGGGTTCATTTACCGTCGACCTGAACCTCGCTCTACTCGACGCCGGAGAAAATCAGCAAAATCTTGAATCTCCGGCGAGCGAGTCCGCAGTGGTCTCGGCGGCGGAAGAGACGCTAAGCGGGGGAGAACGCGATATTGTTTACGGAGCTTCACGTGAAGAGTCGTCAAGAAACGATAAGAAATGCTTGGAATTGCTCATCGAAGCAGTGAAAGTTGTTTCCGGCAGCGAGTTTGCGGCGACGGAGGAAAAGATGGCGAGTCAGGGACTCGGCGAGTCGACTCGGAGGAATCGGCTGCGGCGTTTGAGGAATGCAGCTGCAGAGGGGGCGGAGGAGGAAGATTACGTGGTGGTGGTGGAAGAGGAGGGTGTTGATGGCGTCATCTTGTCGCCGGTGGTGCGGTCGAAGCGTGGCCGGACGCAGGCGCTGCCGTACAAGTTCAGGGACTCCGTTCTTGAGCCGTTGACGCGATTGTCTCGACCCAACCGATCATCCAACGCTCGTAGGTCCACGTCATCGCGTCATTTTCCATTTTGAGATTTTAATTAATTTTATATAAATTCTAGTATTTTTGCAATAAAAATATATTTGAATTTTGATATTTTAGGCTTTTTTTTTTTTTTTGAGTTTTGGAGTATGGTTTTAGATGTTCAAATTGGAATAGTAGGAGATTAAGAAAGGTATTTTTCTTTCATGAAAGGTGTTCTTTTGAGATATTTCGTTTGCCCTTTAAAAAACATAAGGTTTCCAATTGTTGGTTAGCTTTGTTAAAGTGTATTTTCTTTGCTTTAGTATTCGAATATATTCTATTTTTAAGAATATTTGGTTCAACTCATCTACTTTGATATGTTCATGTATGGTCAATTCTATAATGCATTTGTTGTTTGCCTAGGTAAAAGAATAGGATTTTTGTAAGTTTGGTGAACTTATGTTTTTTTCTTTTTTTTCTTTTATTCTTTTCTTTTAAGCCAGCAAATGATTCTATTAATTGTATCGACTAAGAACAATTCATGCGATACGGAAAACATTAAAAAGCAAAAAACAAATAATCTTCATCAACTAGAAACTAGTTTCAATGGTTTATTACTCATAACTTGACACTCTAATCGTGGAAGTCAACACAAATGAGGCAAAATTTTTAGCGAAAATTAAATGGTGCATGGCCTCGTTTAGTTTTGTTGGTGAATTTTCATCCATCTAGGAGACTAAACAACATGAGGTTAATATACAAATTAAAATTTTTATGTGAGAATTTGCATTATGATAGTGGGATGTGCGCTTTTCTACCTAGCCAAAAAGAGAAAAAGAAAAAGAAAAAGAAAAAAAAAATTAGTCCACTATTATTTGACTTTTCTACTTGCCGCACCCAGGGCCCTGTCTTAACGTGGGGCTGCTGTGTGAATAAAGTAAGACCATTGGGAGTGTTCGAGAATGGAGATTACACATAATAGACAACAGAACTTTTACTATTTGTTACATAAGTGCATGTCAAAGAAGTGTGAAAAGAGGGGACATTAGAGAACTGTTGCCGTTTTTAATTGTTTGGTGTGCCTGGCTTGAACGAAATGATGCTAAAACACCGTGCAACACAATTTGTGTCGAAAGAGAATAATAATATGGAGGGTTGATTGTCTGGTTAGGCGACTTTTGTCAAGCTGGATTATTCGAAGCTTTCACAATGGAGTGTTGTTACCTTATGTGGTTACCAAACCGCCTAGAGTTATCAAGTGGTAAAAGCTGAGCACGGGGGAAAGATGGCGGCTACTCCGACGAGACGGCGGGCGCTGAGGGGGGGGGTGTCTGGTTAGGGACGATGAAGGTGAGCTCAGTTGTTCTTGCAAAATTGAGGGCCTTAAAGTCGTGGGTTGAGCCTATGCAAAGAGAGAGGTCTGCGGCTATCTGAAGTGGAGTTTAAGACTCTCTTTGGGTAGTTCAAATGGTGCAAGGCACAAAACATGCTTGGTATATGGCTCATGATCTTATTAAAGTGAAGCAGCTAGTACAGGGGCTTCAAGTGAAAGTTATGCATCTTTGTGGAATAAACCAGCAGATTCCTTGGCTAAATTGGGGGTAGAAGCGGATGAACTGGTTTGTTTCCAGACTGCAATGGACTTAGGTATATTGCGGGGTCTCCTCAGGTGTGATCAAACGGCTACGGTGAATCTAAGGATGTAGGATTTCTGTAAGGGTAGTAGTATTACCTTATTTACTTTTTGAGTTTGTTGATTAATTTGTAAGGTAATAGTACTATCTTATTTATTTTTCTCGCATTTGCATTTTGCATTCGCATCTTTTGTTGTTAAAAGGTTGGCCTATCAATACTACCTTATTTATTTTTCCCGCATTTTGTTGTTAAAAGGTTGGCCCATCAATCTTCTTACTTAGGAGTAGAGTAGATGGTTAAGTTTACGTACAGCTTCTACTAAAGAAAAAAAGAGTTTCCATAGTTAAATAATGGCATCACACTTCTCCTTACCTAGTTATCTAGTGCGAGTATACTAGACTTTCACGGGTGTTGTTTTGACCCACACGTTCTTTGCTTTCATTATTTATATATGCCCGAATTCACACACACCATAACAACCTTTTAATTCTCATTCCATTTACACAAAGATATCAGCTGTCTTTGTTGAATATGGCATCACTTTGGAAGATAATCTAATCGGAGAGGTACTTGTTGAAAATACCATGAGATAGCATGCCATTATTTATCCATTCATTAAATAACTACTAAAGGAAGTAACTAAGATTATCCATTATTAGTATTTTATCAAGTGATCACGTGTCCCAATCATCCTTTCTCTCGTGATATACATTTATATTATTTAGAGAAGATTTCATTTGTACTTATAGTCAAGAAAGAAAAACATAAAGAAAAAGGCAACAATAAAACAGCGAGTCAACAATCAGAGGATCGTTAACCAATTATTTTATAGCCAACATCTGAAAAGTGGGAGAAAGGCCCAATCAAAAAGATAAAGTATTCATCAATATCTAACATTTTAAGGAGGATTTTTTTTTTTTCTTGAGTTTCTCAAGAAGTTACCGCTGCAATAGCATATATTTAAATGATAGTTAAATAACATTTAACAAATTATTTTATTTTTGATATATTATTTTGAGTATAGTATAATTCATTTTCACTATCTGTGTTTTGCAAAAATCGTATAAAACTGCCTTTGTGATTTCGAAACTCACTCATATCTTGTTGTGATTTCAGGAACATCAGAAAGTGACTCTTATGGTGATAACTTATGGGTTTCAAATTGGTACATATCCCCTCCATCTAATTTTCAAATTGATGCATATTTTAAATTCCTTCTCATTTTACACTCCTAGGGGTTACTACGCAATGTTTTTTAAAACATAGAAAGTCATCACATAGGGATTTCATACGATTTTTCACGAAACGTAAAAGAGAAAAATATATTTTACTCTATTATCTTTTAATAAATTTTATATACAACCTTATACTCTTTGATATTGATATATTTAGGTTCTCCAAGATCAAATTTTCGCTCCATCACTAAAGAAAAGAGAAAGTTGTTCGCGCCTCGTATTCGAAAAAGTTCATTTCCTTAACATTATGACTAATCTGAACTATTAATGAACTATTATTCTCAAATTGTCCTCTGGCAGTCCTAATTATTAGACCAATAATACACTCAACTGAGACACACCACTATTAGCACATTTTGGGTGGAACACTTTTCTAACCAGCACATAATGAAAGTTTTGTAAATCGAATAATTTTTATACACAATGATTCTTCAACTTATGCTTTGTTGGTATAGGCTTATTTAAATTTCTTTTTATATAAAAAAATTATACTTTAATTTGGATTTTTATAAGATGCTTGATAAGATGTCTTATTTAATAGTAAAAATTAAAATAAGAATGAATCAATTATATCTTATAAAATAAAAAGTATGGTCTTTTTTTTTTTAAATATTTGTGATAAAATATCTTATATCTTATAAGATAAAAAGAATTATCTCTTTCATATCAATTAAAAAAATATCTTATAATAAGCTCATCCTAAACATAGAATTAATTAAATTATCATTGAACAACATGACTAGTATATTTCATAGTATACAATCTACCACAATAAGCTCCGGTCGTTGAGTTGGGCAGACTTTTGCTTATTAATGCTCTGTTTGTTTTCCTAAAAAGTATTTTCATAACTTTTCAGTGTTTTGTAGCATCAAAAAATAAATCAATCGAAAAAGTTTTTTTTTTTTATCAATGGAAAAACTTGTTATATTGTGATAGGATTTGTTCCTCGAATAGTCCTTAAATTATTAATTTTGTTGCATTTTAATCCATTAACTTTCAAAATCAACCTTTTAATCCCTCACCTTTGATAAATGGGACTCCATTAGTCCTTTGAGCAATTTCTATCGCATTTTAACAAGAAATATCTAGGTCCCTTATTTTTAACCTTTAGACCAAATAAGTCCTTTAGTTTTTCTTTTCCTTTTCCCAGGTCATTCTATGTTAAAAAATATCATTTTTGCCTTTAATGAAACAAATGACATGGCAAAATTCTAATATCTCTTTTTTTTTTCTATTTTTGCATTATCTATTCATCACTTGGATTTTGAAAGAAAGTTCTAATGTTTTGTATTTTTATTCTAAATTATTCACCTAAAATTCTAATATTTTTTATTTTTTAGTTATTTTTTATTTTTTAAATTATTCACCACTTGAATTTGGAAACAATTCTAATATTTTTTATTTTTTATTTTTAAACTATTCAAGTATAAGGACAAGCCTTTTTTCATATCACAGGTCTAAAGTAATTTCTTCTCAAATATTTATTTAGATGTGTTATCCATAGAATACATTTGTAGCTTATTAAAATTAATCATCATTGTCTAGGGGACATGAGAAATTAAAAAAAAAAAAAAAGTTAGAAGAAATAAAAGCATCACAAATCATTGTGTTATTCAATTTAACGACCCTCTATTCACGATTCAACTTTTTTCAAAAAAGTAAAAAAGAAAGAGAAATGTTGCTTTAATTAAATGTCTTACAAAGTATTAGGTGAATAATTGTAAAAAAAATAAATTAAAATTAAATAAAAATATTAAATTTTTTTGTGGATTCAAGTGGTGAATGAATAGTGTGAAAAAAAATATATTAGAATTTTGCCATGTTATTGCTTCATTAAGGGCAAAAATGATATTTCTTAACATAGAAGGACTTGGAAAGAGAAAAAGAAGAAGACCTATTTGGTTTAATAATCAAAAGTAAGGGGCTTAAATTGTCCTTTTTCTAGTTTTAACGTTAATCTAACAATGTGTTCTTGCATCTCACGTGTGTTTAACATTAAAAATGTAATGAAAATTATTTGAAAGACTAATAACATTACACTTATCAAAGTGTTGGAACTAAAATATTTATTTTAAAAATAAAGGAATTAAAATATGAGAAAATTAATGATCCAAGTACGCGTAAACTTAGAGTGGACTTCATGAATTGACTTTAGAGGTAGCGTATGGGGAGAGGAAGGCAAAAGACCAATGCATTTTCCCATTGGTGGTTGGACAATGATGATTGCCATAGGAGGAGACGATGATTGCCATAGGAGGAGACGATGATTGCCATAGAAGGAGAGGACGCAGAGCAGCATGCAGCAGCGCAAATCAATTATTAAATGCATGGCATTTCTTGTGTTGCAGATCGAAAAAGCCCTTTTGGATTCTTGACGCAATTCTACATACGTACCTCTGCACTGTTTTTTAACCTTTGTCCTTTTTAGCTTAGAATCTTGAATGCAGTGCTTGCCAGGCGTGACTTCGAGGAAAAAAAAGGTCATCTTTTACAAGGGGTGAGATTTTCTTCGGACAGGTCGTAGTGTAGTTGGTTTTAAGTTTTTATTTTTTTATTTTTTTTAAGAATTAAAAAGAAAAGTTTATCTTACTATCAAGACCTAGTTCTTTTCTTCTTTTTCTAACTCCCAAATGAAAATTTTAGTGGTCAAAAAAAAAAAAATATATATATATATATATATATATATATATATATATTAGGGGTTGGGGATGGGGTTAAGAAAAAAGGGAACTTATATCGTGCATGTACACCTGCGACTGTAAATGTACTGAACAAATAGTTTATCAGTGCCGAACAAAGATGATATGTGAATTTTATTGAACAAATAGCTAATGAATACTGAACAAATAGTCTTTTTATTCTAAACAAACATCTATGACTGTTTTCATATATAAATATTTGTTAATTTTACACTTATTAACAGATATTGTAATGATTTATGGATTTTACTCAGCAAACAACTTGTGAATACTGAATAAATAATCTTTTTTATTCTGAGTAAACTTCTGTGACTGTTTTCATGTATAAATATTTCTATGGAATTTACTGGACAAACAATTTATGAATACTGAACAAACATCTGTGACTATTTTCATATATAGATATTTCCGTGGATTTTACTGGACAAACAGCTTATAAATACTAAACAAATAGACTGGTACACCATGTTACATGTTCTTGCAAGTACATGATATAATTTGTGAATAAAAAACTAGGGAATTGGTGGGGCCTCAACCCTTGAATTTTATAAGAAAATATGTTAATTTTTATAAAATTTTAAAAAAGTATTTCCTTCTTTCTCTTTGTTTAAAAGTCTCCTCATACTGATTTTTTATTACACGTTATTCAATATATTAGATTATATATTGTGCTAAATAGCATTTTCTATAATAGTTTATATTTAAAGCAGCACCAATTAAATTAGCAAATTTTTCTCTACATGATCTTAGATTATATTTGTAAATAATATATTTTTTTATACTTACTTATGTTTAAGATATCTAATATCAGCTGTCTTTTTGTTGTGATTGTGACTATATATGTGTTGTTCTCTCTCTTGTATTAAAAGAGAATAAAACTTATTTTACTTACTACATCATAGAAAAACACTACTATTGATTATCTCTATTTAAATAAATAAACAAATAATAAATTTTTAACTCCAACCTTGTATCACAAGTGGTTAAGTAAAGAATACCTAAGAGTGCGAGACAACTCTCTCTAAGGAACTTGGCAAAATAGCCTTGCAACTTCAGGAAAAAGGGTGCCTCCTCACAAAGGGGGTCATAGTGACCAGGCCTGGGTGACTGTTTACAAAAACATAGGTCTCCGCAAAATTGTAAGACCATGAATGGGGGTTGACGCCTACTCGGTGCCAGAAGGTCAAGGAAGTTAGTGATCTAATGATAGGGAAGCCGGCGACCAAAACCTCTGTGAACAGCGACCGTAACTATAACGGTCCTAAGGTAGCGAAATTCCTTGTCAAGTAAGTTCTGACCCACACGAAAAGCGTAATGATCTGGGCACTGTATTAAAGAGAGGCTCAGTGAAATAGACATGTCTATGAAGATGTGGACTATCTGCACTTGGACAGAAAGACCCTATGAAGCTTCACTGTTCTTGGGGCCTGGCCATCCTTCGTTTGCAGTCGACATTCTAGCTTTATCCGTTAACAACTGAATGTTTCGATGAAAAACGTTACCCGGGTTTAGCATGCCACGAATCCTCTTAAAAAAGAGTGGTGCCTTCGGAACACAGACACAGGTGGTGCATGGCTGTCGTTAGCTCGTGCCGTAAGGTGTTAGATTAAGTCCAACAATGAGCGCAACCCTCGTGTTATAAAATACATATATATATATATATATATATATATATATATATATATATTTGTTTGTTTATGACATCCACTATGTGGCATTTTTACGGCCTTCTTTGCATGTCATTTGTCATAACTTACTTGGAATTTTGTTGATGATATATATCTTTTGTAAGTTCTGTTCATTGTTGTTTTTGTCATATAGCCTATTTGGAATAATCTTATCTGATAAGTGTCTTATAAGAAATAAGTGTCTGATACAATAAGACTGTTTGGTTTGTTAGCTAAAATGTTGTTATAAGTTACTTTGATAATAATGTTGTCAATTTTAACTCATGGTGTTTTAATTTTATAATTAAATAATAAATTATAAAATATTAATATTAATTAATTTTTATTTTTTAAAAATTTTAAATTTTTGAATATTTAATTTTTAATATTTAATTTTTAACATTTTTTAATTTTTTAGTTTTTAAATTTTAAATTTTTTATTTTAATTTTTAATGTTTAATATTTTATTTTTAAATTTTAATTTTTTTTGAATTTTTGAATTTTCTTTATTTTTATTTTTAATTTTAAAGTTTTATATTTTTAAAATTTTTTTTAATTATTTTCTAACTGATATGATATAAGATAAAATATAAGCACCCTAAACCCAACTTATTTTTTATAACTACAAATAAAACATCTTATGAAAAGTATCTTATAAGTGTCTTATAATAAGCTGATAACAAATAATCTTTTTCACATAAGTTGTCAAATAAAATAAGTGTCTTATAATAAGATGCAAACAAACACAGCAATAGTAAAATCTAGTGTGCGCTTGGAATGTAAAATGCGACTTACTAAAAAGTAATAAGATTCAATGTCCGGATGATTTTGATAACAATCGACTATTTTTTAAATTAAATATTTTTTTAATTATTGTATCTCTTATAAAAAAATTATTGATATTGGAAACTTATCAAAAATTAAAATTTATAAAATATATTAATTTCTTACCTTTTATATACATATATAATTAACTATTACTAATAAATAAAAACATTAAAAATAATTGTTATTTTATATATCGCACAGATTATATTCTAATTCTGCCATAAATACGCAGCCAGACATTCCCATGACTATAAGTTAAGTAATATATAATTATTGAAGGATCAAAAATGAAACTTGGTCATGCTTAAAGCCACGAGAGGAATCGAGTCTATGACTCTGCGCATAAAAAGCAGTGCAGTGCGCTGCTGACAGTGGCGACACTCGACAACGCGATCGAAATTGCGCGCTAAGATTCACCGAATATCATGGTCGTTACGGATTTCCACGCCCGCTGGTCCTCTCCCTGGTCGGCCGCCACTCACGCACATCCTCGATTTACCTCCCGCCTGCGGCGCCCCGCAGCGTGCGACTTCTCTCTGGTAGCTGATTCTCCTTCTGCTAACCCTTTTGAAAGGAATCGAGTCTATACTTCTTGTCCCCATTAAAACAACACCTCTCTCTCTCTCTCTATCTCTCTCTCTCTCTAAAGCAAAACAATCATCTCTGCTGTTCTTTTGCGAAGCTTTAATCGATCATCGCTATTCACATAATCGATTATGAACACCCAGATGCCTTCTCCTCACACTCATCATGGGGTAACAAAACCAACTCGTGGAGGTTCCAAAGCTCAACTTTGTCTCCACAAGATCCTGCAAATAATCTCAACAATTCCACCTGATGAATCCAAAGATGAATGCAATAAAGATCTTGATACTGAACTCAACGTTAACGTGCAAGAGAATTCAGAAGCTGTTGAAGAAACGAAATCGGATGTTAATGGCGTTAACACACACGAAAAGTGCAGAGATGAAGAGGGTTTCATGGGTTTGCTCATAGAAGCCGCGAGATTAATCTTCGGAGAGTTTAAGGATGATGATAATGGTGATGATGTTAAGCATCAGAGCTGTTTAGGCAGGTCTGATGAATATTTGTCTGCAGCTCTGCTTGAACGCAATAATAAAGAGGCGTTTTGGACGGCGTTGTGTGAAGAGATCTCCGATGCGTCGCCGCAGCCGGTGGTGGTGCGCCGATCGAAGCGGAGGAGAGTGCAGGTCTTGCCGTACAAGTATAGGGACTCTGTGGTTGAACCATCGACTCGTTTTCCGCGGAGCCGGTCGGTCTTGGTTGGCAATAAACGCCGGTCCAGCTGAAATTGGAAATTCAGCTAAGAGTGATAAACCTTTAGTTTTTTTTTTTTTCTTTTCCTTTTTTCTTTTTTTCGTGCTCATGCCATCAAGTTTAGGGTTTAAATCTCGAAACACATGAGCAACTGTGTAAACCTTTCTAATTTTTAAGTCCAAGTACTTTATTTTGTTATGTTAATTTAGAGTAATTAGTAATTACTATCTTTTTAGAAGAAGAATGTTAGGGAAGTTTTAGGCTTCTGTAATCTTGCTTGTTTAGCCCATTTTATGAGTGTTTTCGCATTAGTGGATATTGAATACTTTGTACTTCAGAGGCGTTTTAGTTGTACAATGTTGAATAACTATTGTCTTTTATAACATTTGGCCAGTTGTTGAATCTTCTGATAAAGTACTTCCCTGATTTGAAAAATGTATTAGGAAAAAAAACACGCATCAACTGATCAACATGCATACAAGTTTTTCGGTTTTTTGAGTTACAACCTCATTTAAAAGTTTAAACTTGTAAAGAAGATATTAATTTATTTATTTATTATACTTAACATGCTCCCGCATGTGTGACATGATTTTTTCAGAGGATGTACATCTTGAGACCGTTTGGTTTCTAGATTATGATACCATCTAGAGTTTACTACCTCATCTAACAATTTAAGCTTATAGAGAGGATATTAGTTTATTATTTATTTATTTACTGTACTTAACAGTTTTCTTAACCCCCACCATCACAGCTGCACACCAACTCAATTTCTAGTCCCTTGTAAAATCCAAATTTTGTTTTAATTACTTGAATTACTCCTAAAATTTCATGTATATGATTAGAGTTGTATTTCAAACTTTCTAATATTAATTAACTAATAGGGTTGCGTGATATATAAGAATGTGACAAATTGTCTTTTGGTGCATAATGATTAAAGAGGAAAGTTTTTATATAGGTAAATTTCATAAATAACTCTTATTATTCACAAAAAAAGTCACTTTAGTTCTTATTATTTTTAAAATGACTTACTTGATTCTCATTGTTTGTAGAAAGTTCAAATTTGGTCTCCCATTGTCTCAAAAATGATACATTTGAGTTCTAATTTTTACAAGGAATATCAACTTGATTCTCATTTTAACCTTCAAAATTGGTCATGTGTCAAGACATGGCCAATTAATGGAGATAAAATTAATGGAGATAAAACTGACACCTTTTTATAAACATTAAGAATCAAATACGTTACTTTTAAAATAATAAAAACCAAATTGCTAAGAACCAAATAGATCAAATTCGGAACAATAAAGATCAAAATGACATTTTATGTAAACAATAAGACCATTAGTGGAATTTCCATTTTTTTTCCCACATTTTTCGGAGTTATGAGAGTTGAGTGCACCATGTCAATAAAACGTAAGACAATTGCAATGTACCCTACATACTCGGACAGAGAAAGAATGGAGAAAATAATGAAAGAAATAGGAGGAAAGTCGTCTTGCAATATAAAGAAAGAACATATCAGAAGACTTTGACTAGAAAGCGGGTTGATCGGGTCACGACTTAACCGCGTCCCTCCACATTCCGCTCAGTGACCGCCCCGGCCCGGCCCAGGAGGGGGACAGGTTTTTCGACATAAAAATCTATATGTATTTTTTATTTTTAATATATTTTTAGTATGAGTATTATGCAATTACGTGTCTCTTTTTATTTTTTTGCATATTTAGAATGAGTATCATACGATTAGGCATCTCTCTTTAAAAGAGAAAATTGGTCCATGCAGGTCGTATTTAGTTATTTTTTTCATATATGTTTAGTAGCATTATTGCGTATTTCTTTAAAAAAAGAACATCTGGCCCATGCAGGTCTCGAACCTGCGACCTTCGCGTTATTAGCACGACGCTCTAACCAACTGAGCTAATAGGCCCCTTTGATATAAAGTCGCTTTTCCAGCTTTTTCTCATGTAAAGAACCCTTAAAAAACACCTAATTTACAATAAACATTTGGATTAGATTTAAAAAAAGCTTAAACACTAAAATAAAAATAAAAAACTCAATTTCAATTTTTTTTCAAAAGTAAGAATTTTTAACTTCTCAAAAGCACTTTTTTTAAAAAGATTTTTAGAAAAAGTATTTTTGAAAAAAGCTAATCCAAACTATTAAGAACAATAAATAAATATAATAATATCTTCTCCATAAGCTTAAGCTTTTAGATGAAGTGGTAACTCAATACAAAACTAAGTTTTCTTACCTTATCTTGATCACCAAGTATTCGTAAATAATTTAGAAAATATTTTTTGACAGGTAGCATTTTGTACCAATTCTATCTTGTTGTTCCATTCCATTAACCTTGTTGACATGTAGCCCATCAAGAATGACAGGTCATTTTCTTTTTCGTTGATCTAACAAGGACGAGAACAATATTAAAATTTATTCTAATGCCACATGTAAAGTCAAGATAGAGATGGATATTTTCAAATATAATGTGAGGATAGGCACTTAGCCTAGTGCCCTATTATCATCCTTAATTTCATCCTACTATATGACAATTATTAATTTCTCAAGTGGCGTTATGTAACATTGGATGTAAATTCAAACCAACATCTCAAAAGAGTCTTTTTTTTTTCCACTTCAAAGGATATCAAAGACTGAGCATATATTGCATACCACTAACGAGTATTAATCCCAGAACTACTCACACTATAGGTGAGAAACATACTACTAGACCACTAGATCATTAGTACTCAAAAAGGTCTTTAGATCTCTATTTTACTTATCTGTTTAATTCATCAAACACCAGTTTCTTTTTGGTTAATAATAATGAGAATTTTTTTTTTTCAGTGAAAAAATTCTAATCATTCCACAAACTTCCATATAATATGAGTGATGAGTCCATTTGTGGGCCACCCTAATCCTCTCAAGATTATGTCTTTTTATTGTAGACCTGGGATGCCTCGCTGAGTGGTATTTCTTGTTTCCTCTTCTACGTTCTGTCGATTCAAGGGCATAAGATATGCATGGAAAAGAAGCGTGCAAGTGGGCCTTCCATTATCACCTCTCTCTACCAACTCTTCTTCACTCGGATTCTCAATAAATATGATCTTAATTAAAATCAGCCCCGAATTCTCAAAAAAAAAAAAGTAAAGAGAAGTGAGAAGAAAAGAATGAGAACACATAGAGATAATGTAAGTGAGAAGTGGAAAGATGAATGATTTGCATGCAATTCACAAAGATGTTTTTCCTTGAACATTTCATCCTCGAGAAAATTCAGACAATGAGGGCATTTCCATAAGAGATTTACTTTCAGCTCAGTAGGAAAGTCAAAGAAAGTCAAACACGATGGCTTAAAACTTCATATTGCGGTATGAAGGCATAAAAAGTTCGTCCGAGTTACAGCGCTCTGATTTTCAAATTTCAAATTTTAAATTTTTTAACTTAAAATTTTTATTCTTTTTAAATTTTTAATATTTTTAATAATTTATTTCTAATTTTTAATTTTTAGTTATTAAACTTTTACTTATTAGTTGCTCAAAATTTCTAAAAACTTAAAAGTGTTTTTGGTTTATTTGTTTTCTGTTTTCATTAAAAATTAAGATAAAAAACTCATTTGGTTAACTGTTTTTGTTTTCATTTTCAAAAGATTAAAAATAATTTTCTAAAAAATCAAAAAACATCAAAAAAAAAGTATTTTCTAAGAAAACAAGGTAATATTTTTGTCAATAAAGTGATAATTTTATAAATATCCTTAAAATATTACAAAGTGAAAATTTTGTAAATATATCTAAAAATTTAAAAAAACAAGGTCGTAATTTTATAAATATATTTTAAAAAATTTAGAAAACAAAGTAACAATTCTGTAAATATCTCCAAAAAATTAAAAAAAAAACACGATAACAATTTCGTAAATAAATATAAAAAAATATTTTTGTTAACTAAACACATTCTCTAGATTTTAAAAAACAAAAAATGAAAACTATTTTCAAAAAATTAAAAAAAAAAAAAACTAGAAAATAAAAACAGAAGCCAAGCAAACCAAACACAACTTTAAAAACCTTCACTTTTCAACGTTCTGTTTTCTAAAAGGCGAACACCACCACCATTTTCAACAATTATAGTCATATGGGTTTGGTTACCGTTGACGCGGCCTCCGTCACCATGCCAACCTTGCGAACAAAGTTCCATGCATATCCGAGCGTCATTTAGCGACCAAGTCAACGTTCAAATTCAACGGCAAGTTTTATGGGTTTTTACTACAAAGTAGTCTGAGCCGCTTGATTGGTTAGGTTGTACCTCGAACTCAGAATCCAAGTTCATTTCAAAGATAAACAACCCTACCAGGCAAACTTCTAAAGAACAAATTGGTAATACACATTAACACAGCAAGTACTCAAAGCCGGCCAAGAGGTTCGTACAAGTATCTGAATAAGCGTATACAACATACAAGCATCCTGAACATACGTCGCGCTGACATGGTCTGCTAGAAGGCTGAAAGAGGAAAGAAACAGAAAAAGATTATCTGCATTCTTAACTTACATTGACCTAAATATCAGTCAGAGCTCAAGAATTTCAGCAACGAATTTCGCCACAAGAGAGTCGCCCAAACTTCCAATTTCTACCCTGCAAATCCTGCAAGACCAAACCTTTCCGACTTGGCCCCAAATTACCTGTACACATTTCATGGTAAGCTATAATTAAAATCAGCTCTGCGGTCCTTCTATAAGCAGGGTACCTGGACCTGCAAAACTCAGATATTCCATAAGCACACAAGTTCCTGAAAATAACAAATATCAAAGAAAAGCTATAAAGATCTCACTGTTCAGGGCGGGCGGGCGGTGGTCAAAGATGGCCGACTGCATGTAGAATGAACATATATTTGCAGTGAAAAAAGAGAAATCATGCAATCATTTGAAACTCTTGTTTTAAGCAATTATGCAACATGTTTCAACCAAAAAGAAAAAAGTAAAGGAAGAAAGCACAAAACCCATTCCTGGATGAGGCAGGAAAGATTTTATATGTTAGAAGTCCAAAAAAGATGCATTTGACAGCCTATCCCAAGGAGCAAAAGATGAGAATTAGTAAAGTAAAAAACTAGAAATTTTAGAAAGTTCTCAAGCTGGATGAACTTGAGATGTTCAACTGGAAACTTCAAATTACAAGGAAGAGATAAAAATTGGAGAAAATCTTTGTGAGAGATAAATAAGATTACATATAAGTTATAACTTATAACCAACCTATATCCTCACCAAATACTACTACATCATCTCAAATTTGAACATAATAAGGGATTGTGTATCATCCTAAAAGCAGACTTCAGAATGTCACTTCTTTAAGATGATACATGGTCTAGAAGTCATAGAAACCAAGCTTTCAGAATGAGACTCTGAATGACTCTAGGAAAAATAGCATCTCTCCCCGAAGATAAGAACAGAATGACAGAATACACAAAGAAAGCCAAATTGATGCCCCCGCATGCACAACTGTGAGAAAGGCAAGCTTTCAGAAAGGATCATAGATGCATGTCATGGGCGTTCAAGAATATCAAAGGACACATTAAAGAATGTTAGGCAATTATAGAGATCTGATATATTTTCACAGGCCCTATCACAGAATTGGAAACCTGCACATCGCCTGCACAGTCGAAAATGCGCAGTAAGCTAGATTTTAAGGATGGGTGACCTTTCCTGAAAATAAACTCTCCACTAAGTAGGAAAAGCTTAAGAGCATAAAGGAGAAAGAAACAAACCAGCCTCATCAATATCCATAACCACTATGCTGTTCGGGCTGCCAGCCATAGTATTGATCGCCATTTTGCACATATCCATTGTCATTACTTCCACTTCTATTGGCACCATCAGCACCAGCCTTCCTAGCAAGTTCTGCTTCTTCCTTTTCCCTGTTCCACTGCTCAATCCTAGCACGCCTCTCTTCGCTACTATCCCTTGCTGGACTCCGACCCCTCCTGCCACCAGGGCTCCGGCTCCTACTTCGTCCCCTTCTACAAGAAGGACTTGTGCTACGGTGCCTCCTGCTTCGACTTTCATGATAGTAATCCCTGTCATCATACCTTCTACTGTGACTGCGGCCGCTATGACGTTCTTCATAGCTACGGTGCCTATAAGGACTTCTGCTTCTGCTACGGCTTCGGCTGTATCTTCTTCGGGACCTCCCAAACAGCTGGCGTCTCAGCTCCCTATCATTAATCAGAGGAGAGAGTTCAGTAAAAAGATATGTCATGTGTGTTCTTGTGCATATATGCTAGTTTCATTTGCATATCAATAGCAAGACTTACCTGCTAATCCTTTTCAGATGCATAAAATTGCAGTATCCACCACGATTGCAAGTGTTCTCTTCGTATTGCCTACAGGTAGCCTCGCGGAAATCAGTAACCGGAGAGAAATCTACAATGATTGGTCGTCCTGCATAGGTGATAGTGCAAAAATATTAGAGAACACATTTGATGACCATAACCAATAGCCGAAAAAGTCCCACTGTGAATGAATGCCATTGTCATATCCACAAACCAATCTCACCACGTGAAATAAGATTTTGTTTAGTCACCTTTGGTTAAATAATAAAAACACAAACATGAGAGGGAAAAAAATGAACTTGCACTGAAAATTACCTGCGTAAAACCTTCCAGTCAGATTCTTAAGAGCATTTGCAGCATGCTCTTCCTCCCTAAACTGAACATAGACGTTCCCCACCTACCAAAACCAAAATTGGGTAACCAAATAGTATAACGGATCCAACAAGGTGCATAACAAGAGCCACAAATACTTACCATGTGATCAGCCAGGTTGTCACAGACATTCAAGCTCTCAATCTCCCCATATTTGCTAAGCTCCTCAAAAAGATCTTCATAAAAGTCCTGCAAAATTGCCATCATTCAGTCAGCGCTCTTACCATTTTTCTTATAGAATCAACATACAACAAAAATATATATTTGAAGCTTCTCAAAGGTCGCTTCTTGTATTCGAATAATGACTTCATCCCACTAAAGAAAACAAAAGAGATGAAAGACCAACGCCAATCATCAGCAAAGCTTAAATAAACATGAAAGACATTTAAGCATATACGTGAGTACAAACAAATCATAACATATAATGGCTCTTCCCCATAACTAAATAGAGAAGCTCCAACAGGCAAGCACAGAATAGAAATGCCAAAACATCTCATCCAGAAATGTGACAGAATGAAGCAATTAAATTAACAACTGAATATAGCTCTTAGTTGCGTGTGAAAGCAGAAAGAGGATAATCTCAATCTAGCAAAAATTTACACTTTAACATTTTTTGTACACATTCATGCATAAGACCTATGACAAATTATGGCCATCGCTATACAAAACGCACCACAAATGTGATGCACACGTAATGCATGATTCAATAACATAAGAAATCAAAATTATCACACTCTATTACATTATTATATAATACCAATCAGGAAGAGAGAAATAACCTTATCCCAACTTCACATATCCCTCGTACATTGAGTCACAGAGCTCAATATAAACTAAAAAATGAGAAAAGCTCAAGAAAATCAAAAAGAAATGCTGAGTACATAGCACATAACATATATACATAAATAGAACCTACACTCAAGCAATGGAACTCATAATGCGCACATCAAAAGTCTTACATAAAAGGTAAATTTAACAGATCCAACCATGCAAAAGAGAGAGAGAAATAATAGTCAGCCTAAACAAAAAAAAAAAAAAAATACAGGTCCCAATCTACAAGAATTATCTATATGTAAATATATACATTGCTCACGTACGAAAGCGTAAAAGGAAGCTCCACCCGAAATTGACAAGTTCCTCATACTTCAACTGTGAACTGGTATTTAAACCAAAACCTTAAAAGATAAGGAAAAACAAAACCCCTGCTACCTATACTTACTCTGTCAAAAGAAAAACTACAGATACTTGTATGCATAAACACATGAGAATTCAGTCAGACCAGTAAATATACACATCAATATCTGCAAGCTAACAGATCCAATATTCTATATACATATATACTATACATATGTTCCTTATACATAAAAAGAAAGAAGAAAATAAAACAAAAATAAAACCTTCTCCCGGTACTCTAAACATAAACAAGAACGAAACGCACATAGTTAACACATACATCAAAATTATACGAAATGTAAATTAACAGATCCAGCGATCCAAAAAGAAAAGGTCCGAATTCACAAATTCAGCGTACATATCAATTCATAAACCGCAAATGAAACACACATAAGCAATCACATATCAGAAAGAATACAGTCTACCTACGTATACTTATATGCATAATCTAGTTCCAGACATCGGCAAGCTAATTCAGCAAAATAAGTTAGCATAAGCATCGAAATTCTACTAAGGTAACAGATGCATATAAAACACGCACGGCTAACACAAGCAAAAAAATTCATGCAAATCAAATTCACTGATCCAGAAACAGCAAAAAGTATACATAAGCACGCCACACCTATGACACATACACACACCTCAATTAAACAGTTTACACAATAACAGATTTAAAGGTTGCGATACATACATATATAACAAAATTTAACACGCAACAAACACAAACACAAACACAAACAAAAATCAAAGGACGCGCATATATATACACATATATATATATATATATATAGTATGTATGTGTGTATGTATACCTCGAAGTGTTCTTGCATCTTTTTGGGGTCAATGGGCTGGCCCTGGGCGTCAACGCCAGGGGTGATCATATCGGGGCGCTGGTACATGTTGGAGAGGAGGAGGGTGGGGCTGATACTGGGCTTGGTGTGGAGACGCGAGCAGCGGTCTCCGTGACGGCAGGCGCCGATCTTGAAGTAGAACGGGCAGTTCACGCGGTCCTTCTCCGTCCCGAATATCGACGCTAAGTGCTCCGCCATTGTTGTACGATGATGATGATGCTGCTGATGATGAGTTTTTGGGTCTGTGAAGGGTTTTGTGGACGGTGATGAAATGAATAACTGAGAAATTGATTTTATGCGGAGGAGGAGGACTAGACTCTAGAGGCTTCTGCTCTTCTGGATGTTTCTATTCAATATGTATATATATAGAATCAAAATTTTACGGTAATTTCACTACAAGTACTTGTCATTATCACGCTTTTATATATTAGCCTCTCTTATTTTAAAATATTTAAAATAATTTCAATATTTTATAATAATTAAATTAATTTTTAGTATTTGAAAATATTTATATTGAGTTTTAATATTTTACGAATTTATTTGAATTATTTCTACTTGGAAAAATAGTACCGTGTCCCATATGGTATGCCATAAATGTACAATTAGTCCTTGTCATTCAAAAATAGGCACTAAACTTTCCTATTGTATTCAAAAATAAAGCACCTACACCCCATTTGTTAATTCCGTTTATTTTGATTAACAAAACATGCAAAAAGACTTATATGTTGTTCAAGCATTAGCTGATTAGGCCACCTGATGTACTTCTTTTTTTAATATCATTTTTTTATCCCAAAAAAAAGAAAAAAAAATTGGCATTACAAGCCCAGAATCTCAAGGAAGACAACCTCTTATAAATCTACCTATAATTGGACATCTTTGCCTATTAAAAAAAATCCCTTCATCAAAACTTAGCAAAGACTGCAGATAGTTATGGCCCTGTTCTTCTCCTACATTTCGATTTACTTCGAAAGGTCAAAGTCATGTTACAGAGTATACAAAGCCTTTCAATCTGATCAACATGAAGTTGTTGACATGAAAACCATGGTTGCTAGGAGGATGTTGAACATAATGATGAGAGCTCGTTTGGTGGGAGCAACATGAATTTTGAATTCATCAACAAAACTTGTTTAAACAGCATAGTAACCATGAATGAAGAAACATTTATTTTCAATGGCCTCATTCATTTTCAATGGCTCCAGCTCTATTCTTATGCATTTCAATCATAGACCCATTATTTTCTACGCACTTTTAATTGAGTTTGGTGAGGACAAAATATCAAACACCTTACTAGCAAAATTTTCGTTTAATGTGGTATGTTGATTAGGATTCAAGAAATGCACCCTTAGTACCAATATCCTTATCATCCATTTCATTCTTTAATTAACACCTTAAAATTTGTATTAATTTGAACCTCCTCCTAAAGACATTGGTGCAACTTAGCTTTTCTTCACTTCTTCTTTTTACTACTTTCAACCTAAATGAATTCTTTAGTGTCAATTTTTCTTTCTTTTCTTCCCAATAGATGTTGCCTTTAGTTACTTCTTCTTAAGAGCCAAAAAGACCGAATAATTGCATATTGGCTGGACTAAATGGATAGGGAAACAAGAAAAGGTTGAACCAACATTGTTATAGAATTTATGGACTTTAATAACACAATATTTGAAGGAAATAAGATGTAAAATGAAGAAAAAAATATACGAGGGGAAGAAGAGGAGAAGGGAAAATAAGACAGAAAGAAAGAAAGGTAAAAGTTCTAGAGAAATGAGATGGAAACAAAAAGAATGGGAACATTTTGAACACTACTTAAAAAATCTGATAAAATTTAGAGTGCTGAGGGCTTATTTGTCAAAAATGTATTAAAATTTGATGACAATAAGTCGCTTTTTGTTACACAACTGCATTTAGAGCAATTGAACCGCACGCATCGTCGATTTAGACAGAAAAATTAACAAAGAGGTCAACGGTTCTATATATTTGGCAACTACAAGGGGATATTGTGCCTATTTTCAAAATTGAAGGGGGTAACGAACATTTATGGTCAACCACAAGGGTATGGTCCTATTTACCCTTTCTCCTTTTAAGAAAAAATGACCAAAAATAATTTGGACTAATCTAAATAAATTTGTAAAATATTAAAGATTAATATGAGTTCTTTTCAAATAATAAGAACTAATTTCATTATTTTTGTGAAATACTAAAAATTAATTTGAATTTTCTAAATAATAGAGATTTATTTGTTTCGATTCACAAGAAAATTATAACCTATAGGATATTTGTTTTGCACGACAAAACATGAGGTGGTTTGCCCGAGAGGTTAAGGGGGAAGACTTAAGATCTTCTGCACATAAGTGCGCGTGGGTTCGAACCCCACAGCCACCATTTTTTTCCTTTTTCTTTTCCTTTCTACCCCACAGACACCATTTTTTTTTCCTTTCTCTTTTCCTTTCTACCCTTTATTTATTTACAGCCACCATTTTTTTTTTCTTTCTCTTTTCCTTTCTACCCTTTATTTATTTTTCCTGTTTCCTGCTATTCTTCCTTTCTTCGTTTTTCTGTTTTGTTATGGGGAATTCAAACTGTGTCTGTGTAATATCAAGTAATAGGGTGACAATTTTTTGTGGCTCTCTAGATAGTTTATTGAAAAAAATTGGAGAAAAGCATATATAGATCTTCTAACTATCACAATAGATTGAAAAATGTATATGGATGGAAGTGCATATTTATTTACAATGATCACTAAAGTAATACGGGGTTTCTTTATCACAAGGGTTACAAAGGAGGTTCTTCTTATCATTAGAAAATGTCCTGTACACTTTTACTAGACCATAAGATTTGTAACAATTCACGGTTTGTTACTTAATCATCATTTTGTAACTTAATATAGAGATTTAATTCGTATATTTTTGTCTGCAAATGATATATATTAAAATTGGATTTTGGTCCCCAAATATTTGTTTAAATGTGTTGGTGAATGAACTGTTATGAATTTTAACTGTTTGCCCCTTTTTTTTTTGGGGTATGATTTTGCCGATTTAATTTATTTCATTCAATATTTTACACAAAAATGTCATATATTCATATGCAAGAGAAAAGTTCATAAATCATTTTTGTTAAATTCAGAAATTTAATTCATTGAAAGGTGAACTTAGGAACCGTGCACGGGATAATGTGTACTTTTCATATCATGCTTGGTGAAGATTTTTTTTTAACCCAAATTTTGATATTCCATGAAAAATTGATCCATTTTTGGGTGGCTTTCCAATCATAACCAATTCTCATTCTTGATTCCAAAATGCGCCAGACGCACTCCTAGAACAAGGTCCTCATACCCAGAACGAGACCCGCGTTCCAGGAACGCGGTTGCAGCTCTCAGAATGCACACCGCTTTCTCATAATGCAACTAGGGTTTTTCCCAACTTTTGCACAGATTCCTTGGCCAAAGTGACGGAAAGAATTTTGATTTTTTGTAATATATCTGGACTCGTATAGTCGATACCATAATTGGTTATAATTCTTTGACCGCCGTAGCATAACTTGTATCTTGTCTAGTGAGATTGGCCTTATCCTGTCATTAATTTAGTACTTTTGTACATTTTGTACTTTTGAATTTAATTATCATTAGAAACTCATTCATTAAATGTGTTATAATTCCTCAGAAGCAATTTATGCTAGTATTATTTACTCTAGAACTCTTTCCTTCAAGTAATCTTGTTAGAAGAATTTCCATATCATTGACTTCTTGTACTATGAAATTGGCAGGTCCTGGAGCAACTATTGGAGGAATGTGTGCTACACATTGCTCGGGTTCTTTGGCTGTGAGGTAATTGTGGAATTATATTTCCACTTTGTGAGCTGCCAGAAAAGGACTATATGCTCCAAATATGCACTGCCATTTCATTTCTTGTTTTTATGTCCTTTCTTGGGAGGGTAGTATATGCCTCAACATTCTAAACTTGTTGGAGCTCACTTGTCACTTTGTTGTTTAGCTTGATGAAGATGTTCCCAGCATCTTGTGCTTGACATTACTAGTGCTTTGGTCTTAGCGGATGGACATGGCTAGCCCTGCTTTTTGACTTTGGGATGTCCAAATGTTCTGATGATAATTAAATCCAAGGTACATGTTCTGCAAAAGCGATGCGCATGCGTCCGACGTGTTCTGGGAGCGAGAATGGGCTATAATTAAAAACCCATCCAAAATTAGATCAATTTTGTATGGAATATCAAAAATTGAGTTAAAAAAAAATCCGCTTGGTGAATACACTCATTGTTCTATGATTGATTTCATAATTCGTAATGTGTATCTTCCAATTAC
This sequence comes from Cordia subcordata, assembly GCA_028554755.1. Lineage (NCBI taxonomy): Eukaryota > Viridiplantae > Streptophyta > Magnoliopsida > Boraginales > Cordiaceae > Cordia > Cordia subcordata. Next base: position 2,744,580 of record JAPTOF010000007.1, read on the forward strand.
CACTTTTTGTGTTAAAATTTTCCTTCCAAACAATATGTATTAAACAAAAGAAAGAACCTCAGTAATAATCGGATGATAGTAAAAATCATAACGAATTCTATAACTACTTGTACTAAAAAATAAATAAGCATAGTTTTTCTTAGGCATGTAACTGTCCCTAAATAATAAAATACTAGGTTTTACCTAAAAACGTTTTATTTGATACAATTGTAATAATTTATATGTACCAATTCAATAAATTGAATTCATGTGGAATAAAATTATAATAGCATATATAATTAAAGCGAGAAGGTTCTTTTTTTTTTAATAAAAGCCTGTAGATTGCGAAAAAAAAAAAAGGAACCTCAGTGATAATCGGATCATAACAAATTCTAGAACTACTTGTACTAAAAAATAAAATGAAAAAAAGCATAATTCTCTCTTCACATGCAACTCTCCCTAAATAATAAAATATATTAAAGTGAGGAGGATTTTTCTAATGAAACTTTGTAGAATGAAATGTGAATGCCCAAAAAAATGAGTTGCGTTTGCCGGGAGTCGAACCGGGGTCTATTGTTTGGAAGGCAATTATCCTAACCGTTGGACTACAAACGCTTTGTTAAAACAGGACTTTACCACCTCATCTAAGGAAGCGACTTGACTAGAATGCTAAACTCCCAGTGGGATTAGTCGTGAAAGTCTCGTGCTTATCTAACGAGAAAACAAGCTTTCTTAATTGCAAGGGCTTCAGCTTGTGAAGGAGACTTGTAGTTAAGAAAACTTGTTTTCTTTTCATCTATTTGAGATTTAAAATAACATCGTTGACAATAATATTTTAGCTATCCGTAATTCTATCACATCGTCTAGTTTAGTTTCTCCATGGATCATCTGATCCATTATTGGAGATATTCTTTGATTTTAGTTGGGATGCATTATGTGAAATTTCAATAATCTTAAAAGCACAAAAAATTGAGTAGCGAATTGGATGATGAAGCAATTTCTTAATGACAAGTTAGAATTTGACTAGATTTCTAGCATTTCTCCTCCATTGATGGATATGATTGTACATGACTTATTCCCTAGAAGAGCGAGATAAACTTTGTATTGTTTTGGGCATTCAGCAATGTGAATGACTTTTCTATTAAAAAAGAAATCATGGCCGGAATTAGGAATCCTACGTATGTGCTATCGTAACTTATGAATTACTTTGACACTTGGAAAAAAAAGGAATTAAGGTTGCGTTTGGTTTGCCTGTTTTCTATTTTCCTTTTCATGAAAAACGAAAATTATGAGAGAAAATTCATTTGATTAACCATTTTTGTTTTTATTTTCAGAAAACAAAAAATAGTTTTCTAGGAAAATAAAAAAAATAAAAAAATTATTTTCTCTAAAAATAAGGTGGCAATTTTGTAAATAACTCTAAATGATTTAGAAAAGAAGGTGGCAGTTTTGTAAATAATTCTAAAATTTAGAAAATAAGGTGAAAATTTTGTAAATAACTCTAAAAGATTTGAAAATAAGATGGCAGTTTTGTAAATATCTCCAAAAAATTTAGAAAACAAGGTGGCAATTTTGTAAATAAACATAAAAAAACAAAACACTTTTAGTAACCAAACACATTCTCTATATTTTAGAAAACAGAAAATGAAAATTATTTTTAGAAAATGAAAATAGAAAATGAAAACTAGAAAATGAAAACAGAAAATAGGCAAACCAAACGCACCCTAAAAATTTAACTACACTCTTATTCTGTTTTTGAGATGAATTTTTATCATACAAAGAATAAATAAGTGTAAAAATAGAGGTGATGTAAAATATTACTAATAGTATATGCACGTTGCTAGTCTTTGAATCATGTTACATTGGACCATATACTTCTTTGTCGTATGGCACGAGCCATGAAATATGTTAATTTAGATTTTATTATAACATTATAACTTCACACAAGAAATCAATTATAGTGATTGTGTTTACTATAAATGCACATTACTCCCACTAATTTCAAAATAGACATAGACACCCTTTTTAGGGGTATGTAAGTCACACATCTGAGGACCATAAGAAGGTCCCGTACCTATTTTAAGGAAAATGTATACTACACATTTGAAAATTATAGGAAGGTTTTGTGCCTATTTCAATACTATAAAAAATAACAATCACTTATGAATTATGACCAAGTACAAAAGTTTAGCGTGCCATTTATCATAAATTATTTTTTCATAGTTATATTACAATTTTCATAATTATTCTTTATAATTAATAATTAATGTATAGTGTTACAAAAAATCCAATAATTTTTAAAGATTTTTTCCTTCAATTCCCCTGCTCATGGGCTGGTTGACTTCATGGACTCCCATTGGACTACAACTATTTTGTTGTATTTTTTGGGGCCAGATATTGGAATGAGAAACCCACTTGCTGGTAGTGCATTTTGCAACCACGTTGAGTCACCTTGTATTATTGCTGGCAATGAAAATCAAATTTTCTAAAATAGCTACAATTTAAATTTAAAGGACTCTTTAAGGTCCTATTTGGATTGGCTTTTTTTTTAAGGAAAAAGTACTTTTTTTCCTGAAAATATTATATTAAATTTGCAATAACTATTTGATTTTGTTTCTAAAAAAATTGAAACTTTGAAAAAAGCTCAAATGCAGATTTTTTTAGAAGTCAAAATTTTTAGCTAAAAAAAACGCTTAAAAAAAAAAGCCAATCCAAACGAGCCCTAAGTGAGCTTTGATTGGTGTTTTAGCTTTTAAACTGTAATGCTTTCAGCAATAGCTTTGTGTAAAATAGTGTCGAACAAAAATTATTAACTGTTTGATCTTATATTTTAGATGTTGAATTTTTAATTATTTTAAGGGTAATACCAAATCTCAAAAATATAAAGTATTAATTTTAAAATGAAAAAAAAAATACAACTTCTTACATGATATACAAATAATTTCTCAAAAATTGTTTTCGGAAGGTTCCAATTTGGAGATTCTAATTTTTTTAAAATAGGTCAAATAAATTTGTTTAATTTTTAAATTCAAAAAGAATACTATTAAATATTTAAAAGTTAGACCAAACAAAGCATAAAATTATTTTAAATGGATCATAACCCTATAAATTCTATAATACAATGATCCGCGTTAATGTATATTGCTCTTGTACTTGGTGTAGGGCTAAGGGGACACGTAGGTGTTGATGACGCATTATTAATTGCTTATCAACAAAGTATTCCACTTTGATAATATCCTTTCGACTAAGTCTAGTAAGTAGCTGTGGATTCAAGATTTTAAATAAAGGGTGATAATTGATAAAAAAGAGTAATTTTTTTTTATCAAATTATAATTTGGCTCAAAATCTTTAATTGGAAATAAAAATTTAACCACTTTTAAAACATAATTATAATAAAAGATTTTATCAATACAACTAAATATAAGTTTTTACAATTACTTAATTTAAATAAACATAAAAGCACCAACAAAAAAAAAAAACTCACAACCTTATAAATTTTAAGTGTGGTTAATTTAAAAGGAAATGAAATATGTGATTTAAAAGAAATTCATGATGTAAGGATTTAAGATTTTAATGTTAACAACATCAAGTGATGATCCAACCTACAAAAATTTTAATTGTTATGCTTAACAAAACTATGGGCTGGTCTAGATAAGCTATTTTTCCAGAAGCACATTTTTTTCTTAAAAGTTTTGAAAAAAAGTATTTTTTTTTAGAAGTTAAAATTTTTTACTTTTTAAAAAAAGTTAAAATTGAACTTTTTTTAAAGTTTCAATCTAAGTCTATTTTAATTATTTATTACAAAAAAATATCTTTTAAAAAAATATTTTTCTATAAAAAACTAATACAAAGAGGTCTTATATATAAAAATTGGGGGTTGCCACCGCACACACCACTTTGGGGCCGCTGCTGCTAAGTTTGACTAGTGTCACCTGGACATATAAGCCCCACCATGTACCCAAACATATCCCTTTACGTGCTATGCATAAGATTTTTTCTGGGTTTTGAATAATCGCCTCTTGCTTTCTTTAGACATCATGATCTCTCAGATAAGAAAAATGTGTTTGAGATCCCATAAAGACATCAAAAGTGAAAACGACTGCAAAAAACATGTTGATGTTGGTGTTGGTATCTGATCAAATGACATTTTCTTTCCACTTTGTCGTGTTAAAAGATATCTACATGATTTACGCCTGATTACTAGCATTAGCAAGCATACGCAAGTCTGCCAATAGGGAGCACCATCTTTTTGACAACACCGCTCGGTTTCGTTTAAATTGACTTTTTTTAAAAACGTTTTATGATAAAGAACAATCCTTAAGTTATTTAGCTATCTAGTCGGTTGTTGAGTTTACAGTTCCAAAAACTAATTAAGGGGGTGCTTGGGAGAAGGAAAGTAGAGGGATGGGCTGATAGCAAACCTTACATCTTGATATCCCAATAATAGAAATGATGCATTACTGATACACCGCTTGATACAAAGTTTATTTAATACTAATATGAGTGATGATTTGGATTCAAATTATTAAAACGAGGACATGGAGAAAAAAAAGCACTCGTATAAAAGAAAAAGAGTTCATGTAACACTAAAAATTTAATGATCGAGGTAGTAAAGTTCATTGAACAACATTCCTCGCTTCCGCCTCTACCCCTTTCTCTTGCGCAAAATAGAACTTCACTCTAACTAGAACCACATTAGATCTGTTTTAAAAATTTTAACTCAATATATAAAAATTCTTCACAAATCAAATATATTTAGCGTTTGTTCCTATCATTTGTGTTTTATTGATTTTTTTTTATTTGGGGGAGGTAGAAGTTATTTGGCGATCATTCTTGGAGGACGCTACTCTGATGTCATCACCTAACAACTCTCTAATTTCATCTAATTAATTCCCAAGTATATGCATCCCTAAAGGCAAGATCATACTTTTAGAGTTAGTTAATGTATTTGTTCGCTTCTCTGTAGATGTGTGATATTTGAAAATTTGACTGATTGAGCATTTTTTTGCATTCCTCCACTAGGCGGGACACGAGGTGATACAAGGTCCAATTGTTGATTAGCACTTATAACCCAATTGGTAAGGACTTGTGAGTCCCCTCTCAATCACAAATGCTCTAGCTCCTCTTTTGATGGTTTCTCATAATCCTTTCATAGGGTGTTCTAGCCTATGCCACATTATTAGTAGTGCGTCTAAGAATTGCCACAAACGCACAAATCCATTTGTCACACTCGTTGCTTGCATGTCTCGCTTCTCCCATGTACTTTGAGTGTCTTTTGGTGCACCTATCAGTTACTAATATTGAGTTTTAATATTTGGGCTTTATTGAACCCTTCGTTATGCATTAAAGACAAAAAGACCCAATTTTACAAGTTTCCACATCATCTAAACAATTTAAGATCTTATCTAATTAGATTTTCTTCAATAAAATAAAATTTTGGTTTCCCCAATGTTATCAAGACATCTTTAAGATGCCTATTGTTGTTCAATATCAACTTGTCATGCGTAAGGCTTTTAAACTCCACCTTTCTCAACTTTGCTGTCTTAGGTTTTTGCAATGGCATTTGGAAAAGTGAAAAGCTACCTTCAACATTTTACTTATGGCCAATAATGCACGTTGAGCAATTTCATGCTCAATCTATTGCTAAATAACGGGACAACGCCTAATATATTTTATTATGATTTCTTTTGATGCAAGTAATAATTTCGAATGCCTTAAGTGGTTAAGACTACTTCTCTCGGTAGTGAAATTCTGAATGAAGATTGGGGTAGGGGATTCAAAAAGAAATAAAAAATAATAATAATAATTTTGAGTAAGATTTGTGAGTAGCTCAAGTTATCGAGTTTATGTCTTAAAAGTGATGATCTGGATTGAGATTTTGATTAGGACAAAGCCGGAGAATTGGGAAATTGTTAATCATTTTTAGAATGGATAGTCTAAGATTAAAAGCATGGGCAGTTCGGTTCAACATGATGCAAGTGAAAATACGACCTTCTCTAGTCCTTTTATTTTTTTAAAAAGAATATATAAGTACTTGTTTTAAATTATTTAATAAAAAATATTTAGACTGCAATATGAAAAATTAAATTGACTGTTACTAGATAATAAAATATTTCTGTTATAAATTTTTTACTTAAAATAAAATTCCAGTTCCAGTGTTAATTTCGGAAAAAATGTGAATTGTACTCCTCGTCAAAATCATCAAAATTTTAGGAAGAAATACATAAAACTAAGTGATCTCTAAGTCTGAGAAGTGTTTAATATCATGAATCATGAACAGAAGTATATCTTCGGAAAACTGATTGAACACATAGGAAAAGATTCGGAGCAAATATAAACATCAGAATTTGCACATTACTGGAGTTCGGACAAATAGAAGCAACTTCAACTTGTTAAATTGAGGCTGCAGTTAATAAACCTTTCTCAGCGGTCAAGCATAACGGGAATTCCGTGCCCCCAAGGTGCTCTCGGTGGGATATACGACAAAGGTTCTGTTTGAAACAAGAAAATAACATATTCCATTTCTAAAAATCACATGAAACAGAAACTTGATGTAGAAGAATTGGATTGGAACAAAAAGGGCAAAACATTAAGGCTGTCACACAGCTTCTTTCTTTTACTCTATTCTGCAAAAGGAACATACGAAAACTTGCATTGCAGCAAACTTTGAGGCTTTTGCCATCAGAATATTTCCCTCTTCAAGCTTCAAAAAAGGAAAAAAAAAAAAGAAAAAGGAAACAAAAAACAAAATTACCCAAACGACTTGTAAAATATACTATCACACTGTTACGAGCACCCTAAACCAAAGAAAACATCATATACATCTGCTCATGTATTCAGCATTGAATCTGCATCTATGGTGTGTTTCTGGGGAGCTGAACATTTGAGTTTGGCTACTTCAACTAGAAGAATGATTCGGATTTGTTTACGACCAGAGACTGTAGCAAGCGCGACAATCCACGTTCAAGGCATCCACAAATGTATATATATTTCCGGAGATGAAGTATAGAAAGACAAATGCTAGAGAGCTCTATCAAGAACTGCTGCTGCTGCTGCTTCAGCTGCTAAGAACTAGCTTGGGACTATGGTGCCAACATAGCCGAATCCGGCAATAGTAAACGTTATCACTTGGAGGAATATGTAAATGAAGTAGATTCTCTTTCCATAGAGCACATCATAGCATCCACAGAAGAAAAGGAACAAGGCGAATCCCAGCTCGTGTAGATGAATTCTGCATCAAAATAAATCAATAAATAACATAAACATTCAGGATATCATCCAGTTTTCGGGCTGGTATTGCACCTACTAAAAGTCTAAATTAATCAGTACATCAATGTTATGATTCGCGCTTCCTTTGTTACCAGAGAAAAGGATTATGCTAATACAGAAATGATCATTTTTCTCTGCTGCATTTTTCTGAAAGCTCTACATTTGGTTCTTTTTACTCAGGTCTGCGTCTTGATTTGTCTAGGACATATAATTGATACACTTAAAACAATTGTGGATGTGTGAATATCAGAACAAACTATAGACTAGAAAAGGCTGTGAAGAATGTTTGCTAACTACTGTACACTTATTGCTTAGCCGGAAGATATAATACATAATCAATGCGATAAATAAGAGTGTGAGAGAAGCAAATTGAGAAGTGTGGACTGAAGCAAGAAAAGTGAAAACTTGCCGGTCTCCAAGGTTAAGCCGAGGTTTCTTTGGAGCAGAGGCTTTGGCATTCGACTTGTTCTTGACAGCATCTCCTAGCTTTTCAGTGACAACCCATTCATTAGCCCTCTTCGCCTCCAGCAAGCCGATGAAGGTAGCCTTGGTCCGATGCAGAGCCATCACATTCTCGAAAAGGATCCAGTAAAACAGCAGATGAACCGACCTGCAAGTCCGCGCCATCAATTAGCAACATCACTATACGATAAGAGACCACAAATTTTCACCGAGCAGAATAAATACCTTGGAGTTCCAACAGCATTCAGGGTGGTAATGATGCAAGGAATGTAAATGGCTCCCCATGTTGGAACATCAACATCGGCCAAGATGGACAACGGAATCACAAGGCAGAAGAAGAAGAAGGTCACCATGTGAGCTATGATCTTTCGCACGAAGAAGAAGCTGTAGATCACGTAGACCTTCTTGAACAGCGATACTCTCTGCAGAAAAGCGCGTAACAGATTAAGATTTTTGTTCTTTGTCTATAAAATAAGTATCACTATATTCATTTGACACACCTTGTTTCTAACAATTTCCATCACCATTTTTCTGAATAGATTGGCTGGACCACAAGACCATCTGTGCTGCTGATAACGAAATGCTTTGAAAGTACTGGGAAGTTCACTTTTTACCTATACCAACAACAGATTGCAGAACTTATTACTAAAAATGCAAAACTCGAATCCGTAATTTTTAAACCAAACCAAGTCTTATCCCACCAAAATGCAGTCAGCATTTCAAGAAATCGACAGAATTTTCAAAATCCGTAAAAAGTTGAGTTGGTAAAAATACCTGAAGGTCCCCCAAGTATAGAAATTTCCACCCCTTGAGACCAGCTCGGACAGCAAGATCCATATCCTCAACTGTTGTTCTATCTTTCCAACCCCCAGCATCATTGATGGCAGCTATTCTCCATACTCCACCAGTTCCTGCAATATATTTAAGAATTTTGTATTACTAACAAAAGCATTATGCAATGCCAAATGACTAAACGATTAGAAGGTTAATTTAATTCAATATTCCATCCCAGATGATTAAGACAATTAAACCGAACAATTTAACGTAACATGAGTTTACGAAATTTTCAGAATTTTCCTTGTTGGAGAGTAGCTTCTTAAACGGATTTAGACCCTTTCATAACTTATAACATTATGAGAAATATCTAATAATAAGTGAACTATACAAATCACTTTTATCATAATTATATCTGTCATTGTAGGATCTCCCTCATGACATTAGTAGCTATATTGTTTTTGAATAGAAATGAACTCCAATGTATTAAGGGCTTAATTGAATTGATTTTTTTCTTGAAAAAAATCACATTCTTTTTTCATTAAGTATTGATTTGGTTTCCAAAAACTTGAAACTCTTAAAAAAGTCCATTAACTTTTTTTTATTAGAAATAAAAAATTTTAGCTTATTAAAAATACATTTTTAGCACATTTAACAAAAAAACCAATCTGAACAACCCTGAATTTTTAATAGAATACATACCATTGAAGCCAAAGAAGGCATGGGTAGAGGATCCCACTTCTTGCTCCACCTTAAAATGGTAATCCAAAGACATCTCTTGCATCCTTGTCAACAAACACTCATCCGCATTCACTGCAAACATCAATCATAAATCAGCATTATATTCATTGGCTTCTTCCTAATTCATATTTTTGAAGCTCCATAGCTTCACAACTTTGAGCCCACGAGCAAGATTAATGTTATATATTCGAAAAAAAATATATGTAAAATAATTGATTCAAGTTATCATTCGTATTCACGACATTTGTTGGTAAAATTACATTTAGATTAATACTGGTAACTTGGATACCCAAAATTTTATAATGTCATGATATTATAAATAAAATTTAAATTAATATAATTATAAATTATCTCCAAGAAAAAATAAAAACAGAACACTTCATATGCTTAACTGTCGTGTTCCGACAAAACATATGGAAGGCTTTAATCATGAGCAACAAAGAGTCGTCACTTTATCTCTGACACCACGTGATCTTAGAGATTAAAAATGCCACCTCAGATGGTCACACCAAAATTACAGTTTTGCCTCGTATGAAAATTCAGAAAAGTGTCGGCGCACAGTAAATTGAGCGAACCCAGCTGGGGGTCCCACATCACTGTACTTGTGGGTAGTAACTGAGATAGTAGCACGTGGAACCATCTTAGGCGGACAACTCTACCCTTCCACCCAACCTGATTGTAAATGTTCTGGTGAAGGAAAGACTCGTTCAAGCATTAATAACGTGCAATAAATATTTTAATTTTTTCAAAACAAATTCTAATAAATAAAAATAAATTCTAATAAATCTTATGATTAACTAATTTAAATTACATTTTCTCTTTAATGGAGATGCATGTTTTAAAATTTGATATTGAACTATATATCTCAGGAGGAGGATTTCTACCAAGGAGAAATTCGTGTTTGATTAGTTAGCTGGTAAATTAATAACTTATTAAAATGAAGGTAATTAATCTAAGAGCATGATTGTTCATGTTAGAACTGAGACACAACCTAAACTTCAAACACATTGTAAAAAAAAGAGCTCATGTCTAATTAGTTAATTGCTAAGACAATAATTTACTAAAATAAAATAATAAATTTGAGAGAATGATCGGTCACACTGGAATTGAGACACACCCCACACTTTGAGGACTTTGTAAGAGAATTACTACCCCTCAACCTCGTCGTTGACCAAAGTCAGACTTGGTAAAGGCAGATCACAATTTCAATTTGGGCTTTGGCCTTGTCATGTAATGACAAACCCACCCCAGGAATCTAGCAAGTGAATCCGGTCGGTGGATTGTGACTTTTAGGTTAAAGGTCAGGACAGTTACGTCATTTTGGATAGGGTGACGCCACTTGTAGCAATATGCAAGACGCTAGTAAACGTGGCCTGACAAATATTAATCACCACATTAAAGAAGCTAATTAATACACCTTATTCTGAAATAAATTCAAGACAAAAAAAAAATTTCTTATGTAACTGAAAATCATTGTCTTAATTAAAGATAATTAACCAACGCGGTGCATTAATTATGTTTATTTAATGTTAATATTGACATGGTTTAGATTTTAGTTTAGTTACATCCCCTCTACAAATCAACGTTGACTTTGATAAAGTAGTATTCATTTTTCCTCTTTAACTACAATTGCTAAAGAATTCTTAACCTTTATCAATACCCTACCAACTACAGCTGATTAATTTTTCTTTTAGCCTCCTTCGATTTTGTTTTCCACAATAATGGTAGTTGTTGAAGCAAAAAAATAAGAAAAGAAAACAACTTGTAGTGGTAGTAGCTGGGATAATTTTTTTTTTTTTTGGGATTTGTTTGTTAAAAATATTAATTTTAAACTTTATCTATGTTATGATCTTATTGTTTTTAGCACATCATTTTTGTAATTATTAAAAGAACAACAAATAAAAACGTGATAATATGTGAAGACACACTCTCAACACTAGATATAATCTTAAAATAACTAGGGTAAAACCGGGACCACGAGGGATAAGTTTTACCTACCAAAAGCATCCTACAAATGAAAATATGACCAAAAAGGGAAAAGAAAAGGAGGAAAAAGCAAAAAAAAAAAAAGAAAGAAAGAAAGAAAGAAAGAGAGACCAGCTTCACAAATCTAGTCCTGCCATTGGGTGGTCCCATCCCGGGACCTATGGAGTCACCGTGGACCCCACACAAATCCCTCGAGAAGCCAACAAAAAAAAAAAAGTATCCAAAATTTATATAACGGTTTTAATAAAAAAAAAAAGCAAATAAAAACATATGAGACTATTTTTTTGTATATGTAGCAGGTAGTGGTTGTTAACAGTAGAATGTGAGACCACCGACACTTTCGCATGGTAAGTAAATGCATATGAGACTAACGTAATTAATGTGGATGGTATCTTTAATTAAAAATCAAAGATAATGATTTAATTTCTTTCATAACATTATGACAGAATAATAAGAATCTAACAATGAAGAACTTATGATACAATTTTGTTGAATTCTAATGACTTACCAAATCTCCAACGAGATTGAACAAGTGCGATCTTAGGGTTGTAGATCAAGAAAGGCATAGCCCGCTGGAGAAAATCGGGTTCGGGCCGGAAATCGGCGTCGAAGATGGCAACGAACTCACAGTCTTTAACATAGTCATGCGTCAAGCCTTCTTTAAGAGCTCCAGCTTTGTAACCTGTCCTGTTCTCTCTAATTTGGTACTTTATGTTTACGCCTTTGCTTGCCCATCTTTGGCATTCTTTCTCAACCATGTCCTGCAACATTAATGTATGCCACGAATATCAAAATTCTGATCATGGCAAGTAATTAATTTGCCATAAATTGTAAACACTCTGGTAGGTATAATTAAATGTTCAAACTTTATAAAGTTATGAGAAAATCAAAATCAAGACCGTGCAGTCGAAAGATGTACTCTATTCAAGGCTTGGCTTACAACAATGCCCCAAAACCAATGATTAAACTGAAAAATTTGAGATTCCGAGTTGTATAATTGATTAAAAAGAAATGAGCATGGTTTTAGTGCACCTTGATGATAGGGTCAGTTGAATCATCAAGTACTTGAATCACTAGGCGATCTGAGGGCCATGAAAGGTTGCATGCAGCACCAATTGAGACCTTGTAGACCTGTCCAATAAGTACAAAAGCAAATTACAACATTTCACTAACAGCCAAGAATGGTATTTTTCTCAAATACCCATGTACAAAAAACATAAGTTTCCGCCTTAAGACCATGAATGGGGGCTGACACTTGCCCAGTGCCAGAAGGTCATGTTCGGGTATTTTACAGACAATGAATGTTGGCTAGACCGCTCTATTCTAATCGGGAAAAGAGAAAAAAAAAAAAGAACCAGAGACAAAAACAGAGAAAAACAGACCTCTTTTTCATTGAACATTGGGATTTGAATGAGGACCGCAGGGAAATTGCCACTCTCCAAGTCATCACTCAATGCCTCCCATTTGTACCTCTTATCAGGCTTGTTTAAGAAGATCTTCACAAGGATGATCACCACACCCATGTAAAGCCTCTCAACAAAGAGCATCAGAGTCATGGCCAGGCATATCCAGACCGCGACTTTAACCAATGGAACCAACAATGGCTCTCTTATTAGCCTCCAGACCCATCCAATTTGCACTGCTACATCTATTGTGCTGCGCTGAAATGCTTCTGGTATGAAGCTATTTGCAGAAATCTCAGCCATCTTCTCACAATCTTATATAAGCTCCAAAACAGAGTACTCTGTTTCAAAACAGGGGAAATGTTATGTTAACTGCCTATACTTCTATCAAGAATCAGATTGATATGTTCTAGACCAATGAATTTTACTGCAATGTGGTTGAGATTTGGGAAAAAATTAGTTCAAGTTCAAAAAAGACTGAAGAAGACAGAAGAAAATAAGCACTTCTCTGTTGCTCTTTCAAGGTCTCTCTTTTTAATCAGTTCAAGCCAAGCAATACTGCTTTTTCTTCCTATTCTAGTAAAATGGAAGAGAGAGAACAGAGCAGTATTGTGGCATTGTGGAAAAAGAGATTATAGAGAGAGAGAGAGAGCAGAGAGAGATGGCAAGAGAGAGTGTGGAGGCTTTGGAGCAAGTAATAGAGAGTGAAAGACAAATGGGGAATTTTATAGTCAGTTTTCGTTCTTATTGGCAACCTCTTTTTTCCCTTTTTTTTTTTTTTTAACCTTCCACCACAACCCGACTCTCTACGTGTAATGGATTCAAACCTAAACCATTACTTCTGGAAATTACTCACTCATTCCTAATTTGCACTTTTCATAACACTCATGAAAAAGAAATTTTATTTTCTTACGGACAAGAAAAATCCTTTGTTGTTTCTTTGACTACTTCAAATTAACCTTTTTTATGCAAAAGAGACACTGCATTCCCAACTGGACCTTTTGCAAACTGTGTCTGATTCTGAGATGCAATTGGGTCCGTTGATAGACAACCAATAAAATCATACCATCTCAAAGTTTAAAGGAACTCAACAATTATCATATTGCATGATTGGAGATCAATTATAAGAGATGTGGAGCTCTAGTGAAGATCTTGTTTGACTGATCTTCCAATTAATTTATACCAAACTGTGCATAGATCTTGCTTTTATGGAATTTTACTAGTGCAAGTGATATGCTTTATTACATTTAGCCCAAAAGGGCATAAAGATCTACACTTATTTTCTCATTCTCTTTTATAATGGAGAACTTTTTTGAGTAAGAAAATATTTGCGCTTAAGGAATAAAATTTTAAGAGGAATGTCCTATATTTAATTAGTTGTACCATACTAAACCTAGATCTTTACATTTATAGAATCCTGCTTGTGTAAATGATATGCTTTAATAACAATTAGCCCAAAGGGCAATAAAAGATCAGAATTTATGTGAACAACTAAAAAGGTTCAAAGATAAGTCCCAATTGGGCAAGTTTCATGAGAGTAGAGGCATTGCAAGTCAAATAAATCTACTAGAACACTTTTAATTTTATACAAAATAAGTTTAAAGAGTAACTTAAGTGGTTAATTTTTTTTTCTCCAAAAATAATAACTTGAATTTGAATCACTCACGTGTTCAAAATAGAATAGGGTTAAGAGACTTCGGAAAAAAGAAAGGAAAACAAAAACTTAGTTTGACCTGGAAGACCCACAGGACTGCCTAGTTAGGGCGTGATCATCATGAAGCGCCTAAACTGGCCTGATAGCTCCGCACAACTGGCGGCAAACTTAGGTTTCCCTTCTAGCTCCCCCTAATTAGTTATTTCCTTTTGTACCCTTTTACTCAGTATATACCTAATATATTCCTTTCTATGAATTCTTTATCAACTGAATTAACCCAAACGAACCAAACCATAACTCTTTTTTTTCACATTAGAGGGTCCGTTTATACCTAGTCAACGTCCCTTATTCAAGTTAAGAATCGTTTTTTATTAGTTTTATGGACATAAAATCTTACACGAATATATTTATGTAACTTCTTTTGCATATTTTTCTACCGATCTCACGACACATATATTAGCAACTAAATATCAAGAAAAAGAGTATCGTAGTTCTTGATTATCGTAAGAATCAACGGCAAACCATGAGAAAATGAAAGTTATTCAGTATTTCTTCTTTATAATTAAATGGAAATACTAGTCTTAATTTCATATAAAACCTCTACAGTGCTGATAGGCAAGTAATATCATATAAATTATTTTTCATATAGATTTGGGTCGGATTCTATTACCACCACTCTATTTTTCTGAAAAATCAATGAATCAATAAATTAAGGTGCGGAAAATTTTGATAATCTAAAAATGTGTATCAAAATAAAAAATACAAAATTGGAGTTTTGGGAAGAGGTGAAAATCGTAGAAACTTGCCCATGCAGGTCTACGGACTAGTATGGATTGGCTTATTTTGAAGAATAAATATTTTCTTTAAAAAAATGAAAGTACATTTTTATAAGTTCAAAACGTATACTATATATATATATAATTTCAATGTAAATATAAATAAATTAAATAAATTATTCATTATCAAAAAATATTAAAATTAAAGTTCCAAACAATCGATTATTTTTAGGCCTCTAAGATAAGCCGATAATCATCAAGTCATACAGGGTCTATGGCACACTTTAAGCATAGAGCTTTGTGTAAATGAGTTATTGCAGCAGCAATATCTTGACTTTATGAAAAACCTGGGTTATAATACTAGCAGATTTAAAAATTTATCTTTTTAGGTATTGTGATGCTAATATATATTTTCATGAAATAAAACAAAAACTAAAATAAATCTATACATTTAAAAAAAAATTATAGATTCCACTTATAATACATAATGGATGTCCTTAATGAAGAAAAGAAAATATCCAATTCAGCTAAATAAAAAGAAAAGATCAAGTACCTTTCACTTTACCAGTCTCAAGTTCGACTAGTCTTGAGTTCGAATTATAAATGGAGATAGTTCATCATGGACTTAATGGCCTAGTTGTATATCCTCGCTTTGGTTGAGTAAGGTCCACAAGTCAATACTCAATGGTTGTAGGCAACGCAAAGGCCTCTGTTGAATTTGAAAATTCACTATTAATTCTCTTAAAAAGAAAGAACGAACAAAATAATACAACTTGTAATTGAACATGCCCATCAACCAAAAAAAGAAAAAAAGAAGAAAACAAATATAATGGTCTACTCCACAAAAAAAAAAAGTTACAACTTGTAGCTCTTATTTACAAACTTATTAATCCAATCTCGAGATACACAAACCTAAGAGTCAACGAAACAAACTATATAGTATTGAAGACTTCAAGGAAGCGGAAAATTGAAATGAATATCGTTTCCACATGTTGCTAGAATTGTTTGTTAGAATTGTTTTAAATCTCTCTGTCACTACTAAGTCAAAGAGATAATATGTACAACAAGGGAAAATACATAATATGTTAAAATAAATATGACCCTTTTAATTCTTTTGTTATTGTTTTAGGTCTCTATTCTAGCACATCTGTTAGCAATTTATTTATAATTCTCTTGTCTTGTTTTTGGAAGATTTAAATTGATTAAAAGAAGATGGAAATGTGTGACATAGGGCTAATTTGGATTGGATTTTTTGAAAAATGCTTTTTTCAATAACCTTTTAAAAATATATATATATTCTTTAAGAGGTTGAAATTTCTGATTTTAAAAAAAAGTTAAATTTGAGCTCTTTAGAATTTCATCTTTTTTCGAAATTAGTCCAATTACTTATTGCCAAAAAAATGTCCTTTTTAGAGAAAAAAAATTTTCATTTAAAAAAAAAATCAATCCAAACTCGCCTTAAATCCACCTTGTAATTACTATTGGATCTTTTGTTTCCATTTACTGTGTAAACAAGGGAACCAAATCGTATAAAGTAGGATGACCAAATTATCAGCTTTATCTTATTTGCTTTAAAAAGCTTCATAATAATCCCGTTAAAGTAGAGCATCTATTGGTTCCTTGCAGCAGAGGTAACAAAACCTGACCCCATATATACTTTAGATTATTATGGTCTTAACTGCTTTATTGGCCCTTTAACCAAATACAAGCAAAGTTATATGTCACTAAAATGATAGTTTATTCCGCTCATATTACAAGAACTCATATTGCAAAGATGAGGACAAAGTTATTACCTGAGTAACGCGAAACAGTTCCCACCAAGTATACATAAGTATAGTCTTAGAGATGTCCCAATAATAACAGTTGGGATCAGGTGCAGCCTAAAAGTTGGATTCAATTCCAGTCTTATATTTTAGGCTGAATGTCCTGATTTACTTGATGGTTGGGTTGTGGTGTCAGTCCTTCCACCCGAAATTTAGTAATAGGTGGTTGGACTCTACCGGATCAAATGTCCGGTGATTAGGCTCCGGACAATTGGAGTTTCTCTGATATAAAAATGAAAACACAAATTCGACAAAGGTATGACCATGCATTATATACATATTTTTCCTTTTTCTTTTTTTTTTTTCATTTGTTGGAGAGGAGTTTTTGTGTACACGAAACGCAAATCAAATGGCATGAAGCTGCGCATAAAATTGCGAGATTTGCTGGAGAAATTTGGAGGCCTAATACATAACACAAATTGCGCAAAACCACACACTGCATGTATTGCCTTGATCATTGCTCTAATTTGCGCTAAGAAAAGTCCACTTGGCAAACCAAAAAACAAAACAAAGAAAAAATAAAAGAGAAAAATAAGTGCTTGGTTGACTTTGATACCAATTTAAAGCGACCACGTAAAATGTTAATCTTCACGCATGCTTGTATGTGGATTTCTTGTTTATAGTGTCCCCACTGGTGTGTTCCATTGCAACCTAACTTTTCTATTAATTTTGAGAATTGACCCAAAAAAAACAAAAAGAAGTACACTAGATAGTTCATTTTTAAGGGTCCCACTAGTACAAGAGTTGGGAATTAAGATGTTATATATAGATGCCTACGCAATTATGCATGGATTCAAATCATTATTGATTTCCTAATAACAAATGAGGTGACAGTCATCCATTAATGGACATCCTCTCCAATGAAAACATACATTTAGCCCCTGAAACTATAGTTGTTAAATTATAGAACTTTAATAAAAGTATTGTTAAATAAAATTTATCGGCAATTCCACTTTGTTTTTTAAGTAATGAGTTTTTAGTTATTTTGAGAAAGTGTTTGGCTTTTGAAAGTATACAGTGGGATTTCGAGGAGAAAAAAAGATAGAAAATAATTTTTCATCTGGTGTAAATACAATTTCTTACGAGCCTTCTTTTTTAAAAAATAAATAAATAAAGGCTCCGGTTTGAAGTTTTTAATTTTTTAGCTTTTTCTTAGTTTTGATTTTAACCTAAAAAGCTCTTTTAAAATGGATAAACATGTCAACTTTTTAACTTACATGAGATACTTTTAAGTGTTTACAAGTTGGGTTAAATAGAATTTTAAATATTCAAAATATTATTTGGTCATTCTAGACTTGTTCTTAAAATTGAGTTTTTTTTAAATTATTATAAGGAAAAAAAATCATATTTATATGCGAGTGAATGTTTTAATGACATGATTAATTATATAAACAAAATCATTCCTCTGATCATGGGTACATTTCTATTTTTTTTTAAAATAACAGTAGTAATATGGTACTTTTATTTTAATGATTTTTATATAAATATTAAATTATATTGAAAAATAATTTTAAGATTTAGCTTGTTGACCATTTCAAACTTCATCTCAAAA
The DNA here is from genome assembly GCA_028554755.1 of Cordia subcordata. Lineage (NCBI taxonomy): Eukaryota > Viridiplantae > Streptophyta > Magnoliopsida > Boraginales > Cordiaceae > Cordia > Cordia subcordata. The sequence goes on from JAPTOF010000007.1 coordinate 2,762,999, forward strand.
CTTTAAAAAAAGAAAGTAAAAAACAATTAATTTTCCCATTTAATTTAAGGTCAAAGTCAACTTAAGTTTGAATTTTAAAGGAGATGTTATAATTTTCTTTTCTTCTTTTTACATTCTAAGATAAAAAATTAAACGGCAAAATTAATTTAATTCTCGAAGATAAAACCATACTGGGCCTAAATCCACCGTTGCCTATGAACAGTTTAATAGTCATTTGAACATTAACATATCATATATAATATTATCTTTTGTTTTCCCACCTCAATTTGTTGGCGAAGGAACAAAGATGCATAATACCTTAATTTTATTATTATTATTTTTTTTGGCAAAAAACTACATTTTAGAACTTTTCCTGCAGGCACTGTATATTTCTCTTCTTCTTCTTTTTTTTGTTTTAATTGCCTTTTGGGTTGGTATATATGGTGATTATGGTCTAAGGCAAACGGTCAACCACCTGGACATCCACATTGGAGGAATAAAAGAATGTTAACTCGTGGTTATAGGTGAAGCTTTTTAGTTATATATCTTTGAAATTCCCATCTAACCTTTCTTTTTCCCCTTTTTTCTCTTTCAGAGCTAATCACGACATAACCACCCCACAATTGTCACTATTTTTGTTGAATGTAGCCCGTATTATATAATTAATATGTGTCCTTTTCCTTGTAGTATACTGTTTCTTTTTCCTAGTACTATACTGTTTCCTTATCCTTGTAGGATACCGATTAGAATACTTGTATACTATAAATAGGAGCTAGGACATTGTATTAGGTGCCTTAGGGCCACACCCCATGGGGGGTGTAGTGTGAGAGAAACGAGAGTAAGCCTTGTAGTATCTGAGATCAATAATAGAAATATTCTCTACTGCCCGTGGACGTAGGCTTCAAGGCCGAACCACGTAATTCTCCTGTGTCTTTTTTTTCTCGTATTCTTCGTGTTTGCATGTTTTCCCCCAACAAACTGGTATCAGAGCTTAGGTTTTAATCCGCTGCTTGAGGGAAAAAGGAAAAATCAAAACTCCCTGTGAAACCAAAATTTCTCAAAACCAAACGGTGCCTATCCAAACAAAGGTCTTTGTTCAGCGAGGAGTGCTCCGGTGCTGTCTGCATTGAGCGTTGATGGCTGGAGTGGAAGCTTGTGTCGGCGGGTCTTGGTTCGTGTTTGGGTTTGAAGAACAAGCGAAGAAGATAGAGTTCGCGTGCTCTTGAGGTTGGTTTTGGATATTCAGGTATTTTTTTTTTGAAAATTTGTTCAAGTTTGTAAAGCAAGTTTAGGGTTAGTAGGCTTTGGGTCTTTGGGTTCATTTGGATCGGGCCTGGGTAGTGGCCTTGTCCAATTTTAGCTAGGTCTTGGGTCTTGGGTTAATTAATTTTTGTTGGACTTGAGTTCTAGGCCAGAAAAATAATAAATTTTTTTTTTGGGTTTGGGATTAGTTTAGGCCAAAAGAATAAAAAAGAAATTTTTATTTGGGCTTAGATTTAGTCCTAAAAAAAAAATCTGACCAATTGACCTGTTTGACCCAGTTGATAGGGGTTTGACCGGGATTGACCTTGACCGTTGACCATTAACCGAGGGTTGACCGCGTTTGACCAGAGCCTTACCCCACATTTTTTGACATGCTGAGTCCGTTTTTGGGCTCTGTTTTTTCAGATTTTGCTCCGAAATACGTGTTTAGGGACGGTGTTGACTTTGACCAATAGGTTTGACTTTGACCAGTGTTGAGCAAAGTTGACCGGGGGTGTTCCTAAGGTTTATCGACGTACTGAATCCGTTTTTGGGGTCTGTTGAGCCAAATTCCATCCCGAAGTGTGAGTTTTGTGCAAACAAAGATGTCTTCCACTGGTGAAAAGTTTGAAATCGAGAAGTTTGACGAGAGAATGAGTTTTAGTCTATGGAGGATCAGATTCAAGGCATTTATGACAATGCAAGGACTTTGGAAAGTCATTGAAGAAGTGATCCCAGAAAAGACGGAACCAGTAGCGAGAGAAAAACTCGAAGCGAAAGCCTTGAGTGCAATACATATGTCCGTGACAAATGAAGTATTGCTGGAGATTGTTGAGAAGACGACAGCAATTGAGGCTTGGAATACTTTGGTGGAATTGTATACATCTAAATCTCTCACCAATCGCCTCTACTTGAAGAAGCGATTATATCATCTTAGAATGAAAAAAAGGTACGTCACTAAAGCAACACCTTGATGAGTTTACCTCTTGTTTTATTGCTTTAAAGGATGTAGATGTTAAAATTGATGACGAAGACCAAGCTATGATCGTATTATGCTCTTTACCGCCTTCATATACGAACTTTGTGGACACTATGTTGTACGAGAGGGATAAAATTACGTTTGAATATGTGGTTGCTTCATTAAAATCGAAGGATCTTCAAACACATATCTCGGGACATAGGGAAGAAGTTCATGGGGAAGGTTTAGTAAGTATAGGGAGATCGGAGAATAGAGGGGGATCTTCGGGTAGAAAGAAAAGCAAGTCAAGGTCAAAATCAAGAACAAGGAAGCTACGCTATTTCGAGTGTGGTAAAAAAGGTCATATTAAGAAAGAATGTCCAAAACTGAAAAAGGGAAAGAAAAAGGTGAAAAATTCAGCTAATGTGGTAGAGAGTGCTGACAGTGATGGAGATAACTCGAGTAGTACCGGGGAAGTTTTCACTGTGAGTGCATCACAGTGTCATAATCAATGGATTCTTGATACTGGTGCAACGTTCCATATGAGCATTGTGTCTTTAGAATTACAAGATCACAGTGTCTCTTCTTATTCCAAAAGAGAAGGGAAAGTCTTTCTAGGTAATGATCTTTCGTTGAAGGTGAAGGGAATGGGCATCGTAAATATCAAGATGTTTGATGGAATTACAAGATCTCTCGAGTGTTGGCATGTACCGGAGCTAAAGAAAAACTTGATTTCTCTTGGGTGTTTAGATTCTCATGGATACAAATTCTGAAGTGAGAATGGTGTCTTAAAGGTGACCAAAGGTGCAATTGTGCTCTTGAAAGGGAACTTGACTGGCGGCCTATATGTCCTTCAAGGTAGTCTGATTCACAGGTGTTGCAGCTGTTACATTTGAGGAGAGTGATAATGACACTACGCAGTTATGGCACAAAAGGTTGGGCCATATGAGCGAGAGGGGACTGACCGAGCTGAGCAAGAGGGATTTGCTTTATAGACAAAGAACTAGAAAGCTTAAATTCTGCGAGCATTGTGTCTTTAGAAAGCAAACCAGGGTAAAGTTCAGCAAAGGGCAGGAGAACACCAAAAGTACACTTGATTATATTTATTCTGATCTTTGGGGTCCTAATAAAGTTCTTTTCATGAAAGGTGCCAGGTATTACATCACTTTCATTGATGCATACTCTGGGATGGTGTGGGTATACTTCTTAAAAACTAAAGATGAGGCGTTTGCAACATTTGTCGAGTAGAAGACGTTGATTGAAAAGTAGACTGGGAAACAGATCAAGCATCTTAGGACTGACAATAGGTTGGAATACTGCAATAAAGAGTTTGATGAGTTCTGCAGGAAACATGGCATTGTGAGACACCGCACATGTGTAGGGACACCACAACAGAATGGAGTTGTAGAATGCATGAATAGAACTCTAGTGGAGAGAGCTCGTTGTATGCTTTCTTATTCTGGCTTGAGTCAAGACTTTTGGGCCAAAGCTGTTAATATGACGTGCTACTTGGTGAATAGGTCTCCATCCAAAGCTATTGAATTAAAAACTCCTTTTGAGTTATGGTCTGGTAAGCCTGCTGACTACTCTCGATTGAGGGTGTTCAGTTGCCCTGCATACGCTCACGTGAAGGATGGCAAGTTGGAGCCGAGGGCAAAGAAATGCATATTTCTAGGCTATGCGTTCGAGAAGAAAGGTTACAGGTTATGGTGCACAGATCCAAAGTCTCCAGGTTTCCTCATCAGCAAGGATGTTACATTCAATGAGTCTGCTTTATTAGACCAAGAAAAGGAGAAAGCGGTAGCTGGTTTAGACCACGGTGTCAAAGAGCAGGTGGAGGTATTTGTTGATGTTCCAAATATTCCATCTACTAGTAGTAGCAGTCAAATTCAGCCGACTCAACCAACTGAGATGCATGATCAAAATGTGCCTGAAGAACAGAAGTACAGCATTGCTACTGGGCGAGAAAGGAGACAGATTAAAGATCCTCAAAGGTACGGATACGCTGATCTTGATGCTTATACTTTGACTGTTGCCGAAACAATTGAAGGACATGAGCCGAATTCATACAAAGAGGCCATATCTGGGAAAGATTATGCTCAGTGGGTGGGTGCCATGAGTGAGGAGATTGAGTCTCTTCATAAGAATCAAACATGGGATCTTGTTGAATTGCCTAAGGGGCAGCAAGTTGTCGGTTGCAAATGGGTTTACAAGAAAAAAGAAGGTACTCCAGGGGTTGAGGGTCCTCGATACAAGGCACGATTGGTGGCAAAAGGCTATACACAAAGGGAGGGTGTTGACTTCAATAAAGTGTTCTCTCCGGTTGTGAAGCATACTTCTATCAGGGTTTTACTTGCCTTGGTTGCTCTTCATGACTTAAAGCTTGAGCAGCTAAATGTGAAAATGGCGTTTTTGCATGGTGATCTTGAAGAGCAAATTTACATGAGTCAACCGGAGGGGTATATAGTTCCTGGTAAGGAGAACCATGTTTGCAAACTGAAAAAGTCCTTGTATGGGTTGAAGCAGTCCCCTCGGCAATGGTACAAGAGATTTGACACATTCATGGTAAGTGCTGGATACACAAGGAGTGTCTATGATAGCTGTGTATATCTCAAAAAGCTTCCAGATGGTTCGTTTGTGTACTTGTTGTTGTATGTCGATGATATTCTTATTGCTGCTAGAAGCATGTCTGCCATCGACGAATTAAAAAAGCAGCTGGGTGATGAGTTTGAGATGAAGGACCTTGAAGCAGTGAAGAAGATTATTGGCATGGAGATTCACAGAGATAGAAACACTGGGAAACAATTCTTGTCTCAGCAGAGTTATATTGAGAAGGTGTTGGAGCGTTTCAGGATGCTTAAAGCAAAGTCTGGGAGTGTGCCGCTTGCTACTCATTTCAAGTTGCCTGCAGATTTGTCACCTAAAACTGAGGAGAAGGTGAAGCATATGTCTCATGTTCCATACTCGAGTGCTGTTGGTAGCTTGATGTATGCTATGGTGTGCACTCATCCTGACATTTCACATGCAATTAGTGTTGTGAGTAGGTATATGGCATCGCCTAGGAAAGTACACTGGAAAGCGATGAAATGGATAATGAGATATTTGCGGGGCACTGCGAATGTAGGTTTACTATTTAGCAAGATGGCTGGAGATTGCACGAGGTTGATGGGTTATTGTGATTCAGACTTTGCGGGTGACCTTAATAAGAGAAGATCTCTGACGGGTTATATGTTTACTCTCTCTGGATGTGTTATCAGTTGGAAAGCGACATTACAGTCTATTGTGGCATTGTCGACTACTGAGGCGGAGTACATGGCAATTGCAGAAGCTGTGAAGGAGGCCATGTGGTTACAAGGCCTGGTTCGTGATCTTGGACTGCAGTAAGATACAAGTACAATCTTTTGTGATAGCCAGAGTGCAATCCATCTGACAAAGAATCAGATGTATCATGAGAGGACTAAACACATTAACGTTAGATATCACTTTATCAGAGATGTTATATCACAAGGAATCATATTGGTGCAGAAGATTTCTACCCATGAGAATCTAGTAGATATGATGACCAAGGTGGTTCCAGTCAACAAGTTCAAGCATTGTTTGGACTTGGTTGCTATTTGCGGTATGGAGCAGTGAGCCCTTAGGGGTAGTTGGCAGCAGGGATGATGGTATGTTGATTGGAGCGAATACGTGCCAAGGTGGAGATTTGTTAAATGTGGCCCGTATTATATAATTAATATGTGTCCTTTTCCTTGTAGTATACTATTTCCTTTTCCTAGTACTATACAGTTTCCTTATCCTTGTAGGATACCGATTAGGATACTTGTGTACTATAAATAGGAGCTAGAACATTGTATTAGGTGCCTTAGGGCCACACCCCATGGGGGGTGTAGTGTGAGAGAAACTAGAGTAAGCCTTGTAGTATTCGAGATCAATAATAGAAATATTCTCTACTGCCCGTGGACGTAGGCTTCAAGGCCGAACCACGTAATTCTCCTGTGTCCGTTTTTTTCTCGTATTCTTCGTGTTTGCATGTTTTTCCCCAACAATTTTCAATGAAATTTAATTTTGTATTAAACCAAATGTAAGTCCTAAAAACAGCTTTCAAGTGTAGTTTCCTAACATAATTCACAGAGAATATATGCTTTTCAAGTATTTTACTTATATACGTCACTAACTTGAACGTGTGTCAAAGTGCAACCAGCCGACACTACATTGATGTCTAAGGTTCACTTGACCTCCTTCATGGGCCCATTTGGATTGATTTTTGTCAAAAGCACTTTTCTTAACAGCTTTTTTTAAGCAATTTTTTTTATAAGCTGAAAATTCTGGCTTCTAAAAAAAGCTGTATTTGAGCTTTTTTTAGAGTTCAGTTTTTTTGAAAGCCAAATCAAATAGTTATTGCAAATTTAATATAACTTTTCAAAAAAAAAGTACTTTTTCTTAAAAAAAAAAAAAAAACCAATCCAAATAGGCCCTATATCTCTTGGAGGTTTGGATATGGATTCAGCTCAATTGATCGAACTACCGAATAAAAATTTCTTATCATGTTCTTTTTTTGTATAAAACCATTCGTTTGTGTTTAAACTTTTTAATACACAAGAGTCACTTCAGTATTACTTGTGGTGCTTTATATTTTCACTCTTAAATTTGCCAGAGACACAAGCTATTGCCGGAAAAGAATTTTGAAGCTGCGAAATAAATTCCTCGGACAAACTTGTGACACACGACCATTTCACAAAGTCCTATTTCTATTGTGAGTAGATTTGGTCACACGTTATGATACTGTGATCGAAATTCAATTATTATAATTTTTTTATATAATTATGATGAAATAATGTGATAGTTCACACGCGTTATTTTCTTTTCATTTCTTATTCATTTAGGATGATAAATGGGTAATGTAAACGCCCTTGGGCGTCCAGGGGGGAAGAATAAAAAGGATGTTCACAAGTGAAGCTTCCATAGACTTTCGTAATCCACCTCTGACTTTTTCTCTTTCAGAGCTAATCACGATATAATTATAGTAACAATATAATTGGTCTATCATTATTATTTACAATGTGATTCTCGAACCATCTTTGGATTCTTTCACTATTTTCGTCTTCAATTCTACAGGATTCTTTTGAAACAGTTGAGATTACTATTTAGTTTCAAATCTCATTTGGGGACTGAGATTGAAAAAAATGAATAAATTAGGCAACCTAATTAATTGTGTTTTCTATAGATGGTCTCTAATTAAAAATAAATTTAATTTAAGCAAAATTAGGTTGTAAATAGAAATATATAATTATCAGGCATCTTCGTTTTCATTCCAAAAATGAATAAATTAGGCAACATAGTTATTAATCAGGTTTTTATGGTTGGTTTGTAATTAAAAATACGTTTCAACTAAGCATAATTAGGTTGTAGTTAAAAATATAAAACAATTAAGCATCTCGGCATCTACGTTTACATTCCGATATTGTCGTCTTAATCATTTTTATACATTCACTCATTTCTCTGTCATTCAAAAGAGACGTTTAATTAAATACAAACACATCACAAAAATTGATCTCGAAATTTCTTGCACGTAAAGCACAAAACACACGCAAACCAAACATTTTTAACCGGTTCTAAGTTCTACAACTTTGTGAACTAGAAAAATCCAAAAAATTTTGGAAAAGAAAAAAATATACCAAAATTTAGTCGCTATAACAACCGACCACCGACCGCTCAAGTTGAAGACTAAGGTCAAACATCACAACGTTCGCATAACGACCATATCTTCATGTTAATAGGCTTAATTAACGGTAGGTACTAATTAATATATAAATCGAAAATAAATAGTGGGATGATCTTGGGAGGTCCCTCTTAATCTATAAGGAAAAGGACTGGAGCCTACTTTTGTTTTTCTGATGAAGAATTCATTCTAAATACAACTATTTAAGATTACAATTTCGGTGTAATAATTTTGATATAACTCTTAAATCAATCAATATTTGTGATTAAAAAGTATCGATACAAACTTAAAAATCTTTAGTAACAACAAGTCTTTACCAATCAATCCAAACCGTTAAGAGTTGCAAGGATTCAATTCATTTGTACATTATATTGAGTTTTCAATTGTTTATCTATCTATCTATCTATCTATCTATCTATCTATCTATATATATATATATATATATATATATATATATAAAATAAAATTATATCTCATAAAAGCTTTGGAGATTTGGGATATGACAAATACTAAGTTTTAAGTTTGTAGGCTAAGATTTTTGTTAAATTCTCTTCAACATTGACAAAATTAAAGAAAAATTATAGTATAATCATTAACGAGGATTTTATTAAATGAAAAGAACGAGAAAAAAGAAGAAAAAATACAATAAACGAGTAACTATCAATTTCAATTGAAATCATCAAGAAAAAGAGAAAATATTTTAAAAGTTTTTCATATTTATGAAATGATCTCAAGGACTCTAGTTTTATATTTTAACCCCACAAAATTAAAAATATTATATATTTCTCACTTAATAAAAAAAAAAAAAGGGACTCGACTTGTGCAAAGCACGGACCTCATGAAAATACTAGTGCTAATAGATGTTTATCAATCTCGAGTTATTTTAGAAGTGTACAAGAAAGAAAATAGGATGATAAAGAATTTGGTACTATATAGTAATACTACAATTTCCCTTCCCACATCCTTTCAGATAATCTTAATTTATAATGATTTAGATTTATTATTATGGTCATAACAAGTTTAAATATTTTAGGACAAGTTTATATATATATATCGGTAGATCCATGCAATGCACGAGATGTAATATAAATTTTAAACTACTTAAATCAATGTTAATTTTTTTTTCAAATTAATATATTCCATATTTTATTCCGTCTTAACAAGATTCTACATTTATTTTAATTACATTAGGTAATATAACATTGTAACTACTAAACTAAAAAATTTAATATTAATAATAAAATCTTTCACTTATTTTCAATCTGGACATTGTACACTCACTTGTGCCATGCACAGATATAACAAAATACACACACACACACACATATATATATATATATATGTATTGATAACCATTTACTTTACAAATGGTGGGGCAGAGTGGTAGACTTTAAATGCTTATTTATGCACTCTGCCGACAGATTGATAACCATTTACACTACAAGAAGTTTTGTTTTTACTCTTCATCTTCATAGCCATCTCTTTTCTGTTCTCCAAATTAAGATTGTAACTATTAGAACATCAAATCCTGATACGAATCTAATTATTTTTTTACCCAAAAAAAAAAAATAAGAATCTAATTTCTCAATAGTGGCAACCATGCATGACAAATATTCTCCAATTATTGGCTAGAATTTCCGTACTAATAATAATATTCAACTAGCTGATAAAATTAAAAAAAAAATAGTATCTCTGTAAGCAAACTGATACAAAGCTTTGGATCCAATTCATGAAAAGACAGTGAGCTATCGTTTGTTAGTAGGTTATATTAAATCTGGGGTCGACAAAATGAACTGTTTATTGTCTGTCAATGGTACGATAACATGATTTACGACATGTAATTATGTGCTGCTCTGCTTTGACCTGACTCCGCTGTGCTGTTTTGTCAGTAAGAGCATCAGTGAAGTCATGTGTGTATTCGCACCCAAAAAAAAAAAGTTCCTGTTCTTGTGGAGAAACAGTTTGGCCACAACCCCTTCAAAAACTATTGACATTTTTTTTTTTTGACTAAGTTAGTAAGTACTTATATTAATTAAAAGAATTTACACAATTATTCAAAAGACTGACAAATAGCCAACAACAGCGGCCTCATAACTTAAGCTAAGGGTCCAAATTAAGTGTCACGATTTATAGACTTAAGCGTCTAGTTAGGAGATCTCTAATCACATGAAATCCAAATTATACTTATCCAGATACTAACATATGATATATAGGTACCTAAACATTGCTTTTAACCTTCCTGGATTGGTTATGCTCTTGTATTTCATGCTTGTCGTCTTCTTGTGGCTAGCTACCTAGTTCTAAGTAAATAGGGCATTGTATAGGCAATTTGCGCTCAACCCCTTACATAAGATACTAAAAGATCTTGGTTTCAAGTTTCACTTGACTTCACTTGCTAGGCTACATTTGCCTGAGCCAATTGCACTTTATGTGAGAGATATTAAGAGGTGAAGAAATAACATAAAACATTACTTTATGAAAAATTAATCCAATTTTCTTTCACTGATTCAGAAAATTTAGGGCGATAAATGCGGATAACTCATTCACTCCAAAGACAATGTTAATGTTTTGAAGCCAAACTCATCTTTTGGAGCTTCTTCTCATTTTCCAAAGTTTTGTTACTAAATCCCCCAATAGAGTCGTGTGCATTACGTGCCCCAAGCTAGTGATCGTTTATAGTGTGAACATATGCAGACAGTTTAACCTCAAAAAAAAGGAAAAAGAAAGAAAGAAAAGGAAAAAGAAAAAACATACAGCTTAACCCTAAGAAAAGGAAAAAGAAAGAAAGAAAAGAAAAAATAAAAAAAAACATATGCAGACAGAGAGAGACACACACTCATGTGATGACATTCAATGTGCACGTTATTTTTTGTCGAAACAAGCATATGTTATCACGTGTTTGACAATCGATTAACACAAAATAAGCATTTTTTTTTTCCCGATTATCATCCTTGTCGATAGAAGGTTTATTTCAAAAATCTTCAATGAATATAAAAATTCTTCAATGCAAAGAATTGCCTAAAAACTTATATGGTTGGCACAAAACTTGTGTTCTTTTTTTACGTGAGAGATATATGTTTTGACACTCCTTTCACGTGTGACCCATGACAAGAAATGAGTTAAACAACCAGAGATCCTATAATAAGAACAAGAATAAGTTGAAATAAATCAAACAGCCACGTAGCTCAAACAAGTTAAACAACTATAGATGGACCACATGTAAAAGATGCGAGAAATTGGATCAAAACTTAGCTCTTATACCATGTTAAGAATGACTATAATTTCATCTCAAAAATTGATTCGTTAATGTGATGAGTGAACCAAGACAAATTCCATCTCAAAAATTGATTCGTCAATGTGACGAGTGAACTAGGACTTTATATGACAGGCTAGACATTTGTGTTTTTTTCATGTACAAGATATATATTTCAACAAATTAATTCTCGAGTCGAGAGAACGCAATTTCTATTTTCATTTACGGGCCCAACAGATAATAATGGCAGACAAATATTCAAAGTTGATTAAAAAATTTTAAGATTAAGATCCATCTAAACAAGTGTCTTTGTAGCTTGAATGCGGGGAAGGAAACATCTCTTTCTTCCGCTAACCTTTTTTTGGAATTTGATTGCTCTGCTCTTTTATTTTCTTCAATTCTAAAATATTATCTTAATTTGGATTAATTAAATTTTGATAGTAAAATTGCACATTTTAAAAAGATTTATAATAGATCCACATATTTTTAAAAGAATATTTAGGATAAGTTGTGATTAATTATTCTCTTGGGGAAGGAGAATTAATTATGCAAAAGTTCCTAATATTGTTATAGTTTCTTCAAATATGTTCACAGTGTTTTCTAATATTCAAATTAGTTCTAAATATTTTATAAATATAATCAAATTAATTGCTATTATATCAAAAAGTCCCATATTAGTCTTCAATAGGAAACTAATCTCACAGTTTACTCATGTTTGTTAAATTTGAGAGCTATTTGAATAAATTTAGTAAAATCTTGATTACCGATGCAAATATTTTAAAACAATATGAAGACTATACCAAAATTAAGTGGCAATATTGAAAACTTAACATGATTTACCTAAAAAAACAAGGAAAAAAGTTGAAGCATTTCAATCGAAAGAAGCCTTTGACCATTGTATATCTACATGATTCTATCCAAAGATAATACAACAACTTTAATGCTTCACATATTAATTATATATAGAATCTGGAAAAGAGTCGAACTTACTTTGAATTTATTTTTGGTACTTGCTATGACAAACACATACTTTTGCAAGAGGTTGTTTTCTAGATCTTATTTGATCAATCGAATTTTTTTTGACATGGTTGGACATAACATTCCAAGCGTTTTGTCTCGTCATAGTAAAACCAATCTCAACTTCTACAATATGTATATATATATATATATATATATATATATATATATGTATGTATATATATATATATATGTATGTATATGATATTATCGTCTACAGCCCCAAGGCCAAAGAATTGACCTCGGTTGGGCTTAGCCTTGTTATGGTGTTGCCCTGAGAGAGTAAAGTCATCACTCATCGCTGTGTCGGCAACTAAAAAAGGGACATGATAGCATAGTTGTCCTCGTGGAAATCTATATTTCCTAATGCCAACATGCCACGCTCTATAAGATTTTTTTTATTTAAATGAGGAGATCTTATTAATTAAACTAAAAAGGAGATACACGAGAGGACCAGTTATATCTGGCCCAATAAATTCACACATGACAACATGGACCTGAAAATGTGAATGATAATTAAAAGAGGATAATCAGAGGGTTCTTATTTCACATTGGATAAAAACGAATGTCGCACATAATAATAATAATAATAATAATAATAATAATAATAATAATAATAAAGCAACAAAGAATTGAAATTGTAAGTGAATATGCAAATTTAGTTGCAAAACGAAAAGCACGGGAACAATACAAGATTACATGATGCAAGAAGAATGGTAGGATGAAAAATAAAGGTTTGGATTTTCTTATAATGTTATAAGAAACATCTAACAACAATAAATTTAATAATTTAGATAATTTTATCTTCTTCAAATCTTCTTTATAATGTTACAATTTTTTGTGTGTGTGTGTATATATATATATAGACATGCATGCCTAAAAACGAATTTACAAATGCGAAGTTATGATTTTCCATTCAAATGGTGTATCTATCATTAGAATATGATATAGATTCCAATAAACTCCACTGATAAATCCTTGGAACTCGAATTGAAGACATGGGCTTTTATTTATTATTATCATTTCAAATACGAGCGGTTGTAGGGTAATTGAGTATGGACGCATGTTTCTTTTTCTAAACTTGATTTTTGTTTCCAGTCCTTGTCCTTTGAGATCGAGATACTTCTTGATCATTAGATTAATCAAAGTCCTTAAATTATGGTAAATTCAGCCTAATGAATGAACTAACTCAACTAAGATTCAGTTCAATTTAATCTGATCAGTTCAATCTAGTATATACCCTATTCAGTCAATGTAGTATATTCAGTTCAGTCTAGTATAATTTAGTTAGCCAAGGAGTTAGTCAGTCAGTTAGTCTAATTTAGTCAATTAATTTAGTTTAATTTCAATCTCGATCGGTCAGTCAATTAACGAATGTAAAAACTAGTTTAAGTAGTTGAAACTACTTTCAACAATAGTAATGGCCTGAATTCTGATTCCAAAAGAGCATGGAATTGAGCTGCTGTAAAGGGTTAAAAGAAGGAAAGAAAAAAAGAAAAGAAAAGAGATAAATTCAGTCTACTAATCAATAAAGACCTGTAGGACGAAATTCATTAGAATCATCTATGAACACCAAAGAATCTCGAGGAAAAATATATTTCCTAGGGGTTTCAGTCTGAAAATTTGTTTTCGTCTCCCAAGTAATTCATTGCTTCTCTAAAATCCAAAGGGCCTAAATATTTCCTAGGCAGCTTTTGACCTCTAAGCTGGAAAACCCAAGAAGATGGACTCTAGCCTGTGAGTATGATCCTTCGTATTGTACGTTAAATTGCTTAAATTTCCACGTATCTGTGCTTGGCTTTGGTTATGAATTAGTAAAATTTGCTTAAAAGTAGAAAAGTAAAAGTTACAAGTTTGGTAAATTCTACTTTTAAGCAAGTACAATTGATACAAATTGGAGTAACACTCGCGTAAAATTATTTCTCAATTCAAATTGAGCATTATCTTTTGTCAAATGAAAATTATTTATCTAACCTTTTTTTTGTAATTGACCATTATTTATTTATAATCATTTTAAAAGAAAATTAATCTTCAAGAGTCTCCTTGACTAATAGAATTATTTCGAATTGATAGAATTATTTCTTATTTAAAATTACTGAGTTCAAATAAATACATATTGTTAATTCTTTTTTTTTTTTTGTTCTTGTCTTTCAGAAATAATTAAATAAATATCAAATTTTTATCTAACCTTTTTTTTGTAATTGACCATTATTTATTTATAATCATTTTAAAAGAAAATTAATCTTCAAGAGTCTCCTTGACTAATAGAATTATTTCGAATTGATAGAATTATTTCTTATTTAAAATTACTGAGTTCAAATAAATACATATTGTTAATTCTTTTTTTTTTTTTGTTCTTGTCTTTCAGAAATAATTAAATAAATATCAAATTTTCTCTTGAGTATTTCCTTCCAAATGACACAAACCACATTAACTAAATGAACCATTAATAGATATCTACCATTTAATAGATATAATAAAAATATTAATTTTGAAATAGAATAAAATGAGTTCCTTTTAAATTTGAATTGCAAATAATTTATCGATTATTAGATAAATTATATTGAAACTCTTTCATTAATGTTTGTTACCAAGATATTCTGGTCTTAATAAGATATTGAGATTTAATTATTTTTTATGAATAAGTAGAGTGATAGGTTTGGCATTTCTGATATGTTTAAACATGTTTGCTTTTAAAGATAAAGGAATAAGTTTTTTTCCAAAAGTAGACATACATGACTTTTTATATATATTTGTGATAGAACATTTTTATATATTATAGTATTTTTAATTTTCATATTCAAAAGTAATAAATAATTAATATTTTTATATCATAATGTACTTAATCTTTATACAACACTACATTTGTATGAATGCCATCCTTTTTTTTTTCTTTTGTAATTCTTGTATAAAATCATGTAAGTGAGTATTTGTTTGATTTTAAATTAGTTACTTAATTTGTTCAACAATACACAATACATAATAGATGGATAAAGCTTTATACTTCTAAATGATATGTTTTATTAGTTGAAAATACATTTTTAATAGATTTTAGCCCATACGCTGCATAGGGTGTGAATTATTAAATATTATAAGTAACAAAATTATAACGACATTTGTATCTGAATTCAATAAATTGTAAAATGTTGAAAAAAAATATGAACGCAATATGATTCAATGAGATTAGTATTTAATATATATATATATATATATATATATGTATGTATGAAAAAATAGATAAAATCATTCTTTAGTGAGATAATTAACAAGTTAAATAATTTAAATATTCAACTAATCTCATCATACTAACATACAAACAGAAATATAATAGTTCTAATCAAGCTGCTTAACTTCAAAACCTTCCATTTTCTCTTCATACACGCACAATTTCTTCTTGATTGACACTTGATCCTTCAAATTTATCAAATTTCTTCACTTTGTTAAGTTTTCTTAGAATTATAAATTCATAACATTTTCACCTAATTTTAAAACTTTTTTTGAGTGAGTCAATTCGCTAGCGCCCAACTACCACCAACTCACCATTTCTAATCAATATCCACTCAATCTCCTCTCACAGGTCTTTCTTAATGCCTTTAAACCTCTATTGTGGTGTTCTAACCAAGTTAAAGAGGAAAAACATCATGAATTGATTTTTCCAAGTAAGGTAGTTGGTGTTATCAAAAGAAATAGTGATGTAGGCCTTTACATTGAAAGTACGAAGAGTAAAAGGAGTGGAGGAACTTGTTGAAGGTTGAATATTATGTGGAGTGTTTGTTGCCATGAAGACAGGTTAAGCAGTCTGACCCAGGAAAGATAAAGATCGACGTAAGTTAAGAAGGTTAAACTGATACCATGAAATAATAGAAGATATTCTATTGTGTTATTATTTCAAAATAATTAGAGAAGTATTTATAATACAACAGAATTAACAGGTTATGAGAAAATAAAGGAGAAAAATAATGTTACAGCAAAGTTTTAAAATAAACCAAAAACTTCAAAAGCTAATCGTTATCAATTGGTACCCTGAACATGGGCCCAAAGGAAGGAGACACCTTACTGAGTCAACTCAGTGAGTTGATCAATGCTATTTTTGGGTTGTTTGATTGCAAGACGGCCTCAAAGGAGATGTACAGTAATTTGGCCTAGAATAAAAGTTTTGAGCCCTTTTTTTTGAGGATGAGTTGAGCGATGATGCCTAATTTATGGACAAAATTGGTTAATTAAATATCAAGATAATTAAATTGACTATTAACAAAGCTGGTTGTATAATTCTCTAAGCTATGTGATATGATGGCGTAGACTATTGTTTCTCTTTCATCATATTCGGACTGAAAAAAAAAAAGATTGCATTAAAAAGGTAACATAATATTTTGTTAATCATTATTGAGATACTTTTGTCTTTAAAAAATTTTTTGTGGACTCAATTTTTCTAAAATCGCAAATTTTACTTCTTGGGTTAGGATTTAAGTTAAATTTGAGTAAATCCAAAATTTGGAAATTTTGGAACTCTAAATGAATTTTATATTTTAATTAAGTGCTACCAATCATAAAAAAAAAGTTAGATTTACAAATGAATTCGTTTATGGAATTCATTTGTTCCAAACAGTTTGTTACTTTTCCCAATTTAAAGATTCATTTCAATTAGTATAGAAATTTCATAAAAATGTAATTATTATTAAAAACTACTAAAATTAAATTTCACAAATATATTCATATTTTATTATCACATGAATTAAAAAATTAATTATCAACGACAAATAAAAATACCCATTTATACCATGTATTGCACGAGTTTGTTAAATATGATGGCATAAGAAGGCTTTTGGAAATATTTGAAACTAGTTTGTCAAACATGTACGTATCTAAATCATCTCCAATGATTACAATTCCTAGGAAAAACAAATAAAAAAATCGACAATTCCGTTTAAACCCCTACTCACACGAAAATTTGTCCCTATCCTTCATTTGACTAGTGTCTCACCCACCTAATCATAGATTATGCCAATTGCAACTGACCACCTAGGAGGATTAAGGGCCTATTCGAATTGATTTATTTTTATAAAAAAAAAAATTCCTTGTAAAAAAATATTTTTTATGATAAATATTTGGTTTGGTTTATTTAAAAAAACAATAGAAAGAGCTATAAATTTTTTTCAAAAATAAAAAGTTTTAACTTCTCAAAAAATATTTTTTTAAAAAACTTATTTTAAAATATTTATATAAAAAAAAATCAGTCTAAACAAACCCTATAAGCATCCCCATCCATTATAATTTAATCAGGATTTTGATGTTCAATGGTCCAAAACCAAGTTGCGGTACGGATCTGAGCATCTCCAATAAAATCTCATTTTTCCCAAAGTTGATGGGGTCTAAATCTTATCTTCAAAAAGTTTGGAGCCTCCCACTACTTTTCCGTGACTTTTTAACCAAATACAAACTTATGTTGAAGTTTTCTTCTTTTGTCTTTTTGCTCAAAGAAATATACTAGGTTAAATGTAAATTAATGTGGAAGAATATTTTGATTATTAATTTATTCTTTTATTTTATGATATTAGATTAGGTAATTAATCCAATTGGTCACCTTATTATTCTAACTTTTAGTCTTGCTCTACAAGTTACCTTATTAGTCTAGATTATAGTCTTGCTCACCAAATTATTTTATTAGTCTAGTTTCTAGTCTTAGTCACCAAGTTATGAGGTATATAAATAGGTTATCCTATTATATTTACCATATATCAAATATCAAGAATTCATAATGTAGTCTTTATGAATCTTTATCTAGGACCTTATATCATGCTTCTTCAGCTATTTGTTCACGGCACTGCTATCAGACACAAAACACAAACACATCTGTATGTATGCATACTTGAATATTAAGGTGAGCTTTAATGGCAGATTAATCTTGAAGCGTCTAAACATCATGTAGGAGGTATGATTAAAATCAGGATGAGGAGAGAAAGAGATTAGTAGTTGTGGCACGGCGAGATGATGCAGGAATCTTTGTCGGCTTGAGGAAGAAGACAACGGGCTTTAATAGTGGATCGACACTTAGAAGATTTTCTTGGATATAATACACATCATTACAATCAGCGAACAAAGGCGAATTTTATGATGGTCTTTGTCCAACGTGAGATGACTGATAGTGTCACTGATGAAGCAAAGAAGAGAATAAGAGAGAGGTGAGGAGAGAGAAATAAGAGAAGAGAGAGAGAAGTGCATCTTCTACTAAGCTGTATGCCTTTTTTTTTAGATACATGAGAAAGCATGATGTTAATAAAGAAGCATCTTGTGAGGTACCATGCTATAATCTAGAGCTACCGTTGATGGTGACACCAACCATCTTCAAACTTTTTCATAATTTCCCCCCATATTTTACTTTTTCTACTTTTTTTCCGCATGGTATCAGAGTTACCATCCTAGTGTCCTGTATCATTGTTATCTCGTTGTTTAGACCACTATTCCGCTATAATCTTATTTCGTCCACTTTGTTCTTGCTTCTTGGTTTGCTGCTTTTTTGCTTTAGCTTGTATGAGTTCTTAATTCTCGGTTCTTGGCTATTCTTCGTTTTGTTGGATTTTTGCTCAAGCTCATTTGAGTTCAATCCCATTTTTGGTTCTTTGGCTCATTTGAGCACTTGTTCTTGGTGCTTTGTCTCGTTTGACCGCCTATTCTTGGTTTTTGGCTCATTTGAGCACCTGTTTTTGGTTCTCGGCATTCTTATGGTTCTTGCAAGATTCTTGCTTTGGCTCTTGTTAAGCTTAATCCCATTATCGACGTTCTTGGTTCTTGTTCTTGGCAGTTACCATTGCTATACCTTCAAGTTCAGCTCTCGCTCAATTCGATTCTTGGTTCTCAATTCTTACTCGGTTCAAAATCAGTTCAAAAACTTTTAATAATTCAGTTATCAAACTCAAGTTAATCTTTGTTAAACTACTTGAGTTTGAGAGGGGCAGTTGAAAAATATTTTAATTATTGATGTACTTCCTTATTTTAGGCAATAGTATGATTAGATAATTAATCCAATTGGTTGTTTTATTATTCTAGCTTTTAGTCTTGCTCTCCAAGTAATCTTATTAGTGTAGATTCTAGTCTTGCTCATCAAATTATCTTATTATTCTAGTTTCTAGTCTTGGCCACTAAGTTATGAGGACTATAAATAGGTTATCTTATTGTATTTACCATATATCAAACATCAAGAATCACAATATGGTCTTTATAAGTCTTTATCTTCTAGAGATACAATTGATGATGGCTCCAACTATGTTCAACCTTTTTCATAATTTCCCCCATATTTTATCTTTTCTATTTTTTTCACAATTTTTCAATGCACCCAACGTATGGTACTCCCAACATGCATTGTACATCCCTATTTTGTTTATATCACACGCTTAAAAAAGAAAAGAGCATATCAACTTAACTTAGCGATAGCGATCAGGTATTCTTTCCTTTCTCTTCTCTTTTCATTTCTTCTCTCTTCTTTGTCCTCTCCTTCTCTCTCTCTCTCTCTCTCTCTTTCTCTCTCTGTCTCTCTCTCTCTCTTCTTCTTCTCTCTTCTTTCTCCTCTCCCTTTCTCTTTTCTCTTTTCTCTTTTCTCTTTTCTCTTTTCTCTTTTATCTTCTTCTTTTCCTTTCTTTGTGTGTGTACATGTATGTGGTTGGTAATGTAAGAGGGGTGTGTGAGGTTTTTGTTTATGATTGTGTAAGGGTTATCTTGTGCGTTAGTAGATAGGGGATGATAGGGATGAGGGTCTTGGTGTGTGAATGTATCATGTGTTACTGTGAGGGGTGTATGTGGAGTAAGAGGTATATGTTTTGTGTATGTGTTAGTGAGAAAGATTCAAAGAAAAAGAAATTGATAAATATTAAGGAAGAAGATAAGAAAAAATCATATAGATACAAATGGGCTAAAGTTTTTTTTTTTCTTTGCAGATTTGTGTTTTTTGTGTGTTTACAAATCTATAAAGCTTTTTTTACGTGTGAATATAGCATTCACCGAGTGTGAACATACATTCCCAAATTTTGGACATATCTTAAAGTATCGTAACTAGGTAATTTATCATTGTGAACATATAATATAAAACTTTTGAACATATAATATAATATTAACGGAATAATTAAATTGTGAATAAACAAAAATTTGACAGTTTAAGTGTTAAAATTTTGAATATATAACATGCAATTTATAAAGTAAAAGTTGTGAATATATAATATAAAAATTGTAAATATAAAATAAAAAAAGTTATGAGCATGTTACTGTTTAGACTTTTTTGGTCTGGGTGTGTAAAGTGCACTCACAGGAGGGTGTGGAGTATTCCTTTGGTGTACAGTTCCCCGAGTGTCAAGTATCCAAGCCAGTTGATAAGTCGATATTGTAAGTTTACATAATAACCCGTATAAGTCATTTTAAGCTAATTATTTTGAGTCTCAAGTAATCATTGCTTAAAGTTATAACCGGCTTTATTTACAAGCCTAAAGTTAAAAGCTCCGAGCATGACAGTAGTATAGTCTAATTATTTCATATAATTTTAAAATAGGCACAGTATTTTTCAAATATAACACACATGCCTTTTAGAATAGATACGAAAATCCTCTATACATTAAATATAAAATGAGAATCCATAATAATATAAATTTCTGTTAAATTATAAGAAAATAGGGTGCAATTTCCTTCGGGGAAAAAGAAAGAAAAAAAGGAAAAGACAAGGGGCTTGTTTGGATTGGTTTTTTTGAAAAGTTTTTTTTTTAACAACTTTTGAAAAATAATTTTTTTTTTAGAAATTAAAAATTATGACTTCTAAAAAAGCTATAGTTGAGTTTTTTTCAGAGTTTCAAATTTTTAGAAACTAAATCAAATAATTATTGCAAAAATAATATAACTTTTTTTAAAAAAAATATTTTTTCAAAAAAAATATTTTTTTTTGAAAAAAAAATAATCTAAACAGGCCCAAAATATATAAATGAAAGAAACGACAAATGTGGCAAGGTTGACGGAAGGCGCGCATATTTATGACTTATCATGACTATAGTAATTAAAAGAATTTATGAATTTCCAGACGAGTTAGGGCATGTTTGGATTATTTTTTAAAAAAAAAAACATTTTTTTCCTAAAAAAATTACATTAAATTTATAATAACTATTTGATTTGACTTCTAAAAAAATTGAAACTCTAAAAAAAGTTTAAATATAACATTTTTTTTAAACTAAAATTTTTAATTTTTCAACACACTTTAAAAAAAGATAATCTAAACGAACCCTTAAAACCAGCTTGTGCCTAGTCACCGGTGTCAAAGTATGAAGTATCTTTAGATAATGGCAACAGAATAGTCTAGCAGTTACCAACTCAATGCTTTTTTCTTCACGTGTGAAACGTGCTTATGAGCAGAGGACCAATTTGGCATTATTGTTAGTATTTGTTATTGTTACTTTGCAAAGTATTTAATTCCTATAAATGACCGAATCCGACCACTAATTAGTTAATCAATAAACCATCGGGCACAACCTTTCCCCAAAGAAAGCACCACATGAGTCGGGAGTGAAATTCTTAACAGAATGGATGAGGAGAAAAGACTCGAATTTTTAAATACACCACACAAACAATTTGAACTTTAACCAACTAAGAGTTTGTTTGGCACAATTTTTGCACACACAAAAGTATTTTCTGTGAGTTTAAAAATCAAAATTATCTTTTTTGACCTATTTTAAAAAGAAACTTTACATAAAAATCAAAATTAACAAAAGTTGAAAAATCAAAAGCTCCAAAAAAAAAAGCTTTTGATGAACTATTTTTATATAATAATGTAATAAATTGTTTTTCTTTATTTTTTCCCCAAAAATACTATACCATATTTTTAGAAATCTAATTTTAAATTAAAAATAAATTAAAACTCAACTCCTAAAATGCAAGGCAGAATGATCAACAACTTTTATTTAATATACAATATTTTACACAAAATTCTACTGCTAAAAGCTTAATAAAATCTCATAATTAAGCTAAAGAAAGCCCAAATCATTCGACGACTTCTATTCAACGTACAATATTTTTATTCAAATTTGTACTACTGAAAGCTTGATAAAATCTTGCAATTAAGTCAAATACAACCGTAAATGATGCCCGGGCCGACTTAATGCTGTGAGCAGTATCAAAATCAGAAGCATAACTAAAAAGCTGCTCCAAGCTGGCTGCGGAGTGAGACAATAAAAGGGTCATACATGTGCCCATGATTTGCTTCCATATTTATCATACATCACTCATACACATACATATATATCTATATATATATATATATATATATATATGTATATATATATGTATGTGTAGATACAGATATAGAGAGAGATGAGTAGTCTTGGCCCAGGGCACGAAGAAGAAAATGGTAAGGCTTTTCCTGCAAGCCAGCAGCAACAGCTTGATGCTGGTGCTCTCTTCGTTCTCAAATCTAAAGGTAATCACAATCTATCCACAGCTTTAATTTCATGGTTTTTTCAGACCCCTTTATACATCTTTACTACGCACTCACTTGAAAAGCATCATCCAACAAAGCCAAAAGATCTTGACACCATTGCAAGAAAAGTCACTTTGAAAATTACTTTTCGGTTGCAAGAGTTTCGTGTACTAAATTGTCTTTAGCAATTGTCTACTTGAAAAAGATTATACTTCTGTTCGTGTACTACTTGACTACTAGCTAGAAGCATCATATCTAAGATAAATAATTGTTGTTTCTCTTTTGAAGAAAGAACATATGTGATTTCTGATTGAAAAATCAAATCAACCCCATGAAAAATTTTTATATTTGGAGCCAGAAACTTTCGCTAAAAGAAATTTTTCATCCGTCCCGAACAATTTTTAGGCTTGCCAGATTCTTGGCTTAACGAAGAGGTTGGCAGGTTAAAACAAAACATTCAATCATTGTAGCAGTCATTTCTAGGACACGTATGGTTTATATCCCACCATATGTTTTTGCACTTGTTTTCATAAGCTATCTGATGACGTAAAGGCTTATGCAATATTTTTCAGTTGCTATTTTTTTCAAAAAGTAAAATGCATATTGTTGTTTTGGTTTATATAATTAGTTGATTAGTCTTGCGCTATAAAATTTATGACATTACGCCCCTACACCCCCCAACCCCCAAAAAAAAAAAACCAAAAAATTACTTTTCAGAATGAGGCATATAATCCAAAGTAACTTATTGTATGCTATACATGTTTTTTTTCCTTTTTTTGGCATATATGTTGTTAAAAATTGCAATGGTGTTATATATTTTCACAAAATACTGTTATTTTCAATTGACGATGTTCAAATAATAAATAGAAAAAAGAAAAAATTGTGGCACCTTTTGAAAAGTATAAGAGGGTAATGTGGTAAGTCTCAAAAAACAGAAACGATTAATCAACAAAACAAATACTAACATTTTGAAAAGTACAAAAGACTAATATGTTAAGTTTAAAAATATAAGAAAATAAATAATTAATTAGACAAATTACAAAAAGAATAATTTGTGTTTTACTCTATTTAAAAATTAAACATCAAATCGTGTTATTTAATAATAAAAAGTTATTAAATTATTACGGTATCTACGTACAGGATCATGGATACACTGTGGGTATCACTTGACAACTTCAATTGTTGCTCCACCACTCTTAAGTCTTCCATTTGCTTTTGCATTGCTTGGATGGGCGGCCGGACTGATTTCTCTGGTGATTGGAGCTCTCGTCACATTTTACTCGTACAACTTGATATCGTTGGTGTTGGAACACCACGCTCATTTGGGACATCGACATCTTAGGTTTCGAGACATGGCCAACGACATTTTAGGTAAGAAATCAAGCCCTACTATTAATTCCATTTACATATTATAATGGTGGAAATTTCACACGATCCTTACGAAATCGACTATAACAGTTTACTTATTTTTTTCCTTTACACGAAAGACATTTATGTGTTCTGTTTGGAATATACTTATTATAAAAGGTTTTTAAGAATTTCTTTATTTTAGTTTCTGTAATAAAGGAAAATAAGAGATTTTAATCTTTAATTCTTCATTTATATTAGTTCATTGATTATGATAGCATAATATTTTTAATTATTAATGTTGTTTCAAATTAATCTTATTTTTTAAAATTCATTGTTTTTTATGACCTTATATCTTTTATTTATGTTTTCTATTATTCATGAAGACATTGCATTTTTATTTGTAAGTAATGTTATTTTTTTATTTAGCTAATATTACTCTTTATTATTTTTTGGGTCATTTGATTGTTGAAATGGATAAGAGGTGGGGTTGAGGATGATTTCGAGAGTGTTTGGCTTTGCTTATTTTGGCTATTTATAAGCACCTAGAAAAAAGCATTCTCTCATATGTTTTTTACTATTTACGTGCTTATAAGCACCAAATAAGCAAAGCCAAACACCCTCTTCTCTCTCCTACATATTGAAATGCTAAACATGGAAGTTGGTGAAACTTGAACATATTTCCACAACCCCTTTCTACATTTTGGGTAAAACACCATTTAAGTAAATTTTTCGAATTAGTCTTACTCATTTTAACTTTTTTTTTTTTTGGAGTAAAAAGAGAGTCTAACAGGTTATCTACTCGTCTTAACTTTTTTATTTTTGCATAATAAAATTCATATAAAGTGCACGTGCATGTGTTTTTATTCTTATTGAATAAAAGAATTTATATCCGCTAAATTACATACTTCAAGTTCCCTATTAAACAAAAAATTTGACTTTATTCTGTATTAGATAGTGCCCTACATTGTAACGTGTCAATTACTCTTTGTTAATTAATTAACAATTAGTGTGCAACAATTAAAAGAATGATCCAAATCACAAATTGAGCTACATTTTCAAAGCAAGAACTGTTCGAAAGCATCTCCACTA
The DNA here is from genome assembly GCA_028554755.1 of Cordia subcordata. Taxonomy (NCBI): domain Eukaryota; kingdom Viridiplantae; phylum Streptophyta; class Magnoliopsida; order Boraginales; family Cordiaceae; genus Cordia; species Cordia subcordata. The sequence goes on from JAPTOF010000007.1 coordinate 2,788,047, forward strand.
AGCTTACATAACTCCTCATGCGAAGACTGATTTCAACACGCATAGTTTTTAATGTTTTTGAATGGATAATAATAAGTCTCGAACATAAAATTTTTTTAGTTTTTAAAGTTCAGTTACCATTTAGAGTTATCACTTCATTTAAACATATAAATTTATAAAGAAAATATTAATATATTATTTTTTGGATTAACTCATTAACAATTATTAATTGTGTTTTCTCTCTCTCTCTTTTTTTCCCTTGATTTCTATGCCATGTGTGCAACTTGTGATCTAATGCGGTGCATGTGGATCGTTCTTTGACCAAAACGTCCATAAATGATGGGGGAAAATGTACAAAAGATGAAAGGATAAAAGTGGTGGTAATAGAGTTGGACACCACCATTAAAACAGACATGTGATAAGTAGTTGGACGTTGACTGCCTGGTATTTCTTTCGTTATTATTTGTCTCTTCCCTATCGTTACTTCAAATGTGAGGTCGTCCGAAAGCCATATCGTTACCGATATTTTTCTATTCGTGTTATTAAGACTTGTTTGAATTATTTTTCTTTTAAAGAAAAAATATTTTTTAAAAAAAGTTACTTTATTTTTATAATGTAATTGGATGTTGACTGCCTCCTATTTCTTTCGTTATTATTTGTCTCTTCCCTATCGTTACTCCAAATGTGAGGTCTTCCGAAAGCCGTATCGTTATCGATGTTTTTCTATTCGTGTTATTAAGACTTGTTTGAATTGGTTTTTTTTTTAAGAAAAAAATATTTTTTTTTAAAGTTACATTATTTTTATAATAATTATTTCATTTGACTTTTAAAAAAAAAACTCAAATACAACTTTTTTTTAAAAAAAAAGCTTGAATTTTAACTTCTAAAAAACTGTTTTCCAAAAACTATTAAAACAATACTTTTAAAAAAGTCAATCCAAATGAGCCCTTAGTCTCAGTTGGAGGAGTACTCTCGTCTCAAATTCAAATTAGTTAGGGCTCATTTGGGTTGTTTTTTCTAGAAGCACTTTTTCAAATAGTTTTTAAAAAATGTGCTTTTTAAGAAGCTGAAAATTATCTTCTAGAAAAAGTTATATTTGAGGGTTTTTTCCAGAGTTTCATATTTTTTAAAAGTATAACCAAATAGTTATAGCAAAAATATATATAAATTTTTCAAGAAAAAGGTATTTTTTCTTGAGAAAAAACCAATCCAAATAGGCCCTTATAGAGATTACTTTGTCTAGAGTCCATTTTAATTGATATTGCACTTCAAGTTTGTCCAACACAATTAGTTGTTAAATAACATCTCAAAATAATATGTAATAATTTTTAGGTTAAAATACTATTGTTACTTATTATTGTCCGATATAACAGTATTTCATATAATATCTACGGCAGTTTTAGTGCATGTTTGACAACAGCTTTTCAAGTAGCGTTTAGCGTTTTGACCAGTCAAAACGCTATTTTGCTAAATTATTGCTGTTCGGTAAACTAGCGTTTCAAATAGCTTTTTAGATAGCTTTTAGCGTTTCAACTAGCGTTTCTCAAAAGCTAAAAAATTTAGCGTTTCAAGTAGCTTTTAGCTTTTCATGTTTTTTTTTGGTAATTCTACCCTTTTGCATTTTTTTATTTTTCTATTCTCTTTCCAATTTCTCTCTATATTTTCACCTTTTCTTTCACAAATATAAATAAGAAATAATATAAAAATGAATTTCAATTTCTATATAATTAACATTACTAAAAGCATAAGTTTTATTAGTAAATTTTTTTTAACAAAATAATTTTGAATCTATTAAAATTAATTTTTTTAATATTGATATAAATGTTTTATCAAAAAATTAGTTACACTTTAATATTAAAATATGATTATGCAAATAAATATCTAATTATGAAATATATTATCTTATTCCTATAATAGTAATAGTAATTACAATTATCATAATAACAATAATAATAATGACAGGATATCAATGTCCTTTTACGTCATTTAATATTCATCAGCTAATCTAACAGCTAATTTTACCGAACACATTTTGTTCAATCAGCTAATTAAACAGCTATCTGCTAACAGCTAAAATACAATAGCTATCAGCTACCTAAACAGTTATCAGCTACTCTAACAGTTAAATTTGCCGAATAGGCCCTTAGTATTTCAAATAGTTGTCAAGTAGATCCTTATGTATAAGATTTTCACTATTCTATCTTTGCTTCTTAACTTTGTTTTTTCTCTATAATATCCTTTTCTTATCTTTATTTTTTTCATTATATCCTTTTTTTTTCTCTATCATATTTCTTTACTGAAGGAAAAAAATTATAGTACTAAAATAATTCATAAGAAATCATTTTACTGTGCTTTAATAATAACTTATTGAATAATAATATAATAACAATAATAAAATATTATCTTATTAATAATAGCAATTTTATCATAACCATAACAATGACGGACATTATTGAGATTATGTTCATGTTCTTTTATGTTATTTTATATTTATCAACTTATTCAACAGCTACTTAAAACTCATCTTCTTCAACCAACTAGTTAAATAGCTCTCTATTTACAACTAAAATACAAATTATCCACACAATAGTTATTAACTACCCAAACAACTATTAGCTATTTAGCTAACTATGTTCAATAAGGCCTTAACTAACTTAAATCACGTATCTTTTATGTGAAAGCAATCATTTCACACGTTAGAACCTAGTATAAGAAGTTTACAAGAAAATGATCCTGGAAATTCTATAAATGGCCCCCTATTATTTACAAAAGGTATCTTCTTCATGTAGCACGCATTGTTTTAATGTGATCCACTCAACCCTTAATATTTGTAGAAAATGCTATTTAGTCTCTATTGATTCAAAAATGACTCATTTGGTCTTTAATATTTGCAAAAAATATCAATTTCATCCCTATTAATTAGTCATATGTTGGTCATGTGATCAATTTTGAGGGCCAAAATGGGATTAAATTCACACTTTTTGTAAATATTGGGATTAAAATAACACTTTTGTAAGTAACGGGATTTATTTAGAATTTGCCCAAAATGATACAATAACACTACCACAGATAGGTGTACATACACACGTCTATCACAAATCTATCAATGTATCCAACAAATCCCATAAACACCAAAAACACCTATATTTAGGGGAGTCATTGATGATAATGCACTTTAGCAACTCCCCTATCCAATTATTTTAAAGATTCTTTCAACCAAAACTCAAAGCACCCATATATAGGGGTTTCGTTTGATCCCCAAAGCCATCCCCCATCTCCCATAGCTCTAAGCTTGCAAAATTGTAAAAAAAACATGAGCGGTTGAAGTGAAACTAAAATTAAAATTCCCTAAACTAAGAGTTTGGTGAAAAATAGGGGAGTTATTAGAATAGAATTAAAAATAAAGGATTCCAAAATATAAAAGGAAAGACTCTAATCACTTAAATTTAGAGAGAGAGAGAGCAAAAAAAAAAAAAAAGAAAGCTGTTGAAGACAACCTTAACAAGAACTAATATGACATCTACAAGTCATTTTTACATTTGAGTGGCCTTGTGGGATTTTTGCAGGACCACGATGGGGCCGATATTATGTAGGGCCAATCCAATTCCTAGGGTGCTATGGCGCGGTTGTGGGGTCTACACTTTTGGGAGGACAGTGCATGAAGGTTAGCCCAAGCAAAGTTAGAGTCCTGGTGACTCGGCTCATTTGGATTGACTTTTTTTTAGAAACGTTTTTCTCTAAAATTTAAAAAGCTAAAAATTCTAGCTTATAGAGTAAAGCTGAAATCAAGCCTTTTCAGAGTTTCACCTTTTTTTAATCTAATCCAAAAACTTATTGCCAAGGAAAAAAAGTATTTTCCTCTAATCCGTCATTACCAACAGAATAATATTAGAGCTCTGATGAGATTAGTTCATGATGCAGCATGTATTTAAATGTTTCTGGTGAGAATTCTACAATTTTTCCTTATTGCAGGCAATCTACTTGCTGTCAAATCCAAATGGGAATATGAAGCTCTATGAATTTGTAATGATATTTGGAGGCCTGATGTTGATTTTGGCTCAAGTGCCATCTTTTCACTCTTTGAGGCATATCAACATGGTTTCTTTGGTACTATGTATTGCTTACAGTGCCTGCGCTACTGCCGGCTCCGTTTACATTGGTAATTCAACCTCTTGGCTAATACTAGATTGAAACTATCATTATCATGTGTATTTCTGGGGAGGAAAGTTACAGATTTAGCATTTTCTCAGGATGTTCATCCAAAGGTCCTGAAAGGGACTATTCCCTGAGTACTAACGACGAAACTCGCATTTTCGGCATCTTCAATGCTCTAGCTATTATTGCAACTACGTTTGGAAATGGGATCATTCCAGAAATACAGGTTGGTGTAGATGTAACCTAGGCTACCCATCTTCAAGGTTGCTAGTCAAATCTCCATGGATTTTCTGAGAGCAATTTCTTATGCAGGCAACATTAGCCCCTCCAGTGAAGGGAAAAATGTTCAAGGGACTGCGTGTTTGTTATGCTGTGATTTCAGCAACTTTCTTCAGTGTAGCCATTTCTGGCTATTGGGCATTCGGCAACCAAGCGGACGGTCTCATCTTGAGCAACTTCTTGAAGGAAGGGAGACCTTTAGTCCCCAAATGGTTTATTTTGATGACTAACATCTTCACTATTCTCCAATTATCAGCTGTCGCCGTGGTGAGAGCTACTCTCTCCATCCTGCAACTGCCTCGGCTAATATATTGTTAATCTGCTCATGTTTACGCCTAAGCCTAAGAAAAGACACATGATTTTTGCTGCAGGTTTACTTGCAGCCCACAAACGAAGTGCTAGAACGAACATTTGCAGATCCAAAGAGAGAGGAGTTCTCAATTAGAAATGTTGTTCCACGGGTAATAAGCCGATCATTATCAGTTATGATAACAACTACTATTGCAGCAATGCTCCCATTTTTTGGAGACATCAATGCAGTATTGGGAGCTTTTAGTTTCATGCCACTTGACTTTGTGCTGCCTGTTGTTTTCTTCAATTTGACTTTCAGACCATCGAAGAGAAGTCCTGTTTTCTGGTTAAATCTTTCGATAGCTGTAGCTTTTGCGGTCTTGGCCATCACAGCAGCAGTTGCTGCAGTAAGACAAATTTGTCTTGATGCCAAGACTTATCGGCTATTTGCTAACATCTAATCATAAGAATCATAATCTTTTTTAACACAATTTGTCATTTATTAAACATTGTAGATATATGATACTTATTGGACAGTTCATGTGACAGTGCTTCAGTCTACACCCAGACGATAACAACTGGTACAGAAGTTTTAGAATGGGAATTGTTTCTTAGATTCGTCCTGTGAGTACAGGAGCAGCACATGAACTTCCTGAATAGTTTATGTTGTCCGCATTTGGAATTGTATACTCAATCTTTTTATCTTTGAATATGTTAGATAAGTCTCCAACCAGCAGCAAACTCTCTCTTCTTTCCATGGTATCATAAAGACAGTTCCTGATAGACTCTCCACTAGTCCACTTCTTAAGTGAACTATTGAAACTAGAAAATTACAATAAGAAGAAACATGAACAAGAGAGAGAAAACGAAGTGCGTTGAATTTGAAAGGTTAAAAACTTTATTATGACTATTCATTTTGAAAGGAAAGTCTACTCAAAATTTTCATAATATAGCTTCAATCAGTAATCAAACAATAAAAAATGCAGTGCTACATTTTGCTCCTGGGCCACTATTAAAAGGAGAAAGTCACAAATTCGGCACAAAAAATAGTGTGTTTAAATAACCAGGCTTGGTGCAGATGACAACCACCAGCTTTTATCCTACCTTCTTCATCAGCTATTCCTTTGAGATGGGAATTCCAGATAATTTAATCATTCTTCAGCTAAGATAAATATCTATTGCTCTTCATCTAGATGACCAAAAAGTTCTTGCCAATTAGATGCAGCTTCCTCTGGTGTCCGAAAAGACCAAATATGAGCCTTGGCCTTGTCACGAGATTCTAGAATTTGCTGCAGTGAGAAGATCAAACTGTTGCTTTAATTTATAAAAGTACTTGGTTCTTTTCAATCAAGACACAGGAATATAAGCTTCTTACAGAAGCAAGACAGTCAAAGTGCACACGTCAAAATGACTAAAGCTCTAACCAATAACCTGCTTAGCAGGTCATATTGCGTCGCATTGACCCAAAAAAAACAGCTAGGAAAACTACGTCCTTTCTATCTGTATGCTATAGGATAGTTTGGTTCTTTTCTGGTCAAACCAGCAAACCAATCAGAGAATATAGTGAACCACATGGAGACTTTCTAAATCTCAGAAGTCAAAATTATAATCTGATTTAGTTATTTTGGCTTTTGGTTCTAGAGTCCACTATTTACAGCAAAGACTGTATTACAGTAATATCAGTTACATGTTTAGTCAAAAAATGGCTACTGGGATACAAACTAGTCTCACTTTGTCCTATATAGCAAGTAACAAATGCCAAGAACATTGGACTTGGTAAAAAAGAAGAAGAGCTATTACTAGTGAATAACTGCACAAGTTCATAATCGAAGTCCAAGGACGAAATACCTCAAGCTGTTTAACAATAATATGAATGCTAGCGATTTATAAATCAATTGGTGGTTAAGACTTTCTTCACCTGATATGTCTCCAAGGGTACATTGAAGACGATGAGGACATCTACTAAAACTTATGCTGATCTCATCAAAATGATTCCTTTAACCACTTATGCAAGCAATGGCTTTTCCATTGTTCAATTACCTTCATAGTATAAAGCTCTCTACAACAGGTAGTGCCAATCTAGAGAAAATGAACACACTCCGGCACAAGTAAATGAAAACCAAAATTCAGATAAATCATTTACATCTATTCAGTTATCCTCCAATTAGGCTGTCATTCTCACTGCAAAGATTGCCATGCTCCAACCCTTCCCTCCCTTTACTGCCATACTTTTGTTCTTTCTTCCCTTTCCAGAGTAATTAGGTAACCAATGTGATAACTATAGTTCTAAAGGTAAATTCACCACATTTACACAATGTCTCAATGCGTTATCTCAGTAAGGGTTACGAACTACCAGTTACAACCACAGCAGAAAGTACAGAACAAGAACATTCCATTTAGTCTTGTGACACTAAGTTTGCCAAAGAAAAAGCTGCACAAGGAAGCTAAACATGAATAACTGAAAGATGATAAAAAGATCTTCCAACTAATCCATGGATACTACTTCCCTAGAGTTGTATACAAAAAAAGGAACAAGAATTGGTAACGTGATTATGAGTCAAGACACAAAGTAAGATCAGTTAACATACCTCAACCTCAGAAGATCTTTTTGTTTTTAAATTCAAACAATCAAACAGAGCTCTAAACTTTCCAGAACAATTGTCTAGGGCACCAAGCCGATAGTACTGCTGCATCTGATGGACAGGAGCTGCCAGAACAGGACTTCCATTATTTGATAATAAAAGAACGCAAGAACTCAAAAATGGAAGTCTGAAGACAAGGAACATTTTCACAAATGGCAGAATTTCCATGGAGTCCATGGAGCCTCAGGAGGAAAAACATCCATCTTACGTAGAATGTACCACAACCTCAAACAGGATAATAAGTTCAATTCTTTATGAAACATCACGCAAATACACAACACAATCATCAAGAAATGCACATGAAATGTAAATCAAGCTACTGTTAACTGATAACATCTCTACTACTGAGGTATCTGAACAAATGATTCAGAAGCAAAATGGTGAATGTTTAAAGTTCGGAGAACTTCTCCATTTACACATTGCCAACTATAGCAATGCTACACTCAATCTATTCATCTATAACAAAAGACAAAAAGGCACGAGCTTTTTAAATCTTGAAATCTCTACTACGCACAAGTCAGATTAGCTTGATGAACCAATATTCTTTCGGATATTGATTCCAAATGAGAGCCATTGCATATCTCTCCTTGCGGAAGTTGCACATGCTGGTGTAGTACCTTAAAATTCATTCAGTTCCTAATATTTTCAAAACACAGATAGCAGAACTTGTAAGCCTCACAGTTAGCGGAAAACCAATTTTTCTTGTAACCAATCCTCCTTCCTCCATTTCGGATGCTCACTAAAGAAACACTAATCAACATAACAATCTCTTCAATACAAATTTCATGAAAATTGTTATACCACAAGACTCCTTTAATCCTCTACACACCCAATCCAAATTCCAAGGTACTAAAAGTCTCACCATGCTTCACATCATATCTTCGTGCAATTGAAGTATATCGAAACCTTTACATTCACCCATTTGTCGCATCTACCCCAGTCCAAGCAACATCATTGACTTACAAATTAGCTTCACGAGACAATATCTCGCTGCCCCTACCCCTGATCAACTGCCAAATCATGTATGTGTATATTATATATACACATACACACGCTCTCACTTTTATACACATATATAAGGACACGTATGCATGTGGATACATAAAGTATGCATACATAAATACACAAATGTGTGTGTGTGTATCAGAGACACACACATATATAAACACACATAGCATTTACCTTTTAACGTAATGTAGCAACAAAAGATGATAAATGTACGCTAATTTCTAATCGAGAAACGAAACTGTAGATTCAGCTAGACAAACGTATATGTATACCAACGTAATAAATCCTAGGGTTTAAGAACTATAAACGGAATAGCAAAATTATATAAAAGAATTAAAGCGATAAATAATTTTATTTGCAGAATTAAAATCTGAAATTTAGTGATATATATATATATATGTAGAGAGAGAGAGAGAGAGGGAGGTACAATAGCAAAACCAGAGGGCGTCGAAGTAAGAAGTGCACGAAAGTCGCCGCCGTGATGCGGTGGTTTCCGCCGCCGCCTCCTCCTCCGAGCTCATTCCCGTTGACTGAGGCCGCTGGATTTTACTCGCTGTCTCTGACCAAAACTGTCTTTATAAGTAAGAACTCGTATCGCCTCTGAACGTTTTCTTTTTTTCCAAATTTTAACTATAGAAGTTGTTATCCAAATATTGTTTTATCATTTTCTAGTCTTTACTTCAATAAACGAATACAGAAATATATTTTTGGAGGGTAAATTATTTAACTATCACCTAAATTATTTTATCAATTTTGTTCTAATTATCAAACTATATTTTGTCTTAGAAAGGGTTATTAATTTTTTTAAAGATAATCTTATTCAAACTATCCCGTCAACTAATGGTAAAAGAACAAGCATCAATGTGTCAAAATATAAACAGTTAAAAGTAAAGACTTTGATCATTTAAACATTTCATCAATTATGTTTACAGCAAAGCTAGTGGTTGACAAATTTGCAACTTTAAAGCATGTTTGATAATGCTTATTTTGTTAGTGGTTTCTCGTAATTTTCTATCAAAAGTGCTTATAAATACTCAAAATAAGCATTATTAACATACTCCTGAAAAACAACAGTCAATGCTTTTTGAAAGAAATAATAATGATAAAACATCTTAAATGATTATGGGTTGATTTGAATTGCTTTTTTAAAAGCACTTCTTTTAACAATTTTTTGAAAAAATATTTTTCTTGAGAACCAAAATTTTTTACTATTGAAAAAAGCTATATTTAATCTTTTTTCAAAATTTTAACTTTTCAGAAAATTAAACCAGATAATTACTGCAAAATATTATACTTCCCAATAAATCCTTAGATCTATTTCTCCTATTCCATTAACAAATGTTATTCTTAGATCTTGGTCATGAAATTGAGAAACATAAAGAATCCTTGCTTTTCTATTAATATCTGATTCTAACCCTCCTTCCCAATTTGATAATACGGTGTTGGTATAAACCGAAATTCCGCTATGATCTGCAGCACTTATGTTTCCCGAAAGCACTACCCTCTTTCAAGAAGATTCACAGCATGTCAAACCCTAGAAAGATTCTTCGCTTTGCATCAAAAAAAAAATACTTTTTTCTCAAAAAAAACAATTCAAATAAGCCATCTATTGTAAGTGGCTGTCGCCCGTAGAAAAGAATAATCATTATGTTGTTGTTCTTTTCATTTTTTGTCATTTTCCATTCAACATGCTGATGATAACAGTTGACAATGTCACTAGCAGCAACAATCTCTGAAGAGAAATTCTCATTCAAAATATACAATTGCACAATTACAGAAAATAATGTAAGTACAACATTTCCGCTAAATTCTATGATGCCATAAAATTATCTATACAACAGAAGTGGAGCTTATAACACTAACAACAATTCAAAAACTGGCAACAGCAAAAGCCATCTCTGCTCCTTGCTGAGTCCAAAAATGCACATGCTTTTGCTATCACCTCTTTGAGATTAATCTCAACTGTAGATCAGTACACAGCTTGCCAGCAGGATGCAATCATTAGACGACAGGAGGAAGCTCTTTGTAACAAATTCTGGAGATGGATATGCACGCAAAAATTCTTACAAGCACCCCAGGCAGCCATGTCATTGCTTCTGCCGGCACATAAATCTGTGCCAGCATGATGGAGGACAAGCTACAACTCTTTCAGCTTAGATATCAAGGGCAACAAGGATGGCAACTGATCATGTTCCTCGGACAAGTAGCCGTTTCCAGTTACACCAAGAGCAGAAGCTGTGACACGTTAATTGTTGGCACATATATGCAGCAGCCCCTTTATCTTGCCTAGGTGAAAAGCATCCTAAGTTCCTCAATTCGTGCAGTTCTAACTTCTTGGTCAGTCAAAGCACCAGAAATCATCCGCTGCTTCCTAGCTTGTACTGCCTCCATTCTTTCCTCAACTGTTCCCTGCCATTTAAGAAATACAAATGTTTGTGGTCCCAATTCAGTAAATTTTCAGTTCATATTTGAACCAGGTAGTTGCGAGGACTGATCTTATTTGTCATGCATATTCTGCACCCATGAATTTGAGGAAGAGTAGACAAGAGAGTGCACCTTCACAATAAACCGTTTGATTGTTACGCTTTGAGTTTGACCAATGCGGTGAATACGCATGACAGCTTGCTCCTCCACAGCCGGATTCCACCAAGGATCCTAGTGTAAGATCAAAGACAATCTTATATATCTCCAACCCACATTTCAGAATAATTCAAGCATACAAGTGTTATAGTGAACCCCCAACATTATGAATTGAAAAGTCAAATTTGGCTTAAATGATGGAATCTGCAACTTTTAGCCACATAAGCTTCCAAGCCAATGTACCAACGAAAAACATGTCCTCTTGGATCACAGCAGATCCAGTCAAAGGCTAAGAACCAGTGTCACCAATGGGAAATGCAAGGTATGCTACTGATTGCCGGGAACAACTAAAACTTCGCCTCACCCAACCAACAAGCCATAAAGGTAAAGATCTTATATTTCAAGTGACAGTATTACAGTCCCAACCAGCAGATTGGACAATACCGAAGAAACAGGTAGTAAGGAAAGGCGTGGTTTGGTTTAACAAGCAGGTGTTAGCCCAGCAAACAGCCAAATTATTCAACAGTCGGTAGACCATGTTACGAGATTTTCCAATTTCCAGAAGGAAGATCATCCGCCAATTTTCTTTTAAACCCCCTCCCCCCATCCCCAATCCAACCCCCATCCCCCACGGGATGCAAACCTAGGTCATCACTCTTAGGGGAAGTAATCTCAGCCACTTGAGCTACCCCCTAATCCCAGATCATCTACCAATGTAATCTATTGTTGCAGAAAAAACTCCAAAAAACGAACAAAAAATAGCATTTCCTCACTCATCCTCATTCAACAAAAGAAGATTCTGCTGCAAACCCTTTTTAGCATGTTTAAATGCATGCTGGCATAAAACTTTTAAGTAAAATCAAGGCTAATAAGCAGGTTAAGAATTGGTGAACTGCAAAAATAACTAACGTGCTATTCTCCGGCAAAGATTGACATATTGCCTATAGGAGTCAGCTAACAAGAAACAAGAACATGCTAGTCAATGAAAGAATCACATCCATTTACTAAACAAAATGTTTCACTTGGTTCACAAACTGTGAAAGGCATTGCATTTCTAGGCTTTCTAGCAAAAAGTCAATGTCACATCAAATGCTTCCAATCAAATAACTTCTAAATTCTCAGAATTCCTCAAAAAGTTGTACCACAACTCAAAAATTTGACATCACTCTCAAAAACTTAACTTTGTAATTGTTGAGATTTGTCGTGCTTACCAAGACAAAAGCATTAGATGCTGCAGTCAGATTTATTCCAACTCCACCTGCCTTAAGTGACATTAGCATCACCTGCATGACAACAGGATCTCCTCATCATTTGTTGTCAGATACATATTGAAACTACCTAGCAGGATACAGGCTTCACTTGACATGGCCTACTGTCTTGCTCTTTAGCAAACAAAAACTAAGAGTGCGTTTGGTTTGCCTGTTTTCTGTTTCATTTTCATGAAAAATGAAAATTAGGATAGAAAACTCATTTGGTTACTTATTTTTGTTTTCATTTTCAGAAAACAAAAAACAATTTCTAGGAAATCAGAAAACATCAAAAAAAATGTTTTCTCTGAAAACAAGGTGTACAATTTTGTAAATAACTCTAAAAGATTTAAAAAATAAGGTGACAATTTTGTAAATAACTCTAAAGATCTAGAAAGCAAGGTAGCAATTTTTTAAATAACTTTAAAAATTTCAGAAAACAAGGTAACAGTTTTGTAAATATATTTAAAATATTTAGAAAACAAGATAGCAATTTTGTAAATATCTCTAAAAAATTAGAAAATAAGGTGGCAATTTTGTAAATAAACATCAAAAATAAATACATATTTGTTAACCAAACAAACTCTCTAAATTTCAGAAAATGAAAACTATTTTCAAAAAATAAAAATAGAAAATAAAAATTGAAAAATGAAAACAAAGAACAAGCAAACCAAACGCAACCTAAGTTTTTCTTTAGGATCTTGTCGGGCTATATACAAACAAAAGCTACTTTGACAAACCATGATATCATCTTTTTCTGAAAATTGCTTTATCACATTCTCTCGCTGTTGCTGATTTAGAGTCCCATCCAAGCGAACAAATGGAATGTTACTCCTGAAGAACACAAGAATGCAGAAATGTCAAGTCACAGTATGATGGTTCTCAGGGTGACTCCTCCACTAAAAGAATAAAACATGCTTAAAATAAACAGAAAGACACAAAAGAAAAGAAGATGAAAATTGACAAAAAGAGAACTGTAGATGCAGACAATAAAGAGAGAGAGCCAATGAGACAGCCAAGAAAATTTTCTGCTGTGGACCCAGATATACTTTTCACCAAATTCACCTCAGCTCAATCCTCCACCACCCCAAACCAAGAAAAGAAAACAACAAAACAAAGAGTCCTTTTTTGCTGGAAACGTTTTATTGATTTTTCCGATATTTAGTAACATCGGAAAATTAGTCAATCAAAAGACTTTTTTTTGGGAAAATGGAAACTTTAGTTAGAAATGGAAGAAAACATTTTTAGTTGACTCAAGGGGGGAAGAAAAAAGGCGCAGTAACTCTCACTCTTACCCTTACCCCACGACCTCCCTTTCATCCCCCACCACCCTATCCCCAAAATAAGGCTCCCTTATTTATCTTATTATTTTAAATTCTTTTAAAATTTTTAAATTTTTTTATTTTTTTAACTTTTGAAATTTTCTATTTTTCTAATTTAAAATTTTTAGTTTCAGTTTTTCGGTTTTATTTTTTATTGTTTACTTTTTATTATTTATTTCAAGTAAATATATTTCTAATAGTAAAATGCATTTTCTTTATAAAAGTTTCTTATTAGAAATGTTTTCTTGTGTGACAACCGAACACCAAAAATATTTTTCAATATCCCAACCAAACACCATAAAATATTCTTTTTCCCAAGAGAACATTTTTCCCAGCAAGTTATTTTCCAACAAACAAACTGAACCAAAGAAATTACAGAAAGCCACTTATAGGCTAAAATTGTTTTCCCCAAAACTAGATTGCCAACCGTTATGGTTCCCCTGTCGAAACACTATAAACTACCAAAGGATACACTTGTTAAGCATTGCAGTAAACTTGCGTTACCATAGCAGCAGATAAGGCAAAGCTCTTTTTTAAAAGTGATCATAACATGAACAAGGAATGTGATGATTACCGAGAAAGTGGAATTTGCAATAGGTCCAAAAAGGCAGTCCACTGACTGAAAACAATGCTTTTGGAGCCTGCTGACCGAAGGTTTTCTAACTCATGCAAGAGAGCAGAGACTTTGGATGATTCCACCCAATTTTTCTCAATATCAATCTGGAAACGACTATCAGTTGGTGCCGTTATAAGTTCCTGCCTGCTGATAGCTTTCCTGTAAAACAGTAGGAGACTACTTATGATTAAACTTATCTTAGTTTTCTTCTTTTATTTACCCTTTGGGATTTTTCCAGAAGATACCTACAAACAGGGCAAAGACCAGAATTAGGATTTCGCCAACTTGCCAACAGGCACTCTCGGCATAGCCGATGAGCACATGGAGTCAAAACAGCATCTTCAAAAGCTTCAAGGCAAATCGGGCACTCTCCTTCTTCCCCTTTGCGCAACTCTTCTACAACCTCTTGAATATAAGCCCGTGAAGGGACATCTCTTGCTTGCCTTTCCACGACATCCCGACCACCCTTGAGAAATCGTTTAGCAAGCTTATTCAGATCAGAGAACTCTTGGGTATCACCTCGACTGGACAAATAGAGAAAGCAGTCACTAGTAGATCATATCATGAACTCTTCAAAATTTCCAACGAGAACATGAGAGTATCTGACCAGTCAAGAGATTCCTAACATAATCAATCAAAGTTCCAGGACTGACCAAGATACTTGAGCAAGACTCAGAAAGAAGCATAATAATTTAACTGTACATTTATCAACTATACAACTCAATTTCCCTCAAGGTTAACCTTCCACAATGTCCAACTATTTCAGAAGTAGAAATGAGCCATTATATCAAGTTTCATAATCCTAACAGCAATCTGGGAGGTCCATGCACCAAGTACTTCACAACGGAAATCTTAAAGTAATATGTTATTTATCAGAATGCGACTGTAGTAGTTTTAGCAAGAATCTTCTCTTCTGCCAACTCAAAATCTTTGAACAAATGCTATTCTACCATTCGTTTAGGCGGGGAGGAATATGCATAAAGACCTCAGTTATAACTGACAAGATCTTAGGGAATCCTTTATTTTCACCTCAAGCATAAAATGTTGACTTCTACAGAGAAGATACGCAATGAAGAAATTTCTTATCTTAGTCCAATAAAGGCATGTCATATAACTCAAACCTCAAAACAAGATATGGATGATCACAACATTGACGAAGACGTAAGAGCAACTCCAAAATAGAAGCATAGTTATGGAGAACACGCCCTTGTTCAACAAATTGATCGAATTTAACCTGAAGATACAACCAAATGTCAAAGAAATGCACAACTGATGGAGAAATAATAACATAGGGGAACATGGGAACCTTAGATCTCTTATATCTTTTTGGTCAAGTACCTTGGATCTTTTGAAAAGGGCCTCATAGAAGTCCTTCTCTGCCTCTGTGAGTTCACAATAAACAACTTGAATATCCGCAGGAGGAAGAACTAAAATTGGCCTGCAGTAAAATAAATGATTATAAATAATAGTTGAATAATACAAATAATTACAATAAGAATATAGGAACTGAAGAAAAATTTGAAGAGAGACAAGATGAGTGATAGTATATGCCTACCGCCCTTCTCGGTCTGTGCTAGACTTTGTTCTTCTTAACATGATTGGCTTTAAGATTGACTGCACCAACTTTAAACCTCTTTCATCACCCTCCTCAAAAGGTTTCTGAACAAGTTTGTTCCACCTATATAAACACACAAATAAAATACAAAAATCTGATAAAGACTAGGATTTAAGGACTAAGTTCCCAGAACAGATGATCGATTCTCCATTCGTGCTTGAGGGAAGATTCGTCATCGAAACAAAATCAGTCACTATGGAAGATAATCATATGAATTTGACCTTATTCAAGATAAAAAAACACATAAGACCTCAATACATACTGCAACCGTTATATGAGAAATCAGTTTGCTAAACAAGCAACCTCCACGTTCCACCCTATATATTCTCACAATTTATTATAACCTCCTCATGTTTGGTTAAAGGAAAGACACCATCTGATGCATAATGCAGCACATAACAAACCAGCATACTTCAAGAGAAGCCAAAATCCCTTTACCATATCTTCACTAACTTAACAGCATTCAATGTATTGTGATAAACAATGAAAATCAACTCTTACCAAGCCCAGGTTCCCCATGGCTCAATGCGCAAAAATCGGAGCAGACTATAAACATCCTCCAGGTTGTTCTATAACATAAAGATAACATGTCAGCAAACACTAGATTTCAGATAATGACTGATGTGCCATCAGCTAAGCCTATTAAAGAGCTCTTTCTAACATAAGAATTCTCTGAAATTTTACTGTTACTTTCGACATCATTGACAAGCTTAAACCACAAGAAACATTTGCAGATAGAAAATCCACATATTATTTAAGGGGTATGCTTGAAGATATCAATATGCCAAATATAATAATAATTTAAAAAAAAAAAAAAGATGTGTCTATTGTCACTTTCCACATCCATGACAAGCTTAAACCTCAAGAAACATTTGCGATAGCAAATTCATATATTGTCTGAGGGATATGATTGAAGACATCAATTTGCAAAAATGAAAAAACAAGGATAAGAAACTTTAATCAATAACCAGTTCTAATGCAAATAATGGACCACCTTTTCGATGAAATCAAATAACACCATGAAGGTTCAAAGTCAACAGAAGCTGATAGAAATAAACAGACAACAGACTTCTCAGGAACATTAGAAAAATGTGTGTGAACACAATAAACAATTGAAAACAAACTCTATCTACTTTAATAATATGTGATAATTTGACAACAGGGTTAGGCCAAAATCTTCAAGAAAATGCATGGTAAGTTTTCAATAGCTTCGGAGTGAAACAAGAAGTGTGCGGAGTTCCAGAATAAATAAATGTATACATAAACATGCATATATACATATGTACATACAGACATAAATACATACCAACAAACAACTAGAAAAAGAAAATCCAGAAAACAGCATCTTGAAGTTGCATGTCATGATTTTGTTCTGGAACTAAAAGAAAGATAAGATTATAATTTTCCATTATCTGAGAAAAGATTATATTTGAACACCAAAGAACTTGTACTGTTTTTCTTTGTTAAAGGTATATAAGCACTAGCACACCAGCACATTTACCTGGATAGGGGTACCAGTAAGACACCACCTGCGATCAGCAACAAGGGCTGCTGCAGCCATAGAAATTTGGCTTTTAGACGATTTTATAGTATGCGCCTCATCAAGCACCACCCTAAACCACTTTACTGAGTAAAGTCCTCCACTGTCTTCAGCATTCTACAAAACAAAACAACAGAGAACGACCTTACTAGAATTGGCAAACATGGAGTGAGTTCTTTGACAAGAAACAAGAAATCAGAGGACCAAGAGGAAAACTATGATACCTAGACATTCATCTGGTGCAAATGGGAGCAAATGCAAAAGCATACTCAGACAGAATAAGATATTGATATAGACTAGAAAAACAAGTGCAATATCAACTCGATCGGCATTTCTGAGGCTAAATGATAGTAAAGAATACCTCTGCCGAAAACTCCGAGGCTAAAACTCCATAGGTGGTCAGTACAATATCACTTTGAGCAAGCACTTTTGCGTCCTTTGACCTGCCTTGTCCATAATGAACATGAAGAGAAAAAGTCCCAGGTTTTGCATGAGTTTCAAGCTCTGCCTGTCAAGAAGAAAAACATTCAGAAACAAATGTCTCTTGACATGAAGTTGAGTGACCATGTATCCTCAGCAAGAATCCTTAAAATCAGCATAATTGGGGCACAATACCTTCCATTGGCCTATAAGTGTCATCGGGCAAACAATCAGATTGCCACCTCCAATGAGTGCATTTTTGCACTTCGCCAGCTTCTGGAAACCTGAAAATTTCGCTACTTTCTTTGGTGGATTTGGGGATTGATCCAAAAAATTGTCAGCTTCACTAATTTCACCAGGTAACTGGCTTGCCAACTGGCTGCCCAGTGAGCCACCCACTCCCGAGTGAGTGAGAAGGAGGGATATGGTCATTATAGTCTTTCCAAGGCCCATGGAATCTGCCAAAATCTTCAAAACAGTTCCCACATCAGTCAGTACCAGGTACCTTGACTAAATCACCGGAAAATAAAACACAAAGCCAAAACAGAAACATACTCCTCCTCTTGCCATTTGAAGAGTGCTCGGGAATTCTGTTGTTGCATCACCAGAGAATGCATTCAAGTATATAACAAGGTCCCTCCTGTGTATGGAGATGCTTGATTACATGTGAATCAAAAATATACACAAACAAGAAGAACGAAGCATTAACATACTGGTCTGCAAGGCGGTAAGCATCCCAACATGGATGCAGAGTCGTTGCTGCATCATCTGCACATCGACCCCTTTCCAGTTCAACCATCCAATGAAGGGCCTGCTTCTGGTAAGGACGCAGTTGACATCGAAGGGAAGTGGGAGGCTCCATTTCCTGTAGATGAAATAGAATACGTAATACATATTGAAACTTCCATAAACACTGTCAGGCATGTTTTCAGTGACCAGTACCTCTAATTCAGAGCTATCTGTCACACCAACAATTTTGTCAAGATCATTGTCAGATATGGTCTCTTCATTTTCAACAGTATCTCCATTCACGGATGATGAGCTCTTGACCATGTTTAAATGCACCAACAAGGATGAAACACCGGCACTATCCTATTCAAATTGAATGAAGCATTAAAATCTTTCTGCTGCAGATTGGTTGAACAACAAATTCATTATTCATACCTCTGAATTCAAAGGACGCTTCCTTGAGTATAAATCACCTGGGGTGAGTTCTGCCTAAATGAGCAAGAAAATAATTTAGATTCACTATTAGGCTAATGGTAGAATCAATAGGCAGTGATAGTTAAAGCAACTCTAAACCTTAAAATTAATGGTGACCTTCATTAAACTAATTATCAATGGTAAAAGCAATACTTGAAACAGGCAAAACTTGGCCACAGATAGATATGATTGTAATGACCACCTTCTTAAATGGAGTTAGTCCAAGCAACCGGAACAAAGATGGAAGGGGATGAACAACTGAATCATCCGTTGAATTGATGGCAGCCTTAAGCGAGGTCTGATGGCTCTTTTGGAACATGGAACTGTTGAGATACACACTGCACCAAATACCAAATTATGATGTATCACTAATCCATTTACAGCCACCATGAGCTTGATAAACTACACTGAAACTGTCATCTTTGGTTCTATGGCAAAATCGCATACTTCACTCGCCATAACGTACCTGACAGTCAAAACAATAGTGTCCATGATCCCCAACACATTAGGAGCAGATTTACAGTGTCCCTCAATATTCACCTTCTTTTCCCTCACAAGTGGCAACAGACACCGTGCCCATTCATTTGGAATACGACCAATCTGCTCAAAACCCAATAAGGTGCAATTCACATATATCAATACCAAGAAAAAGTCCCATTAACTTACATCATTTATTCTAGTGAAGTCATAATGACTGATCTACATACATAAAAGCAACAGCTTCCTCCCTAACTACTTATTAATTCAGTTCCACCGTCTTCTTGTGTTTATATAAATACTTTTGTTTCATCGTATATTACCATTTACTTGCAAATTTATGCCATAACTAAAACGAAGGAGAAATTAGGTCATCTGTGATCTGGAAGTCACGTTTCAATTCACCAAAACAGCCTCTTAGAGAAAAGATAAAATATAAGGTAAGATTGCACATACGGGAGCTTCATGTATCGAACTGCCTTTTATACCATAACCTTAAGAAAATTTTATAATCTTAAAAGGTACATTTTTCTCATAGCAAACAAGTCCTAAAATTTAACATAGTACATAAAGAACATGACCAGTTATGTAAACGTTTTACACTAAACTCTGATAATACCTCTCCACCAGCTTTTGTAGAGAATCTAACAATCTCCGAACACGCAGCAGCCGCCTGCCGGCCCCTCCCGCCCCCAAACTTCCCCGGCGAGGGCGTTGACAACTTCTTCTCAGCCGGAAAAGAGAAATTCACTTCTTCACCAACCTTCAAACTCCTCCCTTTACACGTTGACAGCCCTGCCACCTCCCCGCACCCCACAAACCACCACTCACTCCCCCGCAAACTCGAAGCCCCACCGTCCCCCTCAACCCCAATTCTAGGGTTCAACTCCCCATTTGACTTCAAACCCAAATTTCCATTTCGCCCCTCCGCAACACTACTGAATTCAGTCTTAGGATTCAAGCCCCCATTCGATCTTAAACCCAAATTCCCATTTCGCCCCTCCGCACCACTGCTTGCAACCAAATTCTGACCCGGAATTCCACTTTCGGATCTCGAATTTCGACCTGAAGCCGTGGGTTTTTTTGGAATTTCGGATTTCCTGAAGGTTGGGGCATCCAAAATAATGTTGATGGCCGCAGTTGGGTCATTCTTAGCCATATGAAGGGCTCGGGTTATGTCCATCTCGGAATACTCCCGGCCGACGATTGATCGGACGGTGGAGACGAGCTCATCTGTCACCTTGTTTATCCCCATTCCAAAAATAAAAATAAAAAATAAACCCTACTTTTGACCGTTAATGGAGCAGTTTATATATAAGAATGTTCAAAAATATTTGAAATGGTGTCTTGGATGATAATAGAACCCTAGAGGGCAAAAGATACAAGTAGGAGTTAGTAATCTGAGAGTGTGGAAATACGAAAATGGCGGGTGTATACATAGATAGAGAGGTGGCGCGTGTGAAGTTGTATAACATTTCCCGCCATCGTCCGAAAAAATGCGCTCCGTGTCTCATTACTAGTCTTTTATTTTACAAAATATATCCTATAATTTTTTTTTATTTTTTAAAAGATAACATATCTCTTCATATTTTTCAAGATATAACATAGATTTTACTAATAAGACTCTTACAATGATCATCCTTAACATGGGGATAAGTAACTAATTATTTACAAATGAAGCGTCTTTTGTCTATGTTTGTAACTATTTCATCCAACGTTACAATAAATAAAATATATGATCATAGTACAAATATCAGAGTTGAAAAAAAAAAGTAAAGGGTAAATAATATTGTATCACTTTGCATCATGCATGCTATGAAAAAAAAAAAGATAAAACTTAATGTGCAAACATTACTTCTCTCGCAAATAACTGATTTTAATAAAGTAGCATAATAAAACAAAGATATATACATAGATATATATAAAGAGAGAGAAATATATAAAACAACATATAGGAAAAGGAATGAAAAGAAGAAAAGCAAAGAGAATAAAAGGGTGTTTGGCTTTGCTTTTTTTTCAAACATGATCATAGTACAATTGTTAGAGTGAGAAAAAAAAATGATAGATAATATTGCATCACTTTACATTATGCATGTTATGAAAAAAAAAAGATAAAACTTAATGTGCAAACATTGCTTCTCTAGTAAATAATTGATTTTAATAAAGTAGTATAATAAAACAGAGATATATACATACATATATATATATATATAGAAAGAGAAGTATATAAAATAAACTATAAAAAGGGAATGAAAGGAAGAAAAGCAAAGAGAATAAAAGGGTGTTTGGCTTTGCTTTTTTCAAATTGCTTATAAACAATTGATGGTTAGGCTAAACTCTAATAGATCCCCTAAAACACAAAAAAAAAAAAAATCCATATTTAAGGGAGTTGTTAATAGTAAAGTACTCTAATAATCCCCCATCCCATTCCCAAAGTTTTAGATTTTTCGTCAACCCTAAAACAAAATATCCATATATAGGTATTTCTTTCATCTCCCAAATCCCATCCCCCATCTCCATAGCTTCAAGATTGCAACATTTTACAATGTGAGAGCTGTTGGAGTGAAACTAAAATAATGATTCTTAAACTGAGAGTTTGATAAAATATAAGGGAGTTGTTGAAATAAAATTAAAAATAAGAGATCCTAGAAAGTGACTCAAATCACTTAAATTTAGGAGAAAAAAAAACAAGAGAGCTATTGGAAACAACCTTATAAACGGCTTTTGATGCTTACAAATAATTGACAAGTAAATAGATAAGTGATCGGATAAAATATATTATTATCAAGGAAAACATTCAAAATAAGAAAATTAATGTAATACAGAAGGAAGTTGGGCCCAGAACAGCGCAAAATATGGGCTCCAACTAGACAATAACAACAAACTTAGTGGAATGGCCAAACTCGAGATCCAATAGGTTTAAGTCCATAAATTACAAGATAAGTCGAAGATAAGGTCCATAGTCGAGCCCAATTTAGCCCACCAGGCCCAAGCCTAATATGCCAAAAAAAAAAAGAAGAAAAAAACGGAAAAACAACAACAAAAGCAAAAACAGAGGTGTCAATTAAAAGAGATTTATTAATAACATACAAATGACTTGTCTTGCTTAAGAATTTAAAGTATTACTTATACTTTGAAAATCTTCAAGTGAATGGTGGACTGCATTTTGACAAAAGGCAGTAATCACTTAAGAATCCAGAAAAGAAAGATAGAAAACATTTTAATAAGAGGGTGGCAAAATTATTTTTCTAAATGTCTATATAAATATCTTTATATGTAAAGTATGCATCTTAAAGTTCATTACAAAAGTGACGTCCACAAAGTAGGAAAAAAAAGATTATCAAACTTCTTGCCTTATACTTAAGTAAAGTGACAAACACACTAGCCTCTGCAAACCATCTTACAACAAAACAATAGCAATTTTAAACTAATTTGAAGCCGTTTATACCTAATTACTAATCCAAAATACTTAAACTCGTGAGAGTATTAATAATTAACTCAAATTATTATAAATTAAATACAAATGTCACGTAATTGACATAGGACATGATACTACATAATTTAGTAGACGGAGAATTGCGACAAAAGGTTCACTTAATTACATCATTACATATGTCTAATTAATTTGCAAAGTAGAGGTTTTCTTCTTAGAATTTATTAAGTATTCAGAGGTTATTTTAATCAATTTCATTAGAAAGGTTGTCAATAATGATCAAGTTGAATTTCCTTGACACAGCTCTTAAATTCACTCTAGTAGTCATCTCTAAAATCCCTATGTTGCGTAGCCTATCCTGAGCTATATATTGGGAGCTTAACAAGGAAGCCGTAGCCTTTATCTTTAAAGGTAGAGGAGGAAGTGATTATGGGCCGTTTGGATTAGGTGTTTTTATGATTTTTTTTTTTTTTGTGGAAGAAGGTACATTTTTTAATAATAAATATTTGGATTAAATTAAAAAAATTGAAATTTTGGGAAAAAAAACCAAATTATAGCTTTTTTCAAAAACCGTAAATTTTAACTTCTTAAAGAAGTGCAATTTTTTTTTTTTGCAAGTTTTAAGAAAAAGATGTTTTTGAAAAAAATTAATTTAAAAGAGCTTTATGATATCTTGTTCTCTAAGATTGAGGGCTCGTTTAGATTCGGTTTTTTTAAAAAGTCTTTTTCCAAGAAACTTTTGAAAACGTGTTTCTTGGAGCAACTAAAATTTCTTACTTTCTGGAAAAAGTTGAGATTGGATTTTTTTTTTTTTGGAGTTGTAATTTTTTTATTTAAATTTAATCTAAATACTTATTGTGAAAATAATGTATTAATTTAAAAAAATGTTTTTCGATGAAAAAAATTCGATGCAAACAGATCCTGATTAAAGCTCTATTCGGCGTAGTTATGCGATTTTAGTTTTTGAGCAGTAGAGCTTTTAACAATAGAGCTTTAGATAAAAGTATTGATGAATAATAGCAATTAATTGTTTGGCCTTATATTTTTGGAGTTGAACTTTCCGTTATTTGATTTTAATATTGAAATTTCAAAAATATAAAATAGTATTCTGAAAAAATGAAGAAAAATCGTTTTGATATGACATAAAAATAGCTTCTTAAAAGTTGTTTTTCAAAAGCTTCAATTTGGAGTTTTTAATTTTTTAGCTTTTTACGACTTTAACCTTTATCTAAAAACTCTTTTTAAAATGGGTTCAAACATTTTAATTTTAACTTTTGAACTCACAAAAAATACTTTTGAATCTCCAAAAACCACACTAAACAGACTCTAAATTTATTGAATAACTACACTAATCTTTGGGTCTCGCCCTCTATGCCAAACATTTCTAGGTTAGGATATGATATTGTCACATCCCAAACTTTTTGGGTAGAATGACTAATGTCTTTTATGTGTCAGTGTATTTGTCTAAGATGAAGAAAAGAAAAATGATACATGACCCATGCTTACGGCAAAAGGTGTTTGCGTGGAATCTGTTGGTTGTTTCACTAATCAAAGCTACATGTTTGAATTAATAAGTTAAAAGGAAGCTGAGTTTTCTTTTATAGCGCAATTAAGATAAAAGAAGAAAAGGATAGGAAGAAAAAATAAGAATATCATATAATATATTGTTTCGAGCTTTTAGTCTAATCTTCCCAGTTAAATGGCAAAGACAATAATGAAAAACAAAATACGTTCTTCTTACATCTCAAAATTTTAAGATACAATTATAAGGTAGCCATTCTAGAGAAAAAATATAACCACCAAATTTGGGGTACATCCAAGGTACAAAAGATTTTGTTATGATTTACTTAAAAAAAATGACAATGTATGATTTAAAACAAGAAAGATCAAAATACTACAAAAAATGAAAGTTCAAAAAGAAGGAGACACCGCACAGTGAACATTAATATAGGTTAAGATCATAATTCAAGTATTTTTACTGTGAGATACAAAAGAAGACTTACTATAAAAAGAATACTTTATATAAAATATGAAAATAAAATATTTTGTTTGAAAAGGCACCGTGGGAAAGTGACCGTTGTAAAAGAAAACAAATTGGTTGGATTTTAATATTTGAAATCATTTGGCATCTCCCGCCAAGACCTTCCCAGCATACGGTGTCTTGTTCTGCCGTGACAAATTTATAGTCCAAAAGAGAAGGCATGCAGCATGCTCAAAATAAAGTAAGCGGGTTAGATACATGCTTAGGCGTTCAAATCACCGAGTTGAATCGTAATAGTTTGGGTTGACTCACTCTTTGTGTTGTCCCTATATATTTTTCCATACGTTTTTTATATGGGCCATGCTCAAACCGACTTGCCATGTGGAGTCCAAGGACGTCTCCCGACTCAAAGAAAGCACCAAAGAGCATCGGGCCCAAGATTTATGCCCACGAGGTTTCAAGCCCAATGAGACTGCGCCCAAGTAATTTAGGATAAGCTCTAAGCCGGTCAAAGAGTTATATTCCAATTGTAATTTGGTTATATAAATCCTAATAGAATAAGGCTAACTCGGATAAGTTTGTTAAAGGTTAAATTCTATCCAACTTCCTTCGGATAGAAGCCACAAATACATCGCAGCATATCAACCCAAAGGTATGCACTCTATACACGCAGAAAATCTCTTCCTTCCTCACTTCCAATTTGATTCATCATTTACTTAAGTGTCAGAATCTCTTTCACCGGTACCAAACCAATGCCCCCTGAGTCTCCAATAACTCTTTTCTCTCTTATTGCAGGCAATCCCATCTCAAGCAATGTACAGAGGCGGGTTTGGAAGATTAAGTGGTAGTTTTTACATTGTTAGTTTTATTTTCATATATTTTTCCTTGTTGGAGTTACACTACTAAGATGCACTTTATTTTACCAAAAAAGAAGGGAAAAAAAAACCTAAGTTGGAATGTGAAGCTAAACACTAGTCTATAATAATCATAGAAGCCATACCATTTTTTTTCCCTTATTTATAAAGACATAGTTGCATAGGTGCATCTTTAATTATACGACCTCTTGACAAATAATTGAATCTCGCATATTAGTCAATTAATCTATACTTTGCTTTATAACTGACATGATTAAGTGAAAAATGCTCACCACCCATCTAGTTACGCAAATTGCGTTGTTTCATCTTATGGTTTCAAAATTAGTTGATCACCATCTATGGTCTATCAAATTGTGCACATAACAGGTTGGAGCTCCTAAACTCTCATTTCCTTTTCTCTTGGTGCATGTTAGTGCTATTCCCTTCATCCTTTACACTTCTTTGTTCTTCTTCTCTTCTGTTGTTCTTCTTCTTGCTTTCCTCTTTTCCATCTCTTTCCTTTCTTTCATATCCTTGAACTCTTGCTCCCATGGATAAGAGGGTATTTGGTCGATTTTTAAGTTGGTCAAGTTGAATTTGTAGTTTTTGACATGTAAGTCAAAGTACATTGACTCATTTATTGGGTTGGGTCCCGCTCATCAAAAGGATCGGTACTTGGTACTGTTACGATCCTAGTTCCGAGTAGATGAATATAGTATATTTACATGTCAAAAAATGGGCTTGTGGTGAATAAGAAATTAGCAATCAAAATTGGGTTGTATACAAATTCGGTTGCTTGGTTCAGGTTTATGTGGAATGGAATCCACATAGAAAGTTTAAAAGGATTTTGCTCAATTTAAATATATGAGCCTTTATGGGTTACACCAACAAGGCATACGGAGGAAATTATACATAATGGATAGGGTGCTAAAAACTACCACAAATGCGTACAGGCACTCGCTCGGCACGGCTGGTAGTGCCCGTGGGCGCAGTGTGAGTGTGGGTATGACCCGGATTTTTGCTCCAAATCAATCTTTTTGGGAAAAATCTTAATCTTATTCACTAAAGAGCAGAATTTGAAGGGTTGTAATGGAAACTCATTTGAAACTTAACATTATGGCACCATATTACAATCTAATTCTGTAAAACGGTTTTGACCAGGGATTAAATTTGCAAATGTTTTGCTGAATGGAGTTCTTACGAGCAAGGAATAAGGAACCCACAGAACTGTTACAGATTCATACTTACTCCACAAAATTAATAGCTAGCTACTCCTGCTAGTATATATAAGTCCTTGCTAGTTCATTTCTAGGCATACAGAATTTTAGCATGGCATTTCCAGTTATATTTTGCATAAAATATAAGCATACAGAGCATACCTAGAGAGAGTTTCTTTGCTTGCCAGTTTGACAATCTCTTGTAAAGAGGATGAAGTATAATGTAACGGAAAGAGAGTGAAGTTTGTTTTCTTTTCTAACGAATAAAAAGAAAGAGTAGTGCCCGAAAAGAGGGTGATTTTTTAACATTCAGAGAGATAGTAGCACTTGTGTAATGAGGAAATAGAAATTTATCATCAATAATAAAAAAAACATTAGCTCAGTTGGCAACTTAATAGGATTTGATATGACATGTGTCATTAAGCTCTATTTGGAAGAACTTTAAACTATTATTTAAATGACACAGGGTTCTATTTCAAAATTTAATTTCTTTCAAAAACTTTAGGTAAATTCGTGTGTTAAATAAAAACAATGCCGTCACTTTGATCTTGTGAGTTTTTATTTTCTAACTATAATTGTTGTGTAAAAGTTAAACAAGAAAATTTTGGGATTTTACATTCAATTTACCATTAATAATGATGCAACAACAGTGAACTAGTTAATTGGGTGATCTAAAAGGAAAACAAAAAGAAAATACAATAAAAAATGACAATTTGAAATTCCAGACAAATTTGAGTAGCCTATAATATAATTTCTATAAAAAAATGACATTCAACTCTCTTTCCCATTTGCACCACCTAATTTCTTATTGCATTTGCACTTGTTGCAGAACCAGTCTTCAAAGTTAGAGGAACTAAATACAAGTCCTCTAATGACACCTTCTCAATCATTGCTCTTTCTTTTCAACTCAGATGCTAAATAGGGTGAAGCGTAGGTTGAGATGTTTCGAAAATCAAATAATCCTTATTTTGTCCCAAAGTTTTGGGATAATGTTAAGCCATTTCATATCATCTTTATATTGCCCTAATGTTTTGAGAATGCAGGTCAAGATGGTTGGAATTTGGATTAATATAAAAGGAAATTTTAAATTTTGTTGGTGATGGTTTCATGTGTTGGTTCTCTTTTTAATCTAAAGATAAGGTAAACTTGAGTGGCGTTTGGTTTACGAAATAATTTTTTATTCTTAGGAATGTGATTCCCGAAAGTGTTTCTAAAACTATTTGGTTCACTAAAAATATTCACATGAAAATTAAGAATAACTATTCTCATGAAAATTAAGAATAACTTTAAAAACATTTACTTGTTTTGTTCGATTTAAACTCAATATTTTTAGGAATCTTAAGCTATTTCCCAAAAATGTCCTATATTAAATTATTTGTTCATAAAGTGTGTGTAATATATGTAATATGTGTAGTATGTCTGAATTGTATATGTAGATGTGTCTTGGGTATAATGTGTGTATGTAAAGTATATGCAATAGGTATAGTCTGTGTGTCTAGTCCATATATTATATATGTGCAATATGTGTAGTATGTGTGGGTAAAATGTGTAGTATGTGCAAAAAGTTTGTATAGTATGTGTAGTGTGTGTGTGTTGTAATGTGTATATTATGTGTAAATAGTGTGTGTAATATGTTGCATAGTTAGTGTGATCATGTGGATGTTGACCAAATTTGTACGTTAAAAGGAAGAAAATAATAGAAAAATAAATTATATTCTTGTTAATATGGGTACATGTATCTTTTTAGTGCATCTAACACATTCACAAAACTTGGGTATGTATGACTCTTATCGCCTTATATGGGAATAAAAATGGGTAAAGTGTACCAAAGTCACCTGTGGTAAATCATAAGTGCACAACGCCCCCCTATGGTGCCAAAAGTCTTACAACAAGTCCCTGTGGTGATTAAAGTTTCACATTTACCCCTACCCCTATATTTTTCTAACGGTGTTAAATCTTACAGCAAAGAGACATTAATAGCCTTATCTATTCATTTTTTTTTTTGGTCTAACATATGCATAATAATTAACAAAAATAGAAAAAATTTTGTGATACGAAAGGTATATTTGAGGTGCCACAATTATTGCCATTATCACCTTATCCTAGTTCTGGTAGTCACATTATTTAAAAAAAAAAAAAAGGAACTTGGGTGAAGGCATTGAAGGACTTTAATATTAGATTAATCTTTTAAGTTTGGAAAAGGGTTCTCTTACTTGTCTGTAAGATTATTAAGTATGGAGTTGCACCTGGGCGCAATAGAGTTAGAGGTGAGTTAGAGGTGTTCTGATTAGGATTTAACTAGCATTTGCATGATTAGAATAGCTAGGAAAAATAACATGATTTTTTGTTTTTTTGTCAGGGAAGACAGAATATGACTAGCTAGATAAAAAAAGTTGATCACGTGTGAGAGAGGGATGTTTATTATGCAGTTTGGTTGCTTGAACTTTTTTTTTGGTTGTTTTTATTAATTGTTAAGCACGTGTTTGGATCCCAAAAAAAAAAAAGAAATTTGAATGAGTAGGCAAAGTTATTAATGTCTTTTTAATGTAAATTTTTAAGACTGTTAAAAGATAGTAAATGGTAGGGGATGTGTGTAAAACTTTTACTTACTACAAAGGCTTGTTGTGGGACTTTTAGCACCATGGAGGGGTGTTGTGTACTTATGGTAGATCACAAAGGGATTTAGTGCATTTTACCCAATAAAAGATGAGAAATTCGTAAGAATATTGGATGTCTAAAAAAGTGATATCACCAGGAATACTTACTATTCTATTTACCAGACATGAAAATCTAACATTTCTGATCTTATATTTCCAGAAGTCATATAAGACTTCATGAATCAAATGACTAAAAGATATAAACAAAATAAGATGGTCTTTTTTCTAAAAATATTCTGTCACATGAAAATTCTAAATAATATGATATGTATATATTTATTCACAAGTCTTATCAAGTTTTGCATCCTGCTCGAGATCCTCACTAATTCTAATAACAAACTTGTTACCTCATTATCTCTATCCATTATTTTGTTACTCTAAAGATATATTACCTTGTCAACTAAATTTCAAATTCAAATGATCATTATACTTGTTTGACTTTCATACCATGTGACCTTTAAAGGTTGACTCATTAATCTTAAGCATCATACTCTAAATCAAGATGATTCATCTCTATACTTCATAAGCACAATCCACCGACCTAAAAGTATAGTTCCTCTCAAGACACTTGACTAAAATGAGGCACTTGTTGCAGAACTTGTCTCTAAAGTCAGAGGAATTAGATAGATGTGTTCTACTGATACATTCTCAATCATGGCTCTTTCTATTCCATTATAGTGGGATGTTAAATAGGGTTGAGCATAGGTTGAGATGGTTTGAAAATCAAATAATTCATATTTTGTTCCAAAGTTTCGGAATATAAATTTTTGTCAATCCATTTCATATTATCTTTATATTGCCTTAATATTTTGAGAATGTAGGTCAGGATACTCAGATTTTAGATTAATATAAAAGGGCACTATAAACTTTGTTGATGCCGATTTGATGTGTTGGTTCCCTTTTCAATCTAATGATGATATAGACATAAGAATTTGACCGTAGTTGTCATGGCCTCAATCCCAAACCTTCAGGCCAGTGAGCGAGACTGGTATTGTAGGCATAATTAAAAACTACATGGACCCTCAAATCAATTGACCTAAAATGGTAAACCCAAATTATTAATCATATCTACACCATTCACTTATAAACAAGTAAAAAATCACTCCAAAAACCAACATGGGACATTACAATCACCTCTTGTTGAAGACCTAACCTCCTCGTCATGAGTACACAACCATACAAACCTTGTATTAGAAAGTACACCTCTTTGTCATGAGTACGCAACCATAAAAACACTGTATCAGAAAGTACATGACTTAAATGTGGTTCCTATGGACTTATAAGATGGCTCTCATCTTATATTTGGTGTAGCACTTATAGTACTTAGTTTCCGTATCTGATAGGTGGTTGGCTTTAAATGCCATTTTGTCATGCTCTCGAGCCCAAATCCCAAGTTGGCGAGCGAAACTATTGTTGTAGGCACAACTAATAACTACTTGAGCCCTCAAATCAATTGACCCAAAATGATTAACCCAAGTTATTAGTCATACCCATACCACCCACTTATAAATAAGTTACAAATCATCCCACCAATGTGCGACATTACAATCACCACTCATTAAGGACCTAACATCTTGTCAGAAGTACACAATCACAATTACATAGGATCTTTAGAGGTGGTTTTACGAGCTTAAGTGATAGCTTCCACTGTAAACTTAGTGTAACACTTTGCCCCACTTCTGACTGGTGATTAGCTTTGAATACCACTATGTTGCACTCCTAAATCCAAGCATCCAGGCCCGCAAGCTAGACTAATATTATAGGTAATAACTACTTGAGCCTTTAAATCGATTGGCACAAAGTGATTAACCTAAATTATTACTTATACACCACACCACCCCCTATGAACAAGTAATAAATCACCCCACAAATCGATGTAGGACATTATAGTAATGGACTTACTGGTATAGTTTACCAATTCTTTTTATGAGTGATTTGATTAATCCAACCATGACATAAGTGAAAATGTTGTTTGATAATGATAAATGAGCTAAAATTCAATCCATGTGCATGTTTTTTTTTTTAACAAAATCAAGAGATAAGAGATCTAGTATTAAGATGTGAAAATTGGGTTTTTATCTAAATATATGTATTTTAACTTTATAAACAATATATGTATGTGCATGTGTGTTTGAGTTTGGAATGGAATGATATGACCCAGCTATCAGGACAAGATGGGATTGTTACAAGGTGGATTCTAGACCAATTTCAAAATTTAAGATTTGAGAAGATTTGGGAGGAAACACTCGAAATGCGACTGAAACTTTTTTACACGACAAATCAATTCATGATATCGGTCCATTGCGAAAGTCCCACATCCCACGCATAACCTTTTTGCCAAGAAATGGAGTAGGGTTGAAGGAAAAGAAAGTGTGTATTTATTTCCAACAAAGAGTGAGAGGTCAAATTCCTATATACTTCACTTTTCCCATACAAGCTAGAAACTTAAATTCCAAATTTTGGACAATTGCAAAATCACCCCAAAGGTTTACTTAGTTGCATTAAAACCCCAAGAAAAAAGACCATCATAAATGAACTTTTACATAAATGAGCTTCAAGCAATGTCATAGCAAAAGATGTTGGCACATATTAAAACTTAAAGCCTAGATCAAATGAAGCTAAACCATCCTTTCTAGTGTAACAAAAAGTTAAGAAGAAAAGAAAAAATAAAAAACAAAGGGAAGAAAGAATTAATTCAATATACCCACATGTCCAAGCCAATTTTGCAATATAGAAGGCAAAACGAATAAAGTAGATAAAGAAAAGGCCTCTCACATCCTAGATTTTTTCAATTGGTAATAAATTATAACATCTCTTTAATTGGTTTTAGACAAGCATGATTATTATTGTTTACCCAACAATTCAAAAACAAAAGGTGTTTTTTTTTTTTTTAGGGGGGGGGGTTAAAAGGGGAAGAAATAATTAATGGTGAGGTGTTATACAACACACCTCCCTACAAGCTAAAATCAAAGCTCAAGTATTTTTTATAAAAAAATAATAAAGAAAAATAGTCCTTAAATAAATTTTTTTATTAAACTACCAATAAAATCAAAGCTAATAAATTTTCATTTGACAACATAGGCACCATGGCAAGTGACCGTTGTCAAAGTTGAACCAAATCATATTTGGTTGGATTTTTAATAATTTAAACTACGAAAGGGCTTATTATATTGGCGGGTATCTCTAAATCCATTTAACAAACTTCCCGCCAATATCCTATCAGCATTTTGGGTGTCTTGTTCTTCAAATGCTCCGTGCTTTGTATAATTTGAACGCTCCCAAAAAAGAAAAAAAGAAAGAAATGCATTGCACCATTGTATCACCCGAGTTGAGTTTTAATTTTCCGGGTCAACTCACGCTTTTAATAACTCCTTTTGATATTTCTTTTTTCTTATTTTTAGATACTTTTATTCTTTTCAATTTAGTATTTGAGTGCAGTGATATATTAAAGATACACAATTGTCACGTACTTTGATCCAAACTTAAATAACCATATGGAATGACCATATACTTGTATTTGTCAGATATTTATTTTTCTAATTGTTATTATTTTGACATTATCAAGTGTTTTCATATATTATATAAGCCGATTGATTTATAATATGTCATTTATTTTTTTTCTCAAATGAATGTTTAATTTGTAAATTATGATTTTTGGCTACCAATAACAATGGGGAATCTTCTCTAGTTTCCACTTTTATACTACTGTCTCTTTAGAAATTTAAAATATAACGTTGTTCCTTATATTAGTTATGTAAATTGTTGTATGAAGTGAAAAATGACATTTACTTTGAATCTAGGACTAGTTATTTTGTTTTTAAATAATTGAAAAAACATCATAGTAGTGAATTCATTTAGTTATTTTTTATTTTTTAATATGACAAATATAAGTTGCTAAAGCTTCTTTGAAGTCATTAGATAGAGCTAAACGCCTAAATATGTTGCCAAAACTATTAATGGGAGTAATGTTGATTTCTTTTTTGACATTAACAATTAACAATATATTTTCATATGAAAGGTTTTTTTCACCACTATCCCATGTAATATAATTTCCTTCATGCTTTTCTAAGGAAAAGTATTATGAGCAAATTGTAGAGTACATTATGATCAAATTGTTTCTATTCATTGTATTTGATTAAAATTTGTTTGGCGTTTATGTGGTACAAAATTTCTCCATTTTGGAATATTTTCTAAAAAATGAGAGTTAAATTTAATAAGCGCGAATTATGTTTCTCTTATCACAAATCAAAATATCCATTTGTTGATTTGCGACATAAGATAAAAATAAAACATGTTTCTTTTCAAAAAAGGAGTTATGAAGTGTTTGATTTTAAACACGTGACCTAGATCTGTACTCAATTAATAATCTTATACGCTAATCCAATCAATATGGTCAGTTAATTTTGATTCATTGTCTCATTACTCCAACAATGCGTTTAACACAATCCCTTTCAAATAAAGTTCAAATTCAAATTACCATTACGAAATTTTAAATTATCGTTAAACCATATACGAGCATAAATTTTACGACCCACGCATTAATTGCAGACATCATATCATACTTAAGTGGTTCCATTTATTTTAACTGCCAACACCCTTCACCTTCCCATTACTTTATTAATATCGTCAACATGTTCCCTCTAAAACCAATTTTAAATTCAAAGATTCTATTTGAATTGGTTTTTTTTTTCATGAAAATTTAATTTTTTTTCGAAAAATGCACACACACACATATATATTTGGAATAAGTATTTGAATTGGATATAAAAAAATTAAAACTCTCAAAAAAAGCTTAATTTTAACTTTTCCTATATGTCAGAAATTTTAGATATTCAAAAAGAGACTTTTTTTTTTTTTTTTCAAAAGTTTAGAAAAACGCATTGAAAAAAATCTAATGGAGCCGTAAATATCGTTAAAAAAAATTTAAAATCATTTTCCCAGTCACACGACTCGCGAGTCGCCCCGAGTCCAACCCAGCGATTCATCTTGTTTTACTGGTCCATTGAAAATGAAAACCAAACAAAGACGTAATAATGAGAAATCCAACACCTATGAGATAATACTTGCTACTTCAACACACACTCCTCTTTCTCTCCCTCTCTCTCTTCTAGGGCTTTCTTTCTCCTTCTCTTTACCCACACACCTCAGCCTGTCTTTCTCTCGCTCTATATATATATATATCTATATCTTTCTCTCTCACGCACAAACACACACTCGACAATCACACAGTGGCGGTGCATCATCTCTGGAAAAAGGTACCTACTGCATATTTTTTATATAATTTTATTTTTATTTTATTTATGTTTTTGTCAAATAAAATTGTACCCTGCACGTGAACACACGGTCAACAAATCGATGATCGAAAAGTTATATATTTTGTTTTTTTTTGTATTTTTTAATTGAAATTATTATACGCAAAACACACATATATATATGTATGTGGATATATAGATAGAACATTTTTGCCCTAATTACGACTTGGTAAATAAGTCGATGAAGAAAGGTCTATACATATAAATATATATATGTATTTTTTTTTCTTATTTGAGTTTTGATTTGTTTTCTTTTTCTTACTTAGTTAAAGATCTGAAGGGAAAAGGCGCTAATCGTTTCATAAATTTGGCTTCTGATAGGTCGGTGTTGAGTTAAATCGAAGTGCCTGTGGAGATATCTGATGGTATTTGAAATTTTTTGATGAGATTCTAGGGTTTCGGTTTGCATTAGATTGGTGAGGAATGGAAGGCGTGGCGGTGGTGGGGACGGAGCCGAAGAGGCGGGGGAGGAAAAGGAAGAATAGGGAGGTGCAGAATGTGACGGTGGATAATGATGGGAAGAAGAGGGTGGTGGAGACACGGACGCGGGTGAAGGCGTTGGTGGGGATGTATGTGAGGAAAGAGTTTGAAGGGAGTGGGATGTTTTTAGGGAAAATTGTTTATTACGATAGTGGGTTGTACAGGGTCGATTACGAGGATGGGGATTGTGAGGATTTAGAAAGTGGTGAAGCTAGGGGGTTTTTGATTGAGGAGAATGAGTTAGATGGGGAATGGTTGGAGAGAAGGAAGAAACTAGATGAATTAGTGTCGAATAAATATGTAAAGCAGAAGAGTTCAGAACCCCCAGTCGAGAATAGTGTCACCAAGTTTGAGAATGTGGTTGTCGATAAGGCAGCTGAGGCAGCCCCTTTGTCAGCCGAATTGACTAATGGTGGGGATAATAATAGCAATCAGGTTGACAGTTTGCAAGTTGATGGCGATGGTGATTTGTCTAGTGAGTCATCTGAGGATGATATGGAGCAGGAATTGAATAAAGAGGTATTGGAAGTGCCTCTAGTTCCTCCTCCGGTGTTGCCTCCTTCTTCTGGGAATATTGGGATTGCGGAGGATTGTGTTTCACACCTTTTATCTGTATATAGTTTCTTGCGTTCGTTTAGCATTCAGCTGTTTTTGAGTCCCTTTGGACTGGATGATTTTGTAGGATCAATTAATTGTGGTGTTCCAAACACTTTGTTGGACTCTGTTCATGTTGCTCTCATGCGTTTTTTGACACGTCATTTGGAAAAGCTCTCATCTGATGGTTCTGAGCTTGCTGCAAAATGCCTAAGGTACGTACTTCTACCTGGTTTCTTAAATTTAAAGCTGACATGATGAAAGTTTTTTTTTACTGGTAGATAATCCTCTAGTCTAGTACTTTTCTGTAAATGTCATTTGGTACTCGATGAATGTGTAACATCAGTGAGCAAATGAATGCCATGGTAAACTGTCATTCATCTTTCTGAAGATACACTATCTTGCAAGTCATCCTTGATGTATATTGCAAAGGGTAAATTGCACGGAACCCCTTGTGGTTTGACATAAGTGTGCATTTACTCCTGTGATTTAAAAATTAGCTAGTTACTCCCTGTACTTTCCAAAAGTGAAGCACATTACCCCTTTCGTCACTTTTTTTGTTATATTTAACCGTGCGTGTGGCACACTTGCTGAGCCCGCGATTGGGCCTAGTTTTTTTGCTATTGAACATAATTTTGGTAAAAAATGCCCTTCCTTTTTTTTGTTTTCAAAAAACATTTGCAAGGGAAGAGGCTTGAACCCTTGACCTTAGTTTAAAATATTTAAATTTTAACTAATTATACTACAAACATGTTTGCATTTTATTTCGTTAATACAATTAAATATTTTTTGTCATAAAAAAATAAAAAATAAAAAAGAAATTAACCTCCACTATTATCACAGTTGCACAACCATCATCTCATTAATTAAATTAATTATTTAATTAATTTTAAATTTTAATTATTTGATTAATTAATTAATCAATTATGAATAATTAATTATTAAATTATTAATTACTTCACGTTTCCAGTTAAATAAAAAAGGTAAATAGCACCACACCCTCTCTGATTTGTAATAAGTGCATCGTACACCCCTGTGGTTGTTGCCATAAGTGCACTTTTACTCCCTGGGTTTGAAGGGCAAATTAGTCTATTTGTATTTTCGTTAGCCAAAACTAACGGAGTTAAAAAATGGGCACGTGTGCTTCACTTTTGAGAAGAACAGGGGTAAGTTAAAAAAATGGGCGCTTGTGCTTCACTTTTGAGAAGAACGGGGAGTAACTAGCTAATTTTTAAATCACAGGGCATGACAAAACATAAGGGAGTTCCGTGCAATTTATCCTACTGCAAATTATGTTCGTATATGGATTGTTTATACTAAAGATAACTTATATTAGTTTAATTTTTTGGTTGAGATGCATGTGTAGATCTGGAGGAATGAAGTTTTTC
Organism: Cordia subcordata; assembly: GCA_028554755.1. Taxonomy (NCBI): domain Eukaryota; kingdom Viridiplantae; phylum Streptophyta; class Magnoliopsida; order Boraginales; family Cordiaceae; genus Cordia; species Cordia subcordata. Next base: position 2,825,337 of record JAPTOF010000007.1, read on the forward strand.
AGTTAATTTTCTGTTCTTTCTTGCAGGTGCTTGGATTGGAGCTTGCTTGATGCATTGACTTGGCCTGTTTACTTGATCCATTACCTAATGATTTCAGGATATATGGATGGGCGCGAGTGGAAAGGCTTTTATAACCATATTTTGGAGAAAGATTATTACACGTTATCCACTGGCAGAAAGCTTATTATTTTGCAGATATTGTGCGATAGTGTTCTGGATTCAGATGAACTGAGAACAGAAATTGATATGCGTGAGGAATCAGAAGTAGGACCCGAGTCAGATGCTGGTATGGTGATAACTCCATTAAATGGACCAAGAAGGGTCCATCCTAGATACTCCAAAACTTCGGCTTGCAAGGATCAGGAAGCCATGGAGATAATGGCAGTAAGTAGTGGAAGGTCTAAAGTTGGAGGACCTGAAGCTGGTTCTGATCTAGATCAAGATGGTAATGGAGATGAATGTCGTCTATGTGGCATGGATGGTACTCTTCTTTGTTGTGATGGGTGTCCATCTTCTTACCACTCTAGATGCATAGGAGTGAGCAAAATGTTTATACCAGAAGGAGATTGGTTTTGTCCTGAGTGTTCGATTAATAAGATTGGCCCAACGATTACGAGGGAAACAACACTAAAAGGGGGTGAAATTTTTGGCACCGATCCCTATGAACAAGTCTTTGTGGGTACTTCTGATCATTTGCTTGTGTATGTTCCTCGCTCCTTAGATCTGCTCCATTTGTTCTTTACCCTCTTTAAAGTAGATGGATAAGTTCTTTTGGCCCAAGACATAATCTTATTTTGTCCAAATGCTTTATAGCTTAAGCTTGATGTTGCATTCTTTGATATTCCTAATCACTGATCAGGACGAGTTTTATAATATTATCTCTTTTCCCCCCCTTCCCTTTGGCATCCTTTCATGCAGGCTAAGAGGTTCGATCAATTCAACGTCCTGTATTAGATACTACAATCAGAATGACATTCCAAGATTGTTAGAGTCACTTATTTCAAATAGACAGCACATGCCCCTGTATGCAGAAATATGCAAGGGAATCATCCAATATTGGGAAATCCCAGAAGGTGTGTTATCTTCTTTTAATCAAACATCAGAAATTGGTTTGTTTGACCAGACCTCTTTGCATACAAGCATTCAATCTGGTTATCTTGGTCAGAAGGGGGGTAACTTCTTTGAAACAAAGCCATTGGAAGCTTTAGTTGCCTCTGTTCTTCCAGAACAGTATCAAATTAAAGCAGCTGTTCCAACTGATTTGCTTGGCCACCCTGCTGATCGATTAGATTCAACAAGATGTTTCATTCATAAAGAAGCTACTGGTAGAGTCAATGGAAGAGCCCCCAGAAAATTGGCTTATGATGGTGGGTACATGGGTTTATCCTTCAAAACTCAAGGATATATCAATAATTATCTCCATGGAGATTTTGCTGCATCGGCTGCTGCAAGTCTCGCTGCTCTCTCATCAGATGAAAACCAGGTTTCTAGCTTGCATGCTGCAGATCGGCGGAAAGTAATGTCTGCTAATGTTTTGCTGCAAGTGAAAGCATTCTCATCTGTTGCAATGCGCTTCTTCTGGCCCCATGCCGAAAAGAAGCTTGTGGAAGTCCCAAGAGAAAGATGCAGTTGGTGTTATTCTTGTAAAGCTCCTGTGTCCAGCAAGAGAGGCTGCTTGTTGAATGCAGCTGCCTCATCTGCGATAAAAGGGGCCATGAAGGTACTTGCTGGTCTTCGTCCAGTGAAGAGTGTGGAGGGAAGTATTTCTGGCATTGCAACACATGTAATGTTCATGGAGGAGAGTTTGAGTGGCCTAACTGTTGGTCCTTTTCTAAATTCAACATTCAGAAGGCAATGGCGTAGGCAATTAGAACAGGCTACCACTTGTGGTGCTATCAAGACTCTTTTACTTGAAGTAAGTTTTTTGTTCTCCTACCTGTAATGCACGAATCATGATGCTTGACATTCTTTTGAAGGGATAAATTCTTGTTGGAGGTTAAATACATCTGAAATGTTTCAAAACTATGCCTAGATGTTTCTTTCAGTGTCTCAGCTGTGATGGTTTACCTTTGATTCTTTCTTAATTTACAGGGTACACATTTTAATCACCCTTTCACATATGTGAAAAATTGGTCACAGAAATTATCTTTCTAAGCAGCTTTTGAAGGCCTTGATATACTTATTTCTTCTTTTCCTTTTCTTTCCTTTTCCTGAAGGGAACGGTGGATGAGACTATATTGGAATAGTGACTTGTTATATCTTCAATTTCAATTAGCTATGTGAAACGGAATGAAATCGATGTTGTGTGAGGGTGTTAATGCTACGAAATTGTGTTATTTTGAGGTCATTGAACATGGGGTGTTAACTCAGAGTGACTAATTATAGACTGTCTCCCCATTTGTCTGTTTTATATGTCTGCCTTTTAATTATTTGTTTTTGATCTCAGTTGATCATCTAGGTGGCTTAAGATATTTGCTTTGTTGAATAAATGAATGGCATTTTTTGCTGTGTATGACGAGCGTGACAATTATAATTGCTGAGAAGAGGTATCTAGTAAAAACCTTGTTGTTTGCTAGGAATCTCCTTTTAATGAAATCTTGCTTGATATTTTCAATCAAATCTTTCTTTCACAATTTCATTTCAGGGAAATGTGTTGTATAACATATCTTTATCCGTTCTTGTGATTTTGCCCCATGTAATCGACCATTTTCTATATGGCAGTTTGAGGAAAATATTCGCACAGTTGCTCTTTCTGGGGACTGGGTGAAACTTGTTGATGGTTGGTCCTCAGATTCTTCTCTCATTCAAAGTGGTGTCGTCACTGCTGCTGGTTCAACCCAAAAGCGTCGACCTGGAAGGCGTGGTAGGAAACCTGCAGCTGCTGTCGAAGTTGCTGCTGATGATTGCCAGGATATGTTAACTGACTTCATTTGGTGGCGAGGAGGAAAGCTGTCAAAGTTTATATTTCAGAAAGGGACTTTACCTCGCGCGGTGGTGAAGAAAGCAGCTCGTCAAGGTATATGCACTTCCATCCTTCTTTGCTGCTTCCATTAATTTTAATATACTATGTAGAAGCACATATTGCCAAAAGAGGTGAGAAAGATTGCACTAACATGGTTCTAGAATGGCAGGTGGTTCCAGGAGGGTACCCAGTATCTACTATGCTGAAGGAGCTGAAGTGGCCAAAAGAAACAGACGGCTTATGTGGAGAGCTGCAGTTGAGATGAGTAAGAATGTATCGCAGCTTGCACTTCAGGTGATCTTGGTTTTTCTTGTGCTATTTTAACCATGCATTTGAGCTGTTCTTTGGTTTCAAATGGTTTTCGTATGGAAGTAATTTAGTTGCCCTGAGATGAATTACTCCGTTTTCTTGCCTCAGGTTCGGTATCTAGACTTACATGTCAAATGGGCTGATCTTGTTCGTCCTGAACAGTCTCTCCAGGAAGCAAAAGGTCCAGAGACAGAAACTTCCATCTTTAGAAATGCTTTTATATGTGATAAGAAAATAGTGGGCAATGAAATTAGATATGGTGTTGCATTTGGGAGCCAAAAGCACCTTCCCTCGAAGGTCATGAAGAATGTAACAGAGAAAGAGCAAAGCCAGGACGGAAAGGAAAAATATTGGTTTTCTGAGATGCGCATTCCTTTATATCTTATCAAAGAGTATGAAGAAAATGCGGCAAAAGTCCCATTGCCCTCAGGTGAAAAGTCCATGAATATATGGTCCAAATTGCAAAGGGGGCAGTTGAAAGTTTCGCGTAAAGATATATTTTTGTATCTTTCACGGAAACGAGATAATAAGGAGAAGGTTTATTGTGCTTCATGTCACCGCAGCGTTTTACTTGGGTATATATTATTTATTTTCCCTTGGTCAATATGCATTACCTGTGTCCTTTTCCTGATTTATTTCCTTTTTCTGGTTTCAGGAATGCTATCAAGTGCATTGCATGCCAAGGTAAAAAGTTATTTATGTATTCCATACTTCTGTCATCACTGTATGCTCTTTGAGTTTTAGTAAATAGTTTTTGCAATCCAATAGGATTTAGGCCCGTGCTTGATTTCTAGAGTGGTGACAAAAAGTTATCAGCAGTTTGAAGATTTGTGAAAATAAAGGGAAATGACAAACAAAAAAGATTTCTTTTGGTTCAAGTTGTGAATAATAACATATGATGACTGCTAGGTAATTTGAGACCTATTAACCGAATATCTCCCATAATTAGTTAGCTTCTGGAGTTATTGTTGAGGATAAGACCCCTTATTCTGGTTAAGACTCTGGACTTTGATTCTGTGGTTGAAGACTTTCCTCACAAGTTTCTTCTCTGTCAAATTCTATTTTTCCAATCTTCTTAGAGATAGTCCATTTTTTTGTTTGATATCCATTTATGAGATACTTACCCAAATGGTATCTCTGTCCAGGCCTCTTTCATGAGCATTGCACGGTCAGTTCAACAGTTCATGGGGCAGAGGAGGTTGAGTACTTGATCACTTGCAAGCGTTGTTACAATGCTAAAGCTCTGTGTAAAAGTGAGAAAAATAATGAATCACCTACAAGTCCTTTACTCCTTCAAGGACATGATGTTCTGAATACTGGGGTTGTGAAAAAAGATGAAAGGCTTGTGAATAATCGATCTTCAGCTTCTCCTGTAAGCCTTGGGCTATCTAGTGCTGCACGGCCAAATAAATCCTCTGACTCTGCAACCCAGAGCAAATCAAAATGTAGCTGGGGTCTGATATGGAAAAGGAAGAACTGTGAAGACACTGGTGTTGATTTCAGGTTGAAGAATATTCTTCTGAAGGGTTATCCAGATATGGATTTGTCACAGCCCCATTGCCATCTTTGCCATCAGCCTTATAATCCTGATTTAATGTATATCCGCTGTGAAGCATGCAACAGTAAGCACCTCTCTCTCTCTCTCTTCCCCCTTTCTCTCTCCTTCCCCCCCCCCCCCCTCCTTTTTTTCCCCCTTTCTTTCTTTCTTTTCTTTGTTTCTCGGTCATCTCCTGTTTTCATATCAGTTTGGAATAATTACCTATTTTTGGTGAAAATGATTATCTTATGGAGCTTCCATTTTCTTGCAGATTGGTATCATGCTGAAGCTGTTGAGCTCAAGGAGGAGAAGATTTTTGATCTGGTAGGGTTCAAATGTTGTAAGTGTCGCAGAATTAAATCACCCAAGTGTCCTTATGGAGATTCAGAAAACAGAAAGTTACCAGAGGTCAAGAAACTGTGTGTGAGGGGTCCAAAGCTAGAAACTCCTGGAATGGGGCCTAATCCTGGGCCCATCTCTGGGCAACATGAGGAAGCTGCTAGGCCTTTGTTACACCAGGTGGAAAATGCGTACATTGCAACTGATGATCCTCTTCTTGTTTCTCACTTGAGAGTCCAGCAACCACCTGAGAATTATGCACAAGTGAGCAATGCATGGAGCACTAAAAATGTTTCCGGGCCTCAAAAATTGCCAGTCAGGAGGAATGTAAAGCCTGAAAAGGATGAGGATTTCTGTGCAGCAAATAATTCAATTAATGGCGGAGCATCTGCTTCATTTGGAGGAAACATCTTAAACTCTGCTGGAGAATCATCATCTCCTCATGTTGAATGGGATGTTTCTTCTAATGGCTTTGATGATAATATGATGTTCAACTATGAATGCCTCAACTATGAGGATATGGAGTTTGAGCCTCAGACCTATTTCTCTTTCAATGAGTTGCTTGCATCTGATGATGGCGGCTCAGTTGATGTACCCTTGGATCATGGAACAGAGACTCGGGAAGCTTCATATGCACTTCAAATGAATGAAGATCCTGATACATCTTATGATCAGCAAGAGCCTTCAATATCAGTGGAATTTTCTAATGATGCTGTTCCCTGTAAGATGTGTTCTCACACAGATCCTTGTCCTGACCTTTTTTGTCAGACATGTGGCGTGTTGATCCATAGCCATTGCTCACCCTGGATTGAGCCGTGGTCTGGGGATGGTGGATGGAAGTGTGGCAACTGTAGGGAGTGGCAATAGTTAATTGTGAATTATTTTGGGTTCTCTGCTTCTGATGGAGATTCATCTGTTATATGATCTTACGAAATGGAAGGATGCAACCTTTTGGGGAAGGGGCTTATTACGTGATTAAACGTGTTGCTGAAAATTATAATCTAAACTGGCAAAATCTTGTGTGCTGTTGAGGTGGAAGGATGCTAATAGTTCACTGGATCAAACTCACTGGTGGACGTTGCTGTTGACGTATTTCTACCGACGTGGGTCATTGAGATTGGTGGCTGCATCTTTTGGTTGCTCTATTCTTACAACTGCTGTCACTTCCTCTGATGTGAATTTCGGTCAGTGAAAAATTCGTATAAGAAATTCGTAAAAGTGGAAATTGACATGGTTCAATTAATTTTGGAATTCCCTGATAGCCTAAAGATGCTTATTTAGTATCATTACTCTGATTGCTTTGGATAAGCATATTTTTTAGGTGCTTATCTAATTCTTTTGCATGTATAAATGGACAATGGTCACAGCTATTTGAGATGAAAGAGGCATGTTTACCCATTTTACCTCCTTGTAATATTTCGGATGCATCGATGCCTATTGCTGCATGGCATTCTGGAAATAGCCATTCTGCAGCACATCCATGTGCTGTCTAGGGGCTTACCTGGATCTGCGGCAGAAGTTAATCGTATGAACTCTGTTATTTTCGATATACGGGATTCAACTGCTGGAGGTTGCTTTCTTTAACCTCTCCCGGGTATACTTTTATCAGTAGTTATTGTGCAAAACCTGAGGCTCATTACGGCCACAAGCTATAGGTGTTTGGTGGTCTTATTTGTCCTATGGGGGTGTGGTTCACCTCATAACAATGGCTTCTTGCTCATATGATGTATTGCTGTGTCTTATTTTGCGCAAGCATTCACCTTCAAATGTGAGCAACGCTCACTAGAAGTCTGCTAGCAGGACTTGTACAGAAGATTGAGATTTGTGATATCTTCGTTGGAGCTGTTAATTTATAGTCTCTGTAGATGGACTTTCTTAATCTTGGACAGGGATTTTGCTTGAGCTGACAGTTGTTCACTATGTGGTTCGATTAACATAGAGTTTTCTCTTAGCTTGATCCTGTTTACTCATTCTACGATATCCTTGAACCGGAGGACAAGATAAACGGGAAAAGATTTAAAGATTTACCGCTTGCATATAATAACTACTTGCTGAAGCAAAGCCAGCGGAGTTTTCCTTTCCTTTTTCTCACTGAATTATTATTCAGTGGTGTCATTAAATACGCACAAGTGATTCTACTTTTTTAGCGACAAGAAAAATTTGGCTAGCAGAGTTAAGACCATTGGAACAGCTGGTGAAATTTGATTACCAACCGGCAAACTTTGGTTGGATAACTGACCTTAGATGAGTGGGATAATGTTCAAATTTTCCTTACGTAACAGTTGTTCGTAATCTGCACTAAATCTCCATTAAACTCATAAACAATAACAATTATGGATCGACAATCTCCATTAAACTCGGAAACAAGAATCAATTTTCGATCAACAACACAGCAGCAGGCTAGCCACCACTACTTTTTCTTCGTTATAAGAAAATGCACACAGATTGACAAGCGAATGGCACTAGATACAAACTATTCTTTATTGTGCAGTTTACGTATGTTACTTATATTACACAAATGCATGGAGTAAAAACCTAGCTACATTATCCGAAGAATATCGGGGGAGAAGGGGAAAAAAAAATTATAAACCCTATAACATCGTAAATAGAAAATCTCACCAAAAGAATTGCAAAACTTGTAAATAAACCTCCAAGAATTGCATTCAAGCATTAAGCCCATGATCTCACATTGTTACTCCTCGCCAGTCCTTGCATCGTGTCGCGCTATGGCAACCTGACTATCCGGGATGTATGGGTGGCCTTGCAAGTATAAACAGATTTACAAGTGTTGTTGAGGACAAAATCTTCTATTGGTATTGATATGGCCCAAATTCATAAACTGGAGACTGGATCAAAAGTGAACTCAGACAACTCTTTTTTTCCTCCTTGGGGAAGGGTGCAAGGGAAAGAACTCACATGTCTGGGGCAAACATTCAGCCGAGGACTGTTAAATAAGTTTGCATTGACATAGGTCTTATACCTCTAACCTGGTACAGGAATTAAGATCAAGTAAATATTCATTTTGATGCATTACACATAGACAGGAATAGGTCCTTGAGCTAATTGCAACATGCACATACCATATCTTGGAGCTTCAATGGTGGTCCAGAAAGTGATCTGGGAGAAGAACTCTTCGGCAGACAGATATTGGCTAAAGAAACCTATTCAACATAGTAGGAAGGCGAAGTTTAAATAGACACACTCATACCTAAATAGGTCATTAGTAAATGTAATGAAGTAGGAATATTCACCCCTAGGACTTGTACTCATGGACATTAGTATGTACAAGGCCCAAGAGTTCCACAGTTCCGAGTAAAAGGGGATTTGGGCATTTTTTCTAAGTAGATGAGACTCACAATTTGGAAGTGATTCTAGATCACTAATGTCAAGAAACCCTTCCTTGTCCTATCTCAATTGATATGACCAATAGTCTATTTGGAATAGACTTATCTTAAATCTAAAATCTGATAAATATCTTATTTTATAAGTGTCTGACAAGAAATAAGTGTTTAATTAATAAGACTGTTTGAATTGCAAATATTATTAACGGGTGCCAAAATGATGAAATAAATTCATTTGACTGAAATGCCGTCTATTGGAGTGAGAGAGGAAGGAAGAGATGTGTTATGAGTTGTTAAAACATGGGTATCACACGAATAAAAAAGTTTCATTAAACTTTGAGATAATTCCCAGCATGTCTCATTTCAACTAATAAGCAAGCTACTTTAGTCTTATTTTTTATAATGTGGGATAAGATAACTTATAATAAGTATCTTATGAAAAGTTTAAAACAAACACTACTTGTTAAATAAGATGACAAATAAGATAAGTATCTTATGATTAGTCTGAAAGAAACACAACGCAAGCTTATAGTGCCAAAGGTATGCATAAGAAGTTGTTCCCATTTCGGAATATTTATTGCCAACATGCAATTTATGCACAGGTTATGTCAAAATATAGATAGATACCATTTTCTGATCGTCCATGAATAATTCTAACATCATTCAAAATTGCATCAATACCGTTATTGGAAATTGTGAAAGAATATCCATGTTGGCCAAAAACCCAATAGAAATGATGTTCAAAACAAAATCCAAACAATGGGAAACATTTGAGAGATTTAAGTTCACATAATCAACTACTAGAGACAAACACCCCAATGCTAATATTGGAATTTGATTCCTATTGCCAAGGCTCAAGTATCGTTCTTCATCTCTGAATTTTCTACTGACCTCCAGCCCTTACAATAAGTTGCAAATACGATTAGGACTGCTTGTGTCTGATACAAAGGTAGTAGAATTTAATACATTAAAGTTGCAAAGAGTAATCATATACATACCTTGCTGAGCAATTCTTGCTATCTTTTAGGCCTGTTTGGATCTAGGGAGGCCAGTTTCTCTTCTAGTGCCCAAGTCTCTTGCAAAAAAAACATTCTGCTTGGCTCTTCTCAGCCTTCTATTTGCAAGCTTGAGGTTGTTGATGTGCACCCATCATGGGCTTTTGACACAATTTTTTTCTTCTTCTTGCCTCTTCTAGAAGAATTCTTGCGTTTCGAGGATGAAGCACCACCCACTGCATTCATAGGCTTTATAAGGAGTTGGTTATCCCTCTCAAAGGTTTGCAGCAACCTCAGTAGCCAATTATAGTTAACAACAAACTTGTTTATCTTGAACTGGTACAAGAAGGGGTAAAAAGATAGAGAAAGGATAATATCATTGCCAAGCTGCTCATGGAGTGGGAAGCCTAGCTTAGCCAAATTTTCAATGTTCTTTGTCATATACAATACATAATCAGTAATAGGTGCATCTCCTTCATCTTTGTGCCAAAGACAACACATGAGGTTCGATGTCTTTCAGCATCACCAGATGTGTCAAAGGGCTAAAGATGTTTGAAGTATAAATCTCCAGAGAATACATTCAAAACTCTTTGTGTGAACTGAAATATCTCGAGAATTGAGAATATTTGTTTTAATTCAAATCTTTTAACGAAAAGGGTTTAATAACCTATATATAAGATAGACTAATGAAGAGTTTTGATGGATAATTTTTAGATAATTATTTTAGTTCGGCCTAAAGTTCAATTGTTATTTAGATAGAATATTATCCATCAATCACTTTGGGGTAAGAAATTTTTGAGCCAAAGAGCCCATAAATTGAGTGTCTCAATATTTTGATGAATCAACTTGATTTTGCAAAGATAAGGAAATACTATTAGTCTTAAAATGTCATATCTCAATAAATCTTGCTATATTATATATGCCGGTACAATTTCTATTACTTTAGTAGCAATAGTTGGTTTTGTACCAATAGAAAAGCCCTGGAGGTATTACACAAATTTTTATCATTATCATTAAGACACTCACTATCAAAACTGATTGAGCATTCATTTGACTCTATATGAGCAATATGTTTTCATATATGCTAAAAATTATTACATATTCATGCTTGTTAAAGCTCATTATTATTGTCATCTCTCCAAAGGATGCCAATATATTACTCAATAAATGAATGAGATGTATGGTTTGTGTGAAAAAAGATTATATTAAATGTGATTGAACCTTATATATTATGTTGAATATATGAATGAACTCCCCGAGAAATATAAAAAAAGGCTTATTTTTTGGGCCAAAAATCTTTGGACCCGGGAAGGTCCATGATTGCGTTTGGGCAATGCCCAATCTGTTGGGCCTTAGGATCAAAGTTCAATGCCCACTAGGTAACGATCACCTTAAGGGCCTAAAATACTGGGATGTAACCAAGCAATTAACCTAATCTCTCTGGGATGTATACAAGAAGTAATATGCACAATCTCATGAGATAAAGTTCAACACGTTAGCTAGCAAAAAGGACTCTTTCGTCAGGAGGTTGTAAAAGCACGCCTTACCAGAGGAGGAAGGCCACGACATATACACTAAAGCCTATTTACCTGGTTTGGCCTGAAAATCCCATAACTGCTCTAAATACATTTTTCTTCAACATCTCAATACTGACTTGAGCGTTAGAGCATCTTTGGCCAGCACCACACCGGTGTCAAAGGTTTCCGCGCTTATTTGGTCTTGCAGGTTATCGAGCCTAATCAACCCTGTTTGAGATTGTAGGGAAACGCCCTCTACAATTTGGCACCTATCGTGGGGCCTCGATAACCGACTTCATAGCTAGAAACGATACGCTCACACCAAACCAACGACTCAACGATGACCAACCCTAGTTCTAGCAATTACACCGATGTACAAGCCATCATAGCAAAGATGGCGACCTATGAGGAGAAAATTAGAATGTATGAGGGCATGTTCAAAGATGTAAAAGCCGAAAACAATGCCATACGACAAGAAAACTTGGATCTACTAGAAAAGATCAATACCCTCCTAGAAACCACTGTATCCCGAGATATAGGAAAAGTTGTGCTGATCGAACCGGTGGACCCGATGCAGTCATTGGATTCCACACCTCACCAGACCCTTGGGAGTAGTGTCTTACCCGCTACAGCCACTACATACATACCAGCAACCACTATGGTAATAAGCGTCAATGCAGCCAGTCCCTCGAATCAACGAAAAGTGATAAGGGAGCACGGGATACCCGTACAAGATGCATCACACCCTGACTTGTTCAGACGATTCGCTGAATTGGAATCCCTGATCCAGAGAATACCAGGGGTACCCTTACCTATAAAAAGGAGTGTCGCAGATAGTTATGTAGAATCTCCCTTTGTAGATGCCATTGCAATGGTAGATCTGCCGCCCAAATTCACTTTTTCGAACATGAAACCATTTGATGGGACATCGGACCCCAATGACCATATAATGCAGTACAAGTGGAAGATGTACACTGTAGCCATTTCCCGTGCTATGAGAGAAGCTTGTATGTGTAAAAGCCTCGGTTCGAGTCTGGCAGGCCTTGCGCTTCAGTGGTACACCAATCTCTCAAATGGATGCATCTTCTCTTTCACTCAGTTAACCGATATATTTGTTGAGCAGTATGCGAGCAGCAGAAAGTTGGAAAAACAGTCAGATGATCTATTCCTGATTGTACAGAGAAGGGGAGAATCTCTTAAGGATTACGTAGGAAGATTTAACAGAGAGAAGGTAGCCATACCCCAATGTAACATGGCTACGATAGTTTCTGCCTTTAGGAGAGGGCTTTTGCCAGACTCAGACCTGTACAAGGAGCTTACGAAATACTTGTCTAAGACTATGGAGGATGCCCTCACCAAGGCTTGGGCATAGATCAAACGGGAGGATGATCGTGCCAACCTCCACCGCACTTTCCCAACTCGAAGGCAGAAAGACATACACTTAGGTCGTCATTCAAGAAGGCATGAGCCTTATCCTCTCAGAAGCAGGGACGAAAACATGATGGTTGACGGGAGACCACGCGACAGAAGATGACCTCTCGACCGGGACTCGGAGAGAAAGGCAAGAGCTCGAGAGTACAACCTCTCAGTGACCTCTTCCGAGCTTGTTTACACCCTTAGGACCATGGGAAATGCAGTTAAATACCCTGCACAAACGAGGGACAGGACAAAGTAGTGTGAATTCCACGCGGATCATGGCCACACCATGGAAAAGTGCAACGGTCTCAAGTGGGAGGTAGCTAAACTGCTGAGGAAAAGATATCTAACTGAGTTTCTTTCTGACAAAGGGAAGTAGACCCTTGCTCGACAAAAAAGAAAGTGGAAAGCTGAAGATCCAGTCCCATCAAACCCACTAAGCCCTCCGCGTCAAGAGCGAACGGTGAATTGTATTATGGGGGGATCGCATATTAGCGGGATCACTGTCTCGACAGCAAGAAGACATGCTCGCCTAACAGGGGGACAGGATCGTCATTCCTCGTGACCAATTGATTTAGGTCCAGAAATGATGGTATCGTTCTCTAATTACGAGACCACCCGCCTAAACAACCCACATGATGATGCATTAGTCATCACGCTGATGGTGGCTAATTGCTGTGTTCGAAGGATCCTGGTAGATAATGGTAGCTCTGCAAATGTCTTGATGCTCAACACTCTCAAGGAGATGGGGATCGATGAACATCAGCTTATAAGGCGGTCCACTCCTTTGATAGGATTCAGCGGAGAACAAAAACACACCGTTGGAGAGATACACTTGCCAGTTTTTGTAGAAGGGGTCAACTTGGACGTAAGGTTTTTGGTGATAGACTGCTCGTCCCCATACAACATCACACTGGATAGACCCTGGATTCATGACATGAAAGTAGTCCTATCCACGTACCATCAGGTTATTAAGTTTCCAACTAGGTGGGGAATTTGAGAGATAAGGGGACAACAGTCAGATTCCCGCAAATGCTACTGCACCGCAATGAGGGGAGCTCGACATGACGCTTTATACCACGTAGAGATGGCTCCCTCACCGGAATCATTTGAGCAGTCACGGCCGGAAGAGCTAGACGAAGTTCAGGTTGATCCAGATGAACCAAGTCATACGGTTCAGATTGGGTCAGGTTTGGAGCCAAATTTAAGAAATCAGGTGATAGATTTTCTTAGTAAGAATAAGGATTGCTTCGCATGGTCATATGCCGATATGGTGGGAATAGATCCTGAGATAATTGTTCATGAGTTGAAGGTTGACCTAGAATTTGCCCCCGTCAGGTAAAAGCGCAAGAAATTCGCCCCTGAAAGAAGTCACATCATCAATGAAGAAGTTCAAAAACTAATAGATGTGGGGTTTGTCAGCGAGGTGCATTACTCGGATTGGTTAGCAAATGTAGTCGTGGTAAAGAAAAAGAATGGGAAGTGGAGGGTTTGTATTGATTTCACGGATCTAAACAAAGCATGCCCTAAGGATTCCTTTCCCATACCAAACATCGATATGATGGTGGACGCAATTGCCGGTCACGAACTCCTTAGTTTCATGGATGCATTTTCTGGATATAACCAGATACTGATGCACCCAGCCGATCAAGAAAAGACATCATTCATCACTGAACGCGACACTTATTGTTACAAGGTCATTCCCTTCGGCTTGAAAAATGCTGGAGCAACCTATCATCGCCTTGTTAACAAGATGTTCGCTGACTAGCTTGGGGGCACCATGGAGGTGTATATTGATGATATGCTGGTGAAGCCTTTGGCAGCAGAGCAACACGTCAGCCATTTACAACAGGCTTTTGATGTTTTAAGAAAGTATGGTATGAAACTCAATCCTGGCCGATTATATAGATGATACCAAAAATTATCAACTGTGAGTGACCTGGCCGATTAGAATATCCATTCCATATGATGAATATCAAACATTATACTTTACTCGTTAGAATATCTATATCTCATTGATATGTTTATCTTAGTCTCTGCCATGTTGTAAATCTAGTAAGATGACTTTTAGAGCACAATTTTTCAATAATATAATTGACAATTTGCAATTTTTCAGAGTAGTTGCGCAATCAATACAAGAATGACAATACATATGTTTCAGTAGCTTTCAAAATGAAAATGAGGGCAAACCCCATACGACCGGATGACATGAAACGGCATATAATCAGACACCACAGCTTGAGAAGTAGGGTCTGCTTGTTCTATCCGCAACGATGACCCTGCACAATGGGCCATCAGCTGTATACGGCAGGGGTCATCACAACTGAGTCCACAACAGCAGCACCAAAAGAAGAGAATTTCGAGAGTAAAATGCATCCAGACCACCTGTGGTTTATGTAGAAGGGTGATGAAACCCCTTCTGTTTTCAACCACATAATCTCCCTCTACCTTCTAACACAAAGCCCCGTACTTCCCAGGAAGCACAATGATGGTTATAAAACAAACCAAAGCTCCATGCTCGTTCTCTGTTTGGCTCAAACAGGATAAATTTTCATAAGGATCGATAAGTATACAAATCATCCAACCTCAGTAAGATACAAAATCCAAATCTAAAAGTCTAGCCAGAGGGGTGGGAATGTTTGAGACACAGTTCAAAGGCAAACAGTTCTTGCGTCTAAATTTTGCCACCCAATCACATGGCAAGTTTATAGTCCTATGACTACACTAAAAGTTAATACAAGAATTTGCAGAGACAATTTTTAATATCCTTCACAATCAGCCTCGTCTGACATGATTGCAAGGTGACCTATGGAGAGCTTGAATAGGGAATCAAACCTAACCTATCGGAATTCTGCTTGAGAAAGATTCTGTCCTTTTTCTCACCCTCAATGTTCTATCTTCTCTCTTGTTCTTGTCTACTTCGACATCTTGAGAGGAAGTGAGAAAAGCTAACATAAAACACGGATCTTCCAAAGGAAAACAGTGGTCCTACTGTACCCCACTCCATTTAGCCCAATCGACGAACTGCATTCCACCATAGATATTATTGGCAAATCTTATGCCAACCGTAAAAGCCATTGCAACAGGTGGTACTCGCTTTGCCAGAGGAGATGCCTCAACAATGCACTCCAGTCCATTAATAATTTGGTACCGTGTGTTGGATGAAACAGCAAGAAAGACACCTGAACAGGTTACGAAACAAATACAAGCGATCAATTAGAAAAACAAGCCCAGCATAGCCACGATAGAGTGACAAGCAAACTAGACAAAAAGAAGCCTCATGTGAACCTCCAGCTTAAGGCTGTCACGGCATTTAGATTAGCATATTCAGTGTTATCATTTAGAGATGCGTCCTCCAGTCTTTAGAGGACATCAACTAAGATAAGAACTCGAAAGAGAAACAACTGATATACCCCAAAGTGCAGCACTTTTCACTAGAGGTGGCACAGGAATGTCCTCTTCTGACTTCTTGATGCTCCTGTTATAAAGAATTACTCATGAGAAATGCAGATTAACGTTTAAGACACCACAACCATATACACATTATGACGATACATAAATGCAATTCAGACCAAGCAGAACAAGAAGCAACAAGTCTATTAGAACTAATTCCATGCTACATCTAACAAGGTGCTCCGAGAGCAGATCTAACCATTGAAAGTTTACAAACTGACCGAAACCAGCAGGGAGGCAGGTTTTCAATTCCTAGAACTAGACCAGGTGAGTGACATGGTTTCACATGTTGGTGGGAGAGGAGAGAGTTATAAGACAGAAAATTAGAATTATTTCCATTAGTGGACAATTTCATAACTTGTCAAAATCCACAAGTATCAACTAGTAGCACGAATCTTATGATATGGAAGAAGTACAACATACAGTGAAACATTAACAAGTATACTGGATGTACTTGCAAGTTACAACAGTTGATAACGGAAAGTGAACCCAAGTTCAATGACACAACAGCATCCAGACAGCTTGTCATGTACTTTCTTATGTGTGTCTGTGTGAGCGAGAGATTCTTGGTTTCACAGAAAGGATTAATATAAACAATTCCATAGAAAATTGTATATCGTATTTTGTAACCAAGTATACCTTTTAGCAGTCATAATCATATTTGCAATGCCTTGACCAATAATTCCACAGCCAAATCCAACTGAGCCATACAACACTCCCTGCAGTAAGCAGACCAGTAATAAGATAGAATTATTTCATATCATCTAACAAGAAGTACGTAGCATTATACGAGAACTGGAAAGATGCAAGAAGCCGTGCATCATAGAAGTACTACGAAAGAAGAATGGGAAAGTTTAAGAAATTGAAAGAAGAAAATGATTGCAAAATAGCCTTTCTAAGATCTGAGGTCCGCATGTCTGCAAAAATCTATAAACATTTACCTTGTAAAAGTAAGTAGCAATCCTCTGCTGCAACGAGAATCTACATCCAGGCCTCTCAGCTTCAAAAACACTGTATAACCAAAAAAATATTTAAAATAAAATAATAACATTTTAACAACTTGCTTTCACAGTGAAGAAATTTGATGAGACTTTCTCAGATTTATTCAGCAAGTGACCACCAGTAAAACATAATGAGAAAGTGATGAAGAACCTCAAGTATGTGAATGGATTTCTATCTTACTTGAGGTGAGAAAAGGATGGAAAACATATGTTCCTTAATATTTAGTTCTAGAAACACAATGCACGTAGATGCTATAATTGTTTAGAAAATCTGTCTGCACAATGCAATATATTTGGTGTTTCTTTTCCGACATACACCCCCTTATTTTTCTCCCATTAACAGGATAAACATAATTGAACAAGATGCCACGCCCAGTTAAAGAGAATATTGTCAACACATGCAGAAGCTTGTTGAAGAAGTTTATAATCAAATATTCCCACGTTAATAGCTTGAGTTATTAGATAAAACATGTTTACATGTTATTTTCTATAGAATCCACATCACATGAATACGCTCTTCATTTCAACTCTCTCAACATGTAAAGTCCAAATAAATTAGGTGGAACAGGAGTGGTTGCTTTACATAGAGATCATAGATTCAACATAGTCATGCAAAATCTTGTCTTGAAAAGAATCTACACCTGCTTGGAAGAGATGCACAAGCATGTTGTAGGCGTCCAAAAGAGCCACTGGAAACAGACCGTTTGCCTACCCGAGCATAGGGTGCCAACATACCAACCAAAGCAATGTCCACAACTATGCCAACCAAAAGGTCTGCAGCATACAACTCGAACTCAGCCCAGAAATCCTTCCCCCGTTTCTGAACTTCTGCGAACGTGGCACAACAAGAATCAATAACTATCTGCAATCCACCAAATGGACCACATTACCACCCAAAATGCCAAATACATATCAGTATCATGAAACAAACCCAAAATGCTATAGAATGATCAATTTGTTTAATTTGCCAAAACATGCATACTTTCATGCGTGCTTCTACAATGCATTAGAACAATTTAATATAACACTTCAGGAAGCAAACAAAAATATTAATGATCTAAAGTTAACTAACCTCTGTCCCAACTTTGAACAAGAAGGAAGGATCAGCAAGCATTCGATTCCTAAGCATTGCACAATGCCTCATTAGAAAACCCAATGGCCAAACTGATCCCTGTAAGAATGAGAACATAAAAAGTCTTGCATTACTCATTAGCTCAGCAATCAACTTTACATTAACTCCTCAAAAGCCCAAAGAATTCATTCTAAGAATCACTTTTTATAGAAAAAGCAGAAAATTTCATGTTAAATGAATATGGATCAATCATAAGCTCACAAATCAATATTACATATAACTTCTCCGGAGGCCTCAACGACTCTCATTTGAGTATCACATTTCTACGGCTAAGACGATAATATTACATTAAACAAATTAAGAAATGCACATCAATCATAGGCTCGGGAACCACATTACATCACATATAACTACTGGAAAGTGCTAATCCTTCATGCAGATATCAAATTATATGAAAAAACCTACAATTTTACACAACTCTACCTCCAATAACAATTTCACCATAATCCTAATGCTTCATTGAAATATTAATTTTTCACAATTAAACCCATAATTCTTTACACCACATTTTCGCCTGCAAATCCATGGGAAAATTGCACATCAATCATAATGTATCCAAATTATTACATATAACTCCTCAAAGATCCTAATCCTTTGATCCAATATCAAATTGTAGACAATTAAACCAATAGCAATTACGAAATTTCACCTGCAAATACATTTATTTTAAAAAAATGTTTCAACCATAAGCTCACCAATCAACATTACATATAACTTCTCAGAAATCCTAATCCTTTGTTCCACTATCAAATTCTGTACGATTAAACCAATAGCATTTACATTAACCAATAATTTTAGGCCACATTTTCACCTGCAAACATATATAAAAATGCGATTCTACCATAAGCTCATCAATCAACATTACACATAACTACTCAAAAGTCCTAACCCTTCGGCCCAATATCAAATTGTATACAATTAAAACCAATAATATTTACATTAACCGATAACTTTAAGACACAAGTTCCACTCCAAATACATAAAACAATGTGCTTCAACCGGCTCACCATTCAATATTACCTATAACTTCTCAAGAATCCTAATCCTTCGTTCCAATACCAAATTTTATAAGATTAAACCACTAATATTTACATTAAACAATTATTGTAAGCCACATTTTCACCTGCCAATGCATATGCAAATGTGCTTAAACCATTAGTTCACCAATCAACATCACATACAAACTTCTCAAAAATCCTTAACTCATTGATGCAAAATATCAACTGTTTCCAGTTAAACAAAAAAATTTACGCCGCGTTTTCACCTGCAAATCCAAGTACCGCCCGAGAATCAATCTCCGAAGCCCAACGCTCTTGGCGGCCTCAATCATATCATTAGGCAGACTCGCCCCTCGCATTTCCGCCTCCCTCATCACCTCCTCGAACTTCATTACCGGCCCAAACTCTTCTCCTCCGTCATCATCACCATCGCCATCTTCTCTGCCGCCGCCGCCGCCAGAAGAAAACAGCCCATTGCCGCCGTCACCGCCGCCTCCATTATCAACTTTCAGCTCCACTACTGTTTTCGCTACAGTATCTGATCCAACACATTTGATTTCGAATCTTTTAATATAATTATTACCATTATCTGTTACTGAATAATTTACTGGAACAATATATGGTTGGAATTTAGGGTTTTTGCAATTTGCAAAAAACCTAAATTCACATATTGACGATTGGGTTGTGTTTGATATACAAAAATTTGGTGAAGAAATCGCCATAAATTTATAAATTATTATATTTGTAAAATGGAAAGGAAACAAAAATATAATGTGATTTTTGAGCAATGAGCTTAGTGGAGTTCTGATCTCTGGGGGGGCATAATCGTGCGAGAAACTAGGGTTTTCTCCATAAGTGCTTATAAATATAGTAACTTTCTTTTCTTGACTTTTTTTTTATTTTTTTCTAAGTTTTTTTCATTTTGCGGCAAAGGCAATCCGACGACGAAATCTAATCACCAGAACAACCGATAGACTCAAATCACCAATTAGCAAGATGTGCAAAACGTCCCTATACTGAACATCAACTAAGTTGAGGGTAGTTACTCCACACTAAGTAGCTTGAGAATAGTTACTCAACACCAAGTAAAAATTAGCCTTGATTTCTTTTTTTTTTTTTTTTTTGACAGCCTTGACTATAAATATACATTTTTCTTTTCATTTCTAATATGTCCTATTACATGATAACTTTCATCTTAAGAATAGGGTTTCACTATATTTAAAAGAAATTACAATATAGTGATACGCTAGCAAATTATTTGCTAGTGATATCATTAAATACATGGTTCAACAATTTAAGTATTTTGTATGACCAAATTCTCGACAAAACCTATAAAATTCTAATATCACATGAAGACTAAAACAATAATTCATTAAATACTAAGAGAAATGACAATAAAACTAATGTTTGAAAAAAACAATTTTGAAAATCATCTTTTTAGTTTTTTATATTTCGATCTCCTGATTTTTTATTGGCATTACAGTCTCTCGTGCATTCCAATGATATTTTCAAAATTATAACCTTATTTTGTTCTATAAGCAAGTGTTCGTATTGATTTTAAAATTGTATTGCTCGATAAACAATCACTTATTTTAATATTTCTCAGGATGGTAACATGTTGATCATAAAGGAGAAAACTGTGAGATTAGTTGTTTATCCTACAAGCAAATT
Source organism: Cordia subcordata (assembly GCA_028554755.1). NCBI lineage: Eukaryota > Viridiplantae > Streptophyta > Magnoliopsida > Boraginales > Cordiaceae > Cordia > Cordia subcordata. The sequence goes on from JAPTOF010000007.1 coordinate 2,846,008, forward strand.
CATAATCATATCATTTTGTGCTTTGATTTGATGTTGTTTGTCTTTAGAATACGCATCAAGAGAAAATATAAAAAAAGAACTTTAGATTAGTTGTTTATCCTACCAGCAATTTCATAATCATATTATTTTATGCTTTGATTTAATGTTGTGTGTCTTTAGAATATGCATCAAGTGAAAATATAAAAAATGAATTTTCAGATTCAGTAAAAGTCCTAGGTCAAGTGGATTTGCTATCCACTTTTTCAAAGTTGCAGGGAAAATTAGGCAAGGACATTCTGTATGCAGTTAAATTCACATTCGATGATTCTTCAAGATTGCTTATTGAGATCAACAACATTATTTTGACTCTTGTGCTAAGGAAACAGAATCCATAGATCTTTAACGATTTTTGGCCTATCACATGGTGTAACATTGTGTACAAGATCAATCGTTGAAGGAACATACTGAGACTTTTATCTCAGATGTGCATAGTGCTTTTGTGAAGGGGCATAACATCACATATAATATCCACATTGATCAAGAAATTGTTCGTGGCTATGATATTTTCTCAAAGCCTACGACTCCATTAGTTGGTACTTCATTTTGGCAGCGATTGAGGCTAGAACTAGCAAACGGGTACTCGCAGATCGACTCCACCGATTTATTGTAGGTTTGTCGGGTTGGCACGTCGGGTTGGCCCGTTTAGCAAAGGGGTCAGGGGTATTAAAACCCTAAACCGACCCTAATGGGTTTGTGGGTTAGGCGGGTTTGCGGGCCGTTTTGGCGGGTTTGTGGGTTCATGGGTGATTTTTGCAAGTAAGGCGAGTTCACGGGTCATTTTGGCTGGTTGGCGGGTCATTTTGACGGGTTTGCATGTTGGCTTAGGTTGACCCATTTGTTTGGCGGATTACTAAATCCTCAACTCTAACTCTCTTTTTTGACAAGTTAGGCGAGTTACCCTGGGAGTTTCAACCTATTTTGCCATCTCTAATTGAGGCTATGGGTTTTCTTAAGAAATTCATTGGATGGATTCGTTTGTGTAATTGAACATCTTCCTACTCAATGGCTTTTAACGAGGGATTTCAAGGATACTTTGAAGGGAGAAGAGGGCTTAGAGAAGGAGACCCTTTTTTACCATATGTCTTTGTCATTGGTATGCAAGCACTTACAGGTATTATGGACATATCGGCTAACAATGGAAAAGCGAAGTTCCACCTGAAATGTGGCAAAACGAAATTGACCCATGTATGTTTCGAGGACGATGTTCTTCTCTTCTTCGCAAGTGCGGATGTTGAGACCATCGAAGCTATTAAGGAAGGACGTGGCATTTTTCAAACCATCTCGGGGCTGCAAATAGCGTGGCCGAACTACTCTAAAAAAAATTAGAGATATTCTCGAGTTCACAATTGGAGGTCTACCGGTGAGATACTTTGGAGTGCCACTTGTTACTAGGAAACTGACCAAGCAAGACTGTAATGAGCAAGGTCACCAGCGAAATCAATGGATGGCCCACTAAATGGTTACCCCTTGTGGGTAGAAGAATTTTTATCCAAATTGTGCTTGTGGGTATTCAAAGTTTTTGGGCCAGAGCATTTGTGTTGGCAACTAGGGTTGTTAAGGAGATGGAAAAGAGAATGACTCGTTTTCTGTGGACCGGAAAAAATATTATGGGTAAAACTAAAGTTGCATGGATTGATGTTTGCCGTTGTTTGGATGAATAGGGCCTTGGTTTTCGGAGAGTGAAGGATTGCAAACCATGACGCTAGCCTCTAGCTCTTATGGTTGCTGCTTAATCGTGCAAAAATTGTCTGGGTTCATTGGATGCATATATCTTTACAAGGGTAATTTTTGGGAGAATAAAATTAATACAAATTTGCCTTGGTATCTCAATAAGCTACTGAAACCCAGGGACATCTTAAAGGCAAATGATATATATTGAATTTACAATAAATTAAGCTCTTTACTATTAATATATATCTACTACATGATCAATCAAAAACTGAAAACCAAACACATGATATTTGATCGATATGGGGGGTAAAGCAATATGATTGGTATCACTTGACATCACTTTTTTACAATAGATTAAGCTCTTTACTATTAATATTAAGGATCATAATATCTTAAATCAATTGATTAGACTAAATGTTAATCGACCAATAATTAAACTCGAGTCTTGTGACATGATCCGATTGTGCAATAAGAAAGTCGTGTATTTAAAAGAAGACTGGATCTCATCACAAAGCACAATAAGAAAAGCCTTTTGAGATGGTGTTGAATCTCTTTTCTGTTGAATTCTTCATGCGCTTTTCGTCTTTGGCATAACGGGTTTGTTTGGGTTGGCTTTTTAAAAGCATTTATTTTCCCCCCTAATTAACTTTTGAGAAAAGTAATCTTTTAAAGAGTTAAAATTTCTGAGTTTAAAAAAAAGAAATTTAAACTATTTTCAAAATTTCAACGTTTTTAAAAATCAATCCAAATACTTGTTATTAAAACAAAAAAAAAAAAAAAAGACGTGATTCCGTGCCGAGGGAAAAAAAGGACTTTTTTCATAAAGAAAATGCCAACCCGAACAGGGCCCAAAAGTCATCAAGCTTCTTTTTTCTTTTACACAAGACATCAGATGTAATAAAACATAAAGCAATAACACTCCCTTCACTTTATGGCAATATCTCATCTCTGAATCAGTTTACACAATGAGCTTTACCAAAGTAAGACAGCTTTCTGGAGACCTTTAACCAGATAGTAAAAAGTCATGCTAACAAAAACTCTATACTTTCCAATACCCTACGAAGTTGCAACAAATTTCTTCATGAGAAGCTATACATTTTATGTACTTGGGGGAAATACAAGGAATACAAAAATCTATGTATTCTGTTGTTCTGAACAAGGTGTTGTATATACTTTAACGAACCGCGTAAATAGCGGCCTGTCAATTAAGGTTTCTACAAAACAAGGCAGCATTACCTTCCTTCGGATGGATGCTTGCTCCAGATATTTAGTAAAAAGTTGTTCGGGCTTGTTATTGAGACCAGAACGTAGAAGCCGGTGTCTTAGCCTGTGTATTACGAGCAGGACATGAAGGCAGAGGACATCAGCTTATCAGACCCTCGTTTACAAGGTGTAGCACTCAGAACAAAGTTAAGCTTTTCCGACGTGTGGTGGGACGGGAAGGTCGTGGCTGGTCAACTGATGCTCTTGGAGAGGGTCCCGTGCTTTCAATAATGTCCGGCCGGGAATCTGAGGACCAGGGAAGCAAATTGCACCCTATTCTTCGAGGAATAAAGCGGGGAGATTTCAGGTGACCACCAGACTTGGTCACTTTCTTCATCTCTTGCTTAATCTTACTAAATTCTTCTTCTAGTTCTCCAACTCTTGTCCTCATCCTCTCCATGTCCACTTTCAGAACCTGGTTCTCATGCACCACTGTCATCCACCCGTCTCTTTGTAGGATCTGACCTGCTACGTCACTTACCGCGGTCACTGGAGCTGGCGGAGCGCTTTCTGTGTCTAGAACATGGAGACAGCCAGCCAGAGCAGTTCTCAACTGCATTTGCTCAAAGAAGAGGACTTGGAGAACAACTCTTAGTGGTAACCTTTCATTTTGAGAGGCATGGGCGCAGGCATCTATGGAAAGCTTCTGAAAGTCAATGACACCGCAAAGCTGCTCTTTCTCTTTCTCAGAGAGCCATTGGTGTGCCTGCACAATTTCATGAAGACTCGTCAAACTCTGTCCAGATCCCTTTAATCGGGTGTCCGATGCTGCAAACATTTTCACAAAGTATATGTATGTAAAAGATGCATTCATGTGACCCCTAACCATTTCTATAAGAAAGAACAAGTCAAACAAGATAGGGAATAGTTATGACCGCCAAAAACATGTTAACACCAGCACAATCAAGGAATTACACAAAATTGTCAAGTCAAACAAGAGAGGGAATAGTTATGACAGCCAAAAACATGTTAACGCCAGCATAATCAAGGAATTACACAAAATTTTCTAGCTGCTTGAGTACCACTTTGGGTCCCAGGGAAGGGGGTAGGTGGGAATAGTGGAAATGGTGTTAACTGTCCCATTGAGTAAATTCCTTCCATGAGATTGACCCTTTAATAAGGCACCTCAAGGGTTGATGAAAGACTTTTGCAGAACCAAATCGAGTTGATTGGGCAAATAGAAGTCAAGTTGGCAGATGATGAATGGTGTTTCTACAGATATAAATAACAATGACCAAAAGCTAAAAGCAAGAAAGAAGAGAGGGCCCTTAAAATGCACCCAATCAAATAAACAAGAACCAGAAACTTCCAATAATTGAAGTGTATTTGAGAGTCAGTAAGCTGATTCAAACCTTCAAGTATATATCAACTGCTCTGTATAGCCCATCATGCAAAGATCTTGAGGGTTCTGGCAGAGCTTCTGCTAGAGCTCGGAATTTTCCAGGTTTAAGATTCACATCTGAAGCAACCTCAGCAACATAGCTGTCTACCAACTTTGCGACTCTCCTCTGTGATCCAGATGATGGTGATATTTCCCTGTCAACTGAAGATGGCGAAATTGAAGATAAATTTCGTTCAGAAGACACGAAATAATGTATCAACCGCTCAACACAGTCAGTGTTGTATAAGGTATCAGAATCTGAGTAAGAAGGTATCAGCAGGCCATCTAAGGTTGCCAGATCCAACTGCATTCCTATTCGCTTCTCTAGAGTATCCTGACATGTGTGATTAACCCCTAATATCAGTGCAACACGTAGAAGTCCCAATAAAAACCGGCAAAAAGATTTGCCTTTCTTTTCAGGGAGCAGCTTTACAACGCTTTCCAAGAGTACCTTCTGATCAACTGCAGCAGGTGTCATGCTAAAGCTAGCAACTGTTCTTGTTTTTCCACTTTGTCCACCCTGCCATCGTCCTAATCCTGGAAGATACTTTCTACAGTAGTACATTGTCGCACCAGCTAACATTTCAGGCCTTATGCCTTTGGCTTCCATTGTCTGAATTAGCCTCTCAAACAATGGCACACACAGATATGAGACATCTTCGAACCACCAGTCAGATTCTACGCTTTGTATTCTGGCACCAGTATTTATGCCATTCCAGAGGATGCTACCTCCAGGGCTTTGCAAGCTACCATACATCAACATAGGCCAACCAAATAAACTATGATCTGTACAAACCATAACTGATACAGCATCTAAGCATTTACTGATAATATTGAGTTTGTCTGCTCTTGGAATAACTGGTTCACAACTCTGTAGAGCCAAAATGCAATCCTTCCAGTTGGGTAAAATGTTCTTGTGAAAGAAACTCTCAGCCAAGGACAATAAGTTATCTTCTCCATAGTCCTCTGTCATATCAAGGTACTCTGCTGCACAATATACCGCAACTAAATTCCTTGGTGTAAGTTCTGCCCGTCTGCCATAACAGAATTTAACCACAACCAAAAATGTTTCAGCACCACCAGGAAATTCTTCAAGAGCTGCAACATAAGTCCCCTCGTTGGCAGCTTGATTTTCTTCAATCATTTCGGCTATTCTCCCACATTTTGATATAAGAGGAAACTGGACAATAAGCAATTTGTCTATGGACTATTAGATAATTTATGCGAGATCTGTTAAACATGAACATGCAACCAGGGAAAAATGGAGAGAAACATGCAAACCCCTACACATTCATCTTTTCCTCTTTTTTTTTTTTATCATAGACACAATTCATTAAGATGATGATGAGCACCACCCTTCCCCAACCCCCTTGAAACCCTAAAAAAATGAACATAGAAAGGAAAAAAGAAAAAGGAAGTATAATAGGATAAATGGAAACATGTACAACTTAGTGATGACTGTGAGATGATAGTTTTAAGATGAGAACAATTCCTTCAAGAGTGATCTAAGCAAATCAACTTTGACATGGGCAAAAGCATGTTGAGAAATGGGCTGCACGCAGTATGATAGCTCTACCTAAGGTATACGATAAGTCCTAAATAAGCTTTTAATTCATAGTTAATTATGCTTAATTTTCGAATTGGATGCTCCTTAATTGGTGTTTTTGATGCGTTTTTACATGTTTATACTTAGGAAAAGGAGTTGATGCATTATATATGGATTCAAAGACTTTTTGGATATGTTTGTAACTGATAAAATTGATTCTGCAACCTTGGAGAATACCATGCAATTTCTACGCGGGATTGACCAAGACTGCATATATTTTTCCAGCACTTTTGGAAAAGAATTGCATTGAAGAATTGTCATATTTTGGAAAGAAAGGAATTTAATTCTAGAAGACTTTTATTAAGGATTTTTACCTTCTTGTTTTCCTTAGCTTTAAAGAGTTTTCTTATTCGTGAAGGACTCCAGTTAGAAACTTTCCCTATACATTTTCCTACGTACTATTCATAGGAGATCCAAACTTTCTTCATAATCTTCTAGCAAGATATTTTCATCTTCCTAGGTGCCACTTTCATGACAATGGAGTTCTAAACTTCTTTCTAGCCAAGGGTTAATCTAGATTTTGGTTATTCAATTCCGTGATATCTAATTATTTTTCTCCTTTCACTATTATTTTGGCATTTGTGTGTTTACTGTTTTAAGAATTAATATTGTTTTGTGATTGTTTAATTAGGGTCCGATTATTCAATTGCATGACAATAAATAGATAATTAGATTAATTGAATTAATCTAAGAATAATGATAACCAGGTCTTCTATGTAAACACATAATTTAACTGCGCAATTGCCGCGAGAGAATCGACTTTTAGAATCAGATCTTCTAGATTTTATTATTGCCATTAGATAGGCCTTGCGAGCATCTTCGAGGGTTAGACCGTCTAAAAAGTAAGGTGATAACGGAGAAAAATCATAGGGAGTTTAAACAGTTATTAACACTATAAGAAAAGATGAGGTTGTTAGGCTGTGTCAATAACCATAATTGATTTATCAAAATAAGTAGAAGTTATCTTTGCATCTAGGATCGGAATTATAGACCAAAATTGAGACTAAACCCAAGGCTAGGCTTAGTTCCCATTGTTTTTTGTTTCATATTAATTTTCCAGCATTTTTTTAAGCTTAGATTGCATTTGTAGCTTTGATTTTATTATTATTGATTTTATTATTATTACGTTTTTTATTTGTCTGCCTAGCTACGTGCCCACACTCAACGGACTAGTGTGCTGGACAGTTTTGTTTATTTTACTTTTTTGTATTAAAATCCCCTTCTTTGATTGTAACTTATTTGATTAACCTACTTGGCATAACTAGCATAATATAATCTCCTAATCCCCATAGATTCGACCCTTTTCTGGCCACATACTCAATTTAAATTCACGAGGTAAGAATTGGTATTTATTTTTTTGTGATTTCAACGCCCATCAATATACAAGTAATAATTTATCTATTGACGACATAAAAGGACAGTCCAGTGCGTGAAACTCTTGCTATATGAGAGGTCCAAAGAAGGGTCAAACGGACTCTAAAGCCTATCATACACAATTTACAAGAGACTATCTCTCGACTCATACCTGTGATTTTCAAGTCACAATGACAACTAACTATTGCCAAAAATATCAAGTATGAACAAACAAATTAGATTGTCAACCACTATGATAGAACTTTATCAGGTGACAAGAACATGTAACTCTTAATGTAAGTTCAGAAAGAAGATAATTGAATTTTGAACACAGCTAGTAAAAGTACAACTACCCTAACATATTCACTATCAAGCAGCACGGTACATGTATTTACCCTAGAAATTAGAAAGGTTTATATGGCCAAAAGACCGACAAACTACTTCCCTATTTATCCTTCAAATGAATCAAGAATCAAAAGTACCTTGTGAAGATGGAACTTTACTGCATCCACCAGCAAAGTAATATCACTTGGCAGAGTTGCATTGCAAAACCTGTCAAAAACACAATATGGAAGCAAATACTTCAGTACACAGAAATACATTTATACATCTAAAGTCCAAGTCACAGAGGTTCCATTCTGTCCTACAAAATGTTCCCTAGCAAAGCAGAATATACCTCTTGGTTTAGTTGAAAATCAAAATCAATTAGCTTAAAGAATTTCTATTTAAGATGTCAATTGCCAGTTCTACATTTAATAACAGGAGGTGCTACTTCAAAAGGCAAATCGCACGGAAAAAAAATGAAAGATAGACTTTTCAAAATTGTTCGGTACACCAGATTACAGAGTTGAATGCAGTATTTATTATTGGGAATTATCAAAATAACTTAATAAGAGCATGGGATGGATCGTTTGTTGACTTACAAATACACGAAAATAGTAATACCATCAAAACCCTCTTTGTTAGTGATTCCATTCTACACTTCAATAAGATCATTTATGAGAATATTAGCATAAAAATTTACAAAATTTAAGTTCATCTGATAGAATGTCCTGTACATGTGGTTCATGCCTTCAACCCAATTAAAAGACTGAGAAATGAATCTTGAGCTGCATGTGCATATAAATTCATACACACACGCACAAGAACACAATACACACACATACATACATATAGAGAGAGAGGGAGAGAGAGAGAAAGAAATTGCATACCAGTCATTTCCTTCGCGGTAGAACTCAGTGATCTTGCCAGCAGCAGGAGCCATCACTGCCCCCTTCTCCCAAACCAAAAATTGCCACTTTCTTCTGCTTAAATAAGATTTCTTCTCCCTTCAATTTCAAGAACCTCTCTCTCTCTCTCTCTCTAGGAGGCCACACAAAAGGGCCTCATTCAAATCATAAAGAAACAAAAACCCCCCATAAAACTCTGATGATCACCTCATTAATTACACCTTACCAGTCACCACACCACCTAAAATAAGCAAATTCACCTAAACACAGCAACCCTCATGAGCCCACTTTCTACTCTTTCAACACAAACACACACACACACACACATATATATATACATACACTGCTATATTGTTTTTCAAAAAGAGTAAGCATTAGGCCAACCCCCACAACAATCAATCATGATACAGTTCTTTTCTTTACAGCTCTCATGCCTGCTTAAAATTCTTTTTTGTGGTTCAGAAACGGTCTAATATATAATACAACACAACCCAACACAGCAAAGCATACACTGTATGGTCCACACGTTACTTTAACACCTTTGCCTGCACAATATTATTTATTTATTTACATCCATAAAAGAGAACTTAACACCCCCACCACACGGCACAACATAGGAAAAGCAAACGAAAGCATAATTAGTTCAAAGATTCGTGCTTTACCCTTTCTTTTTTTTTTTTTTTGGAGTTTGACTCATTCCCACTCCTACCACCATTTTAATTGTCAAATTTCAAAGTTTTTTCCTCACTCGCGAACGCGAACAAGATTGGTGTTATAACTCTTCGAGTAACACTTTTTAAATTCAAATTTACTGTTTTGAATTTGTTAATTCAAGCTATTACTTAAAAAGATTATCTTTTTTTCAAATAATTAGTTCGAACAATTACTTTAATTTTTTACTTATAAAATGTTTTAATTTCAAGAATAACCTTTTTTGCATCAAAGAAATTTAATTGGTCGAACTTGACCAGCGAAATAATCGATGAAGTTCATCCACCAATTGACAATTCTCGAATGTACACCACATCTCTTATACTAAGCACTAGTTAAGTAGAGAGCGCCCACTCAGAATTGGGACCGGACTCAAACGGGTCATAAATCGTGTACAAATTTACCGTTTCAAAATTAATTAACCCAGAATTTAAATCAAACTTTTATTCGTACAAAGACGACTTTAACTACTACTACTGTACTACAAGTAAAATGCGCGGACTTGTGTGTGTGTGTGTTTTTTATTTCTTTTTCTACATGAAGTTCAGTTTGAAAGAGAGATTTTCTTGGAATGGTCGAGAAACATGTAAGGAGGAGGCGTGGAGACAAGAAGACACGGCTGATGATGAGGGAGAGAGAGGGGGAGGAAGTTGTCGGATAGCTGGTGGAGAGAATGAATGAATTTGGGTGAACGTGGTGGAGAAACAATGGAAAATGTATTTGTTTGTTCAATTTTTAATTATTTACTAGTAAAATAATAATACGTGCATGTCCAATGTTATTTTAATGCAAAATTTAATTTATATAATAAATGGTTATTAAAAAATATAGTAATTTTTTAAAAAGTCAAATAAGTTGTCGTTATATTTACACAATTTTTTGCAAAAATTGAAACAAAAAAAAGTGTTAATTTTGTCACTTTGCTGTTTTGATAAATTTGATATAAGATTGATTACAAAGTGCAAAAAATTTTTTTATAGAATTACATGGAGTTGGGTGAATATGAGGGTGGGAGTATCAATTTTTCTTTTTTTTTTTTAGATTTTACTTGATCGAATCCAATTAAAATTTCATATGTAAAATTTATATAGCAATGAAATTGAAAAGTTGATACTCATAACTTTTTTTAAAATTTATTACAACATTGCCACTTTTTTTTGTACTATTCATTCATGGAGAAGATCCATAAATGAATAGTACTAAAAAAAGTGGTTCTTTTTATATAAGTAAAGATAAAAGTATTTTTTATGAGTTTAAAAAGTCAAAATTAATTTATATGATTTTTATTAAAAGAGTTTTTATATAAAAATTGATTATGTCTTAATTGATTTGTAAGGTGATTTGTGATTTATTTATAAAATTTTGATTTGTATAAATATAATGTTTTGCGGGACAAAGTCTAGACTAAGAGGGTCTTTGACTTTGCATATTTTAGTTGTTTATAAGTACCTAAAACAAAGTACTAAAACACATGTTTTTCACTGTCGAGGTACTTAAGTAAAGCCAAACCCCCACTAAGTGTGCGGTAGAAGTTACCTTTAGAGCCTCTAGAAACCAACCCTACAATCTTGCATTGTCTAGTCCAATTATTTTCGGCCAATTGATTTGAGGAAGGTTGAAAAATCAAAAGTTTTAAATTGAAACTTTTTCCAAAAACTTTCGAGAAGCTATTTTTATATTTTTGTTAGAAATTATTTTTCTTTTTTTACAAAACCACAACTTTATTTTTTTAAAAGTATAATATTATCCTAAAAACAACTAATAATTCAACTTGTAATATATACAAAAAAAATAATCAATAATTTTTATTTAACAAATCTTTTACTTAAAAATTTTACAAATTAATAACTGCTATGAAATTATTAATTATTGTAGATATTTATCTTAAGGTTGGTTTATCGTTATTTAAACTCTGGATATAGTTTATAACTATCTGAACTCTTACAAAATAAAGTTAAATTAGCTTATATATTCTAAAGTTAAATTATCTTATGTATTCTAAGTTCATGTAAATTCTAGTTTTATATAACTACTCTTATATTATTCTTATAAATAGGGAGCTTCTGTATTTTAAACTTGTATCGTATACCAAAAACTAACAATTAAAAAACAACAATCAAGAAAAATAATAAAAATATTCTTCCATCTTCTTTCTCTTATATTTTTTCGCTTTTCTTGTTTCTTAATTTTCTTTATTTCTCTTATTCATATATTTCTTTTTTATTTTGTAGTTATTTTTATAAGAACAACAAAAATATCACAACCAGGTTAAACCAAACGTAAAACTTGGTTTTGTGTAGGCTTTTTAAGAGGTCGTTATGATGACGGTGGTGTGCGTGTTTGATTTTTTCTAGAGTTGGTTAGGTTTTCCATTTTGGTGGCGCTCCACTCGTTTTCTTTCTCTCTCTCCTTTTCTTTCTTTTCTTTGTTTCCTCTTTTGTCATTCTGCTCGTTTTATAGGTTTATTACGTTTGAAGGTGAATCACTTCTAGAGATTGTAAAATTAATGCGGCATCGCAGGGATTGGGACAAGATTTTTGGATTAAAAGACCCTAGACAAAAGTGAGACGAGTTTTTTTGCACTTGTTGAGCCACCCTATGGTTGCCAAAGGGCCATTTTTTAGTTGACTTTTTTTAATGAAAAATATTTTTTCTTTAATTTTTTTGTAAGAAATATTTAGTTTAATTAAAAAAAAAAGTTAAAACTCTTACAAAGACTCAATTTTAACTTTCTTCAAAATACAAAAATTTTAGTTTCTCAAAATAATATTTTTTCCAAAAATTATATAACAAGCCCTAAATTATTTCTTCATACACCATAACACGAGTAAAAAAGAAGAGAAAACATTACAATAGTTTATGTCGGCCGACCAAACGAGACAATTTACAAAGCCCGGATTCTTACACAAAGTAGACTAGAAAACCCAAAAAGAGAGAGGGAGGGGGGGGAGGGGGGGGAGGGGGGCGGGTGGGGAAGAGAAAAAGAAACTGAGCTAGCCAGGCCTGAAATGGTCAAATGAATACCAAAAACATGGTCCTGTGTATGAAAAGCAAGGTAAGGTTGAAGATGAATCACAACAAAACAGTAAAATAACAGTACATGATCTACTTGTATATTGCCTTGGAAGTTTCCTTAGGCAAAAACCTAGTTGCATTGCTACAGAAGGATATGACAAGGATTTCCTGATAGAGTGCAGTCGTGAAGATAGACAATTAAACGTACAAAGTTCCTTCCGATGGCAATGAGCTATAGATTTGATGGCCGTGAAGACTAGATGTAGGCGTGTACGAGGATGAAACTATAGAGAGAGGTATATTCAAGAAATCCTTAAAAGAGAATCGGAAAGATCTGCCAACAGAGCAAGATGGAAAAGAACCAAGCATTTTACTTTTGCTTAGTTTGCAACCGGCTTAGACATGGTCTTCTTGATAGCCTCAGCATATGTCCTGTGCTGGTAAGTAAGGGTTGATTCAAGCAAGTCCCACAGCGAGGTCTTCGGATTCCATCCTATAATAACACAACACAGGAGTTAGATGAGAATATTTCTGAACCGAGGAGAAAACAATCAAAAAGAAAGAAACAGATTGATACCTAGTTGTCTGTTGATTATGGTCATGTCGGGAATTCTCTTGTCACTATCGTCATAACCTTCACCATAAAATTCCTTGGAGCTCACATCGATAGTAGGAGATTCCAAAGGAGGTACTCCGGTCACCTTTGAGTACACCTGGGGAGATTCAAAGAAGCAGGTCAAAATTTACTCCAAGAATAAACTGAAGGACAAGTCATTCAGAGGAAACACTCGTAATATACGAACTATGAAATTGACCTTAGTCATCATTTCAGCAAGCTGCCTGACTGTAACTTCATTGTCAGGGTTGCCCACGTTGAATATGTGACCATTGGCTCTGGCTGGATTTTCCTGAACAGAAAACGCACACTCTTCAGGTACTATTTTCCTCCGACAAAAAGAACAGGTAATAGTCCTCATACCTACACAAAATTGAGAATAATATGACTAGAAGTATAGAAACGTACAATCATCAGTAGAACAGCTTCAATAGAATCCTTGATATAAACAAAAGTTCTTTGTGATTGGCCACCATCTACAAGCTTGAGTTGCTCGCCCCTTAGAAGATTCTGATGGAAGTGACCAAGAAAAGGAAAAAAAGAAAAAGAGTCAAGACAAATGCAAAACATTTGATGTTGGTTTCAGGTCCACAAGAGAAACTATGAACTAACATTACTGAAGCATGCCAAAACTCTTGGAACACCTTCGCTTGGACCATCAACTCCAGGTATGAAATCCATCCTGGGACCAATCCAGTTGAAAGGTCTTACAATGGTGAAGTCAAGTCCATTTTCCGCTCCCTCAGCTGTGTGCACATGGCAAGTAATTAACATATAATTTGAGTAACTTTGGAACAGTCATATCAATGAAGAAGTTCACTCACCATAGATCAACCTCTCAATCAATTGCTTTGCACATGCATAAGACCACCTTTGCTTCTCGACTGGGCCAAAAATGCAGGGGGAGGCATCTTCCTTAAGAACGTAGTAAGCAGGATCCTGTTGATCAGACGACGAAGTGAACCATTAGAAAGACACCCATCATTACAATTTGCAAATCAAAGAACTTTGAAGAGGAAGGATAAAACACAAGATGACATGTTTAAAGTTATTCAAGCAACAATTTGTCCAAGTGGAACCACTAATTCTGGTAACAAGAAGAAACATTGTAAAAGACTGGCATGGTAATGATAGGCCTTGTATCAAAAACTGCAAACTCTACAAAGCTATTTATTTTAGCTACCATATGGTGCTTACTGCTTATTGAAGACAACAGATACTGAGCCATGTCTAGTAGATAAAAGATATAATTGGTAGTTTGGATAGTACTGCTGGATAGTGTTATCTCAGTTCTTCATTAAGAGCCAAGAAGAGCAGTAAACCTTTCTGTTTTGATGAAATTAATCACTAATATGATCTTTTACTGCTTCAAATAAGCATGGAAGAACGTCCAGAATTTAGATCACAGAACATGCAGTCAACCATGATTTTCTGACAGTTATAACCACTCAAACTTTGCTCTAATAACGGTATAGTGACAAAAACAAGTCATACTATCTGCCAGTGAAGGAACAGAACCAAACAACTTGCACCATATGGTTGCTCCTAGTGATAGGACAAGATTGTATAAGAAATCCAACAAATTAATTACTCAATGCTTGTAGAAAGAAAAACTTTAAATAATGATGATGCTATGTGAACTGGACTTCCATACATCTTGTCTTAGTACAATATATTCCCTCCTTCCTGTTAAAGTTTAAAAGGTTTCCAGTAGAAACGAAATGGTCTTTATGGTTTCCCATTTGGCTCTCAAATATACAGTTGTTAAGACTTCTATTCGGTCTACTTCTAAGCATCCGAAGAAAATCAGAAATAGACATGACAGTATCTACATAAAAGTGAGGTACCTATTATTAGAACAAATGCATAGAGAACAAAATGCTTTATGCGTTAAAGAAACTGCACCAAAGTGATTGAATCAGTAACATTTACTAGTGTACTCAGGATGATATCTTTCTTTCCCTTGAACAATTGGTTTCAGTTGAATTAGAAAATTTAATAATCTAATTCTAAAAGTCTTATTCCTAGAGCCCTTCGAGTATTATGAGTTCAACCGTTTCGCTTCCACAATAACCGATACAAGTTATACACAGTTACATATGTGATGAATATACAGTGAAATGATAAGACAATAAGAGAGACCATTTTCTAATCAATAAATAAATCCACTACTATGTTATCACCCAAATGCACATACAAACTCCACTGGCAGATCTTGCAGGATATCATATCAAGCAGATACTATTCATTAGATGTTTGTTATAGGCATCCTAAAAAATCCAGATATTTCTTTCCAAAGAGTAACTTGGTCTCACGGATCCTGATAAGTGCTTTACAAGCTTTCAGCTCTGTGATGAGCACAATGTCCACGCACAGGAAAATCTACTTTACTAGCGCAGAACTTAAATAAACACACCCCAGATCATTTCTTATCTTTTATTTTCCTTTGCAGCATTTAGTAGTCGACCACAAGGACAGAGATCATCACAACCTTGATTCATACCAGAAGCAACTAAAAGAATGACCAGCTTCATCGAAAAGGTAGCAAATAACAATCAAATCCGTGATACAAAGCAGATCAAGTTGTACATGGAAAAAAAAAATCTATTGCAAACAGAGACTAACATTTTACCTTCCTCAACGGGCTATCTTTGGGCAAGAAGCAACCAATTGTCTTGCCATAAACTTCGCAAGTGGAGAAGTGAATGAGACGCTTTCCATTTTCCGAACAATACTTAACCTAAATCCACACCAAATCAAACATCCACTTTGAAATCAAGAACAAAAACCCAAACTTCCAATCAAATATCACATCAAAACAGATCCAAAATCGATTAAAATTAACAAAATAATTATAATATCTTTGCAGCATATTACCAACATTGTAATCGGAAAAAAGCGAATGTAAAATGACATACGGCATACCACGGGGAGCGCGTCAATGAAGTTGCTGTAGATTGTGTCCAAGGGACGTGTATTGTAATTAGCTGGAGTACAGATCGCCGCAAGATTTATTGTCTACATCAACATATTGAACAACATTCAAACCCTATTCTTCTTTATCAAATATATTAATTAATTATTCAAAATCAATAATTTAATGCAGAAACATTGTTAAACCACTATTAGAAACAAAAGTAATATTAATCATTTATCTACGAAACCAAGACCTTACATTGTTTAACAACTAACATATACATGTGAAATAATTGAATCAATCATCACTGTACACGAAATTTACCCATTTCAAACGAAAAGTAAATATTAGTTATTCAAAATCAAAAATAGAGCAAAATATATAATCAATAAACATTCAATTACGTTAATTCTAAATAAAAAAATCCACAAGATCCAAAAATTGCTAGAGAGAGAGAGGTAAGCAGTAATTTAGAAAAGTCACGTGCACAACCTTATGAAAGCGACCGACAATGCGGAGAGTGTGACGTAATGAATAATGAAATGATTTTGACACTTGACGCTCTAAATCAAGTCTCCACCAATGAATATCACTATTGAATTACTCCCGCCACGTTAAATAAAAATAAAAATACGAGTTTCAATAATGAATTTCCAATAGTTGTTGGACTTTTGCATTGATCCAAAGATTGATATAAAAGATAGAAAAAAAAAAAAAAAGAAGAGAGAAAGCGGAGGAGAAAATTTACGAGTTTAAATAATGAAAATTCCCAATAGTTATTGGACTTGTGCATTCATCCAAAAATTGACGATAAAACAAAATTATAAATTTAAAAAGAGAAAGAGAGAGAGAGAGAGAGAGAGAGAGAGAGAGAGAGAGAGAGGAGGAGGAGGAGAAAAATTATGAGTTTAAATAATGAAAATTTCCAATAGTTAATTGTGCATTGATCCAAAAATTGATGATAAAACAAAATTATAAAAGAAAAACAAAAAAGAAAAGAAGCGAAGGAGAAAAACTACGAGATCTGCCATCTTGATGAGGCCTTCAAGACGAGAGTCGTTCTTGATGTTGAGGCGGTGGAACTGGATGCGGCCGGACCAAGGGTGGGAGCCTCCGTCGGACGGCGGATCAAGGAGTTCCTTGATCTTGTCGTTGTAGACGTCAACGGCGAGCACTGTGTGATCGGTCTCCGACATCAGCTTCTCGCAGAGGTGGGAGCCGATGAAGCCTCCACCACCTATCATGCATATCGTCAATGGCTTTATCGGATTCCCGTCCAGATCTACTCTCTTCGCCATTGTTTGTACGTGAAAATTGTGTGTGCAATTTGTGTGTGTATAGGTTGGGGTTGTATTTAAAGATAGAA
Organism: Cordia subcordata; assembly: GCA_028554755.1. Taxonomy (NCBI): domain Eukaryota; kingdom Viridiplantae; phylum Streptophyta; class Magnoliopsida; order Boraginales; family Cordiaceae; genus Cordia; species Cordia subcordata. The sequence goes on from JAPTOF010000007.1 coordinate 2,863,175, forward strand.
AAAGGAGGGAGAGAGAGAGGTGTGTGGCCCGACTGCATTTGATTCATTTCTGAGGGATTTGGGTGCCACGTGGGATATTCGAGTCTAGTTGGATTATCGCGTATAACTAATTTTTAGTTAGTTCATTAATGGTTTTATTAATGGATTCTTATTAACTAACAACTTTAATTGGTAAAACCCTTTTTTAACAAACCCAGTGTACCCGTTAACGTTAGATTAATATTTTTATTAATATAAAAACTTATTATTTTTATATTAAACTTACATTTTCATTGATTTAGTTTTTTACGAGTTGAGTTATATTTAGTGTGATAATAAATACTTAGATAAATATATTTTATATGCATTGATTTTTTAAAATAATTTCAAGGGCGTAACATTGCACATGCTAAAAAAAATCTTAGGTAAAATACATTGCACCTCCTATCATTAAGTTAAAGTTCGGGTCAGATTTTTCTTTTTTGTTCAAACTTTTTCTTTTTTTACTTTCTAAAATAAAGTGTTATACCCCTAAAAAAGGATAATGTACGATATACTTTGAAATTATGAGAGATTTTTTAAAACTAAAAGACAATTGTGAGAGGGTTTTCCATGGTACAAGGGGCCTTATATATTTTAGGCAAATTACAAAAGGGTCTAATATATTTTACTTTATTATAATTGATCTTGTAAAGAACCAAATAATACACCGATGATCTTTTGGTGAGCTGTAACTTACAAAGCAGAGAAACTAGGCACCGGTATAGTACTAGCCAAAGAGCTTCTGATGCCTAAGTCAGGCTTCCTTTTTTAGGAAAGTTTTTAGTATGAAATATAGTGGGAACAATGAATTTACCTTATTTAGATATGAGGAGGTCCTATTTAGAGGCTGCTACTAAAGACACATGTCTGGCTTGCTTAGACCGCTAGGCAATTATCGAATACGTCAAGGGTGCATCAGGTATCTCCTCAAGTTGATTGGTCGAATCTGTCCCAATGCGTTTTAGAGGGTGTTTGGTTTGGTTTTTTTTCTGGTCAAGCCTACTTAAACCTAATTTAAGCTAATGAAAGTATTTGTTTTAGTTAAAAATGTGTTTTTTTAAGTGGATTTAAGTAGAAAATAAAAAGCTGCCCAACCCTAGCTTTTGCTTTTTATGGCTTTAAGCACTTTGAAAAAAAAGCAAGTTTGATCAAATCATTTACTATCTTATCCTTATCTTTTTGTTTTTATTACTAAAATATGTTTATTCTTTTATCTTATACTTACCTTTTTAAATTCTATTTTAATGTCCTTAATAGTTATTTTAACCATATAACTTACTTTCCAGCCCACTTTAATCAAACATATAAATACTTATTTTTATAACTACAACTTTTATTCAAACACGTAACCACTTAAAGTTAACAATAGAAAAAAGTCACTTAAAGTCAGAAGTATTTTAAGTATCTTTTTTATAAGCCAATCCAAACACCCTCTTAATCGGGGTGCTCCTGATCATTTGGGCCGCGCTTTGCTGATCCCACGTCACTAATATTTATTATTATTGTTCTTATTATGATAATGTATTAAATATTTCTTTTATTTTAAGAATTGTGAAAGATCTACATTAATGCTTATATTATTATTTTCAGTTTAAAATTATAATTATCAACTAATAATCAATACTTAAAATAAAATTTATATTATTATTTGTTTAAGAGTTTATTCTTCTTCTTCTTTTTCTTCTTATTATTTGATAAGGCAATTAATAGTATAATATTTCTCTTTCTTTTATAAGCAGTCTGTATCTCCTTTGTGACATTATTAAATAACGAGCTTTAGAATTAATTTAAGGAAAAATAAAATGAAAACTATATTAGGACTAGATGAGCACCACCACTAATATATTGTTGATAATTGTGAATATATATCTTTTAACTTCCCAATGAACGAGCCGATGCAATTAGTATATTTGTATAAATGTTAAGTTATATAGTTTTAGTCTCTACTAAATTAAAATTTTAAGTCCATCCATTTGAACAATGGTCAAACCTCAAATTTTTACCGATTTATACATTAAAACGGCAAATGGTACCCCATGATTTTTTTTTTCAAAAAAAAAAAAATTTATAACGGTAAAGTTGAAATACCATGTGCCACACCTTGAGTGCTTCTTCTTATTCTTCTTTTTCTTTTTTTAATTGGTTGGTTTAACACTTGGATGGGGTGTCGTCTAATGTTATGTGATTACTTATTTATTGATTTTTCTTAATATTTAATTTTGATTTTCTTCTAGTCCTGACAAACTAAAAAAAGAATTGTCAAAAATTAATTAATTTATTAACTTTTAACCATTTTTATTTAATAATAAATTAACAAAATATTTTCAACAATATTTAATTAACACTTAATCATATAATCATACAAAATATGAAAAAGGAAAAAACATATAACACTCACTATTGCTCATATTACCCTCACTAATTTCCTTTAGAAATGTCTCAGCTGTTTAAAAAAGAATATTGAGTTTATTTTTTTTATCAATAGAAAATTATTTTCTAATCTGCTTATCTAAATATGCTCACTAAATGATAAAAATGTATCTATCATTTCATTAATATTTTTTAAATTATTTGATTTTATAATTATAATTAATATTAAAAATATTAAAATTAAATTTTAATAAAATATATTTATAATTTATTTCTTTCATGATCGCACAAAAGTATGCTAATGGAATAATTAGTAATTGACTTGATTTAGCCAAAAAAAAAAAAAAAGAAGAAGAAGAAGAAGAAATAGTAATTGACTTGACGTAGCTCTCAACAGTGTCATGTCACATGTGAGCAACCAAATGAGCTGGCAGTCTTCCACCCCACGTGGATCATATTCAATTTATGATGAAAATGAAATGGATTGCCATACCACAAAGAATCAGCGCGGGCCCCCCCCCCCCCCCAAATATAAGAACGATTGGAATTTAGATCAATTCGAACAACTTATCTATTTCTTTTTATATTTAAAGGGTTTTTATTTTTTTATATATATAGACCTCTAATATAGTTTTAGTCCGACGGCTCCCTATTTTCAAATAAATTCTTATTTTAACGATTATTTATTTTAATTTTACTCCAACAACTTCTTTATTTCAAAGAATATATATATTTTTGGTTTAGTTAAACACATTTTTAAAATTTTTATATTATTTATTTTGTTTTCTTCTATATCTAGATTTTCTTTTTTTTATTAATTATGAATTATTAATTTTTTATGTCATTAGATTTTGAGGAGTTGAGAAGGAGATAGATTTGAGACCCTATATATGAGAATGGGCAAAAAATTGACAAGCGACCCTTAAAATTTAATCCAAGATCAATAGAATTTGTAGCCTCATTCACTTTTTGACGAGTCAACTGTTGCCGGGTAGGGAAATAGAAATCCTTCCTTCACATTGTTTTAGAATAACTAAATTGTTTGTTGTTCCATAAACTAAAATTCAATCCCTTTAAATTAGAGTAAAAGTAGAGGGAGATAATTTTGCTTTATTTATTAATATGTATTTTCCAATCCCTTTAATATTCTTTCCAATTCAAAACATCAAATACACAATCTATTATATATGATAGTTTCTATTTATAGTTTTGAGTAATTCAAACAAGATTTTTTTATTCATTTGCTCTCGTGAACCAAGTAATTTTACCAAAAAAAAAAACAACTATTATTTCTTTTATATGAGTTCTTTATATGATTTAAGGCTCGTTTGGATTGGCTTTTTTCAAAAATATTTTTTTTAACAACTTTTGAAAACAGTATTTTTTTTTTAGTTGAAAATGTTGGTTTCTAAAAAAAATTGTATTTGAGCTTTTTTCAGAGTTTCAACTTTTTTGGAAGCCAAATCAAATCGTTATTACAAATTTAATGTAACTTTTTCAGAAAAAAAGTATTTTTCCTAAAAAAAAAAAAATCCAAACAGGCCTTTTAGGGTCATATTCTTCATGAAAATGAATCTTAATTCTCAGCTTTTCTTGTTTGAGTGGCTTTCCCCCTTGCTTTCTTATTAGTTTCTCTTTCAGCCAAAAGAAGTAAAAAGGGTAAAAGCAAAAAAGGAAAGTGGTGTTTGGATATAAAAAAGCATGGATAAATTATCGACCTTTTTTTGGGGGAACATGGATAAATTATAGACCTTTTCTGGGGAACAATAAATTGTTCTTTTCCTTTTCACCTTTTTGCAGTCTTAAGCATTTGTTGATTGAATAAGCTTGTTCTCTAAGCTTTCTTGCCATTAAATAAAGTGTCACGTTATTTTATCAATTAGAACATTCTATTCTTGTTGTCCAAACTTTATAGTGATTAAAGGGATGAGCTTCTATAATTTTTTTTTAAGTTATTACATTTTAACAATATTATATGTGTTTGCAATTGAGATTACAAATTGGTACCTTTCACTTAAAAATAACCATTTCGATCTCAAAACTATATCCCTAATAGTTAATTAATTCGAGTTAAAAGTTAGATCCATGTAACACTAGCTTATAAAATTTTCTCCCAAACTCACATTCTCATTCTAACATAGAATACTAAAAAGTTTCTTGGATATTTTGAAGGAGAGCAATAGTGTAGTTATTTTGATTTTACATTCAATGATATCATTTTCTTTATAATTATCAGTATTTTATTTAATTTTTAGTTGTATACATTTATTATTTAACTCGTTTATTTTTTAAATATTATAAAAGAATCTGCACTCGTTAAATTAATAATTACATACTTGACTAGTTAAACGATTACCTTTTTAGATCTCTATTAGCATGAATAGTTAGTTAAAACTTGAGGGGGGAGTTGAGAAGCAAATTTAGATAGACAAATGAGAGAAGGTAGTCAATGGTAAGAGAGAAATGTGCATCGTGACCCAAAAAGAAAAGAAAAGAAAAGAAAAAGAAATTTGTGTGATAATGAAATTTTTTTTTAATGGTCAAATGTGATAATGACATTTTTTTTATTGGGTCAAATAATGGCATGGGGTTAAGAGAAGAAAATTGGTTCACATCCATTACAGCACCGACACGCAACCACAAAAGCCATGCCAGAAGGAGAACGTAGAACAAATCTAGACGAAAGTTGTGAAATTGCCACACCACTTCTACTATTAAGCGCGTGTTTTACATTTCTTCTGAGTAAAAATGCATTTTGCTCTTTATATTTTGTTAAAATCGTCTTAAGATTTTTTCTGATTTCCAAACTTGCAAATGTCTCTCAATGCTATATAGAAGGTCACACGATCGCCTCCGTATTTTTTGTGATTTCAAACTTGCAATTGTCTCCCAATGCTATATAGAGGGTTGCACGTCACTCGCCATTAGTGTTTCAATTAAAGTTAATTAAGTGTATAGTACTGACACTTATATGGCAACTAAAATTGAGTTGGGGTGGAGGGTAAAAGGAAAAAAGGAAGTGGGTACTCTACGCTTTTATATTGCAGCTAGAATTGTCAATAACAAAACAATTTATCTTAAAATTACAACATAAATTTTTCTCTTTGATTTTAAAATTACTATTAAGATAATACTGTATTGATTGATCTTTTTTGAACACTAAACTAACGAGGTCTAACAAAAGGACTTTGAGACGACTACCCAATCTTCTCTGTAACATAGACAGTAATAATAAACTTAAACCTATTTAATAACTTATGTGATTTAGACAACATATAAAAATAAAATGTATGTTACCACTTCTCATCAAACAACTGACATTAAGTGTGACTGCATTAGTTCCACTTAAAATATATAAAACTTACAACATAAACAACTACTAATATATATTTTAAATGGATTAAAATAATGAGATATTGCTTTTATCATTCCCACTAATTATTGAGAAAGCACTTTCTTCCTTTTTCCCATTTCAGCGTCAAGTGTGATTTTCAACTATAATTGGCTTGTCCAACTGGGGTTAGTACATATAATCAAAATGCCGACAAAACCATGCTGCCTACAAGGAAATTGTGTGCCGCGGTGTGGCAACAGCATAAGCTTTACGCGTAATATTGATTGTATGTTAGTCAGCAGAAAGCAAAAGGTTAGCTGAAACCAAAATAATAATAATAATAAAAAGAAGAAGAAGAAGAAGAAAAAGAAGATTTTTTTTTTTTTTGGGGTTAAAGAAAAGCATTTATTAATGAAAGGGAAATACAAATGGGCCTAAAGAGATCCATGAAGAGAAGGCCCAACGGAAGCCAACCCAAACAAACAAAAAGATACAATATAAACGAGCAAAGGCCCAAACAAAAAACAACCCAAAGAAAGAAACACAAGCAAACATCTTCAGTAGCACCATCTATACAAAGCCAGCAATGACAGTCCCAATAGCAAGGGAAGGAAAGCTTCACCACCCAAAGCTACTCTATATCTCAACAAGGTAACCAAGCACAAAGCGGAAACACGCTTATGAAACTTGTTCGCACAAGCTACTGAAACCAGCAGTGAGCTCCAAACCGAAACCAACAAAAGAATGCTTATTAGGGCATTTCAAACCCAACTAGAGGTTGGGCATAGGAAATTTCAACATCTAATGGTCAAAACCCTTCCAAAAAAAGGGGACCCTCAAAGTTCCAAGTTTGAATAAGTAACAACAATGGCCACCCTATCACCTTCAAGTAATCCACCAATAACGATGGCAACAACAAGGACGAGCAAGCACCGACAACAAGGCAGCTGGACCTAGCCAAGAGAAGGAATAGCGATCTCAATATGGTAAGGTTCCAAGCAACATGAAGCACATCACCCAGGGACACAAAACAAAAAGAGCTGAGATGTTGAGAGGGGTGGTGCACACTACAAAGAGCGCAGTGGCACTAGAAGGGGGAAGGGTTTCAAAAAGCCCTAGGAGGGTTTCAAATAACAAGAGTCGACAAGTAAATGAAAACTCTTGAATTTAGAGATTTTTTTAATTGACTTTGTGTATACATTGAGATGTATGACTATGCTATAAAATTTGTAAGGGTAAAATTTATTTGGTTACTTATTTTTTATCTTTCTAACAATAAAGTTTTTATCATTTTTAAGTAACAATTAAGTCCGTTATTTAAGCAATTAGTGACGTTGTTAGTCCTGAACACAAAAAAAAATATATTGATGTTAGGACTAATAGCATCACAAATTGTAAAGCTAATAGACTGAAAGCGTTAGAAATTGCAAAAGTATGAAAATGAAGGTGCAAAAATTGTAAAGATAAAAAATTAATTTTTTTTTATTTTTTTAACGTTTTTAAGCTCAAGACTAGTGGCATTACTAATTAGACTATAAGGGACTGAATTGTGATGTTTTAAAGAGTGTGGATTTAATTATTAAAAGGGTCAAAGATAAAAGACCAAATGAATCATTCATCCAAATTGTAATTAAGACTATGTATTTCTCTCTAATTAAGTGATTGGTTATTAGAAAAAAAGAGTTGGATAGTTTTACCTGTAATTTACCTTTTTCTTTTATTTTTTTCTCATCATCTACCATTAAAAAAAGGAACAAAGTTGTACTTTTCTAATTTCTTTATTCTTTTGTATCATATACAGAAACACAAACATACATATATAATTTATTGAAGCAGATAAGTTATCAATAATGACATATTTGATGTGTTATTCAAGAATTCCTGATTTTATTTAACTATAATGTCAACGGCATAAAGAATATCAAAAAAAAAAAAAAAAGAAGAAGAAAGAAAGGTATTTTAATAAAATACAACTATTAATCCCGATTTGTTCCAAACTCAATTGTGTCCAGAAATAATAAAATTGACTTAATATAATTACAAATACAGATTCTCATAAACTTTATTTTCATAAATTAAATAAATTTTATACTACGAATATTTCCAAATGCTATGTAAACAGGGAAAACAAACCCTTGAGATTCTCACCGAAGGCTTATTGGGCTCTGTCTGGGCTAATGGACCGAGGGACTTGTTGGGCTCTGTCTGGGCTAATGGGACTAGAAGTTTAAGATAGAGAAGCCTTGAGTCAGTTCACTAAGAATCCGAAAAATTTCAATTCAACACCAATATTAATTCTTTCAATCAAAAGAATAAATACAATATATTAAGGGCTAGTTTCGATTGGTCATTTTATTTTTCAAGAAAAATATCTTTTTCCTCTGAAAAAAGTACATTATTTTTACAACAACTATTTGACTTGACTTTGAAAAAAAACTAAAACTCCGAAAAAAGTTTAAATGCAATTTTTTTTGAAGCAAGAATTTTTATTTTTATTTTCAAAAAGTACTTCTTTTAAAAATTTAAGAAAACCATTTAAAAAAAAATCAATCTAGACAAGCCCTAGCATCAGGCATATGAGAAGAATCTCTAGAGGGGCTCATTTTTGAGTTATGGAGCTTCAACTTCGTGACATGCATAGTTAGGATTTCGTCTTTCAATTACTAAATTAATCATATTTATTATCAATTCATTTTATTTCTGAATTTCATTTTATTTCTTAATTTATTCTGACGTACTAATCGCAACTTAAAAAACATTAGTGAGGAAAAACCAAAAAAGAATCTGAATCCAATATTACTTTCGCTGTAGAAGAAGGAATATATATGTCGACGTTTATAGTCCAGAAGTGTAAATTTAGTTCAACATTCTATTCAAAAGAAAAGTAAAAAGCAACTACTTTGTCTAGAAAAATCGAGCCTTTCCTTATTTGACTTCTTAATTAATGGGATGCTTTATGTTTTCTTGTTAGAAAAGATGATAAGAAAATATATATTTCATCTTAAAATTAATTTGCATTAGACGATGAAATAAGTTAGAACTGAAAGCGAGCTTAGACAACTGACAACATGGTAAAAATTATTGAAATTTTGTCTTAAAAATCAATCAGTCAATAAAAAGAGTGGTCCGTAACGTTAGGAATGTATTTTCTAACATTATATATGTGATTATCCCTTGGTCTAAAAATTAAAATTATGATACAATTTATGTTCTTAATTATTTTATATATGTATCTAACACAACTAAAATATAACCATGTGAGAACATGAAATTTCATCCACAAGTCATTGGCTTCTAAGTTTTTCTCGTTTTCTTTTTCAAAGGAGGATCAATAATAACAATAAATTTCCACTTACCTCGGATAACGACTCGAACTCAAGACTTGTAAATTTTAAGTGAAGGGGGTTATCACTGAGTTGTTTTGCGAGGTTTATAAATTTATATATAGCATATATATACTCATTTTTACAGAACTCAAGAATGTTTAAAGAATCAAGATATAAAATGTTTACATGGCATGAAGAAATAATGTGAAATGTTTATTTGTCTGTAACTTTTTTTTCTCTTGGCCCTTTCATTTCTTTTCCAATCTAAACAAAGAAAGCACAAACCTTTATGATATTTGAGTTTGTTGAGAAAATAGAAGACACACGCATACCCATAAATGCATAGCGGAAAATACACATAAAGAACATGCAATATTTTTAATGTGGTTCTGCTTTGCCTATATCCATGATCTCCCTTTGAGATAAATTCCACAATTTAACAATAATGTATTATACACGGTGATGACTTTTTGTACGAGTAGAGAAATCTAAACCCTCCCCTATAGAGTTCTTACAATAGTTCAATCATCAACAAGACTAAAACAAATATAAGACACACTCTCTCACACGTATGAGACTTTCAGAATCTCTCACCCACACCTCATAGGGTGTGGCTTTAAGGCAGACTCTTAAAGCACACCAAATACAAGTTATAAAACCCTCTATTTATAGGAGAAAAAGCTTAGCTCTCCAAAATTTCTCCTACACTATTTAAGCATCTTATAATTTAGTAATACAATTAATTGCCTTCCATAAGTTTTTTAATTTGTATGCACTTGGACTTTGAACTATAATCCAATAGAGTTTTACATATACGTGGAATCCACATATTATTAATAATGTAAATGTTCAAATATATATGTTGGTGTTGATGATATATTACCCGATGGTAAAGTAAATAAAGAAAGAAAAAAAAAAAGAGAAAGAAACAGGCACCACTTGTCCAGAGAACTCGTGTTGTTCCTCATTTTTTTCTTTTTCTTTTTTTCGTGAAGGTGTTGTTCCTCAACTGTTTTCTACAAATGGTGGATGTTTTACAGTTTATGTTAGACAACATCATAAGAAAAAAAAAGGTTTTTATCTCTAAACAAATTCAAATCTAAAATTAATCTTCCATGTTAATATAGAACTCGAAATTCATTAATGTGAGACAATTATATTATTCTAAAGTTCCAATATAATTCAAATTTATCATTCCCCTTTTATACTTTTTTATATTTTTCTAAAGTTTCAATATAATTCAAATTTATCATTCCCTTTTTTATACTTTTTTTTTCCTTTTATGTAAAAAGAAAGAAGAGAAAAAAAAATGCCAAATTCCTTTTTCATTTCGCTCAGTACACTAATCCGAAACCATCGAGAATTATCCATGGCGCTTAAGTAATTAATATACTTCAATGCCAGCTTTCACCTTAAGAATTGTGAATAAATGCTTAGCTTATTCACCAGAAATAGAAAAGACAACCGAATTTTAGAAAAGTTTTTAATTTTAGAAACGAAAGATAATTGGTCCGTGTTTCAATTCCTAACATGAAATTTCATTAAGCTAGAAAGGGATTAAAAAATTAATCTCTAAAAATAGGTAGGTGAGGTTGCAGGCAGTTTAAATAGAGGATAAAGTTGTTAAGACTATTTCCTTCATGAGTAATGACTTGAGTTTGAATCTCGAGTAGGATTAAGTTGACGGAGTTGAAAAAAAAAGGTAAAGTTTGCTAAAAACATGTAAATCTCGTTATAAATATATATGTGTCACCATTATCAATAACTATTCTAAACGATTACATCTTATATTTCCACACGTAAAAGTTATCTACTAGAATCCATCTATGTGAGAACTTGACATTTCATCCATAAGCCACTGGCTTATATACACTTTATTGTTAAACTCGGGAGCATTCAAAGAATCAGCATATAAAACAGTTCATAGAGAAAAGGATTACAAGATGCGAAAAATGTAAAACCAGGTAGTCTACTAAAAATACGTATATCTCATTATAAATGAACACCTATCATATCATTGTGAAGAATCATTCAAGATTTGTGATAAAAGTTGGAATATTAACTTGCTTTCTAAAAAGTGCCTTATAAATATTTCTGAAAGTTTGACGTGTCGAATGAATTCCAATAATAAAAATTCACTACTATAATCCATCTATGCGAGAACTTGAAATTCCAACACTTTATTGTTAAACTCCAGAGCGTTCAAGGAATCAGCATATGGAAAAGTTCATAGGAAAAAGGATTATAAGATAATGTAAAAGAGTGTAAAACCAACTTCCTTTTTCTCTCTTTCTTTTTTTTTTAAAAATAAATAAGGAGGCTAATCCAACATTACATAGAAATAAGTCGATGAAAGGAAACTCCTCTCATATCTTTTCTGAGGAAAGGTTTAATAAGCTCTGGGGGATACTTGATCTTGTGTACTCCAACAGAGAGTGTGAGACCAAAATTTGCTATCCAATCTGCGCTCTTGTTTGTTTTCCTAAAAACATGTTTGAGAGAAAAGCCCCTATTTCTTGTTATGATACTTTTGCATTCCTTGATCATTGGAAGTAGTGTTCCTTCGGTTGTGGCATGATCGGTCATCCAATGCACCAAAAGTTGTGAATCTGATTCAATCTCAAGCTTATTAAAACGTAACTCCTCTGCAATCCGAAGTCCTTCAAATTGTGCTCTTGCTTCAGTTGCATTGTTAGAGGCTACTCCTAAATTAATAGGGAACCCCAGAACCCATTTGCTCCTCTCATCTTTGAAGAGCCCTCTTGCCGCTGTCTTTCCTGGGTTTCCTTTCGAACAACTATCTAAGTTAAGTTTCATACCTCTATAAGGTGCCTTCCACCTGATAAGTTGCCATTCTTTCTTTCCTTTAGGTTGATCCTTGATGTTATCTTTCACTCTTTCTTTTACAACTGAGACATTTCAAACTCACGATTTTGTCCAAATTAGTTCGGTACAAATGTTACTTGCACACATACCAAATACTTCACCACAGCCTATTTTTAATTTTGTATATTCAACTTCTATTACGTCGAATATGTAAGAAATTTGCTTCTAAGTCTCTACGTACACAGTAGAGAACCCAAAGCTCTTAAAGTTAGGGAAGCCACAATAAGAAAGTAAAAAAATTTCTTAAGAGGGTGTTTGGATAAGCCAACAATGACAATATACATGTTTGGTAAATCAGCTTATAAATAGTTTTTGCCAACTTATAAGTCGGAAAAAAAAAGCTACATGTAGCAGCTTATTGTTTTGGCTGCTTATAAGTTACTAGTCAAACTAGCAAAAAAGACATATTTACCCATAGAAATGGCAAACATTAATTAATGACATGTCTTTTTTAATTGTTTTATAATTTAAACTATCATTGGTACTTACAAATATTTATTTACCAAAAATGTTAATAGCTTATAAATATATATTTTCTAAACACATATCAACTTGTTTATAAGCAATTTCTGCTTAAAGCACTTAAAAATAAGCTCAGCCAAACAGGCTCTTGTTCTATATACATAAAAGTTTGCCTCTAAGGGGTGAAACGAGCCCCACGTGCGTGTGTTTGTGCGTATTTAACGTTCGTCTGCACGCACATGATTATCGCACAACAAATGGCTAAATCCTCCATATCTTCTACACGTAGTCAGCCTTGATACTAACACAAACAAAAATTCGACCATTAAATTTTTAGACGAGATAATAACTCCAACATTGACACAATTATCATACCTCTCTTTAGCAAAATCTTGGCTATATCAAAGCAGCTGCAGCAGGGCTAATGTTGAACGACAACCGCACAAAGAAAGAATGTATCATAGTAATAATACCAACCCATCTTCTTAAAGGAAATTTTTTAATTTTACCCTACTTTTAAAAAATTTTCGCAAAAATACCCTTGTTTTGAAAAGCATTTCAAAAATACCCGTTTCGGTAAGTCACCTACCAAAAAAATGGTAGGTGACTTACCGTTCTCTCATGTGTCAGAGCATCTCTCGAGAAAACGGTAAGTGACTTACCGTCTGCCACGCTATCAGGAGAACGGTAAGTCACTTACCGTTATTCCCCTATAAACGGTAAGTGACGTACCCTTCATTTGTCCATTTATTCTCCTTGACCGGTAAGTCACTTACCGGATATTTATGGCTTGAACGCCTATTTAATCCCCGCTCTTTCATTCTCAGAAGACCCAACACCAAAGATCCAAATATCTTATAACCCATACATGATCTGCCTAGTATCCTTAATTTTCAAATCACCCAAAATCTTTTCAATTATCTTCCACACATACAAACTTGTATACTATTCATTTAATATTTTAGTTAGTAAGAAAATATGAATACAATATCTGTTTTTTTTATATTATGGCGGAGAAAAAATTAATGGCCCGTACGTTATCGAATATAAAACTACGAAGCCTATTTGTAAGGTCAAAATAACACATTAAACATCATACAATGAATTTGTTTATAGTGTCTATGAGAAGCTTAATTTGCATTATGGCATCGACGGGGTGGAGCTGTTGCATCGTTTCCAATCGGGGGTCGTACAGTTACTGTATCCATATTTTAGCGAGGCGGCAATCAGCAATGATGATGATTTGATGGACGTGTTTCAAATAGCGTGTAATGATAATAACATGAATAATGCTCATGTTATTGTGGAAGTAAAGGCTGACGATGTGTACAATCCGCAACGAAGCAGTGATTTCCAGTCTGGTTGCGCTGTTCTCGACTTGAATGCCGAACCATCACATTATGTTGCTGGGAGTGACATAGCGGGGCCATCTCATAATGTGAGAGTGGACTTGAACATGGACACATTTCCTTCTGAACCTGACGAAGAAGATGACGACATGGCCCTGAACGAGAACGATGCATGGTACGACGATGATGACATCTTCAATGGTAATGAAAACACTGCGAACGTTAATGCGGAATGTGAAGGCCCATCAGCTGGTGCGGGGGGACCTTCGTGTGCCGTACCGATGCACGATGTACATGAAACTGCTCCACTTCATACCGTTAGTCAAGAATACTATATGGATAGTATGAAGAAGCACAAAACACAAATATTTTGGGACGAGAAGGAATTGGCCAAAGGAATGATTTTCCCATCAAAGAAGGAGGTGATTCGGGCGGTTCAGATGTACTCGATAAAGGTACAACGTGAATATAAAGTCAAGAGGTCTGAACCAGATTTATGGGTTGTTTGTTGCGTAAATGCTTCCAACCTTAGAAATCTATGTAGGTGGGAATTGCGGGCAATTCAGAAATCCACGCATCGCTAGTTTGAAATAACAAAGTATTGGGGCGTGCATAATTGTTTCGGTGATAGGCGAAGGGCCGACCATAAAAATGTTACCGCTGTACTAGTCGATTATACGGTTATGCACTCGTAAAACACAAGCCTGATTTCGATGTGGGTTTTGTACGCGTACACATTATGGACACCTTTCACGTGAACATTTTATATGGAAAGGCATGGCGTGGCCAAAATAAGGCCATTGAAATGGTGTACAGTGATTGGGACGAGTCGTACCAGTTACTTCTGCGATTTTTTAGAGCTGTCAAGGCGACTAATCCAGGGACAATTGTAACATACAAGTTCTTCCAAGGGTCGACGCAAGGAACCAAAATTTTTGATTATGTGTTTTGGGCGTTTGCACCATGCATTGCAGCGTGGAAATATTGTCGTCCAGTGCTTACTCTCGACGGTACTCACCTGCGCGGGCAATATAAGGGCCATCTTCTAATAGCATTGACAACTGATGCGAACGGTCAGATTTTACTATTGGCATTTGCAGTTGTCGATGCAAAGATAACAGAAAGTCGGCCATGGTTTCTTTAACTGGTACGTCAGCATTTTCTACATTACATGGATGAGATTTGTATAGTGTCTGATAGACATGCAGTCGTATCTCAGCTGATGGGCAATTGCGGGTGAAGTATCGGATATGCTTGAGACACCTCAAAAGTAATGTCATGAAACAGTTCCACAACCAGTACATAAAGGACTTATGTTGGAGAGCTGGTAAGGAAAATCAAGTTCGCAAACACGTAGAAGTGATGCGAAAAATTTTGGAAGTTGACCCAACACCAAGCGGGATTGGTAAACGGGCATACTACTATCTCACCAACATAGACTGAGTGATGTGGACGCTGTGTGTTGATGGAGTTCGAGGTGGGGTATGATGACTACAAACAACGTGGAGTGTTTCAATGGTGTCCTTGTTGGGGCGAGGTATTTGTCTATTACAGCGTTAGTGTCGCACATTTTCACAAAGTGTGCTGAATACTTCTACAACCAGTCTATATATGTGAGACACTTGGCAGGACAAGAATTTGTCATCCCTGTTAGAGTCAGAGAATTGTTTGATAAGTGGGAGGCAAAGTCACACATTTATAAAGTGTTCAATTTTCACTACGAAACTAGTACAACACAGGTCAGCCGCTTGCCAGAATCATTTACTGACAGACATCCTGTACAAGTGGTCAGATTTAATGAGAAGACATGTACCTGCAGCAAGTCGACAGCCTACCATTTACCATGTTCACATGCACAGGCAATTGCACGCTATTTGAATGTAACGTTAGTCAACATTTTCTCGCTTGAATATAAAGTCGAAGCATACACAAATACGTATGCCAACCCATTTCAACCTCTGGGACACGTTGATTATTGGCCAGATGCACCTGCTTGGCAATTGCAACCCAATCGAGCCAGATTGCGGCACAGAAGTAGAGGACCCGCAAGGGGTAGGCGCATCCCTAATAAGATGGATCACTCATACTAAGTTGGTAGACGAAGGTGTTCAAATTGCGGTCAAAGTGGTCACAACGTTGCTAGGTGCCCTCAAAATTAAGCTAACATCACACAACAATAGTTCTGATATTGTTTGATGGGGATGTATCGTATTATAATCACTATGTGCAATGTTTAAAGTATTGAATGGCTTTAATGTTGAATGTGGGCCGGGATGTAATGTTTGATGTAATGTAAGTGGGTTGCTTTAATGTTTGTGCAGTTTTATCACACACAAAATTATTAAACTGAAATGTAATGCAAGTGAAACTTGTTTGTTAAAGGTAACCAATTCATATACATACATAAAAAAATAAATTACATAAAATAATAAATGACAAAAAAAAATTAATAAAAAACCAAAGCTAATGTGTCCCACACCCTGGAAGATGTCCCTTCTTCGCGCGAGGCGGCTGAACTCGTTGGGGCTGCGAGGTAGCTGGGCGCTTCCCAGCTCGCTGTGGCGGTAAATCCTCGGTCGTGGACTGCTGATCCCCACCCTGTTCGCCACTGCCCTGATCCGCACCCTGCTCATCCTGTGATGGGGCAAGATAGTCTTTAACCCGTAATGGAGATGTGGACGGGTCAGTCGATACTGGTGGTGGCATGGTCATCTGCGTCGGCTCGTACACAAACGGAGATGACATGGGTGGACGTGAGGGGCCGACTGGTGTCGATGTAAACGGATGGATACCCTGAGTAGATGAGGTATACTGCATGTAGGACGATCCAATCGGCCCCGGCTGGCCCCACTGTGGGGTCTGAGACCACTGTGTGGGAGGTGGTGGATAAGACTGGTAACCCCAATGGTAGGTCGGTGGGGGCTGCTGCTGTGGGGTATGTGCCCATGGGTATACCGGGGGGGGGGGTTGCTGTGTAGGTGTCTGGGCAGGCTGCGAATAGTACGACGGGGTGGGCTGAGATGGCGTATGGGTCCATGGGTACGTCGGAGGCGACTGAGACCACTGAGTCGGCATCGATAGCTGGGTCGATGTATTTGGTATGTCAAAATACAAGGGCGTTGCCACAATGTCGGCGTGCCTAGTCTGTTCCAGGGCACGTTGCATCTGGGACACAACATGATCCATCTCCGGCCAGAAACGTTCCTGTGCCAACGTTCCCTGGTTATAATGCTGTGATGCGCGCCGCATGTGATGAAATGCACGGCCCAATGTCGAAACCTGCAAAACATATTTAGTGAAAGGGATTGACTTCATATAATACAACATTAACAAATACGTTATGAAGTATGCCAATAATCAATGTGGTACACTTACCATAAAATGCTCGTCTTGTGCTGTCACCATATATCCCGCACGACGAGTCACCCAAGACGGATTGCCAATCTGAATGATAGAACGGCGTCGGTACCATTGCATGTACTGCTCCAGGTGCACCAGATCTGGCCTATCCTCCAAGACACCGTTCATTATAACTGCTTGTACATTGCCCCAATACCCATGCAAAGACTCCACGTCCGCTGGCTTCAACACCTTCTTACCTTTCAAATGTGATTGTGACACAAACGGTTTTGGGGCGTCTGGGATCGCCTGACGTATCCCAAACTGGTGCAACACACGATCAACTCTATGCCACTCAACCAATCCACCTCATAGCAGGGGGACCTTCGTCTTCCACCAGTCTGATCCCTCCGTACAGTAATCCAGCAAATCCCCGATAATGTCCTTATACAGCTGCCAAATAAACTGCAAAGTAAAGATGCATAGATACTTCGGGTTAATACTGTTTCGTTAACATTGAAATAAAAAGTTAACATATGGTCTAAATTTGCTATTACAAACAAACTTGGTCCGGTTGAAGCTTGTAAATAACATCGCGGTAAAGTATTAGACCCCCGTTGGCCGTGTCTATAAAGGACTTTTCCATAAGGTATAACGCCCCGCGTGGCGCGTTCGGTAAGTTCCATCCGACCTCGGCAAAGTGCATCCTGCTCAGGATGTCCTGGGGCCTGGACTCAACGAGTGTGGGCCGGAAACACTCGAACCTTTCCCATACCCACCACTGCAGATAAATATCACAGTTACGTTAATACAGTTACGAAATCATGTGATATTTACAAACAAGGTTTAATTTACTTATGCCAAATACCTGTATGAGGGTGAGCCCGCCACACAGGTATGTCCTATCAGAAAAAACAAAGGCATCCATCCCTCTGTACAGATGTGCAAGCACTGCAGCACCCTAGTTTAATCCCTTCACGCCCTCAATGTCCCGTAGAAAAAGCAGCCAATTCATGTTCCCCCAACTGCTACTGGAATCGGCAAAGAGATTAGAAACTATGTAGCCAAACATCCATAAACGGGCACGTTACACTGCGCTGGACCATCGGGCTCCTGCTGGTAAGTCATCTCATACAACCTCTTAACCTCGGACAGCCTGATCTTTCTGGTTTTCACCTCAATATGTGATTCACCCACCGTAATGCCACAAAGATCAAGGAAAAGCCCAGCCCACTCACCATACACCCGCCTCGTGGTATTTAAGTGCGGGATGGGATCACCAGACACGGGTAACCCCCATAAAACGGCCACATCCTGTAATGTGATGGTGGCCTCTTCGACAGGCAAATGAAACGTGTGTGTGTCTCTGTCCGCCACCTCTCAACGATGGCTGTCAATAAGGCGTGGTTGAGTTCATACCAACCTATCTTATAACACCCATAAAACCCTGCACGCAGTAACTCTTCCTGAACTAACGGGTGCTCAGGGGTCTGGGACAAGTACCTGTCGCCTCGCTGGGTGTGCAACTCCTTTGACGCGGTGTTTGCCGTCAAAATCTGCGTCTTGTGGTGGGCATAATGTACCAAAAGAGATGCATCCTGGGGTCTAAGGCGGACATCCATACTGTACCCTACGATCAAACAGTTATTATGCGTAAATAACATTAAATTACATAATATCTTAAAATTTCTTATAAAGTTCTTATTTAATTTCATATTAACTTATATTACTTTTCTATTCAAATAAACTACATTCAAATCTTAATAAAACACACCATCCTCCTATTAAATTTTAATAAACTATATTAACTTTTTATTCAAATGAACTTTGTTAAATTCCTAAAAATTATAAGAAATTCCTAAGGAAATTTATTGTATTTATTATTTAATAAATTATTTTGCACTAAATATTAAATTATATTACCTTTTTATTAAAATAAACCATATTCTTGTTCCTAATAAATTGTACAATTTTCCTAATAAATTACAAAAAATTATATTAATTTTCTAATCAAATAAATTTTATTAAATTCCTAGTACATTTTAAGCAATTCCTAAGGAAATTTCTTAGAAATTATTTTCCAATAAAATATATTAATTTTGCTATTAAATTATATTACGTTTCTAACCAACTAAACAACATTCTCGCTCGTAATAAATTACACCATATTCCTAATAAATTACAATCAATCACACTATATTCCTACTAAATTTGCATAAGTTTTAAATATTAAATGAGCAATTTCGGTTCTATGAAATTTCTAAAATTCATAACTTTTTCTAAAATATTTCTAAATACTATAAATCTCTAGCAAACGAAAAGGTCATACATTACAAAATTACGTTTAATACGGTTATTCATGTGCATGTCAAAAATATATAAACACACACATACATACACACATACATATATATATATATATATATATATATGCAACTAAAATAAACACATATATATTAAAACACATATAATTATGCATAAATAGTTATAGACATATTAATGTCACATGTACATATACTATATCCATACATACATGCTATATACATTACACATATACATATGACCGTATATTAACAATACGTATATACAAGTAAAAATGAATATATAACAAATAAAAAAGCAAGATTTTAGAAAACTTACAAGTAAAGGCACTTTCCTATGCGTGGGGCCAAACTTTTTTGCAAAAAAAAGGGCTGGGGGGTATTTTTTGGCTCAAAAATACTGCTGCAAGCGCCCGGGGGGGGTTTTCAGCACAGGTTGGGAAAAATGGGGAGGGGAAGGGAGGTATTTAAAACCAACAGGAACGGTAGGTCAGTAGGTGACTTACCGAAAATCTTAATTACAACGGCTTTTTTTTTTTTTGAATTTTGTCAAATCTCGGGAAACGCAATTTCGGTACGTCACCTACCGTTTCGGTAAGTTGGTAAGTGACTTATCGAAACGGGTATCGGTAGGTGACTTACCAAAACGGGTATTTTTGAAATATTTTTTAAAATAAGGGTATTTTTGTAAAATTTTTTTAAAAGTAGGGTAAAATTAAAAAATTTCCCTTCTTAAACGCTGTGCCCCTTTCTTGCAAACAGACACAACGTATTATTTGCATTGCCTCACATCATATAGTCGCTTTCGCAACTTTCCAATCAATCTTTTTCATTTTATTCCAGGTCCATACCACACTCCATGACTCTATTTGGCCATTTTTGATAAATGTTTTTCTCGTAGTGTGTGCTATATATTCCCATGATTGAGGGCCTGTTTCTATTCTTACCCCATTTGGATTCGAGTGAGGATGTCATGTAGCTACTGAAATTTAGTGGTTGTGAATTATTTATATCATACAATAAATGTGAATTGTATATAAATATACGACACGTCAATATGTTTTTTCTCCTAATTTTTTTTAACCAAGTATATTGTAAATTATATTAGTCCCAGGATAATTTTGACTGACGAAGAAAAAACATGCGTCTTGGACTTCTAGTGTGTCCTGGCATTTTTCAACGTGTCTCATAGCGTGTCTCGTAATGTTTTCCAGCATGTTGAAAAATTAAAAAAATAAAATTATCAAATACATATTAAACAAGGGCCAAAGGTAAAAAAAGAAAAAAAGTAAAAGGTTGAAACTCTAATACAATCTCAAAAGGGAGCTCTTAATAAATTTTTAACAAATAATAAAATAAAAAAATTTTAAGTAAAGTTTATAAAATACCAAAAAATGAGCTCTTGATAAATGATTGCCTATAATGTCAACTGAGAAAAAAATGTTAAAAAAGTTTGATTATAAGAACTTAATTAGTAATTTTGCATCTCAAAAAGTTAGAAAAGTAAATTTTAAATAAAATATATAAAGGACCTCTTGTTACATTTCTGCTTTAGGCCTCCAAGCTTCGTAAGCTGTCCCTGAAAGTTTGTCAAAAATGTATTTCGGAGAGTGTCAATGCTTCATAGTATATCATTTTAGGGTAAAATGTATATTATCTCTTGTGGTTTGTCTAGTTAAGTGATTACATCGCATTGCTTTTGTGATTTTTCAAAAGATCCCACTTAATCTCTTACCTTGATGTTTTTCATTCAACTTTTTGTGCATCATAAGCGTCTTTTTTTTTTGTGCATTCAAAAGCATTAAAACTTGCAATGTGTTATGTATTTTTACAAAAATACATTTGTTTTCAATTAATGACTATTAGATAATAATAAAAAAGAGACAATTGTTCCACCTTTTAAAAAATATAAGTGAGTAATATAATAAGTTTTGTAATATAAAGAATAATTAGTTAATTGAAGAAATCATAAAATAATAATCAACTGATTACGTAAATCATAGTGTAATGTGCCAACTTTTAAAAAATATAAGGATAATGTGGTGTGACAAATTATAGAGATTCAACGTGTATTTTATCCTGTCATTTATTATATTTCGCTTCTAATTATTAAATTTTTACTTATTTATAAATGATTTCCTCCACATGGACTCTTTCTCCACACACTCTAGAAGCTCGCAAACCCCACATGCTCTTTTATAATAACAGTAAACAATTAAAAAGCAAGCAGCATAAGCCCTTTTCAAGCCCCATAGCTCGGTACTTCACCATTTTCAGACAAAAAACCCATAAAGGGTCAGCATTTGCATGCAGACTTTTTCTTCTCAGAAAGAGATTAAAGAGAGAGAGAAAGAGATATGCAGAGAGGCTTGAGAAACCTCCACGTTTAAAGGGTGGGAATAAAAAAACAAAAACAAACTTCTTCACCAAGAGAGCAACAATTAGAAGTGTGTGTGTTTTGTTGCCACCTTAAGAGACTTCTGCATGCAAATGCCTAGACAAGTGTCCTAGAGAGAGACCCATTAATCAAAGCTAAGCATTACTTCTATTTTTTTTTTCTCTTTTTGTTGTTAATTCTATCTCCATTTTTATCGTTTTGTTTCTCTCTGCTGCAGCTTTTTTAGACATCCTCCATATCTTCTCCTTCACCACGTGGTTTTAGCACCTCCTATTTTTATGTCTTTTACTCTCATTTTTTCCCCCATGTGTTCTTTTGATTTTTCTCTATATTTTCTGTAATTTTTGAGTTGAGTTTGTAAAGCATTAATGGCCTCCATTCTTCGGTTTCGAAAGCTCTGCTTTTTAGAGCCAGTGAAGTGTTCTTCACTGGCCCTGGACCCATTTGAGAAATCAAGAAAAGATGATGAGAAAAACCAATTGGTTGAAACTCCGGTAGTTGAAAATAAAGTGGTGGAGAAGCCAAAGAGCAAGAGCAGCAACAGAAGGCAGCAGCCTAAAGAATGGAGGTGTGTAGATTTTTTCTTTTTTCTTTTAAGCAATGCAATCTATTCATTTAGCATAAGTATAGTGCTAAGGTTCCATTCTACACACAAAGCCCTGTTGCGCCCCCCTCGCGAGGTTTTCTTTAGCCTTGTGGACAGTTTTAAACTTAGACTGTTTGGTTTTAGGTCCTGATACCACGTTAGAGCGGTCACCACGTCATTAAAAAATTTAGCAGGTAGAGAGGATATTAGTTTTTTTTATATATTGTACTAAAGCCAAGCATTTTCACTGTTAACATCATTTTTGTGCATTGGAGTGTTAGGTGTGTAGATTCTTGCTGTTGGATGATTGGATACATCTGCACTACATGGTGGCTTCTCTTGTTTGTGTACCATTGTTTGCCTGCTAATTTGCCTGGGCTTATTAGAGTCCCTGAAGCCCCTGGGGCGAGGCTCAAGCGCGAAGGCTTAACAGCATTGCACCCTGTGGTTATGGTGCCTGGCATTGTCACGGGAGGCCTCGAGTTGTGGGAGGGCAAGCCCTGCGCTGAGGGTCTCTTCCGAAAGCGGCTCTGGGGTGGTAGCTTCACCGAAATTTTCAAGAGGTTCGTGTTAATATTATAATAAATATATAAAATATGCCCAATAATATCAGTAACTTGTTTACTGATCATTGGTCAAGAAGCAAATAATGCATAAATGCCTCTGATTTTCACGGCCTAGAAGTGTTGTTTCAACTACTGATAACTGCTCTATCCCGTTATTGTCACGGATGACCCGATCCGAAATCCATTAGTTCGAATTGCGCTTCTTGATTTTCGTTTTGTTTCAAATTCCATGCAAATAATTTGTTTCTGCTGCTGTTTTGGGAATTTAGGCCTATGTGTTGGTTGGAACATCTGTCTCTGGATAATGAAACAGGGCTGGATCCACCCGGCATTCGTGTCCGGGCAGTTCCGGGACTAGTTGCAGCGGACTATTTTGCTCCTGGTTATTTTGTGTGGGCTGTTCTGATTGAGAATTTGGCAAAAATAGGCTATGAGGGGAAGAATATGTACATGGCTGCATACGATTGGAGACTCTCCTTTCAAAATACCGAGGTAAGCTTGTTTCTCTTCTGCTTCCCCTCTTTCACAGTAGAATTTTGGCAACATAACAGATTATCTGTTTGATCAGAAGCTACAGTATTTATATTCTTTAATATCAAGTGTCTGTTTCTGTTGACATTGTATTATCTTTATTGTAGCCTTAATGTTTCAGGCAATAAATGCATTTATACTCTCTGTTCAACCAGGAGATCAGTTTATAATGACATATATGCCAGACATGTATTAATATCTGTTGGGGAAAAACATGAAAATACGAAAAATATGAGAAGAAATAACGGACACAAGAAATTACGTGGTTCGGCTTTAAAGCCTACGTCCACGGGCAGCAGAGAATAATTCTATTACTGATCACGAATGCTACAAGGCTCTCACTTTGGTTTTTCTCTCACACATAACATACTGAGTATTGCCACATATTTATAGTGCAAAGGTTTCTTAAACTTATTAAGCAGAAAAGACAACTAATTAATTATATGCTACAAAAGGTAACAAACGAATAAGGTAATATGCTAACAAGGAAATCTGCTATTCTTGTTGCCCAAGAATACGGGCCACATTCAACAAATCTCCACCTTGGCACGTATTCGCTCCAATCAATACACCATCATCCCTGCAGCCAACTGCCTCTAAGAGCTCAATGCTCCGCACCGCAAATAGCAACCAAGTCCAAGCAATGCTTAAACTTGCTGACTGGAACCACCTTAGTCATCATATCTGCTGGATTCTCATGGGTAGATATCTTCTGCACCGATATGATTCCTTGTGATACAACATCTCTGATAAAATGATATCTGATATCAATGTGTTTAGTCTTCTCATGATACATCTGATTCTTCGTCAGATGGATTGCACTCTGGCTATCACAAAAGACTGTACTTGTATCTTGCTGTAGTCCAAGATCACGAACCAAGCCTTGTAACCACATGGCCTCCTTCACAGCTTCTGCAATTGCCATGTACTTCGCTTCAGTAGTCGACAATGCGACGATGAATCAGAATGTCGCTTTCAACCGATAGCACATTCGAGAGAGTAAACACGTAACATCGAGATCTTCTCTTATCAAGGTCACCCGCAAAGTTTGAATCATAATAACCCACCAACCTCGCGCAATCTCCAGTCATCTTGCTAAATAGCAATCCTATATTCACAGTGCCACGCAAATATCTCATTATCCATTTCACCACTTCCCAGTGCGTTTTCCCAGGTGATGCCATATACCTGCTCACAACACTAATTGCATGTGAAATATCAGGTCGAGTGCACACCATAGCATACATCAAGCTACCAACAGCACTCGAGTATGGAACATGAGACATATGCTCCACCTCCTCCTCCTCAGTTTTAGATGACAAATTTGTAGACAACTAGAAATGAGCAGCAAGCGGCACACTTACAGGCTTAGCTTTAAGCATCCCGAAATGCTCCAACACCTTCTTAATATAACTCTGTTGAGACAAGAACAGCTTCCCAGCATTTCTTTATCTGTGAATCTCCATGCCAAGAATCTTCTTTGCTGCTCCAGGATCCTTCATCTCAAACTTATCACCTAGCTGCTTCTTTAATTCGTCGATTGCAGACATGCTTTTAGTAGCAATAAGCATATCATCGACATACAACAACAAGTACACAAACGAACCATCTGGAAGCCTTTTGAGATACACACAGCTGTCATAGGCACTCCTTGTGTATCCAGCACCTACCATGAATGTGTCAAATCTCTTATACTATTGCCGAGGTGACTGCTTCAACCCATACAAGGACTTCTTCAGTTTGCAAACATGGTTTTCCTTACCAGGAACTATATACCCCTCCAGTTGACTCATGTAAATTTGCTCTTCAAGATCACTATGCAAAAACGCCGTTTTCACATCTAGCTGCTCAAGCTCTAAGTCATGAAGAGCAACCAAGGCAAGTAAAACCCTGATGGAACTATGCTTCACAACCGGAGAAAACACTTCGTTGAAGCCAACACCCTCCCTTTGTGTATAACCTTTTGCCACCAACCGTGCCTTGCATCGAGGACCTTCAACCCCTGGAGTACCTTCCTTTTTCTTGTAAACCCATTTGCAACCGACAACTCGCTGTCCCTTAGGCAATTCAACAAGCTCCCACGTTTGATTCTTATGAAGAGATTCAATCTCCTCACTCATGGCACCTACCCACTGAGCAGAATCTTTCCCAGATATGGCCTCTTTGTATGAATTCAGCTCATGTCCTTCAATTGTTTCGGCAACAGTCAAAGCATAAGCAACAAGATCAGTGTATCCGTACCTTTGAGGCTCTCTAATCTGTCTCCTTTCTCGCCCGATGGCAATCTTTGTATACATTGTTCAGGCACATTTTGATCATGTACCTCAGTTGGTTGAGTCGGCTGAATTTGACTGCTACTATTGCTAGATAGAACATTTGGAACATCAGCAAATACCTCCACCTGTTCTTTGACACCGTGGTCTAAACCAGCTACCGCTTTCTCCTTTTCTTGGTCTAATAAAGCAGACTCATTGAATATGACATCCCTGCTGATGAGGAAACCTGGAGACTTTGGATCTGTGCACCACAACTTGTAACCTTTCCTCTCAGATGCATAGCCTAGAAATATGCATTTCTTTTCCCTCGGTTCCAACTTGCCATCCTTCACGTGAGCTTATGCAGGGCAACCGAACACCCTCAATCGAGAGTAGTCAGCAGGCTTACCAGACCATAACTCAAAAGGAGTTTTCAATTCAATAGCTTTGGATGGAGACCTATTCACCAAGTAGCATGCCGTATTAATGGCTTCAGCCCAAATGTCTTGACTCAAACCAGATTGGGAGAGCATACAACGAGCTCTCTCTACCAGAGTTCTATTCATGCGTTCTGCAACTCCATTCTGTTGTGGTGTCCCTACACATGTGTGGTGTCTCACAATGCCATGTTTCCTGCAGAACTCATCAAACTCTTTATTGCAATATTCCAACCCATTGTCAGTCCTAAGACGTTTAATTTGTTTACCAGTCTGCTTCTCAATCAACATCTTCCACTCGACAAATGTTGGAAACGCCTCATCTTTAGTTTTCAAGAAGTATACCCACACCATCCGAGAGTATGCATCAATGAAAGTGATATAATACCTAGCACCTTTCTTGGAAGGGACTTTATTAGGACTCCAAAGATCAGAATGAATATAATCAAGTGTGCCTTTGGTGTTCTTCTGCCCCTTGCTGAACTTCACTCTGGTTTGCTTTCCAAAGACACAATGCTCGCAGAATTCAAGCTTTCCAGTTCTTTGTCCACAAAGCAAATCCCTGTTGCTCAGCTCGGTCAGTCTCCTCTCGCTCATATGGCCCAACCTTTTGTGCCATAACTGCGTAATGTCATTATCACTCTCCTCGGATGTAACAGCTGCAACACCTGTAACTGTACTACCTCGAAGGACATATAGGCCTCCAGTCAAGTTCCCTTTCAAGAGCACAATTGCACCTTTGGTTACCTTTAAGACACCATTCTCACTTCGGAATTTGTATTCATGAGAATCCAAATGCCCAAGAGAAATCAAGTTTTTCTTCAGCTCCGGTACATGCCAACACTCGAGAGATCTTGTAATACCATCAAACATCTTGATATTTACGATGCCCATTTCCTCCACCTTCAATGAAAGATCATTGTCTAGAAAAACTTTCCCTTCTCTTTTGGAATAAGAAAAGAACCAGTCGCGCCTAGGACACATATGGAACGTTGCACCAGTATCAAGAATCCATTGATTATGCCACTGTGATCCACTCACAGTCAAAACTTCCCTGGTACTACTCGAGTTATCTCCATCACTGTCAGCACTCTCTACCACATTAGCTGAATTCTCCACCTTTTTCTTTCCCTTTTTTAGTTTTGGACATTCTTTCTTAATGTGACCCTTTTCACCACGAAACAGCGTAGCTTCCTTACTCTTGATTTTGACCTTGACTTGCTTTTCTTTCTACTCGAAGATCCCCCTCTATTCTCCGATCTCCCTCTACTCACTAAACCTTCCCCATGAACTTCTTTCCTATGTCCCGGAATATGTGTTTGAAGATCCTTCGATTTTAATGAAGTAATCACATCTTCAAAGGTAATTTTATCCCTCCCGTACAACATAGTGTCCACAAAGTTCATATATGAAGGCGATAAGGAGCATAATACGATCATAGCTTGATCTTCGTCATCAATTTTAACACCCACATCCTTCAAAGCAATAAAACAAGAGGTAAACTCATCAAGGTGTTGTTTTAGTGACGTACCTTCTTTCATTCTAAGATGATACAATCGCGTCTTCAAGTAGAGGCGATTGGTGAGAGATTTAGATGCATACAATTCCACCAAAGTATTCCAAGCCTCAACTGCTGCCGTATTCTCAGCAATCGCCAGCAATACTTCATTTGTCACGGACATATGTATTGTACTCAAGGCTTTCGCTTCGAGTTCTTCTCTCACTACTGGTTCCGTCTTTTCTGGGATCACTTCTTCAATGACTTTCCAAATTCCTTGCATTGTCATAAATGCCTTGAATCTAATCCTCCAAAGACTGAAACTCATTCTCCCGTCAAACTTCTCTATTTCAAACTTTGCACCTGTGGAAGACATCTTCGTTTGCACAAAACTCACACTTCGGGATGGAATTTGGCTGAATGGATCGCAAAAACGGATTTAGCACGTCGAAAAACCTTAGGAACACCCCTGGTCAACTTTGGTCAACACCGGTCACAGTCAAACCTGTTGGTCAAAGTCAACACCGTCCCTAAACACGTGCTTCGGAGCAGAATCTGGAAAAACAGAGCCCAAAAATGGACTCAGCACGTCGTAAAACGTGGGGTAACGCTTTGGTCAAACTCAATCAACCATCGGTCAACAGTCAACTGTCAAAGTCAAACTCTGGTCAAAGGTCAAACCTGGTCAGATTTTATTATTATTATTATTTTTTTTTTTTTGTTTTCTGGACTAGGCCCAATCCAAAAAAAAAAAACTCTTTTCTTTTCTTTTTCTTCTTAGGCTAAAAGCCCAAGCCCAAAGAAAAATTTTCCTTCTTATTTTGGAGACTACCCAAGCCCAACACAAAAAAAACACTTTCAGACCCAAAACAAAAAATACCCAAGACCTAAATAGTGAACAAGGCCACTACCGCTGGCCCCATTCGTGACCCAAGCCCAGCTGTTTCACAAAACCAAAAAACACCCCGGTCCAAGAACAAATTCAAACAACCCAAACCCAAAACCCAAAACCCAAAAAAAACCTGACCCAAACCCAAACTAAAAGACCCAACAACCCAGGCACTTGTCTTCTTCACCCGGTTTCTAACCCAAACAAAAGCAAACCCGACTCGGCTCTTGCTTGCTTTTCTGGCCACCAAACTCGTTGCCGTCGCCGTCGCCAAGGTCCTTGTCGATTGGAGAACCACGCCGCGACTTCAAAACGCTATTCTCTTGCTAGAAAAGACCTCCACCATCAAGCACAGAAGCTTTGAACTCCAAGCTTGAAGCTTCAATGACAACTCTCAATTCGGGCCACGAAACTTCACGCCGTCGGTACCAAATTGATCCTTGTTGAGCGTATAACTCAACAGAACCTTTCAATTTCCAATATGTACGCTGAAGCACCGTTGTCGACCACCTACGAAAACCCGAGACCTTTGAGTTTCGAAAAAAACGTGATTCCAGCCACCAAACATGATGCAAAGGCAACTTTTAGATTCCTTGTTTAACAATGAGCACGCCAGTACCAATTTTGTGCTTTTTCATTCAACGAAATTGTGAAGTTCAATTTCGACAGACAATGGTAATTTTAAGGCTATGTTTGGCTTGAAACTAATTTTGGCTTTTCAAGGCACTGTTTGGTTTGACTTTAATTTGGTTAAGGCTTTGTTTGGTTGAGCGTTATTTGTATGATGAGTTTTGTTTTTCCTCGCAGCGGATTAATACCTAAGTTCTAGATACCAGTTTGTTGGGGAAAAACATGCAAACACGAAGAATACGAGAAGAAATAACGAACACAAGAAATTACGTGGTTCGGCTTTAAATCCTACGTCCACAGGCAGCAGAGAATAATTCTATTACTGATCACGAATGCTACAAGGCTCTCACTTTAGTTTCTCTCTCACACATAACATAATGAGTATTGCCACATATTTATAGTCCAAAGGTTTCCTAAACCTATTAAGCAGAAAAGGCAACTAATTAATTATGTACTACAAAAGGTAACAAGCGAATAAGGTAATATGCTAACAAGGAAATCTGCTATTCTTGTTGTCCAAGAATACGGGCCACATTCAACAAAGAAAAAAATTCCCAGGGAATTCCCGCAAGAACTAGTCGGGATCCTTCTCCTTCTAGGATCAAGATTCGGTGTCAAGATGAAGGGCGGTATCACATTCACTTGCTTGCCACCCCTTTGATCCTTTCTCCCTCCCCCGGTCGCCTCGTTACCTTTTTTGCTTTCTCACATTGACTTCTTTGTGCTTTTTCATGTCTTTTCTTTTGATTCAGTTGTATTATTAGCTAATGATTCCTTTTTTCCAAGTGTGTCCGATTGGTATCACTCAATCAATAAAGCATAAATTTTTTTGACGAATCGATGTAAATTATGCCGGCACCAGGTTAAGTGTGCCTAGAATAATTTGAATGCCTGGTATGCATCTAAAATGATTTACTCAAACTTGAGACTTGTAAGTCTCGAGTGATGGATGCTATCACTGAGCTACACCTTCTTGTCATGCTTGTACTGACACTTGGCTTCACTTATTTGTTATTTTACCTATTTACAAATGCGAATAGCTAGATTGAGTTTTTTCAAAATGGACAGGTTAGAGATCAATCTCTTAGCCGATTGAAGAGCAAGATTGAGCTCATGTATTTGACAAATGGAAATAAAAAGGTGGTTGTGGTGCCTCATTCCATGGGTGTTATATATTTTCTTCACTTCCTTAAGTGGGTTGAAGCCCCTCCTCCTATGGGAGGTGGCGGTGGCCCTGGTTGGTGTGCCAAACACATCAAAGCAATCATGAATATTGGTCCAGCATTTCTGGGTGTCCCAAAGGCTGTTGGTAATATATTGTCTGCTGAGGGAAAAGATGTTGCGTTTATCAGGTTAGAATTCTCTCTATCTGCATTCTATGTGCATTCGGTTGTGATCTTGTTTCTCGTATCACTCACTCTTGATCTAATTGAAAAATTCTATGGATAAGATGCATCAACTTTAATCTTGCACTTTCAATTTTTTATTGCCATTTAAGAATATGTTTGGTCCTTGAAAATTGTGTTCAGTTTTAAGAATGAAAGGTCTTTTATTTCTTCCTTCATTTGTGTGTTGGAGAAGGCGAACAAAGAATCAGCTTATTTGCTAAATTGATCGGTGAAGAAACAACCTTTCACCATGCTTGCAAATGAGTAAATTTCTGATCAGCTACTTCATCGAATTTTCCCAGAGCTATGGCCCCTGGTCTTTTGGAATCTGAGACTCTTGGGCTTCAAACTTTGCAACATGTTATGCGGGTGTCCCGAACTTGGGACTCTGTCATTTCTTTGTTACCCAAAGGTGGAGAGACAATTTGGGGTGACACAGATTGGTCTCCGGAGGAAGAGCACGAATGTCATTCAGGGAAAAAAGGACTCCCACATTCCTCATCAGGCCAACAGAATGGAAATAATACTGGAAGGAGGGGTTTATCTGCAAAAGAGCTCACGATGTACGGAAGGATAGTTTCTTTCGGGAAGCCAGCATCAGAATTACCTTCTTCAGAGCTTCCTTCACCTGATCCTGAGGTATTATTCTTGTCATTTTTCCTAACTGCCCTCTATCAACGTCCATTACTATATCTCAATTGGATTAGCTCAATAACCTTGACTATACTAAAATCTAACTTATGTCCTACTTCAACAGAATAAGCTGTTCTACTGCTGAATTTATCAGGAAGCCAAACTTTTTAATGTTTCACTGACAAATAACTATCGTGATTTCTTCATTATATCAAAAATGAATATCTTCGAATCCCCCACATGACAATTTCAAAATAGTTCAAACAAATGACTTACAATGATGTCAATGCATAGCAATATGATTGGAAATACAAGGGGCTAACTGTATTGAATCTACTTTTTCTTGATCTTACTTGACTTCAAGGTGGTGGAACAAATCTTACTCTCTCTCTGTTACTTGTAGTTTAACCGGTTTTGCAACTCTGTTCAGCAGGCTAGTGATGCTTTTCTTTATTATCAGTGGTTTGAAAAGCACTTCCTGCTCGAAACATTACTAGTATTAGCTTATAGAAGTAAATTCTTTAGAGACCATTTGAAACGTGATTTGGTAATCTACTATGTGCAAAATATATATCTATATCTGATTATCCAAAAGGGCTTTGTCTCATTTTCTTGTTTTCATACAAATTGTTTTCTCCTGAAATTTGTCTAACAAAATGGTTATTAACTATCATACACAGGAATTTCTGCATCGAAGAGCCTCTAGAAATTCCAACATCTCATGTGGAGAAGTATGGACTGAGTATGACGAGATGAGCCGAGAGAGCATTTGCAGAGTTGCTGAAAACAAAGCCTACACTGCCAGAACATTAATAGATCTTCTCCGCTTTATTGCACCAAAGATGATGCATCGAGCTAAGCAACACTTCTCTCATGGGATAGCAGAAAATCTCGACGATCCCAACTATGATCACTACAAGTACTGGTCAAATCCTCTCGAAACCAAGTGAGCAGGACTATCACTTTACTGTATTTCAATCAAGATTTTTGCATCTTTAACAAGGTTTCGTTTCAAGGACAGATCAATACGAACAAGTAAAGTTATGACCCTGCAAATGTCATGTAGAATATTAAACTCTCGTCTTAATGGTCTGACACTTCTTTCACACTGCCTACAAACCATGAGCCCCATCTCAGAATCTTAGCTTCACCAGATCATAACATTCAGATTTTGACAAAGCTGCATATTATGAACTAAATATTTGATGGAAACTGTTGAGTAACTTATTTAGTATGACCATATCTTTCAAATCTGATGTCTCAAGACATCTAGTTTTACCCTTGCCAAAGCATTTACTATTTGGAAGTATATCTAGTCACGAAGTAATTACAAGATGAAAATTTCGTCCAGAATCAATTGAAATGCAGTTGGATTCGATTTCTTTACCGCTTACCTGGTTGTTTCCAGGTATTGTTGTTCAGCAAACTAATGATCAGTTATCTCTACCAGGCTTCCCGAAGCTCCTGACATGGAGATTTACTGTTTATATGGTGTTGGAATCCCGACCGAAAGATCATATGTCTACAAGCTATCATCTTCAGATAGGTGCAAGAGCATTCCTTTCCAAATTGATGGCTCCGCAGATGGAAGCAAGAATGGTTGCCTGAGAGGTGGGGTGTACTTCGTTGATGGTGATGAGAGTGTACCAGTTATAAGCGCTGGCTTCATGTGTGCTAAAGGGTGGAGAGGAAGAACACAGTTTAATCCATCTGGAATCTCGACATACATAAGAGAGTATCGACACAAGCCACCGGCAAATCTCCTCGAGGGGAGGGGCCTGGAGAGCGGCGCGCATGTTGACATAATGGGAAATGTTGCCTTGGTTGAGGATGTGTTACGAGTCGCTGCAGGGGCCTCCGGTAAGGAACTGGGAGGTGATAGAATTTATTCCGATATCATGAGAATGTCAGAGAAAATAAATATCCGGCTGTGATTCCAGAGTTGAAGAGAACTTGTTGAATACCAGAACATCTCGTAGTAGCTGACCGACATAGTGGGATAAGGTTTAGTTTGGTTTTAGTTTGAACGTCTTATAGAGAAAAGTTCGCGCCACATGGGAGAGCGGACGGGACTAACTGCAGTTCACTAGCAGAATTGCAACCCAAGAAAGAAATGCGGCTGATCAGGTCCTGGCCAGTTAACAACCACCAACATCCACAGTCAGTTTTCTAATTGAAAGAGTAACTTTCTCAATTTCTGTAACAAAACCAATAGTTCGAGAAATAAAATTTTGAGAGTTATTCTTTCGAGGAACTTCTTTCTTCTATTTATCCGGTCAGAGTGGGTTCGATCTTTCCTTCGACCATGGACGTAGTGGGAGTTCTATGCACTCGACTGCAATGAGACAAATCGTGACATTTTAGGGGACTAAATAGGGATGGAAATTGGGTACCGTTCGTTCTCTGTTTCTAGAGATCGGGTTTTGGGACGGGATATCAAGTGATTAATTCCAGTAACAAGTTCGAATACTAACAGGTACTTGAAATTGTTTCATTCTCATTTCAAGCCTTGTTATTTCGTTTTCATTCCGAGTCCCTAACAGGACGGATTTAAGCGAATTTTAAACGAGTCAATTGATCTCAGTTATGTTATTCATCCAATTATCATCTCCAACTACATATGATTTGGAAACTACTTAAATCAAACTAAGTCGTATTTTACTGAGAGGGATCTACGATATGCAATATGATGTCACTTATTCGCGTGAAAAGAACATATTTTATATTTTAGTATTCCTTCTGTAAGTGTTACCATATCTGTATGACATGTAGAGCTGCAAGCATCAACACGATTGGACTTGAAAGCCAAGTATAAGGCAAGTTATCGAGGTGGCCTTGCTCAATGTTATTGGATGACATGTGAGCCTTTCCATTTGTGGAGTAGAAACGGAATATTTTTTATTTTTTTTATCACAACAAATCGTTACCTGACCACTCTATTTAATCTTTAAGGACAAAAGTTAAACAACTGTAATGTCAACACACTAAGTTAATGTTTCTTAGTAGTATGTAATTTCTTGAAGTTTAGTTAATCTTAATTGACATCAATCAGTTCAATTATCAATATAAAAAATTCTAGAAGATTGGGTGCTGAAGTTACTATCGAGCTGTCCAAACTTTCTTACTTTTAATTTGTTGTGCTTTCCAGATGCACGTGATCAGAGATCCATCCTTTTTATATATAGGATAAATTATTATGGACCTTACTGTGGTCCTTTTATAGTGTATCAGTTTCTTCTATAATACAAAAAACTCTTTTATAATTTCTCCGTAGTGACTAAAAATAAGCAAATGCCCCATCCATTTAAAAAATCGTCACTTTTAACCGATCGTTTACTAAAATAACAAATTGATTTTTATACTATATAGGGGATCCGATGTACTTTTAGAGAATAAAAGGAAGGGGCCCGGGGCTTGTGCTTATTTTCAGCGAATGATCTATTGAAAATAACGATATTTTGGACGGAGGGAGGACGTAAGTTTATTTTTAGTAACTATAAGATGATTATGAAGTGGATTTTGTATCATAGGAGGTCTAATATCTTTTAGAGGATTATAGAAGCCTGTAACAATTTATCCCATATATTAAGTGGATGTTAGCTAACATTGTGTGCCTCTTATGTAGTTAAACTTAATAACATAATTACCTCCAAACAATTTTGTCACTATGTAAACAAGACATTTAATTTGCTTAAGTAACTTTTATACAAGCTATGAGTTATGACACATAATTGCTTTCTTATTATCTGTATGAGCTGTAGCACATGGACAATTAGTAAAACAGAGCATTAATTTTACAATAAGAAACGCCCAAAGGAGACTTATCAATCTTACACCAACCATATAATGTAGAATAAAGGAGGAAGAAATGTTCCTGACAAACTTGAAGGACAAGGTTTCTAATGAAGATTTGGAAAGGGTAGGACAATTGAAAGGAAAGAGTTTGTTCGATAATATCATATTGATTAGGATACAGTGTTAAACATATCACTTTATTTTATTGATTTATAACTCGCTATCTTTTGTATTGGTTTTTCTCTCCATTTTCAGTATATACATATGATTAGAATGTTATAGTACCGTAAATTTTAACATGTAAGTTCGATAAAAGAAAAAAGATTTGATCTTATAAGATCTAGCTAGCTAGCTAAGTTGAGAAAGTATGATGCACCTGTAGAAATGTAATAAAGTCATGAGCTTTTGAAGTAGTTTAGAAGCTGGAACAGCTCATTATCGAACTTCAGTAAGACACGCCAATTGAATCAGTTGAAACTCTAACATTGTTTTTTTGGGGGAAATTTCTTTTGTGTGCACTTTGGTTGCTCCTACTTGCAATAAAGGAGATATAGCCATTTTTTAATTTTAAATTGAAATATGTAATTGGTGTATTACGATCAATCTAGGGGTGGAAATCGGATCGGATTTTCAGATAATCGATTTTTTCGGGTTCGGGTTTTTTGGGTTTCGGGTGGGAAAAAAACCCGATCGGGTAGTTAAATAGTAACTATCCAGGCGGATATCGGATTTTTTGGATGCCGGATTTTTCAGATTAGGATGTTCGGATACCCGACATTTCTATGAAGCTAAAAAATACAAAATTGTTTACTCTATATATATATATATATATATATATATATATATATTATTTTTTTTGCGGTAAGTTTGCAAATACATTCATTGATAGTCAAACTAATTACATCCATATACACAAATAGCACGATGCTCAAAATTAAGCATAGGCTCCAATAAAAGAAAAGAGATTGTTCAACATGACGATAGACAAATCAACTCTTTTTAAAATATAAAGATATTTCCATCATAACTACGAACCAAACAAAAAGGAAAAATTAATAAATATTAACTATACAAATATATTTCCACATTTATCTAACTTAAACATAACAAATATTTATGCTAAATTAATGTTACATTTTGTTAATTCTAATTATATTACTCAATTCAGTTGTCTAATTTATTTACAAATAGCTTAATTATGTTATTTAACTTCTCATTACTTTTGTAGAATATTTTTTTCTCTTTTTTTAATTGTACATTTTAATATTAATGCATTATATAAAATGTGTGTTTATATATGTGTTATATTAGAATATTATGATGAATAATTTACTATGGAATGGTGTTTGTATTTTTTTCGGGTTTTTCGAATCCGGTTCGGGTAGGAAAAAAACTACCTGATATACTACCCGATATCCGATATTTTTTCAGATATCGAATTTGGATATTATCCGAATCCGAAAATTTTGC
Source organism: Cordia subcordata (assembly GCA_028554755.1). Classification (NCBI taxonomy): domain Eukaryota; kingdom Viridiplantae; phylum Streptophyta; class Magnoliopsida; order Boraginales; family Cordiaceae; genus Cordia; species Cordia subcordata. The sequence continues at coordinate 2,899,659 of JAPTOF010000007.1, forward strand.
ATTTTTTCCACCCGATCATGTTCGGATTCGGATTCGGATTCGGATTCGGGTACCCGATCCGAATTTCCACCCCTAGATCAATCAACGAGCAGAAAAAAAGTCTATAATTTTTTGTGCTTATGTAATTCGTCATGTTTTACGTCATAAACTACAATTTTTCTATATTGCGTGTCTAGATAAGAGGGCCTTTGATCACATAAAAAGCATTTATACCTGTTGTATACTGATAAGCAGTATTCATAATATGGATAAATTCTTTTGGTGCATCTTAAAAGTTGATTAGATTGACTTTTTTTTATATTTGTCGATCTAGTGTTACCAGTTCGTCTCCCTTGTAAACTTTACGTAGCTTGAGCGATCCACATTCAAGCTATCAGGTTGTCATTTTGCTTTCTTAACCTTCTAACTTAGCATAACATCTTTGATTTTCCCTTTTGTAAATCTTGTAACCATTTTATTATAGATGGACTATTTTACTACATGTGCTAATTGGTATAGAGGGCGTACAGCTCTTTACTTGAGCGAATCGGCCTGATATGAAAGCATCATTTCACCTGCAATGCGTATTACTGTTGGCTTCAAGTGAACCAAGTGGAAATTTTGGTGATAAATCATTTTGAACTCAAAGTTGTTCATTATTATTATTATTTTTATATTTCATCACAAAGTCCGAACTTAGATTATGGACTCGTTTGGATTGTCATTATCCAAAATATGTTTTTTTGATAGTTAAAATTTTAAACTTCTGAAAAATGATGAATTTGGGTTTTTTTTTTCCAAGAGTTTTGGCCTTCTTTGAAATCAAGCTAAATATTTATTTAAAAATATAATTTTTTAAAAAAATAATTTTTCATTAAAAAAAAAAAAAGCCTATTCAAACTGACCCCATCACTCTCCAAAATCCTGACCACTTAAGTTGCTGACCTCCAAATTTTTCATTAGTTGACTATGAAAAGAGAAACAAACGACTTATCAGCCCCGTCAGTGAAATATATAAGAAAACAAAAATAATAAAGAATTACATTATTGTGGTTTTGAATAAGTTCTCACGCGGAGTAGATTAAACTCCAATACATTATAAGCTAAGAAAATAGTGAATATATATATATATATATATATTTAAAAATCTGTTTTTTTTCGCTGAATAGACATTTTAAGCTCTTTCCGTTATATATGTTTCCTTTTTTTTTTAAATTAAATATTTACTTCTAGCTCTGAGTAGTACTGATAGATAATGACTCATCATATTTTAAATAATTCATAGTAGTACCCAATATTATCATAAGATACTTCTGCTCTAAATTGATATTGTATATATATGTATGTATATATATATATATGAGTGCAATTTATTTTTTCTTTCATCTCGTCTTAAGTAACATCATTTTACTTTTGTAGTCAAAATAATTTATTCTCAAGCCATTTATACTTTGAATAATTAATTAACTATAGCTAGAAAGATTAAGAATAAGCAGCGGTTTCCTGGCAATAGTTTTTGCTTATATACACCACTAAAGACGGTAATTTTACTGAATCATCGTCCACCCACTATAATGTTATGTAATATAGCTAATGAACGAATCCTTAACTTGATTGGTGAATGATGCAACTCTAGAGTTGAACAGTTCTAAGAGTTTCAATGTTTAAACCACTAATGTAGTATGACCTTTGTTTAAACCATTGTCTATGACCTCCTCCTAGTATAAGCAATGGCTGAACAAATGACGATTTTCAAATCGTTGTCTATGCATAGGTTGTGATTCGAAACTGGTGCCTATGGCCAAAAAAACCATATTCTTTATTTTTTGTAGTGTATATATCCTTGAACAAAATAATATGACACTGCAAAAGTTGCATAGAAATTAAATTTTATGAGAAATTATAGTTTCAAATTTTATGTTATTTTTAAGATGAAAAAATTTTAAATTCTATGAGAAATTGTAATTTCAAATTTTATATTATATTCATGATGAAAAAAATTAATTTCTTTTCTTTTTCTATAACAAAAAGAAGCCATTTGAATTGGAGAGAATGTTATCCTCATTTTTTATTCAGAAGTTTACAACTCAAAACTTTGATTGCTGTGCAAACATTATTTTGACAAAATAAGCCACATGCAACATTGAATTTTGCAAACAAAATGTAAAAGTATTGCTTATAAGAATGATTTTAAGAGATGTGTAACTTATTTTAGATACACCAAATTCTTTTAGCCTGACCGATCAAATTGTTTTTTTTTTTTGGCCATAATCATCGTACCTGGTCAAACTTCAATCAATAAAAAAATATTGGAGTAGTAGTCCATGAATTTGATACAAGAAAGAAACGAAAATAGTGATCTATAGATGTATACATTTCAACCAATTAGGATCTTTACCTATTAAGCTTTTGAAAATCCTATAAATACTTCATCTAAACTGATGAAATCTTAAGCTGTATTTGTCTAAGATAAGTTATTTTTCAACTGCTGAAAATATTACTAATGGATGTGTCAAGTTCTTTTCCCATCTTTTTCCTCTTTGTTTTGGGGCTTGCTATGGTCAATGGGCAGCCTCTGGTCCCTGCATTCTTCGTGTTTGGTGATTCTGTTGTTGATGTGGGCAACAACAACCATCTTTACACCATTGTGAAAGCAAATTTCCCTCCTTATGGAAGAGATTTTAACCATACAGCTACTGGAAGGTTTTGTAATGGCAAGCTTGCCACAGACTTCACAGGTACTTTCGCCGCACGGGCCCCCTAGGTGCACTACAAAGTCGCCACCTATATATATATACATATTTGGAAAAAAGTTGTACTATCATAGACGATGGTTGGCAAAAAACCGTCATCTATGACTACAATTACTGATGATTTTTTCGTGAAACCGTTGCCTATGTCTACTTTTAGCAGCGGTTCGTATAAACTCCGCCTGTATTACTACAAGTGGTGGTTTTCCAAGAATTGCCACCTATTATTGGTTCTTTTTGTGGTGGTGGGAAGCTTGCATTGCCAAAAGCAAAAGAAACCCATTCATTTCTTTTTCCTTTTTCGCCCGTGTCACCACATTGGGACATAGGGACGCAAAAGAACTATTTTTTCATTTATCTTTGTCGTGTTTCCTCGGTATTGTACAAATTCACCAATGACTTTTAAGCTTGTTTTTCTACAATATTGCAGCTGAGAACCTTGGTTTCACTTCTTACCAGCCGGCTTACCTTAGCGTGAAAGCCGAAGGAAAGACCCCCTTAACTGGGGCTAATTTTGCCTCAGGCTCTTCAGGGTATTATGAAACTACAGCAAAACTATATGTAAGATGTTGCATTGTGGTAGATATATGAAACTGTGTGCGTGTGTGTGTTAGAATTGAGTAGATAGTACTAACTAATGTGGCTTGTGGTTCTTTACATCTTTAGCATACACTCTCATTGAGCAAGCAATTGGGGCTTTACAAGGAGTATCAACAAAAGCTGATTGCAATTGTTGGGAAATCAAATGCTTCATCCATCATTTCTGGTTCAGTCCACTTTGTTAGTGGTGGGAGTAGTGACTTTGTCCAGAACTATTACATCAATCCCACTCTTTACAAGTTTTACACAACTGATCAATTCTCACACATTCTTTTACAATCCTATGCACAATTCATGCAGGTAATTAGTCAAATTAATTAGTTTATTTAATTTCCTATTTTCCTCATCATTGCTTCTCATTGGAGATATAATTAAGGTTTGTTTCAATTTCCTGTTCTTCTCCTTCCTTCTTATTATCTCCATATCATACTTCCACGAGTGATATGTTTCAACTCTCTATAATTTGTTAGTTAATTACTTCTCTGTGTTTCAAGACTCACCACATTATCTTCATATATTTTTAAAAAAGTAGTACATTACTCCCCAATGATTTATTTAATGAGCCGATCACCTCTTTATGATTTGTTTAATTAGTTGATTATCCACTTATATTTTTTAAACTTACTACATTACCCTGTTCTATTTTTTAAACAGTGGTACAATCACCTCTTTTATCTATTATTATATAATCGCCTTTAGATGAAAATAAGGAAATTTTTTGTAGAAATACATAATACATTGTAAGTTTTAATGCTCATAAATGCCAAAAAAAAAAAAAAGCTATGATGCACAATTTAAGTTAATTTATAAGAAAAACATCAAAGTAGGAGTTATACGCAATCATTTCAAAAGCACAGTAATACTGTGATAAGTTTAAACATAGATCACAGAAAATAATGTGCATTTTACCCTAATATGTAACGAGAGTTTAGTGCATCGATTGTTGTAAAATCACCAATTCTATTTGTTAAATGGAAAGGGACCTAAAATTATTGTATATTTTGTGAGAAAATTTCTTCAAACTTTGGCAGGATTTGTACAAATTGGGGGCAAGGAAGATAGGGGTGACAACATTGCCACCAATGGGATGTCTACCAGCAGTGATTACAATATTTGGTGAAGGCAGCAACGATTGCGTGGAGAAGATGAATAAAGTTGCTGTTTCATTCAACAACAAGCTTAACACCACGTCAAAGCACTTGCAAAAGAAGCTCTCTGGTCTCAACCTTGTTGTCTTGGATATCTACCAGCCCCTATATAACCTCATCAAGAAGCCAGCTGATAAAGGTAATCTTTCATCATTTCTCTTTCGTAATCTAAGCCGAACCAAGTCTTATTTGATCAAATATGATCAAATAACGTGAGTAATCCAAAAAAACGAAGAAAGTATTAGCATATTCCTTTTTTAGAACGGGCGATAGGAATTTCTTATTTACGTATTGATTCTGGTTTGGAACCAGTCTAGTGTGGTACCGACTAAAGGATATCTGACAGCTAAGTAGAGAAGTATTTATATTTTTTGACAAATATTTTTAAAAGAGGATAATTTTTTGAGGAAGGAAAGTACTTCTTTGAATATCCTGTAACCGTGAAGTATTTATAGTACTTTATATGACATTGTTCCTGGACAATAACTTTTGTTTATTATTTTACTTCGGAATGGATCTTTCCCTATAACCCATCCAGAATTTCTTATAATCAAATGTTGAGAACAAATAATTACAATATCTCTTCAAGATAATAATTGGAAAATCTCTTAGATCACTATCTTGAAGACAACCTAATTTAAAGATGTGATAATTATTTGGTATTTCATTGTTATAATTAGTGATCACTTCAGAATATTTTGTCTGACAAGAATTCAAAGGGATTAAAGTAGAAACGAGATGAAATTCTACGAATTAAAAATTATAGGTAAATCTTCAACCATTTCTAAAAGGTTAATGGAAACTATATCCCGTAAATTAAAATGGACGTCTGTCCTTGATTGTATTAGATGAAAAATTAACTGTTGGAATGACCCCTCATTTAAAAATTTAAATTTATAGAGAATAACGATATATTAAAAATATGAATACTAACTTTTGTTAGTTTTTTTTTGTAGGTTTCTTCGAAGCACGAAAGGCATGTTGCGGCTCAGGGTTGCTTGAGACATCCATATTATGTAATCACAAGTCACCCGGAACATGTGCAAATGCTTCTGAATATGTTTTCTGGGATGGCTTTCATCCTACCGAGGCCGCAAACAAGGTTCTGTCCGATGATTTGCTGGCCAGTGGCATCTCCCTGATCTCCTAAGAGAATCATCGCTACTAGAAAACGTGACACGGAATGACGAGAATTACAGACGGAAAATTTATAAGAATTTTAATAGGTTATTATATTTTGTTGACACTTTGTTAATTGTCTTTATTTTATGAAGTTCTATTGAGTAAAGTGTAATAATTTAAAGAATAATACTATCTGAAGTCTGAATTTGGATAATTTAGATTTATTTATTTACTTTTCTTAGTTAAGCAAATAATTCATCAATTCTGAAGGCGTTTTTCTCTCGATTTACTGGTAATGCATGCATCTAACTATTTCTAAATAATTTCCACCTCAACGAAAGTGTAATCTCTTATCTTTTTTAACATATTTTTACCTCCAATTGGCAATGAATAAAACAACAACATACTTAAGACAGCAAAAATAATAACGAAGAGAATGAGATAAAGGCGTCCTTATAGTATCATAACGCTATAATTATATTTAAACAATTATGACCAACTAAAGAAATTATAGCCGTACCCTTTTTAAAATTAGAATTAATTAAATTACATTAGAAACTAACAAATTATAATCAAATTAAAAATTAAAAATTATTATTAAACATTTAAATTAATAGTATTATTTTTTTATTCTTTTCTATTTAATGAATTTATTTTTCTAGTAATTATTAAATAAAATAATATCTTTCTAAAAATCTTATTTATTATTAAAATTAATTTAATTTTTGCTACTTTATATTTAAAATTTTAAGTTAATTTTTTAAATTATTATACTTATTTTTCAATTGAAAATTGTAACTCAAGAAATATTAATAATAAGAACAATGAGAGGACTTTTGTCTAAATAATTTTTAGAATTCCTTTCGTAAACTATAAAGGAATAACTTGTATAAATTTTGAAATAGAACAACTTGTCTATTTTGGTCAAGGTTGTGTAAATATTTTGGTCAAGGTTGTAAGCATATCGATAACAATATGTGAATATATGATTAATTAATTATCAACATGTAAAAAATGTGAATTGTGAATTTATAGAAATTATGATAATATAATATTAAATATTTAAATAAATTAAAAACGTATAAAAAATTACGAACATAAAATATAAAATTATAGACGTTTAATATAGAAAATATCGACATGTAATATAAATGCAGTGAATCGATACACCCCGGTAAAAGTAGAATAGGGTGAGCGGCATACACACCCTATAGAACGCAGAACCAATTCACTCTCGAAGAATCTCTCTTTATCGAATTCTTGCTTGACCATGGGCAGCAATGGCGGATCATCAGCTTCACTGGAAACACTCCCAGAAAGCACCATAATACATGACATCCTCGCAAAGCTAGACTTGGAGCCCCTTTGCTCATCAGCTTGCGTGTCCCGCACCCTTCACTCGTCTGCCTCCCGTGTTCTTGCCTCTCTCTCCTCTCTTGATCTTTCAGTAAGTCTTCTTGCCTATGCATACAAGTTCTGTATGTGTATGTTAGTTATCTTACATTCTTGGTTGCTATACGATCAGTTCAATTATGTAGTAATCTTTTGCATTTTGTTATTCTGATTTCTGCACACCACATGTTTGTTAATTTGTTTTAACATGAAAAAGAAGTGTTGTACTATCAATTCCTTTCATTGTTAAGGTGTTGAAAATTGGGTTATGCTTCATTTCTTGTTTAGCATGAATATATTTAGTTTATCCCCATATTGATTTATATGTATATGCTTAGTTATCTTACGTTCTTGATTGCTATACAATCAGTTCAGTTATGCAGTATTCTTTTAAATTTTGTTACTCTAGTAGCTGCTCACCACATGTTTGTTAACTTGTTTTAACATGAAAAAGAAGTGTTGTACTGTCAATTCCTTACATTGATAAGGTGTTGAAAAATGGGTTATGCTTCATTTCTTGTTTAGCATCAATTCTTGAAGCTGGTGGTGAAAATTTATTTCGCTTCATTGTTTATTATAGTTAGCTGCAGATGTTTGTTAAGCTTGTGAAATTTAGGTATGGAATTAACAATTCTTGAAAATTCATAGGATTTAGAAAGTTGGTCTATGCTGCATAGCTGTAGATTTCTGTTAAGGTTGTGAAAATAGTTATGCCATTAGCAATTCTTGAAAATTCATAGGAATTACCAATTGTTGAGACCTCAAAAGGAGTTGAAAATTGGAATTTGCTTTATTTCTTACTGTAGATAACTCCTATATAGCATAGTTGTGCAGGCATGATCATGTTATTTGAATGGGTATGAACTCTGAAGTTTTCATTGAGGTTTTGCATTACTTATGTGGGATATATTTGTGTGTGGTACAGGCATTTTCACCTGATGCAAGGACATTACAGGGTATTATTAGTAAGTTGAAAGGGTTGAAGAGTGTAACACTTGATTGCCTCCGTTTGGATAATTCTTCGGTTATCAAGATTCTAACACCACATATTGAAGAACTGAGTTTGTTAAAGGGTACTCTATTGTCACATCATCTTCTTGTTTCTATTGGCCGGCTATGCCCCAACTTAAGGTAAATAGGAGTTCACTGGCTTCTTCATGCGCTAGTAGCAACTTAACTAACATTAGCTTAGGTCAAGAGAGAATGTGTAGTTGTAAATCAAGTTTGTCTAATGCAAGATGTTCCAGATTTTTATATTCTTTTCTTTATTTATCACTTTTTTCTCAAACTTCTAAACTAGTTTTCAAGTATGTATTTACTGCTTGAACACTTCATATTGGTTTATGACCAAGCATAGTTACTATAGATTTTTAGGAATTTTTAATAAATTTGACACGTTATGATTACTTTGTGGTCTATATTTTCTAGAATTGTGAACATGATATGAATAATTTATGTAGAGAACAATGCTTGGGAGGATCTGGCATGCAGAGTTTCACGACACAAAAGTTTGACTTGAACTTATAATATCTAACATGCATGAACTATTGCTGCTCTTTAAAGCTTGCTATATTTTGGTGCATTGGATGTGGATTTTAGTTGTTAACATGAGCTTCTTTATCTTTTGCATCAGAGTTCTTTTGCTAGAATTGGCATCGCAAGGAGGGCCTGAAACTTTAAAGCAAAATCTGGTAGAAATGCTCAAAGGTTGCAATTACTTAGAAGTAAGTGATTTTTTGTTGTCTAATTTCTTCCTTCTATTCTTTGACTTTGATGCTATGTTCCCTCTAAACTTTAACATTACTAGTCAAAGTTTGCTTGTGCTTATGCCGGAATGTTTGGCTTTTTGCAGTCCTTAGCTTTAAAAATACGAGGAACAGAATTTCTTATGTTTGATATGCAATCTATTGAGTTCTTCCTGCCCAAAACTCTAAGGATTTTGAAATTTCAGCCAGTGGATGAAGAGGATACTGTTGAGTTTATTTGTAAACTCCAACGCAATGGAAATGTAAGAGCATCCCCAACCAACATTTGTGCCTCGCTATATCCCTGTCGTCCTTGTACATTGCAGTGCCTATCTCTTACCTTAAATGTTATATCCGATGATCTTGTTTCCTCAATTGTCCATGCTCTTCCTCTTTTGGTTGAGTTAGATCTTGAAGACAGACCTCATGCAGACCTAATAATGCCACGTGATTTGTCTGACATGGGGTTTCAGTTGTTGGGCTCTTGTCAACATCTAGCTACCCTCTCAATAGTACGAAGTAGACTGAACTACCCTGCTTCATTTAAGCATATTAATGATATGGGCATGTTTCTTCTCTCTGAGGGTTGCCAAGGTCTGAAATCAGTCAGATTTGGTGGGTTTTCTAAAGTTACAGATGCTGGCTTTTCAGCAATACTGCAATCCTGCAAAAGATTAGAAAATTTTGAAGTTCGCAGTGCACCATTGCTCTCAGACTTGGCATTTCACGATATGAAGAGGATTACCTGTTCTCTTATCGAATTGAGAATAGTGGGATGCCGTCTTATAACAAGCGAAGCATTTTCTGAACTGACCTCTTCTAGGACTTTGGAGGTTCTTGAGTTGTATGGCTGTAGGGACATAGGTGACGCCTGCTTAAGCTACCTATCAGGAATTCAAACACTCACTACACTAAATCTAGCAGGGTCAACCGATGTTACAGATGAAGGCCTTGCCATTCTTACTAACGGAAATTTACCAATCACGCGTTTGTGTCTTAGAGGTTGCGAGAGAATAACCGATGATGGAATTGCTCATTTACTGCGCGATGGAGGGAGAATCCAGCAGACATTGAAATCTCTAGATTTAGGTCACCTGCCGGGAATATCAGATGCCGCCATATCTATTATTGCTTCAGCTGGTCAGGCAGTGACTGAGCTATGCCTAAGAAGTTGCTTCTCTGTGACAGATGTTGCATTGAACACATTGGCTTCAGAGTTTACTATGCAGCAAGGAAACAGAGTATTCAGAATGCTTGATTTATACCGCTGCATTAAGTTGTCTAATAAATCGTTGAGGCTATTTCAGAAGCAAGCATTCCATGGATTGAGATGGCTTGGTGTTGGGCTTACTTCTTTGGCTAGTAAACGAGATGATTTTGATGTAATCTCTAATAAGCAACCATGGCTGACATGGTGTTTTGATGGCTGTGAAATGGGATGTCATGATGGGTGGCACTTTCACAAGCCTGATACCAGTTGAATGAAAGAGTTTTAATCATAATCAATTTCATCCCTATGTTATGCATTCTTGTACACTTCAATAAATTTAAAAGCTTTCATGTCTGTTAGTAATGGGTAAATTATACCAATGTCTGTAACAATCCTATCATCCTATCATTTATCTTTCAGTTATGAAAAATTATTACGATAATTAATAATTTTGTGTCACTTTTAGTCCAAAATTTACTTTTTGCCAAAATAAATCTCACATGAGGTGCATGTGAATTGCATTTTTGTTCTTTTGCCAAATTCAATTGAGGTGCATGTGACATTTAACAAAATTTTTAACAGAAAATCAAGTTAGGATTAATAGCAATACAAATATATTAGAAAAGGAACTAATTTGTTACAAATTTTAAACTAAAGAATATTGTTACGGGTGACAAAGATAAGAACTATTCGTATAATTTACCCATTAATAATAACGTTTGCTTTATCAACATTGTTTGGAATTTGATAATGGAAGCCAAGTGCATCCTCCTCCACGAAATTTATTTAAATGATACCGCTTGTCACGAAATAAGCCAAAAATCTAGTAACATTGGAATAGCCAGCATTCACAACATAGTAATAATCTACAATTGGAAAAATATTATTAATTTTAAACTTATATCAATTAATTAATGTCTAGTTTTAAAATAAAGTCTTAACTCCAGTTGTAGAAAACTATTTTCTTATCTTATTGATGCATTTAAAAACACTTGAGAATCATTAGCTGTTCCTGCCCATCCAATGTACACAAATGCAATTAAAATATCACGGGAACAAGCAACTATAACATTTTGCTAACAAGTATTGTTTTTCTACCACAAAAGTTTTTTGTTTAAGTGTTGGAAACCAATACCACGAAAAGTTTTTTTCATTTATGGGTACCAAGCTGCAACATGAGTACCATCTATTGCACTTGTACATTTATTTAACTAATTATCCACTATTAGTTTATATATAAAAATAATAAATGTAATCACGTATAGATATATTTCATAATGTAAAGATAAAATTAATAAGATGCAATTACATTGGAATATGGATACCATTTAAAACTATTTTGAATTTCTAGTTGTACGGTACTCCTATGCGTTGGTCAAGTGAGTATCCAAAAATAGCTAATGCCCTTATCACCATTTTACACCATTTATGAACTGATGCAGTTGAATGCTGAAATCTCTCTACCACAATTCTTTGTTGAATGCCATGACATAATATAACTAATCTATTACCATTCTTTCTTTTACGCTAACATCTCTTTTTTTTTTATAGTAAGTCTATCATTTTCAATCTATTAAACCAAAAGAATTAAATAATCATATTAAAATATTTTTTAATTCGATTCCAATTTGTCCTACTCAAAATTTACTTACCTCTACTATAAATAATTCATATCTCTTGGTCACAACCATTAAATTACTCGCATAACATTACTATTATTATCTAATAAATTGTTGTCTGGCCGACCAAAAAAGAAAGGACAAATTTCTCATACAATCCCCATTGTTTAGGGAAAAAAAAAATTAATACAGTTCTTATTATTTCAAAGGTGATTTTTTAGCTTTTACAAACCCTCAATCCAACCCAAACCTCCTCTTGTACATGTCATCGCTCTTGAGGAAGATAGACTCAACCATTTAATCATTATTTTATCCCTCACAAAAGATTATGTGACCAACACATGACCGATTAATAAAGATGAAATTGATTAAATATGTAACTTTTTAAATAATAAGAACTAAACTAATATTTTTTTATAAACGTTGAGGATTAATAAGTGAATCACTCTCAAATAATAACTAAAATGATATTTTTAAGATAATAAACAAACAAATAAATAAATGAAAAACAAAAAAAAAATCCATTGTGGAGAAAAACGTTAAAAACGTCACTAACGGTCAACGACCGAGTGGTGAGGTAGTATCCATGTGGAACCTCCTTCACCAGCAAATCTATCAATCCGTGATCTTCTCTTCTTTCTTTCTTTTCTTTAAACTAATCACAGCCACCAATCTCACACTTCAATCTCCCTCACATACCTATACATACACCTGTATATACATACATATATGTATACAAACACACATATTTATGCACACAAAACTCGCAAAGAATCGATCTAGAATCGTCTACATTTCGGAGAAACGATCTGTACAAGAAGGTCAACTGGCACATGAGCAACACTGGATCATTCACTCCTCACAATGGCGGCCTCCTCAAGCTCACCGCATCTCATTCAGTTACCGGTTCACTCTCCTCAGCTCCAGCACCTTCTCGTCACCGGCTTCTGCGTGTTCCGGTCACGTTACGGTGAGTCTCCTTCTAGAATATTCCTCCGGAACGGTCCCGATCCTCTGCGTCCGGTTCCGTTGAGGAATCTTCGTGCAATCGACTTCAAATGTTTCGCGCAATCAGCGGAGGAGACGGAGACGGAGAAGGAGACGGCCGTTGATGATGAGGATGTTAAGAGTGGGGCGCAGCAGGTGGATTCTGCTGACGTTGTGCCACGTCTTGAGTCTTCGAACGGTTCGGCTCATTCGCCGCGGACCACGGCGGCTTCCTCCGGTGACTCTTTGTCCCTCGGCATTCGCGAGCCGGTCTACGAGGTACTATTTTCTTATTTTTTCTGTATCTTTTTGGCCGCATTTGCAAAAGGCTGCATTTTGTTGAAAAAAATTTATTCTTTTCTTTGACGTTTGTAGAATTAAACATTTCTTAAGACAAAATCTCTATTATGTGATCTTATTAGTTCATCGTTATTTTATTTCAATTTTAGCAAAAATTTCATTTAATTGCTTTGTAAAGCTCTCCTAAGTTATTGCGTATAGTTGAAAGGATTATAATTTGGTTCTGAAGTTACTTTACTGGAGTTGGTACTTGATGGTGACTCATATAATTTTGTGCTATAATAGTTAGGCTAGTTTGGATTGGCTTTTTTTAAAAGTGTTTTTTTTAATAACTATTGAGGAAGTACATTTTTTAAAAAATTATGGATTCCGAAAAGAGTTGTATTTAAACTTTTTTTTCGACTTTTTCAATGGAGTCACTACTTGTAGAAGTTTTTGCAGGTAAAAAAGTGAATAGAAGTAATTTGAATATTTTCTCCAAATTATCATATAAATTGCAAAGTATATTGTCTTTTTGTCGAAAGAAATGGATAGAAAAGGAAGAAAGTTATCGGACTTTTGCGAGTCTTGGGATTCTTTGCATGTTAGCTGTGATAACTGTTTCAGTTACTTATTTCTTGCACCTCCATCAATTGTCTTCCAAAAGGTGGTGGAAGTAACTTCAAATGGCAAGATATCTACAAGGAAAATCCACAGACGGCACTTGTTGAAGTCTAGTGGTGAGCGAATCTTTTCTCAAAGTTGTATTTCCTATTCTGTGAGTTCTTTGTTCTTCAAGCTGAAAAGTTCAGCAGGATTCGTTCAGCTTAGTTCACTGTCATTAACTGATTGGACTCTACGTGATTTCTTAAAGCTATATATTATTTGTAGGGAAGTTGTAGCAATGTCCAATTAGTGTTAACCTGTGTATTACTATGCAATATGGATTACTTTATCCTATTTAAGGTACAAGTTGCTTGTATAATTTTCTCAAGTTATATATATGTAACCTTTTCAAAAGTGAAAATATATATTAAATCATCAAAAAGTTCTAAACCATCAATATCTGGTCTACTTCACTATAAATCTATCAGAATCAACAAACTTTACAGCAACCAGATTCATATTGTACTACCCCCCCCCCCCCGGGTGGGGCTCTTCCTGCTCACTGTATCTGTGAGTTGTATATTTATATACACACAGACAGGTAGATACTTTTTTTTTTGGTCAAGTACAGACAGATAGATATATCGACATATGAGTTCATTGCTATTACTTTATTGCACTCTATTTCTGTCTGATTTCAAGTATGTAACATAACAGGTCTCCGTCCTCGGGATATTCGAAGCGTTGATCCATCATTATGGTTGACAAACTCCATGCCTTCTTTGCTGGTAAGTCTAATGTTTTAATCAACTATTCTTTCTTGCTTAGGATCACTTGGATTCATTTTATGCCATATTTGCTTAGTTATTGAAGTTTCTATTCCTCTCTCAGATTCGTGAGCATGCAATTTTGTTGAATTTGGGCTCATTGAGGGCTATTATAATGCAAGAACGAGTTCTCATATTTAATTATAACCGGTAATTTGTTTTGTAGTTAATGCGTATTTATGTGTATCTTTCCAACATATTTTTTAAGTAGGGTTAAATTCAAAAAAGTCCCTAAAGTTGTGGTTTAATTTTAAATTACTCCCCATTATTTTATAAAGTTTAAATTAATCCTCAATGTTTCAAAATATAGTTAAATTGGTCCCTGATGTTAGAAAAAATTCATACTAGTCCTCAATGTTTCACAATCTTGTTCAAATTAGTCCCTTTGGCTTTACTCATTTTGGGGACTAGTTTAAATGACTTTGTGAAACATTGAGGACTAATTTGAACTTTTTTAAACATTGGGGATTAATTTGTACTTTTTCAAACAATGAGTACTAATTTGAAAAAATATGATAACATTGGGGACTTTTTGTATAATTTTCCCTTTTAAGTACATAAGTGAGCACATCTTTCTGGTGATTTAGGAAAGGAGGGAAGGCTTTCATTGATGCACTGTTGCCTCGTTTAAACCCTAAAAACATCAATGGAGGGCCATCAATGCCATTTGTACTTGAGGTCAGTTGTCAGTTTCCACATTCTCTTTTTTGTAACTGAATTTGTCTTAAGTTTTTCAGAAGCTAGAGCATCTGGCTCCAAATTGTTCATTTCTTTTCCTTTCTTGTAAAATGTCTCTATCTAGTTTTACTATCTGTCCAAAGTTATAGATTGACTATATATGGTAGAGACTGTAGAGATATTCTAGTGGAAGGAAACCCAAATCATAAATGGCCTAAACAGGCTGCTTATCACACTATAATTGTAAAATGCAGTTGCTTAGCTGCATGAAATATATGTCCGGGAGAACATTTATCGATTTTATTCTGACAAAAAAACATTGTTTTTAAAAAGTAGAAACTTTTATGCAGCAATTCTGAGTCTCATAGACCGCCGTAGACTTGTTGTATGCTATTTGGTGTTCTGTAACTGAAGCAGCAGTAATGAGAACTGTACATTACTTCAATAGAACTGTACATTACTTCAATAGAAATGTACATTACTTCAATGGACTGCATATGTTTCTTTAAAAATCTTAACATTTAAACTGATAATTTTCAGGTGGTTGAAGCAGCCTTGCATTCACGAATACAGCGATTGGAGAACAGATTGATGGACTTGGAACCACGAGTGAGTATGGGAACATAGTGAGTATGCACAAAATGTGTGTGTTTGTCTGGCATTACATGATCGAGTAGTCTCCCTTCACGGTCTGCAACCCCCCCCCCCAACCCCAAAAAAAAAAAAGAAAAAGAAACAGACACGTATGCATAACAAAACATACAAAATCCCATCAAGCTTCTTATTGCATTTGACTGAATACTGCATGATATATCAAGTCAACTGCCAGGCCTAGGGGGCTAATAAATAATCTATCTGTGCATTTTCTTCTGTTTCTGCGCCCTCAAAATCTCTTACCTATCAGATATGATCAAAATATTTTCTCTTTATGGGCCCGTTTCTGTAATATAAAGGGATGACCTTCTTTTTATTTAGTGATCTCCCAACCGAAAATATGTACCTGTGTGTGCATGAATTAAGATGGACTCACATAACTGCCTAATCATTCAGATGCGGATCACAGTACTGTATGCACACATATATACTTAAATGTTTGACGAAGTTTTCCTGAAAACATGCCTGCTCTCCTGCATGATTGCCTTGTAGCTTGGTAAAATTTAACATATGAGGAGAAGAGGAAGAAAAACTTGCATTACACATAATTGTCATATCTCTGAACCATCAAGCGTTAGTTTGTAACAAGCTGTTTGTTGCTATGTGCTGTAGGTGCAAGCTTTATTAGAGGTTTTGCCAAATCGATTAACTGCTGATATACTGGAGGAACTTCGTATCAGCAAGCAGACCTTGGTATGAAGTTTAGTTATGTCTTTGGTGTCTATCTTTTCCTCGTTTGTCAATAAGATTAAACAAAAAGGGTGATATGTATTCTCTCCATGAAAGGTTGAATTAGGTTCAAGGGCAGGGGCTCTCAAACAGATGCTGCTTGATATTCTTGAGGATACTGAAGAAATACGTCGTATCTGTATCATGGGAAGGAACTGTACACTCGGAAAAAATAGTGAGGTGGAATGTTCTGTTCCCCTGGAAAAGCAGATTGCTGAGGGTAAATCCCATATGCATTTCTTTGTACATGCTCCATTGCTAATTGTAACTTGCATTTAGATACTCTAAGGTAGCCTGATTTTATCTATCTTCATGCAGAGGAGGAGGAAGAAATTGAAATGCTTCTGGAAAATTATCTTCAAAGGTTATTTCTTGGCCCATTTCAATTCCAGCAACTAGTGAATATATTTACAATTTTTATGTGTTGGGACGGAAACTAGGATAGAAACCACAAGTACTTCAGTTGGACCGACTGAGCCCTTTCAGCACTGGAAAAGGAGGGTCAGTTCAGAATATGAAACTCTCATGAAAATTTTTTAAATTCTAGTATCAAGTGAATTCTGATAAAAGCTAGATTCATAGTACCAAGTAAATTCTGATAAAAGCTAGATTGACTAGAATGCATCATTTTATGTATCTTCTACACATGAAAAAATTAGATTTATGTTGTTGTCTAAGGTACATCAGACCTGCAAATGGCCAGTGAAGGCCTAAGGTGGCACTGCTATCCTGCCTTTAGCGAACACCAAAATATGATATTTCAGAAGCACGATGACCACTCATATGATATTCTTTCCAAATACCCTGGGCTTCATCAAGTAAACAAGGATTCAAGGACTATATTATTCTAACAATTAAAATTCGAAACAGAAACTTGCTTGAGAGAAACCTTCTCTCAAATGCTACAATAAGCTTTTTGCATGTGCGTATTGTCATCCAGTAAAATACCTTCAGATTTTGAGATTAATTTTTTTCTTTCCTTTTGTCATTTCATCTTCTGATAAAGAATTGATATTGTTGGGGAAAAACATGCAAACACGAAGAATACGAGAAGAAAACGGACACAGGAGAATTATGTGGTTCGGCCTTAAAGCCTACATCCACGGGCAGCAGGGAATAAATTATTGTTGATCAGCGAAGATTACACAAGGCTTACTCTGGTTTCTCTCACCCCACACCCCCAATGGGGTGTGGCCCTAAGGCACCTAATACAATATCTAAGCCCCTATTTATAATACACAAGTATCCTAATCCGTATTCTACAAGAAAAAGGAAACAATATACTACAAGGAAAAAGACATATTAATTATATAATACGGGCCACATTCAACAAATCCCACCTTGGCACGTATTCGCTCCAATCAACACACCATCATCCCTGCTACCAACTGCCCCTATGGGCTCAATGCTCTGCACCCTAAATAGCAACCAAGTCCAAACAATGCTTGAACTTGCTGACTGGAACCACCTTGGTCATCATATCTGCTAGATTCTCATAGGTAGAAATCTTCTGTACCGATATGATTCCTTGTGATACAATATCTCTAATAAAGTGATATCTGATATCAATTTGTTTAGTCCTCTCATGATACATCTGATTCTTCGTCAGATGGATTGTACTTTGGCTATCACAAAAGACTGTACTTGTATCTTGCTGCAGTCTAAGATCACGAACCAGGCCTTGTAACCACATGGCCTCCTTCACAGCTTCTGCAATTGCCATGTACTCCGTCTCAGTAGTCGACAATGCCACAGTAGACTGTAATGTCGCTTTCCAACTGATAGCACATCCAGAGAGGGTAAACACCTAACCCGTCAGAGATCTTCTCTTATCAAGGTCACCCGCAAAGTCTGAATCACAATAACCCACCAACCTCGCGCAATCTCCAGTCATCTTGTTAAACAGTAAACCTACATTTGCAGTGCCACGCAAATATCTTATTATCCATTTCACCGCTTCCCAGTGTGCCTTTCCAGGTGATGTCATATACCTGCTCACAACACTAACTGCATGTGAAATGTCAGGATGAGAGACCATAGCATACATCAAGCTACCAACAGCACTCGAGTATGGAACATGAGATATATACTCCACCTCCTCCTCAGTTTTAGGTGAAAAATTTGCAGACAACTTGAAATAAGCAGCAAGTGGCACACTCACAGACTTTGCTTTAAGCATCCCGAAACGCTCCAGCACCTTCTCAATATAACTCTGCTGAGACAAGAACAGCTTCCCAGCGTTTCTATCTCTGTGAACTCCATGCCAAGAATCTTCTTCGCTGCTCTAAGATCCTTCATCTCAAACTCATCACCCAGCTGCTTTTTTAATTCGTCGATGGCAGACATGCTTTTAGCAGCAATAAGTATATCATCGACATTCAACAACAAGTACACAAACGAACCATCTGGAAGCTTCTTGAGACAAACAGCTGTCATAAGCACTCCTTGTGTATCCAGCACCTACCATGAATGTGTCAAATCTCTTGTACCATTGCCGAGGCGACTGCTTCAACCCATACAAGGACTTTTTCAGTTTGCAAACATGGTTTTCGAGCCACATTCAACAGATATCATAAAGAATGTTCTCTATCCAGTTCTCCATATCTGGAATTAATCTTTCTCTATCTATTGTGGCTTCTTGTACAATTCTTCCATGAAATTTTGAAATCCACCATATTGGACTATATAAAATAATTTTCTCATTGCCCTGTGAGATGGGAAAGTCATATACATGAACTGCAGAGTGCCTCTTGAAGCTGACATCTAATTGTTTTCATAAATATTGTAAATAAGATCAAACAAAGGACTTGAGATAACAGTTAAGGACATGATGACTAGGATTAAGATTGCCCCACATACTTAGCCAGGCACAAAGTCAACGTTGTTCAGAACTACTGTTAAGAGTTCTTATCACTTTTGTCTTTGCTACTTATCTTGCCAAAATTATATCATAAATATAAATCTAATAATTCAATCATTGAGTTGATCTTTTTGAATAAATCAATTGCCTTTTTCTTTCAGTTCTGTAGAATTGACTATCTCTATTAGTTGTTTTGCAGTTCTTATGTGTTCCAATCTAATATATAGAAGTTGGTGATAAAAGTAGGACTCATTGCCTTCTTTTTCCCAGTGTTGTGTTTTGACATTGAGCATCATTGCACTGACCAGCCTCAGATTTTGTGTGCTTATGTGGCTATAGTTCTGTAGTAAGTAGAAGAATGTTGACTATTCGGAAATTCCTGCCACACATGCCGCAGCTACTTTCCCTCCATTCCCTGGTTGGAGATCCAGACAGCAGCAGGGAGGTCATTCTCCTTACATTGTTCCTTGTGAAACTTTTGAAGAGTTCCAAAAGTTGGCACATCATTCATGTTTTAAGTTTGTCCCCTCCTTATAGTTTCCCATCATCATACATGGGACATGGTATTATCCACTCATTGGTGGAAGTGGGTGAACATGCAGCCAATTCAATTTGAAAGCTCATCTGCAAGTTATTTTAAGATTGTTAGACTTGAGATGGTCCATCAAATTGTGATTTCCCCCTGCTCCCGGGGTGGAGATCCTGAGGGCAGCAGGGAGGCCATTCTCCTTATGTTGTTCCTTGTGAAACTTCTGAAGAGTTCCAGAATTTGGCATGTCATTCATGTTCTAAGTTTGTCCCGTACTTTAGTTTCCATCATAATACATGGGACAGGGTATTGTCTAGTCACTGGTCGAAGTGGGCAAACTTGCAGCCAATTCAATTTAAAAGCTCATCTGCAAGTTGTCGATTGTTAGATGTGACAGTCCGCTGAATTGTTAATTTTGAAATAGATATGTTAGATCTATATCAACCCGATTGAAGTGTTTAGGAAATGTTTCACATTCATAATAAGCACTGTAGACCTAGCGTTGTAACACCAGAAAACTGTCGCATTAACCATACAAATATGTTATGTTATCCGCTGATAGAATTTATCTCATTTGAATATATGCAAATGCCAGATGTGAATCTTGCCATGGTCAAGCAGAAAGGCTTCTTGATTCTGCAAAAGAAATGGAAGACTCGATTGCTGTTAACTTAAGGTTTGTATATCTCTTCTTGTTAGCAACATATATCTCAAAGTTGTAAATTGGGATCTGACCATAGAAATTCGATACATCTTCTCATTCTTGCCCAAATTTTCTTTCACTATAATAGAAGAAATAGCAGCTATACTCGCTTTTGCAAATTGGAATCTGATAGTTGAAACCTAGCTACATTGTCCCATTCATATATTCGTTTTCCTTTAATAGAACTAGAATTTGAGCTTTAAGTATGATTACTCATGTCAGTAATTAAATAACATAAAAAAGTCAAGAGATGAGGTAAAAGTGTATGGAGGAGTGCGAATGGCAGTATAGAGTCTGGACCTTGGAATTGGTTTTAGAGTCTGTTCGGCCTAACTTTTGAACACTCAAAAGTGCTTTCTGTGTGATCAAAAGCTGAAATTGACTTGGTTAACCTATTTTTAGAGGAACTTTTATATAAAAGTTGAGGCTTAAAAACCTAAAAAACCAAAAGGGCCAAATTGGAGCTTGGGAACTGTTTTGTAGTCATGTCAAGAATTGTTTTGTTCATTTTTCTTAAAATTACTACTATATTTTTTTAAAGTCTAATATTACCCTCAAAACAACTAAAAGCTTAACTCCTGAACTACAAGGCCAAACAATCAATGGCTTTAGGGCCCGTTTGGATTGGTATTTTTTAAAAGCGTTTTTTTTATCAACTTTTGAAAAATAGTTTTTTTTTAGAAACTGAAAATTCTGGCTTCCAAAAAATGCTGTATTTGAGCTTTTTCAGAGTTTCAGATTTTTTGGAAACTAAATCAAATGTTTATTGCAAATTTAATGTAACTTTTTGGGAAGGGGGGGGGGGGGGGAAGCCAATCCAAACAGGCCCTTAATTCAATAGCACTTTTATCTAAAGCTCTACTGCTAAAAGCTTTGCAACTCAACAGTTGAAATCTCACATCTAAATCAAACAGAGCCTTAGTTTCCTGCTTATCTTCCATCTCAAACCATCAAATATGTTGTAGGCTTTGGTATTTAGCATAAGCCATTTTCAGACTTGTGGCTTCTGCGTTTTTTGTTTGAAAAAATAAGCAAATAACATCTGTGTGTGTCTGGTGGAAAAAATTAATTTTATCTATCTCAAAAAAAAATCTACCAAATACTATGGATTGGGTATACTGAATGTGAATCTATTTATGCTAGGGGGGAAAATAAAACTAGTGAGACAGCTATTGAGTAATACTTGTAATATTCAATTAGCATAGGGAAACTGATTTTTCAATCTACAATTTGACAACTATTGATCTATAGTGATAAGTCTTACTACGTAGTTGCAAATGTTAACTTAGTCTTACTAAATAGTTGCAAATGTTATCTCCTTGCCTTTTCAGTTCAAGGAGGCTTGAGGTAAGTAGAGTGGAATTGCTTCTTCAAGTGGGGACATTTTGTGTCGCTATTGGTGCTCTGGTGGCAGGTAACAGCATCTCCGTAATGTACAAGAGATTTTAATTTTACACTTACTTTATATTGCTAGCAATTGTCCATTCCTAATTCCATTGTCTTTTCTTTATGTTATGATCCCGGAATTTTAATTTGACATATTATACTGAAAACATAATTTTTTTTTTTGAGCTAAAAATCAACAAGAGTATAAACTTGTGGAAAGCATAGTTGAACAATTATTGATTAGTAGAACTTGAACTACAAGATGTTCGAGTTGAGTGTAAGAGATTATTTTGCTAATCTAATAGGTCTACGTAATGCTAAGTCAATGGTTATTGTTGCATTTAGCAGAGCTCTCTTACATGTTTGAGGTTTTGGTGTTGATATCGCCTTGCTTCGTACTTTCTATCGCATCTAAGCATAATCAAAATGATTGCAGCATTTACATAATGCTTGTGCTTCTAGTTTTTGCAAAATATGCAACAGTGCATTAGATGATATGTTCGAAAAACAAGTTTTGTTTGGCAATAAGTATCCAGGATGTTAGATGTTTAACTTACGATTGCAATGTCTTAGAAGAAGTGTTAGCTTTCATAAGGTAGAATGAACCTCATGCCATATACAAATCACCTGTCCAGTATATACTTCATTTTCATAGGAGTGCGTCTCTGTTTCTGCTCTGTGGATATGATATCTTTTGGACATTTTTAATAACAAGAAGCCTTACCCTATTGTAGCATTTTTCATTTCCAGACTTTTTGCCCTAACTAGTTCTTTTGACTCAAGGATATCCTAAGATGTCTTTGTTTCAGTTGAGAAGTGGAATGAAAATCTTATTTGCCAAGTTATTTGAGAGAGAGACAGAGGGAGGGAGATATGTTCGTCACATTGGCAGATTAATTTTATAGAATTCCAGTTCCATTGGCACATATATACGTGATTGCGATGTAACAAGCCTTGCTAGTGATTCTGTACAGGTATTTTTGGCATGAACTTGAAGTCCTATCTTGAAGAGCATGTGGTAATTATTAACATCTCTATTTCATCATGTCTATTTGCTTGCTTTGCTTTTATCATCTCCTATTTGGACCAGTATGAGATGCTCATCTCTTCACCTTATGTGTTGTGCTGTTTGTTGCAGTTTGCTTTTTGGCTCACGACAGCAGGGATAATCGTTGGTGCTGTCGTTGGATTTTATCTCATGTACTCATATCTCAGAAGAAGAAAGATACTTTAAACACTAAAGGGTAAGTTGCATTTCAGGACGAATCTAAGATTTTTTTTTTTTTGAGTAGAAGATTATAACACATTATTTTACAATTATACATGCCATTTCTCTTTAACAAAACACAAACACTTTATGGCTAAAAACCTGCCCAGTAACGGAGAAAGATGGTGTCAACCTTGAAATACTGGACTTTGACCTAATCACTCACTTCATTCACAGGCAACGACAGAAGCCGAGGAGATTGGAAGTCTGCTAGCCCATAAACATATTGCATTCGAGCATTATAGTAGTACGATTGCTACGTGCAGGCAGGGGGTGCACACCAGATCTGTTACTCGTCTGCAACTGCAGGATTTACGCGATACTTGTAAATTGCGTATAATTATTCTAGCCAGTAACTGCAGCTGTTCAGGGGCAGAAGAATATGCTATCTATCAATGCATTCTTTCTGAATGATGCTCCGCTAGTTGCAATTCCAGGAGATTGACAAAAGTAGGCTTCTTTACAGAATACTGAAAAAGTGTTTACGCCAAGTTACAGTAGGGATAGATTTTAACAAAATTGACTCTTGTATTACTTGTCAACAGTTCAACATGCGACCACTGTATATAAAGACCTAGATTCTTTTGCTGGATACAGGTAGTAGACACATCTGTTCAATGCAAGGATTGCCTAAGCAGCGATTTTCTGGTCGAAAACTCTTGCATAGACTCAAACGGTGTTTGGGTTTGCTTTTTTTAAGCTGCTTACATGCAATTGATGCTTACAGGCAATTGGCAAATAAGTAAAGTGTTTTGATAAATATGCTATAAAATGTTAACATACTTGACAAGTATGTGCTTATAATTGTTAAAATGACTAGAAAAGACTTTTCATAAGTAGGAGAGTGTTATCCTTTTTTTTGGTCAAATCACTTTGCTTATAAACAGGTAAAAAGCATTTCTTAACATCCTTATAAGTAGGTAAAACTTACCTCCAAGCAGATTTTACGGTAATTTTTCTTTATAAGTAGGTTGCAAAGCCAAAGACCCTCTAAAGACAATAATCCTACTTGTAAGACAATAATCATAGGTGGCAGTGACAATAACCAAATTTTATATAATCAGGTATACTGCACATAAACCAACCACCATCAGAAGCATTTCCTAAAAGCAGATAATGGTCCTTGGCTTCGTACTAAAATGTTCAAGCATCAGTTAACAATTTTAGAATGTAGAATATCCATCATATAGCTAAGAAAAATAGTACGCTCACTGACAAAATCAACAATGTGGTGCTGCTGCTTGCCACGTAATTGAATTGAAACACATTTAATTAGAAAGTAATACAAATTTACAGACAATCAAATGAACCGTCTTGTTCACAAGTAGCTTACGCAATCAATACAAGCATACAATACATTACAGCAAAGAATCTTTATCTTATGGCTTGCCAATATTCAGCTTGACGCGTTCGCTTGACATCAAATTGGCCGGCTGCACGTCTACAGAATCAAGATCCACATCTTCACACCCCATGTATTTAAAAGAAAAGCTGTTCCATAAGAAAATGTAATGTCGTTTTAGATAAAATACGTATCCCACGGCATATTCGATTATCACTGGTTTGGTACTGGAAAATCACATGTAGAAAAACCACAAATCCACCATTCATCCCCCCAAAAAAATAAAAGATTCAAGGAAGATCAAGAAGAGAAAGAAAACAATATACTCAGACAAGCTCTCAGGGAAGAAAAACAAGATGCAAGATTTTCAGCCGCTGAGCATAATAACGACAAGGCCATGTTCTGAATCTGACTAGTTGATCCACAAATATGGCAACAGGCTGGGAGCATACAATTCTAGTCCATGTTCTGTTCAGATAAAATCACCTTCAAAGAATTGGAGTAACAAACATCCTCAAGTCAAAATAGTGCCAAATTTAAAGCAACTCCACCAAATATAAACTTAAAAAGCAACTCTCCAATGCTTGGAAAAGGTCAAAGCAGATGATAACAAGGATAGAAGACAGATACAGCACCTGAATACTTTCAACTACAACTATTTTGACAGGTTCATAGAAGGTTGCAATTCTTTTGAGGTCTTTGGAGCTCCATCGATGGCCATATTCCCCACTCTGATCTCCATTGCTTCCGTTTCATCTTTCTCTCTCTTCTTCTCCAAATTACGGTTTTCTATTGATTGGACAAGGGCACTAACAGAAGAAGGATTAAGCTGTTGAGGAACTGGATTCATCCATGGGTGACTAAGACATTGTGCAGCCGTAGGTCTTTTCTCAGGCACAAAGTCAAGTATGGGGATAAGAAAATCTACCATATCATTAGCGTCTTGCTCATTGAACTCATATTTTTCCATTAGCACCTTATTAAGAGGCCAGAATCGCAACCGACGAATGTGCCTTAAATCTCCGTATCTGTTAAAAAATTCACGTGAGTGTCGCCCACCTAAAGCAATCTGCAAAATAAATTAATCATGCAAAGAACAGGTAAAACCAATTTAGCAGATATGACAGACTAGCTCAATCCATCAACCAAAACTCATTCACAAAAAAAGCATGTTGGGAACTCTGACCTTCCGTGGCATCATTCCCAGTAGCTCCATCATCAGGGCCAAATGATCCTGCGTATGCAGCGGTAATACGTACACATATAACATAAGTTATTCAACTGAAGCACAATTTCATAGATAAGATATTTGTTTCAAAAACATCAACAACAATGTCCTACGTAACAACAATGACCGACAATCATTAAACTATAATCAGTTTCAAACTGCACATCGCATCCCCAACTCGCTCTTCTCACCAAAAGTGGGTGAAATAAGATACAAAGAAGAAAAGGGCAACAAGCAGAAGCTAAAACATTGCATAGAATGTTATTATTGCATGCATGATTGAAGTCACAAAACACTAACACAGCCTTAAACCATCAAATTCTAATGAAGCAAATATAAGGGTTATACAGGTGATCTGGTGATATATACAATATGCAAAACAGTGAATGTACCTTCATAGGCAGATAGTTTTCTGTTAAACATAAAACTGCTAAAAGTGGCATGCACCATGTTCTTTCTGTGTTGCTGGAACAAAAGGGCCTGTTTGGATTGGCTTTTTCAATGAATAAAGCACCTCTTTTTTTCCAATAAGTATTTTAATGGGTTTTCAAGAAAGTTAAAAGTCTGAAAAAAGCTCAAACTGGGTACTTTTCTAGAACCCGAAATTTGAGCTTCTTCAAAAAAGCTTCTTTTAAAAGATATACAAAAAAGTGTTTTCTTTTAATGTCAATCCACACAAACCCAAAGGAATTTTCTAGAAAGACCAAAAGAGGTAGGAGGACTCATAAAAGCCTTCTACGGCTATAGAATGAAACAACCAATTTTTGTCTTGAAGTGATTCCAAAGAATGCTGCATTACCAACAAAAAAGGCAAAGTATGCTCAACTAAACCAGTAGTTGTAGTTCCAAGGTCCATGTAAAGCATGCTCCCATACTAGATCCAACTCAGGGGGAATTTTGTTCATAACCACATCCCCAGAAATGTGACTAAAACTAGTTCACTAAAAATACTCCTAGAGATATAGTCAAATTCCTAGGAATCTTATATCATTGTGTTGGGTTTAAACTCAATATTCCTGGGAACCTAGATCAATTTCCAAAATGGCCCCTAACTCAAAAAGACAAAAGATATTGCATTTGTTTCTACAACCACCTTCCTTCCTTTTCGACCCCCACCTATTACACCATGTGCCCTAAAGCAAGTATGCACAAGTCGACCAGTGCCTTCTGCAAGTAAATGTCTTTTGGTTTTTAAAAGTCGGACTTACCAATATCTCCAAAAAACATTAGTTTTGATTCTGAAATGATTAGAAAATGACAAGGAACAGGAAAGAAGTTTATCATGGTAACTCTTCGAACAATTTAGTGTTTCTCGAGTTCGTCTGGACAAATAAATATTCTTCTTGACCTATCCTTCATACTTGTATGGTACAGTTGATCAAATGTTTAAATATTCATTAAAATGTCACTAGTCTTTCATGAATCTTGTTTGTCTTCCTTTGAAAAGGAAACAAGGACCCAACAAGATCGGCACTCTAGTGCAATTGTTAGCAGAACTTAGTATACAATCAAAAATGCATACAGTTTTACAGCCCTGCCTCGCCACTTATCAATTATCAAAACTATCGTTTTTTTCTGGCAGGTAATTATCAAAACTTATGGCAACTGAACATATATTTAAAATGACTCAGAAGCCTAAAAAAAAGTTTGTCTGAACAACAATACAAGCATCGAATACCCTCAAGGACAAGGAAAAGATAACACTACTAAAAAGAGGAGGAGGGAAGAAGAAGGTGTGGTTTTGGGGGGGGAGAAGGAAAAAGTAGAAAGAGGGAAATTTGGTTTGGGGAAGGGGATGAGCCAGTTGTCAAAGGCAAAAGAGGAGAACCATAAGCAAGAGGCAAACAAATTTAAGCAACAATCATTTTGGGCACAAATTTGTGTAAATAATAGTTCAAGTACAAGACTATGGTGCCAATACCTCATCTCTTTCATAGTTGTCACCACTATGAGGATCAAAGAGAACATCTCCAGTGGCAAGCTCAAAGCAAATGCAAGCAAACGACCATAGATCAGCTGAAGTTGAATATTTAGATCCTAAAATAACCTCAGGACATCTATATTGCCTTGTCTGAATATCATTTGTAAATTGCTTATATGTCCAACAAGCATTTCCAAAATCAACCAATTTACACTTGAGATCAACCTCAGCCAATAGCTTCTTCCTTGTTGAACGGCTCCCTCTCTTATGCCCTTTTTGTCCTTGGCCCTCCTTTACTGCATCACCCTTTGCTGATGTCTCTTCTGCTACTGAAGCACTGGTATGTGCTTCAGCAGAGTCACCATTGGGTTTTTCATCATTACAAGAATCTTCAGGGCTACTAGCTTCATTATCTGGTTCAACTTCCTCACAAGCATCCTTCACAGAACATTTTTGAGCTGCCCGCTTCGCTTTTCTCCGGATTTTCTTTTTCTGATTCTTGGTTAGATCCCCATTCAAACTCGTAGCATCTTTAGAAACCCCAGAGCCAGAGACAATCTTGCTCTTACTAGAAGGGAGAATCAGAGGTGAGCCTGACTTACTCGGATCTTTAGACGGATCAATCATGGAGCAAAGTAATACATTTTCTGGTTTCAAATCAGTATGTATGATTTGGAGCTGGCGGTGCAAATAGTCCAACCCAACCAAAATGTGGAAGCAAAGTTCTTTCACCTTGTGAAGAGGGACCCCTCGGTAGTCAGAATACTTAATAAGGGTCAGAAGATTGTCACCCAAGTACTCAAAAACCATGCAAACATGCTGACCATTTGGCCCTGAAAGCTTAAAGTTATCCAATAGCTTGACAACACACTTATTGTCTTCTGGATCCCCCTCAGCTATCTGCTTTAAAATTGTGATCTCATCCATTGCTGCTTCAGTGTAGTGCTGCGCACTCTTTTGAATTTTCAGCGCTACATATCTCTACTCCCAAAACACAGAAAGGAGAAATAGAATTACTTAGGTAGAATGGAAAGAATCATACGAGTAACTTGTAGATGAAATCTGAATTGACTGAAGCAGTAGATTTAAGTAGTTGACAAGGTAAGTCACACTCAATAGAAGTACATCATCGCCTCCCCCCCCCCCTTCAAAAACACCTTTTCTCTCTTCTTCCTTCTCTCTGTCTGATACACATACATGTATATGCACATGTACACGCATAGAGATCCCCACAGACTCCCACGTTTCTCACTCTTTGGACATTATAAAACATGTTTCTACTCGCATGGCAAAAAAGAACTAGAACTAGAGTTCTTAATACAATTATAAACTGATTTAGTATTACAAATATATAATTTGACAAGTGAATCAACATTCTTTTCCTTTCTTCCTTTCCCATTTGGAGAGCCTAAGTACCAATAGATATTGAACTCCATCCTCCCCCTCCTCCACCCTTCAGAAAAGATGAGCAATCCGCAAACAGTCACTGAAAACTGTACTACAAAATACAAATAGACACAACACTAAAATAAACTTATTGGCACTTCCATAGTTCCAATAAACACTTTCCCTTAAACATTACAATATTCCTTAAAAATAACTCTGACAAAATAATATTCAAGATTAAAGTACTTCCCAAGCTAAAAATCCACTTTCACAATAATATAATTCTATTTTTGCATACATATATGTCCGCTTATGTGTAGGCATATCCATACACATTTAAACCTATGTGTGTACGTCTACACATTTGTGTAAAGATAAAATTCATTTCAAATTTATGCTCTGTTTGTTATAGTCTTATTTTAAGATACTTATCCTAAAATGAGGGTAAATCTTATAAGATTTAAGAAATCTTATCATGCATCCTATGTAAATTCAAACCAAAACCATACTTTTTATCTTATAAAAAATAAGCAATCCATCCTATCTTATTTTTTACACCTATAAAATGAATAGTACATGTGATAAAATATCTTAAATCTTATAAGATATCTCCAAATTTCAATAGAATAAGCATCTTACAATAAGATCATTCCAAACACACTATTAATATAGCTAAAAAGATCACATTCACATAGTCTCCCAAGCGAATTATTTAGTATAATTTCTGCTTTCTAAACATCAAAATTAAAGTTTTTCTCTAGCTCAAATTACTCTCTTGAAATGAAACATTTTCACATATAGAGTGTAGGCATAAATTTTGAATTCATATGCAATCCACCAACACACACGAATACATATTTGATCCTGTGCATAAATTCACACACACACAGAGACATATACATATACACATATCTATATATGCAAGATTATGTGTACAAAAAGGTAAAGAGAGAGAGAGAAGGAAAGAAGATAAATACAGATTTGTGAGTGTCCCAAGCGAGCCAAACAGTGGAGAAATGGCCCCAACCGAGCTTGCTCTGCACCACGTATCGGCCGTGCTTGAATGCATCTCCGATGCGCACAGCGTGGTAACCTCCCCTCCTGTAGTCCTCCGTCCCTTCGTCCTCCGATGTGTACTCGCTGGCGTCGCTGCCGCTCCGATCATCTCCAACGTCTCGGACGCCGCCGCCGCGGCTGCCGCCGCCGTTCCTCCTCTCTTCCACCTCCGACATCGATCGGGGTTCGATGGGAACAAAAATCCCCGAGTTCCACCGGCTTCTTTAGCTACTGTGTGGAGTGTGTGTGAGAGAGAAATGGACTGTGTGTTGTGATGTGTGAAAAAATTAGGGTTCTTCCTTTAATTTGAGTCGGGAAGAGGGGTATATTTATTTATTTTTTTAACTAATTGCTTATTCATTTGTTAATGTTTTTCTTTTCTTTTTCTTTGATCTGTTTTTGTTTTTTCCTTTTCTTTTCTTTTTTTTTATTTTGCTTAATCTGTTTCCATATTTTTTAATTTTATCTGTTAAGCTTGATAGTTTTTCTCCATATCCAAACGTTTAATTCATTTCGATTTTCGACCCAGAAAAAGAGTATTCTTTTCGTTATCAATAGCATAATATAACACACATAAAAATTACATCAAGAGTTCTCATCTATAATAAAAGATATAGATTAAAAGTTGGTTTAATTAGAACGAGATACAAAAAAAATCAATTTATATGTAATTTATGTACACATGACCGGATGGCCTAATTTTTTTAGTTTTGTGTCAAATAAGCAAGTGCTTGATTGATGCCCAACAACTTTTAATATAAAAAATTTTATATTCAATTATTTATTTTTAAAAAATTTAAAAATTTTAAATTGTAATGTTATATCATGAACTTTTTTGAAATAAACTATATTCATATAACTCACATAATAAAAGAGAATCAATGGTATGGTTTAGAAAATGAGAAGATGAGACGATGAGAAATTATTAATTAGGATAGAGGAGAAGCAATTGGGGGCAACGTGGAACATATGTCAACAATTAATTGACAAAACAATCAGAAGAAAACAAGGTGGTGGATCTGGAGCAGATTTAGAGCTTGCTTGGCTCAACTTATTTCGCAACTCATAAATTTCTAAAAAAAAACACCATCTCTCACATACTCTTTATTATTTGTAACTTATAAACGCCATATAAACTTAGCCGAATATGCTGTTAGTAGGAAAATTTTTATTTTTAACCCTATTTTTTAATTTACTTCCAAAAATAACCCAGTTTTGAGGGAAGTTTCAAAAGTAAATTTTTCAAACTTATGAAGTTCGAAAACGAAGTTACAAAGTTCGACTATGTCAAGGGAAGAAAAAAAAAACAATATTATAATATGAGATATCGAACTAAAAAAGTTCGACTAAGGAATTCGAAATTTAGAAGCTCGGACTCGAACTTCTGAAGTTCGACTGCGTGGATCTCGGAAACCGGATAAGGAAGCTAGCTGTTTTCGAAATTTGAAAGTTCGAATGCGCGTATCTCAGAGTAACTGTCGCTGCACGTAACAGACAGGGCATTAAAGCAGAATCTCGAAACTCGATGTCGAATTTCTGAAATTCGAAATACATAAAATCGAACTTCTAAAGTTCGGGTAAAGTTCGAATACCCTATATACTCGAACTTTAGAAGTTCGAAAATTAGCTTTTATTCCTTGATGTCGAACTTCTGAAGTTCGACTCCTCTAGTATTTAAACCCCCCGGCCCAAACCTTCCTCTCCCATCCAAAATCTCACCTCTTTTGCTCTCTCCGGTGCTCTCTGATCCCTCTCTCATTTTTCTCCCACCCAACTCGAAAATTTAGTACAAATTTTCCACATCCTAGGATTTTGCCTAAATCTTGTAAATTTTCTCTTTTTTTTTTTTTGGTACCGAATTTATATGTTTTAATGTGTTTGTTTGTTTAATTTATATGATGTTAAATTTCAAAATTATATGTTAATTACATGTTGCCTAATACGTTTAATTTGAAAATTAGATTATTGTTTAGTTTAGTGGAATATTAATCATGTTGGTTTATTTTATATGTTAATTATATGTTGCTTAATACGTTAAATTTTAAAATTAGACTATTGTTTAGTTTAGTGGAATATTAATTTTGTTGGTTTAATTTATATGTTAATTATATGTTGATTTATTTTTGGAATATTAATCATTTTATGATGATGGGATGTATTAATCATTGTGTATATAATTTGTGTGCATATAATCAGTATACATATAATTAGTGTGAATTTATAATTATTCAATTAATCATATGGAGTTTTAGGGTTTTAGTGGCGTTTAAGGGTTTTAGTGGAATTTTAGGATTAATCATGTTAATTATTAGTCAATTTAAGATGACGTTATGTATTAATTAAGTATTAAAGTTGTAGTTCTAAAGTATTTAATATGAATTTTTATAAATTTTAAATAATATAAAATTTAAGAAATGAGAAAATTAAATTTATAGGGCATATAGTAAGTCACTAAAGTTAGGGTTTTAGTGGAGTTTTAGGATTAATTATGTTCATTATTAGTAATTTTAAGATGAAGTGATATATTAGTTCAATATTAAAGTTGTAGTTCTAAAGTAATTAGTAATAAATTTTTTGACGTTTAGAAAATGTTAAGCAGTATTAATTTTATTTGTTGTGCAACTTTAATTTGAAAATTAGATTATTGTTTATTTTAGTGGAATATTAATCGTGTTGGTTTATTTTATATGTTAATTATATGTTGCTTAATACATTAAATTTCAAATTTAGACTATTGTTTATTTTAGTGGAATATTAATCATGTTGGTTTATTTTATATGTTAATTATATGTTGATTTATTATTTGGAATATTAATATTTTTATGATGATGGGATGTATTAATCACTGTGCATATAATTAGTGTGAAATTATAAATATTAGAAAATGTAGGTGCTAGTTATTTAATTAGTATGAATATAGAAAAATTAAAATATTATGAATTTTACAAAGTTAGCAAAATTAGTTAAATATTAAAGTTGCAGTTCTAAACTAATTAGTAATAATTAGTACTTTTACATTTTTTTAATTTACTTAATGTTCATAGGATCTATGGCTCATAGACCGGCTCCTATCGATAGTTCAGTGTTATGCTATTACTATGACCACCGGGTGAATTATTTGTTGTCACCCCATCAGTTAGAGGAACACAAGATTTATAGGAGTGATAAAGAGTTATTCCTATGGACGAAGCATCTTGCTGTGCAAACAGCTTTATTGAGAGTCGAATTTTTTGGATGTTATGCGGCGCGCTTCCATCAGGTTGACAATCCTCTTATTACTGCCTTGATTGAGAGGTGGCGACCAGAGACGCATACATTTCATTTGCCTGTAGACGAGGCTACGATCACACTCCAGGATGTCGCTGTATATTGGGGATTACCGATTGTTGGTCAGGTTGTCCCGGTGCTCAACGATACTAATCGAACTCCGGAAGAGTGGCGGACACGTATTCATCAGTATATGGGGGTATATGTATCTTTGGACAAAATTAGTGGAAATTCGATTAGCATACCCCATCTGAAGGAAATGTACATAGCCCAAGGCACTCCGGAGAATCCTGAGGTGGAGGAAGCGGAACGGTGGGCCTGTTTGTGGATTTTTTTGTTATTTGGCACCCATATGTTCACTGATACGACAGGAAATAAATTATCGTTACATTGGTTAGACTTTTTGATTGACTTTGATCATATCAGTGAATATAATTGGCGGGCAGCATGCCAAGCGCATCTGTATAGATGGCTTTGTAAGGCTTGTTGCTGTGATTGTAGAGGCATGTGTGGGGCTGTCATGCTCATTCAGGTAGCACACTTAATCATCTCATTGTTGTTAATGATATTTGAAGACCTATTATTGCTTATAATATAATTGTCTCGTACAATGCAGTTTTTTGCTTGGGACAGACTCACGACTTTTAGGCCAACACTGTGTAAACAGACGGATAGGCACCATCAGAAGGATGGGCACGCTGTTCACCCTGATTTCCCGTTGCCAGGCCCACCACGCAGCTACATGTTCTTTGCGAGGAAGGATCTGAAGTGGGTTGCGAGCTGAGCTGGTTTGAACGAGGCGTGGGACATGATTGACCGTTTGCAGCCCGGTGAGGTTTGCAAAAATTTACATCTCACATTTATTACTCTCCCTTGTTAATTTACGTTGTATGTTTTATAAAATAATCTACCGTTATTGTTGTGTTCCCAGTTTATTTGGCAGCTATTCGAGCATGCAATGGGTGGTTTACCACAGTATTGTTTGCAAAATGAGGAAGCGTGGCGAGCATGTGTACCCCTCATCGTTGGTAGGCGGGTTGAGTGGCACCATCCTGATCGGGTACTTCGACAGTTCGGCATGCGGCAGACGATCCCCGGTAATCCACCAACGTGGCAGAAGCACCAGGACAGGAAAGAGAAGATTACAGCCGAACAATATAATTCGACAGTCGACATGTGGGTCAATTGGAAAAACACTGTTGTGGCGACGGAGTTAGAGGACTTTCCCGATCCTGGAGCTTTGAGGACGTATATGAGATGGTACCGAGGGATAACCATACTACATGCTAGACACCCTCAGACTAGTCATATAGACGACAGCTATGTTGCGTCGGCCCACGATAAGAACAGTCTGGGTAGTGCAATATGAATGTTTTCCCATAAATTCGAATTTAGTATGCATTGATGCAATACCTATTGACAGTGCCCGTAATTTTTTCTTTAGGCGGTATACGCTCAGCATGGAGTTAACCACAGTGGGAGTATTGTACGGCAGTACGAGGCGGGAGACTTACGAGTAGATGCGGCTACTCTTGATTTTATTGTGAGTCATCTGCAGGTTCTGCACATCAGAGGCCAGGCCGTACTTCAGCAGACCCAGCATGAGCACCTGTTGGACGACACGACAGCCATGTATGACGTTGCTCATTGGTTCATCTTTCTTCCAAAGTTTCATCGTGAAGTGTTTCTTGGGATCCTTCATTTATCAAGTTTGGAAGGAAAGGAATCAAAGAATTCACTGCAATTTCGATGATTTTATTTTTAATGTGAAAAATAGGGTGTGTATGTGCAGGAAGCCTAGAAATTGCTTGCTTAGGACTGCTATTTTTTAGGCATGAAAAATTGATGAAGCTAGACTTCAGTGACCGCACTTGGTGCTTTTGTAATTTTTGTAAATCCTTTTTTTAATGATATTCTCTTTTGCCCACCCAAAAAAAAAAAAGTGGTATTTCATAAACCATCAAGAGTGCTTGTTGTTCACCTCTCAATTAATGCTCCGTTTGTTTTGCCAAAAATAACTTATTTTAGAAAATATTTTTTTATGGAAAATTTTTTCCTAAAAACTTTCAATGTTTGATTGTCATAATAAAAAATAATTAAAAAATATTTTTAATGAAACTAAAAAAATATAATTATGTGCGCTGGCATAGGGCGGGCCTAGGTCCAAGGGGCTAGGGGCTAGGGGCTAAGGGGCAGCGAGATAGGGAAGTTGGGAGGGGGGTTAAAAGGGCTAGCCGTAAAAGATGTGATGTGATGTGTTGTGTGTCAAGGGTGGGAAAGATAGAATTTGATAAGTGTGTGGAAAATATTTTTTTGTTTTTAGAAAAGGAAAAAATTTTCAGAAAAATATCTTTATTTTACATTAACCAAGAAAATCACCTTATTTCCTAGAAATATTTTCCGCAAGACAAACGGAGTCTAATTTAGCCAATAAGTCCGTATTCGTTATTTCTTTCACTCTTCAATATGTATACATATGTGCACACACACATGGTAGATGATCTCTAATTCAATTATTTCCTCACTTTCACATATGCTATATTCTTTACATGCATAAAAATGTAGATGCCTAATTTTTTTTTTTCTAAATTGAGATGATCATTTAATAGCAATATCATATATAGTCCACAAATGCATTTCATGAATATAATTGACCTAGCTATGCTCTTTCTCTTGTTCCTTTTTTTTATTGGCTTGAGCAAGGTCACTTATAGAATGGACTCGTGCATTTTTTTTTTCTTTTTCTCTATGGCAGAAAATTACATAATCAGCTTCTTTTTAATAGTAAAAAATTCACAACGTGTAAGATTACTTTAAATCTACCCACAACATACATGTAAGGTATAATCCAACTTACACTATAGATATGAAGGTGTACCGACATATCATCTTCTTAATAAGAATAATCAAACATTAAAAAAATGCATGCATCTTCTACATTAAACCACTTGATGTAACCCCAAGAATTAGGTTTTCCTTCTCACTTAAGGACGATATAAGAGTTGGACTACTCAATTAGGTTTACTTATTGGTTAAGGATTAATGGAATAAGATTTGGGACCTTCAAAATGAATCATTATCAGCTTTAAATTCGTCTACTAAATCCTTTTACCCCAATTGAAAATGATACTAACTCCCCGATGCAATCAATAAGTTATTAAAGGAGAACGTTAAAGAGATTCTTTCTCTAAAAATAATTATTAACTAAATGGATTTGTATCTTTTTCTTAACCCACTCAGCAAAAAAGAATCATTATCAGCGTTAAACTTGTCGACCAAGTTCTTTGACCCCAATTGAAAATGGTCCTAACTCCCCGATGGAGGCATCCAGCTTGTAAGTTGTCAGGGAAGGATGTTAAAGGGATTTTTTTTGGGAAAATAATTACTAAATAAACAATGACAGCCTTTTTCTATATGGACAAATCTTTAACATTTCTAAAGGACTATGTCTCGACAAAAGAGGAAAATTAAATTAATCTATATATATTCCTCATACTAAAAGCAAATTTTTTAAGTCCTCTAAAGTTGGTCCGTACAGTAATAACATTTCTTCATATATGTATATGTTTATATGTTATTTTTATAATTTTATTAAAAGTAAATCTTTTAGTATAAAATTAAAAGCAACTTTCTTAGGCGGTTTAAAGACTTGACCCTTTTTTTGGTCATCCACACCGTCCACTCGCATTTCCTTATATGACCGTTCTATATTACAAGCCCCCAACCCCCCCCCCCCTCCAATCTCGTACGAGATTTGAACTCAAAACTTTATTTTTAAAGGAGATAAACCCAACCACTTGAACCACCTCTAATCCCTCATTAATGTTAGATTAATATTTCAATTGGTATAAAAATTTATCATTTCTAGTTATTTCCAAACTTACTATTTTCAATAATTTTTTTTGTTAGGAGTTTATTTATATTTAATGTGAGAAGATTAAAATGGTAAAACTTTAAATACATAGAATCATTTTAATTAATTTTAACGAGTATAATGTTGTACTCGTTAAATGAAATCGTAAATTATTAAGAAAGAGATTAATTCAAATTCAATATATTCTCCTTGTAGTCATATTACCACTGCGCGTCTGGTACAAAATTTCACAATATAATGTCAAAGCAAGTATCCTCTATATGTTGCCACTTGATTGCACATTTGCGTTTTTATTAGACATTGTTAAAAGTAAAATTTATAATTTTGCTACAAAGAAACATTATATAAGTAATTTGTTGGTTGACACTAATGACGAATATAAAAACTTGGGAACATAAGAAATGATGCTAAATATATATATACATATACATATACATGTATATATATATATATATATATATATATATACACACACATATACATAATATACTTTGTTCCTTTCGTTGGCAAAGGAAATTGAAATTTTGACAATTCATTTCATAATTACTGTCATTATAATTTTTAATTCTTTTTTCTTATAGTCCTTAATTTAGAAGTCACTTATAGCTAGTTGAAGATCTTAAACAAATTAGGTGACAATTATTCAATTTCAACAAATTCTTGTGGACCTCCTACTAACATTACTCGTGTCCTGTTCCCAAGATGTTTTTTTGTATTTTGAGTAGGCCTTGCGAATAATCGTTAGTTCATCTATTTCTCGCTAATCAACTCGCTACTAGAAAATTTAGATTAGTGACGGAATAATTCGAAACTAATCCGTCAGTAAATTTTGTTTAGTGATAGATTAGTGATGGAAAACATGTCTTTAAATAAGGTGCAGCCAGTATTTCATTTCTAATTAGTGTCGGATCTGTTTCGTTTTATCAGTATTTAATTGGAGCCCAAAATCTCTGTAACTAGGTAGTGAGTGATTAGAAACCGAAGTTTCGGTTGCTAATTAGAGAAAAAATGTCAATTGCTAAATTAGATACGAGAAAAGTACATGCCTTTTGGTCGCTAATTAGAGACGGCTATATAGCCGACTCCATTTGGTGGCTAATTTGAAAAAGATAAATAAATATATTTCTAGAATAGAGACAGAAATTCTATCTCTAATCGGTCTCTCTCTCTCTCTATATATACATTAATATATTAATTTGATTTTATGAGAACCTGCTATAGCTTTAAATTTTTACAAAAATTACCTAATTAATCTATTAGATCCTAAAGCAAATTTTCCAATAATAACAATGATGACGATGACGACAACAATCACCACCTCAATAATAATAATAGTAATAGATTGCTAAAAGATAAAAACAACGATTCATAGTTATATTATAGTACCCAAAAGTTATCATGGTCACAAAAAAATTACTTGTATATAAGTACATCATACAATAGCGTTGCAAACTTATCATCCAAATAGTTCATCAACTTCAAATTTTGTATCTGACTCATATTCATTATCTTCTTCAAAAAGTTCATCAAACTTCAAATTTTATATCTGAGTCATACTTATCAGCTTCTTCCTCAGCATCATCACTTTAGGCACATGCAAAACGACATCTTTTAAGATTCCAACGTTTTCAACTTAGTCTCGGAGATGTTCACACCTTTCTTCACCGTTCAAAACCTAAGAGAGAGAGAGAGAGAGAGGGAGAAAAAAAAAAAAAAGTTTATCAATTGAAAATATTAATAGTCCAAGAAACTACGTAGAAGTTTTCAGTCTAAAAGCAAAGTAGTAAATGTAGCAAAAAAAAGGTCAACTTCATGCCCTTTGGTTCTCAAAAGAGGGTAATGTGGTTGGCAGACGAAAATGACACTTATTGGCACTTTTATAACAATCGAGATTAAATTTACACTTTTCGTAAATAGGGACCAAATTAATATCTTCTGAAATAATAGAGTCCATTTGTGAAAATTTTCTATTAATTTATGACAGAATAGATTACATTTTTGGAGGTCAAACGATCACAAAAGATTACATTATTCAATGCACAAATTTTTGTTGTACAATAAAGGGGTGATAAAAGTAAAGGAGTGATCAAAGACCTAATTGTGGTATGTCTCTCATTTTTAGTGTGAGTAGATTTAGGGATTTATTCCCATTAAATACATGTTGTAATCGGCCTTTAACGTTCTTTAAAGTAAAAAAAAAAAAAAAAGGTAAAAATGTGGTTTAAAGTATTACTCTACTCTTTCATATAAGACTCATAAAGTTCAAGAAAACAATCTTAGAAATCCTTGTTTCCTCCTCAACCTCTTTTTTTTTTGGTAGTAACAATAAAGTCATAGAAGTGCTTCGTAGAAAAACGTAAACAAATTTAATTTTAAGTGACAGATTTATTCAACCTCCATAGATTCTTGTGAACTTATTATGATTTTACAGAGTTTTTTTTTTTTCTAAGAAATATAGCAAATTTCATTAAGCTCAACTAATTATTTACAAATCAACAAATTTGTCAAACTAAAATATCACCTAACCTCCACCTGCTCATAGAGATAATATTTTGTTCAGTATGAACAAATTTCCTACCACTAATAGCCTTCAACCTAATAGTACAAAGAATTTCATTAAAAGCTACTCCTTTATTAAAAATTTACCACAATGTAACCTCTGTTAAAGATTCTACGGGAGTTGTTATAAAGCTACACACGAAATGAATCTGGTAGGGAACTCAGAAGTCTATTCGTTACTTTTATGAAAATTTTTCATCAAGCTATCCGAAAATACAACTAGAATTAAAAGAGAAGTATTATATGATTCTTTAAACGTTAAGATGATTATCTAAAAAAAATTGTAAAAGATACGACAGGAGTGAGATGGTACAGTAAAGGTTAAAAAAAGGGGTAAAAATAATCCCAAAAGAACATACAATGAGATAAGAACTCTATGGAATGGTTCAAATGAGTTGAAACATGATGGTTGAAGACACCTGTCAAAAAATATGAATTTAAAAATGTTATACATCAAATAAAGAAAAATGAAAGAGAAAAGACTTAATTAAGATGAGGTAAACCGATTCTTTCATATAAAATTTCACATAACTCTCAACAAAAATTATTAACGGTCATGTTGTGTATCAAGATTTGTCAATTGTGGTCGAATTTCGCCAAATATACTGACGATCAAGTTCCACCAGTTGAGTTTCTCTTGTAACCCAAAAAAAAATGATGGATCATATCAATAATTCACCCCATTGATTATACGAGACTTAAATGGATTAAAAATTTTCAAGTGTTACAAAATTTTCAACCCAAACTAAGCAGAGACTATATTTCATGCACAAGAACCTCACTACCAAGGCAATGGGTCCCACTTGGAGAAACTTTAGATATCTCCCCAAGAAAATCATGGTCCTCCATTACAACAAAAAGAAAAAAAATCACCAAAATAGGGGATTGCTCATTTACTTTACAAAAGTTATTTATGATAAGCATGCTAGCAATATTGGATGTGAATTATTTCATAATATCATAATTTTGTGATAAGATTTGATAAGAAATAGAATGTTAATTAATTTAATTGAAGATCTAAATTTATCTAGTAATATCCTAATACAAAAAAGATTTGATCAGATATAACCCATTAATTGTTCAAATGTTGATAAAATAATGGTGATACTAAAATAAAATTACTTGCATCACCATTATTATAAAGTAACTAATAATTTAAATATATTTTTATTTTTTATTGTATCATAACGTCATAAAAAAACTCTTAAAACAAATAGCTTTTGAATGGCTTTCTTGGTAGCTACCTTTACCTTCTCCTCTAAGCTTTCGAGTACAATACACGTTCCTCCTAAGTCATAGTTGACACAATTTATTCATCATTCTCCAATGGCTACGAGGAATTTCGACTTTTCAAAAGGACTTAATCAGTAAGCAGTCCCTTTTCCCATTGCTTTGAACTTTCTTGTAACAAACCCCTACAACCACATTAAAGTTTTGCGCTAAGCTTGCCTTCGTGGCTTTTTCCATCTTCTTATTCCTTGCTTGCAAAAGATGGACTAATTTTATACACTTTGTTGCTTTTTTTTCCTAGATCTAAGAAATTGAATCTAGTACATTTTTTTTGTTCTCCAGTATTTCAATAGTCAAATTCTCCAGCCTAGCTTTTATTATCTTTAGAATTTATGCTAAACAACACGTATTAGGCTTCCTTTATTCATTCACAACACCGCTTATACGCTCCTCTTTTTTTTTCTTTCTATTAGTATGGGCTCCATGGCCATGGAAGATTCACCAACTCGTAAGTCGCCTGTGCACTTCTCTTATTTCCCCAATAGCATGGGCTCCACAACCATATAAAGTTTATTAGTAATCTGTAATAAATAAATGCAGATAATTTTTACATTTATTAAACATTAACTTAATTATAAATTTATGGTATTATTGCATGAGATGAGTTCTCTTTATTAATTAGATCTACTCTTGCATTCTATTCTTACTATTTGGGGATAATAACTTAATCACGTGTTTATCATATTCTTTTCTTTTATACGAGTACTCTTTATTATTTATGGTTAATTTACTCAAATTGACTTTATTCACACCATATGATAGGGTATTAATTTAATATCTACGAGATCTCTTTGTTAATAGTCAATGATTTCTTACATTATTCTCATTAAAACATCTACTTGTCTACATCTAATTAAAAAAGATTTTAAAAACCCATCCAATTTAATTAACATCAAAAGAAAAGAAATTAAATATTAGGGTACCTTGACTTGCTTCAAATTATGCCACCAAAAACATGAAAATTCTTTCAACCGCTTCACCCCAAAGTCTCCTCAGGTAAGAAAAGTGGGCCTTCGTGTTCTTTTGACTGTGTGTATGAGAGGCGCCATATGAATGGTAGGTCAGTTTAAAAAGTTGCGTCTAACAAAAAAATTTTTTTTTTTTAAATTTGATGTAATCAAAGCTTTGACATTGACAAGCAACAAACTGAGAAAAGAAAAAGGAAAAAAGAAAAGTATTCTCAAGTTACTTTCCGTTTTTAATAAAAAGCGAAAAAGAAAAATAAAATAACAAAAAGAAAAATCATCAAAAGAGTGACTTCCTCTCGAAGACTTCAACAGTAGCTAGACAAGCAGAGGAAGTAAACCACTGGTTGGAAAAATATGACCCAAGGGGCCGCGACAGTAATTTTAAGTCAACGGAGGGGCAAAATCGTCCCCCAAAACCCCGCCAACGCTCGTCATCCGTCGCTGACATGACATGATCATGGAAGTTAACTTATACCAATTTATCATTTTCGTGACCCGTAACTGTTCTATTTTCATTTTTAACAAATTAATTTTATAACTAACAAAATTTTTAATTTTTTTTGGTTAAAAAAAACATAGAAATTTCATGTCTAATGTACCTGAAGCACGTATTTATTTAATTTTTTAATGTTAAAATCTTGTTAGATATTTAAAGTGTTTTTTAAACGAAAAGGGTAATAAATTTTTCACCGATCTTCTTTGTCGCATCTCCACGGCCCCACGCGCGCGAGCCCACTAGCGCCCCCTCTCACGTCCACGCGCCCTCTTCTCTCGCACCTATTTAATACAGCAAACACTCCACTCTCCGACCCTGCAGCTTCAAATTCTTTGCGTTTTGTTTAAAAATCCTTTCTTGCTTTCTCTCTCTACCTATACATACACACCTATATATGTATATTTGTATATAAGTATATTATATATAGTCCTCTTGGGCCTATTTTAAGCATTACTTGAATCGTTTATATTTTTAGCTTTTTATTTGCTAATCGAAGACAATGTCGGGCCGTGGTGGTGGTGGCGGAGGACGCGGTGGCGGACGTGGCCGGGGCAAAAGTCAAGGTCAAGGACAACAGCAGTCGGGTTCGGCTGGTCGCGGTGGTGGCCGCGGGGGAGGACGTGGTCGTGGTGGTGGTGGCCGCGGCCGTGGATCGTCGGGATATGGTGCTCCGACTCCGTCTACGGCTGCTTCTTCGTCGTTGAGCGCCGAGGTTGAGCGGAAACTTACGCTTCAGCCATCGACTTCGGGCTCGGCTTCGGCTGGGCCGAGCTCCTCTCTGCAGCCTCAACCGGCTCCGGTGGGTCAGCCAGTGCAGCAACAGGTGGCTCCGGCTGTAAAGGAGGTTCAACAGCAACCACTTGCCGCGCCTGTGACGTCGTCGAAGGCGATTCGACCTCCGCCGAGACCGGGATACGGGACTATCGGCCGAAAATGCATTGTCAGAGCCAATCATTTTCTCGTTCAAGTCGCCGATCGCGACTTGCATCAGTATGATGTACGTTTGACTAACATTTATTTATACTCTCTGTACATACATACGTGTTTACATCTCTATATATCGTATGTGTATTGACACGTGTACATATTGTTTTGTTTATTTAACAATACACGTGTGTTTTTTTCTTTCTTTTCTTTTTGTGGTATACACACACACACGCGCATATATTGAAAACGTGCTCGTGTTATAATTTCGAAGTGTTCCGAGCCTTATTGGTTGTTTCTGCAGTATTTTTGTTATTTATGCATGGTTGCTTTATAAGTTTCTAAGGTGGGTAAGTCTCTTAGAACAATATGGAATGTCATGTCATTTATGAACCAGCCAAAGGATATGTTCCTTACTTTGTCGTTTGGGTTTGGTGTTTCTGGGAAACAGTTATCTATTTTATATTTTGTATGGTTGAATCTATTTACATACTGAGCTTCTGTTACATAGTTTGAGGTTTGCCGATATTGCTAGTCAGATTAAATCTCAAAGTTAATCTGTATGTTATGGCAATGTGGTCTGTAATCTTGTATATTGCCCCTTGGTATTCTCCTGTGTGTGAGCTTTGCATTCTTGAAGTCTTTTCCATTTACATGGTTCACGGGAATGAATTTGTAGGTGACAATTTCTCCTGAGGTTGCCTCAAAGAAAATCTGCAGGAGCATAATGACTAAGCTTGTTAATAGCTACAAAGACTCACACCTGGGGAAGCGAATGCTTGCCTATGACGGTAGGAAAAGTGCTTACACGGGAGGGCCATTGCCATTTAGTTCCAAGGACTTTGTCATCAAGCTTGATGATGACGATGGTAGAAGGTATAGTTTCTTTTTTTGGCCTGTTTCAAGATGTTGTCATCTATTCATAGTTGCTTTGTCTATACTTAATAAATTTGCAGGGGAGATCGTCAATTCAAGGTCAGTATAAAATTTGCTGCCAAAGCAGACCTCTATCATCTCAAACAGTTCTTGCAAGGTAGACAACTTGATGCTCCACAAGAGACTATACAAGCTCTTGATGTGGCCCTTAGGGCAACTCCCTCATCCATGTAAGACATAGATCTGCAGCTTAATGTGATAGCTTACTGTTTGCTATTCCTTATGTTGAAATTATTGTAATTATGAAGAGCATTGACTATATTAGAACTGTGATGGGTAAGTCTGTTTCCCTTTTGATTGCAGTTATGAAGTTGTGGGAAGGTCATTCTTCCATCCCGATCTGGGCAACTACGATGAGCTTGGTAATGGTGTAGAGTATTGGAGAGGTTTCTATCAAAGTCTACGTCCAACACAGATGGGACTCTCACTCAACATAGGTATGAGATCACTTCAAAGCCCATATTCTTTACATTCTATGTGTTATCTAGTGGCTTAAGTTGTTTTCATGATTTCCATATTGCAGATATGTCCGCAAGAGGATTTTATGAGCCAATTCTGGTCAACGAGTTTGTTGCTAAGTACTTCAACA
The DNA here is from genome assembly GCA_028554755.1 of Cordia subcordata. NCBI lineage: Eukaryota > Viridiplantae > Streptophyta > Magnoliopsida > Boraginales > Cordiaceae > Cordia > Cordia subcordata. Next base: position 2,944,565 of record JAPTOF010000007.1, read on the forward strand.
AGGATTTATCAAGGCCTCTATCTGATCAAGATCGTATTAAGGTAGTCCACTCTAACTATCCAGCATGGCGGAACACACACGCACTCTCTCTCTCTGTTGCTCATATATTGCTAGTTTGATTTGCTGATCAAATTATGAAGTTTGTAAGTCTACTAGTAATGTACATTCTTCTTTTCTTGGATCAACTTCTTTTATTCGGCTGATCTTTAGTTCTTCAGCATAATGTTTCTGTAGCCTCTCTCTGTCACCCTCTCTCTTTCTCTTATTTCTTGCTTTTTGTTGCTAATTTCTAGCTGAAGAAAGTTCTCAAAGGTGTGAGAATAGAGCTCAACCATCAAGGGTACAAGAGACGATGCAAAATCTCAGGGTTGTCACCTAAAACGTTGCAGCAAACAACGTAAGATAAGTTTTTGAAAAATGTTTATCTATTTTGCGTTTGAAATTTGTCGATCTGGACAAGTCACATAGTTGTGTCCTTCTTTTTTCTTGAGTTAAAAACATGAATTACATTTGCTGTCTTTGATTTAGTGTCCGTGTACAAGTGTGTGATCATTGTTTATGAGCAAATATGATTGTTTGAGGCATTTTGATTTGTGATTCCCACCTTTCATCCTATTCCAACTTACATTGTCTTTGCTATGTGCTACATTTACTTCAGAAGAAGATGTTCTCAGCTTTTGCTGATATAGGCTGCCTTTCAATTTCATGACTTTACTCTTCTTTTATCTTCTTAATATTGCAACAGAAACTTGTGTTCTGATATCTCTCTGATTTTGTTATCTTGTAATCATTCTGATAAACTCGTTTGTGGTTTCTCGCTCTCTCGGAATGAAACTTTGTTTTACCCTTTTGGTTGTGTAGGTTTCTTGATGAAACAGGAGTCCAAAAGTCTGTTGTGCAGTATTTTCAGGAGAAATACCACATTTCACTGAGATATACCTCTTTGCCTGCACTTCAAATTGGGAGTGATGCTAAACCTGTTTATCTGCCTATGGAGGTTGGCTGTCCTCTCTAAGTAGTCCTGTGCAAATGCTTTTTGAATGATTCTATCTATCATGGTTCCTGACTATGGTAGTACTTGTATCGTAGGTTAGCAAAATTGTTGATGGCCAACGATATACTAAAAGGTTGAATGAAAGACAGGTGACTGCGTTGCTGAGGGCAACCTGTCAACGCCCTCAAGCAAGGGAGGGTGACATTAGGGAGGCACGATAATCTTCTGGAGTTTTCCTTGTCTCAATAAATATATTTTATTAATTCAATCTGCTCCCTTCTACCTTCCTTAGACTGAATCTTTTCTTTTTTCCTCTTTTGCTCAATATTTTAGATGGTTAAGTACAATAAGTACAACAGTGATGACCTAGTAAGTAAGGAATTTGGAATTCAAGTTCGGCCTGAACTAACTACTGTTGAAGCTCGGGTGCTTCCTCCACCGATGGTAAGTGCTAAGTTTCCATTTGTTCTATGAACTAGATTGTTATCAGCTCAATTAGTTTTGACGTGTCCATTTATTGTGTTCTAGCTCAAGTATCACGAGACTGGACGGGAATCACGGGTTGATCCAAGAGTAGGCCAATGGAACATGATTGATAAGGTTAATTGTCTTTTCTTGTTTTCTTTATTTCTTCTGTTTGTTTGTCTTAATTAGAGTCTTTGTCCCAAGGAAATACATAGCTTGTCAGCCTTGTTATCTCTTTTTGAGTTTATCCTCATTTTTACTTGTATGGTTTGTGTTGGACCCAATGTGCTTAGAAGTCAGTCATGTGCGCAATGTTTTCCCATTCCTTTTCGATACAGTAGCATTTACCAATAGCCAATGATTTTCCTAATCTCGATGAGCAATCGATATCTATATCATTTGTTCAGAAAATGGTTAATGGTGCCAAGGTGGAGTTCTGGACCTGTGTCAGTTTCTCGAGATCTAATCTTGATGCAGGCAGGTTCTGCAATGACTTAATTAGCATGTGTTGCAGTAAAGGAATGGTAAAGTTTCGTTGTACTGTACATGCATTCTGTCCTTTTAGTTTCTCTAGATACCAAAAAGATAACAGGAGTTTGTTTACATTGCATTTGCTTTGGCAGGATTTCAACCCCAAACCTTTGCTTCCAATTAATTATGCCAACCCAAGTCAAATCGACAAAGTTCTTTCTGATATTCATGCACACTCGACTGCAAAACTTAATAGCATGGGACAAGCAGGGAAGCAACTTCAGTTGCTAATTGTTATACTGCCTGATGTTACTGGCTCTCATGGTTAGTTACAGAAGCACAGTATGGATTTCGTTAATCAGCACTGTTTCTTAACTCTATGCTGGAATTTGATAATCTACATGGTGGTGCTCTGAGACTATGTTCTGCTTCTCACAGGTAAGATAAAGAAAAAATGTGAAACAGAATTGGGGATTGTGTCGCAGTGCTGTCAGCCGAAGCAAGCTGCAAAGGGTGGCAAACAGTATCTCGAAAATTTGGCTCTGAAGATAAATGTGAAGGTGTGTTTTTCCCCAGGCAAACAACGTCCTTATTGTCTAAAAAGAATTAACTTGTTTGCTTTTTGCTCCCTTTTAACTATGCGTTTGCCGATTATATTGCTAGGCTGGTGGTAGAAACACGGTTTTGGAGCGAGCTATTCAGAGAAATATACCATTTTTGACTGATATGCCTACAATTATCTTTGGTGCTGATGTAACTCATCCTCAGCCCGGGGAGGATTCAAGTCCTTCTATAGCTGCAGTATGATGCGCTGGCATCCTCTCTTTGCCCTTTCTACTTGTAAATGAAGGCAACATTCTAGTTTAATTATCTTTATCTACAGGTGGTGGCATCAATGGATTGGCCAGAGGTAACGAAGTATAGGGCGCTGCTATCTGCACAGCCTCACAGGAAAGAAATAATCATAGATCTTTACAAGAAATATGAAGATCCTAAACGAGGCATTGTTCATGGGGGATTGATAAGGTTGATCTTTTCAATTGAACTTCAGTTTCTTTTTTTATTTGTTTATCCACTCTCTTTTCTTATCTTTCCTTCCTTTTTGCAGAGAGCATTTGATTGCATTCAGGAGGTCAACTGGGCAGAAGCCTGCTAGGATCATATTCTACAGGTTAAGATTTACCGACTGGGTGTAGGTATATAATTTTATGTTTTCGGTTACACTGATGTCAATGTGCTGGTATTGGATTTCAAATGACAGGGATGGTGTTAGTGAAGGCCAATTCAATCAAGTTCTGTTAGATGAGATGGATGCAATAAGACAGGTGTTTGATTGCCTTTGAAGTCATTGCAGATTTCATGTATCCTTCCGACTAGCTGACTCTGACTTGTTGCCCTTCATCCAGGCTTGTAATTCATTGGAAGAAGGTTATCTACCTCGAGTTACATTTGTTGTCGTGCAAAAGAGACACCATACCCGTCTTTTCCCCGAGAGACATGGCGATAGGAATTCTACAGACAGGAGCGGCAACATCCTGCCAGGTTTTAGTTTCCTTAGTACTGCTGCCTCCTTTATATACTATGGTTTTGGCTTGGGTGTACTTGTGCGCCTATTTTCGTATGTAACTGCTAGTGCTTTACTATGACCAGGTACTGTTGTGGATACCAAAATTTGCCACCCCACAGAATTTGATTTTTACCTATGTAGCCATGCTGGGATTCAGGTTAGACAGTTCAACTATATTGCTGTGCACAACAAAATGCTGCCACAGATTGATATTAACTGTGTTTGGTCTCTCAGGGAACCAGCCGACCTACACATTACCATGTGTTGTTTGACGAGAACGGCTTCCGTCCAGATGACTTGCAAATGCTTACGAATTATTTATGCTACACGTATTAATCATAATTCATTTATATACTGTTTTCCTATGTTTGTATCTGTACGTGTATATGTCCCATGCGTTCTAACACTACCCTTTTTGCCATTTCCGTCTCAGGTATGCTAGGTGTACTCGATCTGTTTCCATAGGTTAGTCCCATCTCTGTGGTTTTTTACGTTTTGATTTCTCTTTACATGGATTTGGGATGGCATTTTAGTTTTTTCAACTGCAATGGTACTTGCTTGTCCGCCTATGCAGTGCCTCCAGCTTATTACGCGCATTTGGCTGCATTCCGAGCACGCGACTATATGGAGGGCGAATACTCAGATAGCGGATCGACTTCGGGGGGTATTGCAACAAGAGACAGGACAGCTGATTTCAAGCCACTGCCTCAGATTAAGGACAATGTTAAAGATGTTATGTTCTATTGCTGATTCGCAGTGCATATGAACCTGGGCTCTTTGGTTCTGTATATGAACATGAACAGTTCTGAGATACAGAGATTACTCTAGCTTTTGCATTTTGGTAAACTTTTTTTGGGTGATTAATTAAGAGAATCGCAAACTGTAGCGGGGTTTAATTGTTTTTAAGTTCCAACTCCGTTACACGTCTCCTCTAACCTATATCAGTGGATTTGTATACATATTCTGGCTTCGTACCGTCTTTTGATGGTTGTTTCTTGTGAACCTTTATTTTTATTTTTGTACATATTAAAATTCGAGTCCGTACCACAATATGAATGGTGAATTAGTTTTATTTTGTAAGTCTAATTAATAGTGGTAGAGAATCCATTTAACATCTATTCACCTAAGGTCTATGGGCACTTTTCTTGTTTTGACTTATGCCCCTATTGTAATGATAATGATTATTTTCATTTTCACTCGCTCTCTCTGTTTTCTTTTTTGGATCAGAGAAAAGTAGCGTAATAGGAATTGTGGGGGCTAGACCTTTTTGCACAACGATTCCTTAAACCCGACGAGAAGTCCATACAGCTTTTTGGTGGGTCAAAAGTACTTTTATATATAGAGGCCTTTATAAATTATTCTTCTTTCTTCCAATAATTCAAACCGCACTTGTTAATATTTGATTCATCTCGACACGTCAATATAATATATTCTGATTATATTTATCAATATATAAAAACAAATGAAATGATTTGATTTCATTGAAAATCTATAAAGAGAACAACAAGGATGGAATTTGAAAATTTTATGTTTTTCTTTTATCAATATATTCATAGCATGTTTTTAATTATATTTTATAAATCAATTTTCAAATTTTAATTATATAAAATTGGATAATAATATTAAATTAATTATGTATCACATGGGTTCCATTGGATTAGGCGGGGGTCCAGCAGCGTGGTGAGTGGTTCTTTCAGATATATGCAACAAGAATGTTTAAACGAAGTTACAGGTTCCAATGCCAAGAAAAGCCTGCAGTTTAGCGGAGTAGCCATGGCAGTGGCTGCGCGTACTACTATTTCCTATGACATATGAATACCTCGTATACGATGTAGATGGTAACCCCAAACCCACTCTCAGTCTCGGTAACTTATGTCACGCGCTCGGGCTCAAGCAACTAGTTTAATGATTATAAGTTAGTTTGACTAGCGTATAAAGTCAAAAAAACAAAAATAACATATTTGGTAACTGGGTTTATGAATAAATTTTAAGAGTTTCTAAATTGGTTAAAAATAAGTTAGGCTAGCCCAACTTTTTCGTTTACAGTTTATAAACGCCTAAGTTTGACCATATTTAAAGATATTTTTGCCCTTAAAACATTTAATGACATGTATTTTTTAATTATTTGAAGTACTATTACTATTTATAAATATTTATTTATAAAACATGTTAACAGTTTATAAATATATATTATTCAAACACATTTTTTTTATTTATTACTTATTTATAAACTGTGTTTTACTTATAAGTACCAGTTGCTTATGAACACTTAGAAATAAACTTAGCCACATAGGCTCTAAATTGTGAAGCTGCAGTAAGATCCTCGCTTTGGTGTGTAGTAAAATAAAATTAAATAAAATGTTTTATAACATTTCAATATAATTAAGAGTTATCATATTAGTTCTTTCTTAGAAATACTCTTTTTCCTTTCAACAAATTTTTGGACATATTGAATTAATCAACAAGAAAAGTTGTTCTTAGATGGCACTAAACAGATGAATTATTTTTTAATTTTTTTTACAAATATTATTACAAAGGATAGAAAATATCTTCAGATTGATAATTAAATACCAAAAATATTTTATTATTAAAAAACCATTTGCTCTCTACAAGTTATTTTCCTGCAAACAAACAAAGGAACCTTAATCACCAAGGATTTTCACATCATTGGAAAATGGATCTACTTATTGCTTAAGTATTTTGGTCAAGCTTGGAAGCTACAGCCTACACAGGAGAGGGCCAGGTTGCCGTTTGCGAGAGAAAGGAGACGGATAAGGTAAAAACGCCTCTGCCCAAGTTTCATAAGTTATAACAATTTCATGTCGCCTAAAGTTTTATGCACCACCCAATCCTTTTCTTGTCCTTTACAATTCATTTATTTCCCTGGAAAACATATCCTTTTGCTTTTCCTTCGTATATTTTCCTAAGAAATAACTTAAAAAAATGGCACTCTAAAGATATTTACGTTTGTTCCCGAAATATATGTCTAGAGTCTATTTGGCTCGCCTTATTTTAATGTTTATAAACACCTAAAAAAAAATACTCTCTTACATTGTTTTTATTATTTACCACTTATAAGTCCCATATAAGCCTAACCAACCAGGCTCTTAGTTTTCTTTTTTACTTGTCCTGATAACAATATCAACTTCTTTTTGAAAGAATAGTTAATTTAATTAATTTTCACATCCCTTTTGATATGCATCTTTGTCAATGTTAATTAATTATAGTTGGAGTAGTTCAAAATAAACTAATAAAACATTCACATATATATATATATATGTATGTATAAATTGAATTTTGTTAGGACGTTGGCTCCTTCCTCTGCACAAATGACGAACCTAAATTCTTGGCTCTGTCATTACACTCGTTGCTATTTAAACAATGAGCCAGCGAAACTACAAAAATCGTTCATTTTCTTGAAATTAAAGATTGCTTTGTGTTTAATTACGTTAACTAAAGATCATTAGTTAGTCTCAAGAAGTACTAACATGGTTAATATTAACAAAGGCATATATAAAGAAACGATTACGTAATATCTATAATTACTTTAACTATATTAACTATACATCCATCATTCTTTTTTTTTTTTTAACTTTTGGCTTCAATAAATCATAGAGAAAATGTACTTTTACCCCACTAAAGCGCGTAGCAACTATGGGCACTTTCTACGTACAAAGCCTATCTGACCAAGATGTTCACAATTTCAAAGAGGATACATCAGCAATAGAACGTTTAAGATGTCGACAGAAATTTCATGATGGTTTCATATTTAAATTAGCGAAAAAAGTGCTCTCTTCTTAGGTAGTTTCAATAAAATGAATTAAGATTTTTTTGAATGAAATTACGTGTCCAAGAATTAGACCCTAATACAGTACTTTCAATGCTCTTGGTAGCTAATAAGCATACACCTTAAAATTATGGCAATACTTGACTTCCAGATCCACTAGACTGCTGAAAGAAAGACCATTTCACGGCCGCTCGAAGTGGAGTGTCGCTTGCTTTCTGCGTATAAAATTTCGGAATTTATTCTTGATGTATGCATTATCAGGATATAAAATCTTCCTAAAATGAAAAAAAAAAAGAAAAAAGAAAAATCGTGTCACATATTAATTCTAGACTCTTCGTTTGAGGTTTGTAGTCAAACCACTGGTGCCATAGGTTGCTTTCACAATTCACTCAACCGGTTGGTTGCAATGCGGTGGACGATAGACCGACCGCGTGAAGGTTGTCAGTCCCTTAAATTTGTCCAAGCAAATCCCAACAGGTTCCCCAAAAGTCCACAAAGCTACAAATTCTACGGCCTGTTAGGATTTTTTTTTTTAAGTATATATTTATTTTGCAATAATAATAATTTAACTTAGTTTAAAAACAGTTAAAACTCTAAAAAGAAGCTCAAATATAGTATTTTGCAAAAGATAAAATTTTTAATTTCTTAAAAAAAAACTCTTTTTTTACAAAAGTTGTTGAAAAAATAATTTTTAATAAAAGCCAATCTAAATGAGCCCTAAACCTTGCAAGCTAATCTCAACGCAAATTTGGAATATGAGAGATGTATTTGATTTTTCGAATAATTGTTTGTTGCGTTTGGCATGAGTTTATTTGAAGATATTTATCTTATTTAATAACTTATGCAAAAATTACCAAAACAAATCTGTATATAAATAGTGGAGAGGTCCACACTTGAAAATTCAAAAAAGATCTTGAGAACAATTCACACGTAAATAAATGTATTAGAATTTGATTGCAAGACTATATAGTCAAAGCATTAAAAAAAAGACTCCCATAATCTAATCGGAAGCATTAGACAACAGCGGCTTTATTAATATGTAATACACCACTCCACCTAATCCCCACTCCAAGGATTTGGATTCACGTTATCATAATAATTCTAACCACTTTGATTGATTTCTTGTATCATTTTGAAATGTAGTTGTGGAATTCTTGGTAAGGACTCATTTGGGTTGTCTATGAAAAAAGGTTTTGAAAAATTCAAATTTTTAGCTAGCCATAATTGAACTTTTTAAAGAGCCAATTTTAATAGAAAAACAAGATTTTTTTCCCCCATAAAAAGATACTTCTTGTGCAAAAGCAAAAAGAAAAAAGCCAACTTAAATGGGGCATTCGGCTTCCACTATAACAATCTGTTTGGATAGAGAGAAATGGGGACGGGGAAAGGTAACGAAAGGATTAAAATAATCTTTCCTTTATTTGGTTTAGGAATAGATGGAGGGGATAGGTAAAGACGGGATAAAGTTCATCTCCTCAAATTTTTTATTTTCAATCACTCTAAATTGGGATAAAATGGAGAGAGAGGATTCTTCAAATCTTTTACTTTTAATCTTTTATATATATAATTTATTATTTCTTTCTATTTTCTTTTCAATTCAAACACAGTATACTTATAATGTTTTATGTTTCTTTCCCTTAGAAAAATATCGCAATCCAAACTTGAATTATCCATCTCTTCTTCTTTCCTTTATAATCATTTCTTTTCCTTTCCTTTATTAAATTTCTTCCCCTCAATCCAAACATAGGGTAAGATTCCACTTGGGTTGGTTTTCTATCTAGAAATTATCTTTTCTTAAATAAAAAATATATTTTTTATAAGAAGTATTTGAATTTCTTTTTACAAGTTAAAAGTTTAAATTTCTACAAAATTACTTTTTACAAAATAAAATATTTCCCCCTCCTTTTATCTTTTTTTCTCTTTTCTTTTTTCCCCCCGTTTATCATGCTAGAAGCTTTTAAGCCAGTTATTTCACAAGCTTCCTTGCCACTTGGGAAGGACACAGACTTGGACTTTAATATCCGCCAGTGGTCAAGAATTTTATCCTTTTGGAAAGAAGCTTCTTTTCCCCTTGCATTAACGTTCTGGGCCTGTACTAATGATACTACTCATATTTAACGGGCTTGTTTGGATTGGTATTTTTTATGAGAATTATTTTACTTTAAAAATATATATTTTTTGTGATAAATATATTTAAATTAAAAATTTAAGATTTAAAATTAAAAAAAAAAATTATGACTTTGTTTGGCATAACTGTGAGATTTTAGTTGTTGAATTATAGAGCTTTTAGTAGTAGAATTTCAGGTAAAAGTATTGTTGAATAAAAAACGTTGATTGTTTGACTTTGAATTTTAATGGTCGAACTTTTTGTCTTTTTCAAGGCAATATTTGATTTAATACTTTTAAGAAAATTAGAGAAAATAATTTTTGATATAATGTAAAAATAGCTTTTCAAAAGTCTATTTTGAAAAGCCCTGAGTTTTTAGCTTTTATATAAAAATTCTTTTAAAAATGAGTCAAATAAATTAATTTTAACTTTTGAATTTACTAAAAAATACTTTAAAGTGTCTCATAGGAAGTAGTTTTAAAAGCTGAGCCAAACAAATTCTATATCTCTAATTCACATGAGTTATCTAATTTGCTACGCAATTAGCTGGCAGGACCAAAGACATGTCCAATTGTACAGTATGTGAAAATAGGAAACAATTATGAAAGAGACAAGTCTCTGAACAAAATGAAGAAAGCCCAAAGGGCCAAAAAAAAAAAAAAAAGAAAAAGAAAAACAACAGCGATACATGAAAAAAGAAATAAAAGAAAAGACAAAATAGCAAAAATAACATAAAATAAAGAAAAGGATAGGGTTATTTTTCAAATTAAAAAAGTATCCATTATCAAATATAATTTAATATAAAAAAGTGAAAAATTAAAAGCTAATTTAGATAAGTTATTTGGAACTTATAAACTGTAAATAAAAAAAAAAAATATTTTTTAAAAACTTATAAATTATAAAATAAACGAAGCCTGTTCTGAAAGGTTTTCTCCACCTGGCTCTTGTTATTATTTCCAATAAAAATTCAAAATATCAATTTTAGATGTCGACAAGTAACAGATTCGAGAGAAAGGACCTTGACCAAAGCAAACAAGGACAAAAACAGTAGTCTTAGAAATCACTTTCAATTAAAAAGCACCAAAAAAAAATAAAAACAGTATTTGTTAAGAAAGACTTTCTCTCCAATCTTTCAACAGTAATTAGACAAAAAGCGTTACGGCGAAAGTGCACCGAAAACTTGTCAAATGAAGTCAAGGGGCTACGACAGTAATTATGAGTCAATGGAACGGCAAAATCGTCCCCAAAAATTCCCACAAACGCCATATTATCTGTCACTAAGATGACGTAATCACGAAGTGTAGTCTCCTCGTTTCTTCCTCCTCCACTCCCTCCACTTTCGTCCCCACTCGTTTCTCTCTCCACCTATACATACACATTTTTGTGTGTATATATATATATATATACATACACACTATATGTATTATATTTATACACGCTATTTTCGTCGTTTCACGTTTTCAGAGTTTTGTATGCTTTCTTTCTCTCTAAGCTATATATAAACACTTCATTGTTTTTCTCCCTCTAAGTTACCAATGTCGGGCCGTGGAGGTGGTGGACGCGGCGGCAGGGGGATAGGGCGAGGCTATTGGCAAGGACAAGGACAACAACAGTCGCCTTCGGGGGGTCGAGGTGGCGGAGGCGGACGAGGACGTGGTGGCCGCGGCCGCGGCCGTGGATCTTCGGTGTACGAAGCGCCGGCTCCGTTTACGGCGGTCTCGGCTTCGTCGTTGAGCGTCGAGGTCGAGCAGAAGCTTACGGTTCAGGCACAGGCTTCTTCTTCATCTTCGTCTTCGCCGTCTTCTTCGGCCTGGACTAGGCCAAGCTCCTCTAGGCAACCTCAGCCGGCTCCGGCGGTTGAGCCCGTGCAGTCTCCGTCCGCTTCGACGGTGCAGGAGGTACGGCAGCAGCAGCAACTGGTGGTGCCGCCAATGTCGTCGAAGCAGATTCGGCCTCCGTTGAGACCAGGGTACGGGACAATTGGCCGGAGAATCATCGTTAAGGCCAATCATTTTCTCGTTCAAATAGCCGACCGCGATTTGCATCACTATGACGTATGCCGTTCCTTCCACTTATTTATATTTTCTTATGTATGTATCTACGTATAAGTAAATATCTGAATTGCTGTGTTCTTTTTATTTATTTAAATATTAAAATAATGTGTTTTTTGGCAGTATTTTACATATGCGCATATATATATGTGTGTGTGTGAGGCGAGTCCTTTTGTATGTATACATTTATGAGCTTATATACGATGACTCAGACATACTTGTATACTTTTGCAGTGCATGTACCTTTGTGGTGAAAGCGTGCTTGCAAAATAATTAATGTCCTAATGATAGTTTAAGTTTATATATCGATTCATGCTAGGTACAAATACAAGTATGAAATCTATCGTTGTACTTTGATACCTGTCTCTATGCAGATGTGTTCATTAGCGTATTCTTATTCTTTTTATTTGTCTTTTCGTTTGGTTTTGTGGTTGGGACAAATGAATCCCACAAAATTTTGTGGAACTCATTTATAAATTTAATTTCTTATGTTTGGTAAGGCTTTATTAAAATATGAAATTTATTTGGAATTTCAAGATTTATAAATTTGGGAGGTGAAATTTTCAATTCCGTGAAATATAAATTCACAAAAAAAATCCCACAAAAAAATCCCTATAGTTATTTTTATAGTATCATATTACTATGTTTAAGCTACAAGTTTCATTGTTTATCATTATCTTGTAAACTCAACTCAACTATCACTTGCTTGAGATCTTCCTTGATTCGTAATTTTCTTGTAAAATTATTTTATTCCTTTTGTATGATAACAAAAAATATTATAATAAAAAGCCATTTAAGTAAAATATACATACATATTAATTCCAATTTTACATGTGTTCCAATTGGATTTACAAATGACAAGATTGATTTCAAAGAGTTTTGTAGATTCAAATAAGAGAATTTATTTGAAAATATAAATCTTCATGGAATTCATTTCATTTCATTTCATTTCATTTATAAGTGAAATGGATTCTATAACACAAGTGCTTTCTTTTCTTAATAAATACAAGAGTATCGGGATATTATTTTTTGTTGGTCGTTCAAAGTATTTGTTGCTTTATGTTTTCTTGCCATTTGTTTGCTCTTCTTGTTAATACAAACAATAAATAAACCAACCAATATTTTACTCTATGGATTTCAAGCTTAAGTTTTTAGTTGAGGTGTAATTCTATTGAAATTTACTGTCACCCATTTAAAAACATTAAAACAGTCCACATGCAAGCTCAAAAGCAAACCGGGATGTGTTAATACAGTAAATAAATCTTTTAGATGAAGTGGTAACTCTATCACTCCTTCAATTATGGATTGGTTTTCTTTTGTTAGCTATAACCATGTCGTAGAGATGCATTCTAAGTCAGACTCTGCCCAATCATCATGCATGGATGTAATGTTACCCTTTATGTCTCTAAGAGCTTCTTTTTTGCTTTTAAATTTTTCTGTGGGTAAGTCTCTTAGAATGTGATTGCAAGCGGTTGGATCAGGATTTAACGACTCCACAAAATAGTCAGACTAATATTATGTTTATTACAGTTTCATTTGATTGTGGTATTTCAAGTAAACTCTTCTGTGTTTCATATTTTGTTTGCTTACTTGGTTTGATTTGTGGTCAAGTGGCGATTGAATCTATTTATTATCTGAATTTTGCTGAAATCCCTAGTCAGATTAGACCTCAAACCTGAACTATGTGGGTTGGCAATGTGTTTCGTGTTCTTGTATTTTGCTCCTTGGAATTCACATTATTCGCTATGGTTGAGCTTTGCATTCTTGACTTCTTGTCATTCACACAGTTTGGAGGAAATGAATTTGTAGGTAACAATTTCGCCTGAGGTTACTTCAAAGAAAATCTGCAGGGACATAATGGCCAATCTTGTTAACAACTACAAAGACTCGGACCTAGGGAAGCGAAGGCTTGCTTATGATGGGAGGAAAAGTGCCTATACTGGAGGGTCATTGCCTTTTAGTTCCAAGGACTTTGTGATTAAGCTTGTTGACAATGATGGGAGGGGGTAAGTTTTCTTTTTTCCTTCTGATATGCTTTCAAATGTTTTTGGCTGTTCACACAATGATGCTGTTTGATTTATGAATGGTACTAATTTGCAGGAGAGAACGACAATTCAAGGTCAGTATAAAATTTGCTGCTAAAGCAGATCTCCATCATCTTCAACAGTTCTTGCAACGCATACAACTCGATGCTCCACAAGAGACTATACAAGCACTTGATGTGGCTCTTAGGGTGAAACCATCATCCATGTGAGATCTAGTTTGCACCTTGATTTGTTCTACCGTTTTCAATAATCATTATGATAGGTAAAGCCTGCATTCCTTTTAATTGCAGTTATGAAGTTGTTGGAAGGTCATTCTTCTCACCTGATCTGGGCAACTATAATGAGCTTGGTAATGGTGTAGAGTATTGGAGAGGTTTCTATCAAAGTCTGCGGCCAACACAGATGGGACTCTCCCTAAACATAGGTATGAGGTCAATTTCTAAGCCAAAATTTTTCTTGGTATTCTAGTGGCTTAAGTTGTTTACACAACTTCCACCTTGCAGATATGTCAGCAAGAGCGTTTTATGAGCCTATTTTGGTGACTGACTTTGTTGCTAAATTTTTCAAGAGTGATTTAAGGAGACCTCTATCTGATCAAGATCGTATTCAGGTAGTCTTTGCAGCTGTCCACTACAGCAACAAACTTGATTCTCTCTCTCTCTCATCTTGTTATTTTTGCTAATCAAATCATGCAGTTTGCAAGAAAACCAGTAAGAGACATTCTTTTCTACTGGGATTGACTTATTCTGTTGGCTGATCTACTTCTTCAACATTACATTTCACTCATGTATGTCTTATTGTTTCTTGTCAATTTTTAGCTGAAAAAAGTTCTCAAAGCTGTGAAAATAGAGCTCACTCATCAGGGGTACAGAAGATGCTGCAAAATCTCAGGGTTGTCAGCCCAACCAATACACCAGATAATGTGAGATACTTTTTAAAATATGTTTATCTTCTTGGTGTTTGGTGGTATTATTACTGGGATCTGGATTATTCACATAGGTATGCATTTCCAATTTTCTTGAGTTAGAAAACATGGACATGTTTTCTGTTCATGGCAGCAATATGTTCTATCTTCATTTATTTAGTTGGCTGCAGACTTTTATATTGTATCTATCGGCAACTGTGTGTTTATTGTTCATAAGCAAATATGAATCTCGGCGAGCAATCGTTTTTGTGATTCCCATCATTTGATACCACTCTGGCTCATATTGTTTCGGGTTGTAACTTGTATCTATTGGTGTCTCCTTTCACTGCATATGGTAATTTTAACATTTTACAAAAGGAGATGTGTGTCTTGGGAGTCCTCTGACAAAAAGAAATGGAGTTAAATGTGTCATAAACTTCTTATGTGTTGAGACTGATTGCTGCTTTTTCTAGAATATATTTGATGTTCTGAGTTCTCTGTGATAAAATTCTGTGTCTTGAGACCGATACAAGCTTCTCAGTTATGACTCTTTTTGTTTGGCATATGGTTCTGTTAAAAGTAATCTTTTACTTGGTTGCATTCTTTTGAAGTACACTCAAGTACATATATAGTCTTATCACATGAGAAGGTACCCTTTCTGAGTTGGTAGCCTGGTGGCAGGACCTGAAAGTGCTCTTTAAGTGCATGGCTTCTTCCTTGCTAGAAAGAGTTCTCACACTGTGGCCTATCATATTGAAAAATGTTACAAGATCTAGATGTTCTCCTTTATTACATCACTGTAAAATGAAGTCATGGTAGATGTTCTATTTAGACTCTTGAGAGCATGTAGCTGTTCTAATGTTTCCAATTATTGGAAGCAATACCTGTTTTTAAAAGGTTGTTAAGACCTACCAACTCTCTGATGTAAGTCTCATTCTTCATTGGTTTGAACTATTTGTTGGCATCATTGTGAAAATTGGTTGCGGTTAGGTTTCCTGATGATACCGGAGTGCGAAAGTCAGTTGTGCAGTATTTTCGGGAGAAGTATGGCATTTTGCTGAGATATACCTCTTTGCCTGCACTTCAAGTTGGCAGTGATGCTAATCCTGTCTATCTGCCAATGGAGGTCGGCCGGCCCCCATATATACCCTTGTCTTTTAGCTTTTTGCAGCTATTTTACCTGTCATCTTTGCTTACGATGGGTAGTTCTTGTATCATAGGTTAGTAGAATTGTCAAGGGCCAAAGATATACTAGAAAGCTGAATGCAGGACAGGTGAGAGCATTGCTGAGAGCTACCTGTCAACGCCCCGTAGCAAGGGAGAAAGACATCAGAGAGGCATGATAAGTTTCTGAATTTACAGTTGCATATCTATCTCTACATGAACCTGTTGCAATGTTGGCTCCCTTGCCTCAATAATGTATTTTGTTTTTCCGCCGTTCCCGTCCGGCTTCTGAATATTACTGGCATTATTTTATTCCCTTTTCTTCTGGTACTATCTTCTAGATGGTCAGGCACAACAATTACAATAATGATGATCTTGTCAACAAGGAATTTGGAATAAAAGTGATGCCCGAACTAACTTCTGTTGAAGCTCGGGTTCTTCCACCTCCAGTGGTAAATGTTCAGTTTCTATTTGATTTATGCAAGTAGACTGTTATAAGCTCAATTATTTTTAACGTGTTCTTCAAATTCGGTTTTCCAGCTCAAGTATCATGGAAATGGGCGTGAATCACAAGTTGATCCAAGAATAGGCCAGTGGAACATGACTAACAAGGTATTTGACTCTTTTGTGTTTTGAGTCATTTATCTTTTCTGCTTTTGTGTATCTTAGTTTGAGCCTTGGTCCTAAGAAAATGCATAAAAGGTTGACCTGAGTCTCTATTGAGGTACTTCTGATTTTTAGTTGTATGGTTTGAGTTGGCTTCAATGTTCTTAGCGCTAGTTTGTTTTTCTGTTCTATAGAGCCAAACTAGCTTTTAGAATTATTATAGAAGTCCATCTTGAACAAAGAAGGTTGGTTGGTTTTTTTCATTTTAAAATTTAGTTTGGGTCCAAAGTTAATGGAGTTCTGGACTTAAATGGAGAACTTAAAAATTTTTACTTCTCCCTTTGCTGTTTGAGGAAAGGAGTTTCTAAAAATTTTGGACAAAACTATCTTTCATTACTTTGGACAATAAAAATAAGAATTAAAAATTTAAATTTACTTAAAAAAAATTTAAAAATTTAAAAATTATTAAAAAATGAATAAATTTAAATTAATTTCATTAAAAATAAAAATAATAAAAGATAAAAAATAATTTGAAATGATAATTAATTTTAATTATAATTTTAATTAACAATTTATTAATTTTCAATTTGTAAAAAATAAAAAATTTAATTTTAGAGAATTACAATTGTAATTTCTTTAACAAATTTTCAAACAAGTTCGAGTATGATTAAAATAGAAAAACAAGTCATGAAAACAAACAGTAGTTTATTATTATTACTTTCTAAATGCCCTAGTAATTTAGACGAATAATGATTATTTTCAAACATAAAACCAAACGCCATGTCTGCATGTTTGTTTTCCCTAGAAGTGCTTTTAAGAAGAAAAATCCGTTTTCAATTGACTTTCTCAGATAACTGTTTTTTCAAATTGAAAGTCAAACTATAGCCTTTAGAAGTGTTTCATGTGCACAGCTATGTTCTATTTCTGTTTGAGGATATTAAGATTTATAAACAGCCAACTTTTTCCTAACAAGCAATCAAAATCTATACCCTTTGTTTAGAAAATGATAAATGGTGCCAAGGTGGAGTTTTGGACCTGCATCAGTTTCTTGCAATCTAGGCTTGATGTGGGCAAGTTTTGCAACAACTTAATTAGCACGTGTTGCAGTCGAGGAATGGTAAGTTATGAGGATTACGTCGTTTTAGTTTCTGCAGATAAAAGCGATCATAAGAGCTTTGTCACATTTTGTTTTCTTTGACAGGATTTCAATCCCACACCTTTGCTGCCAATTAATTCAGCTAATCCAGCTCAAGTTGAGAGGGTTCTTTATGATATTCATATGCAAACTGCAGCGAAACTTAAAAGCATGGGGCAAGTGGGGAAGCAACTTCAATTGCTAATTGTTATACTGCCTGATATTACTGGCTTTCATGGTTGGCTACATTTCCATATACTGGATTTCATTAGTCAATGCTGACTCTTGGCTGTAAACCATATACTGGATTTCTTAAATGTACAGGGTTGCTTACTAAGACTAAATTTTGTTCCTGACAGGAAAGATCAAGAAAATATGTGAAACAGGCTTGGGGATTGTCTCGCAATGCTGTCAGCCTACTGAAGAATTGATGGGTGGCAAGCGCTATCAGCAGTATCTAGAAAATTTGGCTCTCAAGATCAACGCGAAGGTTTGAATTGGGGCTACATGCGAGCAAGTTTCTTGTTTTTCACTAAAAGAAGTAATAAGTTTGCTGTTTGCCCCCTTTTAAGTACGGGTTTGCTGATTATGTTGCTAGGCTGGAGGTAGAAACACAGTCTTGGAGCAAGCTATTCAGAGAAAAATTCCTTATTTGACTGATATGCCTACAATTATCTTTGGTGCTGATGTAACTCACCCTCAGCCAGGAGAGCACTCAAGTCCTTCTATAGCTGCAGTATGCCGGCGTCCTCTCTTGCCTTCTATATTTATATAAATATATAAATATGTATATAAAGGAAATGTTCCAGTTGAAATACTTTCAATTTATAGGTGGTTGCATCAATGGACTGGCCAGAGGTGACAAAGTATAGAGCTCTAGTATCTGCACAGCCTCACAGAGAGGAAATAATTGTTGATCTCTACAAAAAAAACCAAGATCCCATAAGAGGCATTGTTCATGGTGGACTAATAAGGTTAACCTTTTCACCAAACTTTATATTTGTTATTGTTGTTCTTTCCCCCTCTTTTTCTATTTTCTTGTCCCATCTCCTGTCTCATCTTTTGTTCTCGTTTGCAGAGAATTATTGATTTCTTTCAGGAGGTCAACTGGGCACAAGCCTCCTAGGATAATATTCTACAGGTTCTATTTTATTGACAAGCAGTATACATGTAGTTCAATGATGTTTTCATTTACGCCAATGTGCTGATGATGAATTTCGAATGCCAGAGATGGTGTTAGTGAAGGGCAATTCAGTCAAGTTCTGTTGCATGAAATGGAAGCAATCAGACAGGTGCCTGATCCTGCTTGAAGTCGTTATATGTTTCATGTACTGCTAGCTGATGTTGACATTGTCCCTCTGGTGAAATTGACTTTCTCTAGGCATGTAATTCCTTGCAAGAAGATTATCAACCTCGAGTTACCTTCGTTGTCGTGCAAAAGAGACACCACACTCGTCTTTTCCCTGAGAAACATGGGGATCCAAATATCACAGACAGGAGTGGAAATATTCTCCCAGGTTTCCGTGTTTCTAATTGTGCTGCCTCTATTATACTTTTGTTTTTGGTATTCATGGGTGTATTTTTTTGCATGTGCTACTGCTTTATTGTGACCAGGTACAGTTGTGGATACCAAAATTTGCCACCCCACAGATTTTGACTTTTTCCTGTGTAGCCATGCTGGGATTCAGGTAGACTGGATTTCGACGTTACCGTATGCAACGTAATGCTTCGACTGGTTGATATTAACTGTGATTTCTCTCTCTCAGGGAACCAGCCGTCCTACTCACTACCATGTGTTGTATGATGAGAACGGATTCAGTGCAGATGGACTGCAAATGCTAACCTACTGTTTATGTTACACGTACCGTCGTAGCTTGACTAGCTAAATATTTTATATACACACACATAATATGGAAAATATATTTCATATATTAACATATTTATATATAGGTCCATGTATTCTAACTCAGCCTTTTGCCATTTCCTTCTCAGGTATGTTAGGTGTACACGGTCAGTTTCTATAGGTTAGTCCATCTCTTTTGTGTTTTTGCATGGATATGTTTTGGCGTTTTAGTTTTTCCAATTGCCAAAATACTTTGTTCACTGCCTGTGTAGTGCCGCCGGCTTATTACGCCCATTTAGCTGCATTCCGAGCGCGCGACTACATGGAGGGTGAACTTTCAGATAGCGGATCAACTTCTGGGAGTAAGGCATCAAAGGACAAGACAACAGATTTCCAGCCACTGCCCCCGATTAAGGAAAATGTCAAAGATGTTATGTTTTATTGCTGATTATGTGGTGTGTAGGAACAATTATGAGAGATAGCGAGGACGTTTTCTGTATTTTTGGTTTTGTTTTTGGCTTTTGGTTCTAGCTCTGTATAGTATTAGTTTTTGTTGGTGCGCTTTGTAGCTTTTACAAGGTACATATTTATCACAGTAGAGGGATTCTGGTTTAGTAATTCCCTTGTTATTGCATATGTTCAGGAGGTGTTGTGCGTGTGTACATTGCAAATCTAGGAGAAAAAAACAGGAGAGAAACTACATTGATGAACCTCATTGAGTCGTTTCGTATTGTGTTTAGCGCAGTCCCAAGTAGCTGAACATTTGCAGACGCCAAGATCAACCAGGGTTGCAAAAACGCATTTTTACGTAACAAGGGAAAGAGTGATGTCGTAGTCCTCTTACACCTTAGCTGGAAGTAATCCAGGGAGTATTGGCACAACATACTGACTTCCCTGTAATGCGTATTTATCAGAAAGCTAACAGATGCAATGATGGGTTAATTTTGGTTTACAGCAGAGTCTTGGGGAACACCTGGTGGAACATGTTCCAGAAAATGTTCCTTTGGATATGGAAGTTCTGTTGGAGTCGGATGCGAGCGGGGATGCCACCCCTCTGTTCGTAAGTGATAATCTAACTTGACCTTCAAAGGCATATCTAAATGTGAAATCAGCAATGCCGATCAAATATGCAATGTTACAATCAACTTCATGTTTAAAACAAATATACTATATATTCTCGGAGGTGAGGAAAGAGCCAGGGCTAGAGCAATTCTAAACGGCCGAAGCGGTAGAGAAAGCTGAGTGGCCAGACTAAGAACCTGTTCGGCTCTGCTCATTTTGTATCTTATGAGCTCCTAGAATTACTATTTGCAACTTATAAGCCCGAGATAAGCCTAGCCAAACGGGTTGTAAGACTAGACCTAATGCAACCGCTATGTAGAGCTGCCAGAAAGGGAGACACATCTGCCTGATTGTTACAAGTAGATAGCAAGCAAGCGCTATACAATAAAAGTAGATGAACCAAAAATAATCAAAGAATTAAATTACTGCTGCAGATGTTAAAACCACAGGCTGCTGAACACTGACAATTGTAACAAGAAAGCTAAAATGCAGCTTGTTATCAGGTTGCGGAGACCGTGTCGCGATGAACTGTTTTCAATCTGTCCTGCATTGACAAATTCACTTTTACCTGCAGTTGTGGTCACAGACACATTTACAGGTAATGAACCTGCAGTAAGTTTCAATTATACATAATCAGTATAGGCTATGAGAACATAACTTGGACATTAACGATGCATAACAATACGTAAGGTCTCTGAGTAATCGATTTTTGGTCCAACTTATAATTAGACTTCAATGGCTAGATTTGCTTGCCTTTTATTATTAAAAAAATCAAAATCCGTCAAGAATTCTGTTTGGTGTATTGTGTTGTCTAACATATTGTTGCATTCAGGCAACCACATCCCTAATTGCAAGTGGAATATAACTTACAATCATAATTTGTCCATCCAATACGTTGTGCATCCAGATCATAAACAACAATCTTGTCTTTCAGAACAAGGTCTGCACGACAAAAAGAAATACCTTGGCATTTATACATGTTCATATGTATAAACGATATTTACAAATGAAGTGGAAAGTACCAGAAATCATTCATGCACATCATTGCAGGTATAGAATTTCAGAGACAAACACAGGGACACAGAAAGGGAGAGAGAGAAAGGAATCAAGTATTTCATATATGAAGATTCACACAGATTATGTAAAGAATTTACTGGCTTTGAAGAACTCTTTTAATCAAAAATCCCCTACCTCCTAAGATTGTTATATCTTGGCCTTGAATTTTCTGAAAGCCAATGCACCAAACAGCAGCACCACCCTGCATGAGAAAGTAAGAAAATTTACTTGGTGAACTGATACCTTATATTGACTACAAAAACAGGTGAACCGTACTAAGGAACCAGAGCTGGAGTGAGCATATTTTTATCTAGATACAACATTCAGAATGAAAGCAGCACTCCAGGAACTAAAGAGCAGATATGCTCTTTCAAACAGCAAACTATATGTGTAGTCAGTAAAAGAATTGTGTCACACTGAAGATAATAATCAAGCCTTCTTTCTCACTTGAATCAAGGCAGTTCTCCATCAACAAGAAATTGATTCAGCTTGCTAACTTAAACCTTTGTTGCAATAGCTTCAGCAGTCAGATCCAAAACAAGGGGGACAACCATAACATTTTTGAGAAGGGATCATAAATGAGAAATATGACAACTAAGCTTATGCTGACATCTGTCAAAACTGTGTAACTATTTTGGGCTCTAAAAGAAACTGATACTCGATCTTCTCCACTTGATTCTCTCAAAGTGAACCTTCTAAATAAGATAAATGAGAGGGCTCAACTAAAATCCATTCAACACGTGGGCAATTGAGGACAGCAGCATCAAGTGCCATCTCATCCCCAGCCAAGGCAATAAGACAATCACCGAACTTTAAGACTAGTGGGATAACTCACAATAGAATTCTCCTGCAAAAGGTAGTCCTCGGGCTTTAATATCATTGATGCACCACCCGCGAAGTTCAAGCTAACCATGGGAAATATCTCTGAGACACTGGAACATGTTGGATCCATAATTCAGTTTTGCAAAAGAAAAACTAAAGATCACATAATGGTTAAGGCTATCAACAACATGCAAAAACGAGGAAACTTATTCATTAAAGGAGGACCTGGAAGGGACTAGATAACACTGGTTTCCCTTGGAGGCAAAAGGGCGCACAGATTGCAAAACATTCTGATTGATCTGCAGAGAAAAGCAGATTGAGCGTAAATCTCCATCAGATAATAACAAAATGATGTCTCTAAACTTCAAGTGTCAAGCATCAAAGAGTTATTCTGATTGTCTCTAAACTTCAAGTTTCAAGCGTCACAGACTGCCTAGCGTAAATATAGAAATTAAAAGAACTTGATTACTGAAACTTACTGCCTCAACAAAAGGATCAAACACTTCTTCGGCAAGGTAGGATAAAGTTGTCCCAGAATCAATTATTGTTCCACGGTTGGTGGATGTTGAAAAAACTGATGGATTAACAGACAGTATTTGCCCATTGACAGCAATGCTCTGCATATTCAAGTTATAGTGTGGCCTGACAGTTTGGACAAAAGAAAAACTCATCAAAAAGTAGCAGAAACAGTTGATTGCTAATCTTGACTTTTGTTCACATGATCTAAAGTAAAGAGTGGTTTTCCATGAGAGACAAAATGCTGGTGATATCATCCTCAATGTGTATGCAAAAAGATTTAGACTCTCACGGATCTAAAACACTATAAAATGACATTATCATTCAGAAGCAGCAAAACCACATCAACAGAGAAAACTTAGGGTATACACCAATTTTATAATGAGCTTTGTTGCTGCTCAAGAATGACAAAAGTGAACTGGAACTATATTAAATGCAGCTTGATTAGGAAGATTGCACATACATAAAGCTTATTAGCTCAGTTAATATTTATAAATTTTGCCTTCCGTACTTAACAGAACAGTATATTTTTCCCTCGGCATCGACTATAAGCCTAAGGTCAAGGACAAGATAGTAGGATTTAGACACTGAATTGAAAACTACTCTAAGATTGACAAGACAACTTAAGCAACTGATTGTTTTGAAGCTGGGTAGCTGTTCATCAATATTACCAATTAATCACGCTGAAATTATGTCACTCAATGTTGTTCCATTTTCTTCCCAGTGCAGCTCCTAGTTTGATTGACTTCTAACAAGAACTACAAAGGTAGACAGTATAGCTGATGAGCCTGCTGCTTTTCACACTCTTTTGTACATTTGATTAAAATGCCATATGTAATAAAAAGACCAACCATGATTATCATAGAAGACCATGGCCTCACATCAGTGAACTTAAGTAGGCTCCCTATGTATGCGAATTGAATATATGAAGAAAATCATAGCTATGCAACTGAAAACAATATGTCAGAACCATCGATAAGAATAGGAACCCTCGTTTTATCAGCATTTAACGCTACAACCAGGTGACTACATTAGTTCATTTTTTTCTCCAAGGTCACATAGACTTTCACGCAGAAACGAATGGCATTCTGAACCAATAGCTAGAAAATTTTCTCTTAATTTCAATCCTTTCTACTATCAGCCACTTAACTTTGAATATATTCTCTAGAATATCACAATGAAAAATTTCAACTATTATTGACTTCTAAAATACAGACAGAAAGGATTGAAGAGCTCCGACCATAAACATGAAAGATTATTGCAATAAAAGGATCACATAGATAACAGGGAAGGTATAGAGAAACCCATATGTGATCCACGCAAGACGGAAGATGACTAGATTCATTGACCAATCAAGGTTAAATTTCATGAACAGCTTGATACAGATAACATTACATTAAGGCCAAATAAATGACTTTTTAATCCCATTAAATCACTGACCAAACCTACTAAATGCCAGAAGACGCCAAGCAATTCAAGTAAAGCAAGAGTCTCCAAAAACTACTCCAAGCATAAACCCAAATTTCTGAAATTCTTAATAGGGAATCATAAATAAATCTAGCCATTTCATGGAGTCTCCATTGGTCAGTACACTACAGTAAAGTGAAACACCCGATGTTTAAGACTTGAGTTAGGATGTTTATTTATATCAGCTTACTGTAACTTGTGACGTTCATCAGAAACCATAAAGAGAAAGAAAATAATATAAAATAATATATAAGTAATAGAAGAGTTCAACTCTTGGGGGAAGAAACATACTGTGATGGGACAAGTGGACTGTAAACCATATTTGGCTCCACAATCCGACCAAGTACCAATATACCTCCACCGCTGTCACTTCCTCTCAAGCAATGAGAGAACATGTTTGGTGTCACCCCTTGAGAAGAAAGTTGTGAGATCACAGACAAGCCCTGCTGGCCAAACCCAAAAATACCATCAACTGCTCTATCAACCTTAGTCAGATCTCCTGTCTGAGATGTGCTACAACTGTCCCATAAATGTCAACCAAGACAACAAGGTCAACCTATGAGAAGTATGAAAACACTAATAATCAAACAGAATACATGAGGCATTCAGAATCAAAGAGATTAAGAATGGCTCACCCAAAAACAACAGGAGCAGAGGAGTTCGAAGTTAACGTGTTCCCAACAAACATGTCAAAATGCATCAAATCGGCCATGTAATAACCTGACGTGCCACTGCCATCTCCATACTGGAATGTGTAACTGCACTGGTTCTGACTGGAACAGCCAGAGTCAGAGGACTGAGTTCCTAGAGCACATCTTCGATCCGAACACGGGATCAATGAAGCTGTTGACGAACTTGAGGGATCAAAGAATTCGAGCTGAATCTGTGCAATTCAAGAAGAACTCCAAGAATGAAAATTGATTGTTATTCAATGCCCCACGGAAAAAAGGAAATTCAAGAAATCAAAAGACAAGGTTCAGATAGGGATGGTGAATTTACTTGAAGGCCACTTGCTGTTGGGCAACCATCGCAGGAAGCGCAACTAACCCACAGAACATCACTTCCGGTATCAATCTGTACATAGAACTCCTTTGGAGGAGAACCCAGTTTCACTCTTGTAAAGTAAAGCCTAGAGGTAAAACAAGAAGCCACAGCAATTTCAGCCTGATCAGTTTAGAAGCCTAAAATAAAATTAAAGAATCAAAAAATTCTTCAATCAACCAACAACAATGCAAAACAGTCAAAACACAAACAGCAAGAAAAGTGAATGAAATTCATTCAACTAAAAGGTTAAAAAAAATAAAATACCAAGTATTAACTTTTTGATAGACAAAATTATGCATTACAACATCATCATTTTCCATATAGAATTCAAAATAGATAGAACAGATTTACCAAAAGCATCACGATTAACAAAAGAAGATTCAAAACCATTTCAAGAAAGTACAAAGAAACTAATAATTCGCCTCTACCAGCAAAAGCACATGCCTTTATTTCATGTGTATATATATACATACACAGACAGAGATAGAGAGATGATAAAGTTACCCGACAAGAAAAGGGTCGAAGGTGCCTTCAACAGGTAGGTCAACAACACCACTAACAGCAGCTGATGTCGACTGCAAGATACGTCCATGCCTGACTCGGTCACGCGCCCTGAGTTCACTCAGTCTCAACCCGTCGTGACTCGTCGGGAACGCCCTCTCCAGCTTCAAAGTCATCCCACCACCGCAAACAACCGCAGCTGCCGCCGCAGCCACCACCACCAAGGACAACCACCTCCTCAGCTCCCTCATCCCAACAAATCCAAATTCTCGCTCTCTCTCTCTCTCTATATATATATATATATATATCTATATATATATAGATGGGTAAAGATTCTAGAGAGAAGGAGAGAGCAGTCAGCAGCAGATAAGAGAAGCTGCTGAAAAGTTTGGATTAATTTAGTATTTATAGTTTTACACGTTTTTTATTGAAAAATGTTCAACTTGTTGTTTTGGGCTAAAGTACAAATGTTCAACTGACATCTTCAGTATCGGTTTCTGTTATTATCTTTTTCGTTGGTGGGTAAAACTTTTACACTCTGCTCAAACTCTCTCTTCACATTTTTCAGCTTTGATTTTTTTTTTTTTTTAAAAAAATGTATGATTATAATTATTGAAATTTAGGCCACATGTCAGCTTCGGATGACAAATGGCAAAAAGAAAATAAAGCATCAGTGGACAAGTGGCAGTTTTGGGAGGCATGGAATTTGGCTTGGGATACCAGTGGTATTCATGGCAAAATACACCATGCCCGTGTAAGATTGTTTTCCTGTAAAACATGGTGTACCTTTGCTTTTTTCTTTTTCTTTTTTTTAAAAAAAACATATCATATTTGGATTGATCGTAGTCTCTCTCACTCTCACACAAAAACACAGTCGCACACAAATGCACACATACACAAACATGCACTCATGCGTGCACATGCACGCTCAAAAACACACACTCATTGTGCCTTGATCAGCTTTGAAGACAACTAAAAGGTTCACGAGACTATAGGTGTATAGTGCTTCCGTAAGAGCATATAAATGTAGGACCATGATGTAAGGTCCCAATATTAATATCCTAGTGCATGAGTTTGAAATTATCAAGATTTATGACTATTAATATTGTGAAGTATACTTTGTACCTATTACTTAATTGTATTTGAAATGGTATGTGTATTACTTTTGGGATAAGCCCCTATAATCATGTACTGAAATGATTTATAATGTACTAAAAATATTTAACATTATTTGATAATCCAGATTTAGAATGTATTTAGTAAGACATTTAATGAAAATATATTAGAAATGATCTACACTACATTTAAAATATTTTGATAAAGCTACATTTTCCTATTTGTTTAAAGATATAACATTATTATTGTGGATCAAGTCGAAAATTTTCGAACTTTTATTACAACTAAATATAGAAAAGCTGCAAAAAGAGAAGCTCTATGAAAAACAATATGTACCTGTTCAAGTTTTTTTTTTTTTTCCTTTTTTATCCTTCCCCTGCCCAACCCAACGCCCCATCCAAAATACCTGTAATTGAGCAATTCGTTGTTATTAAAAATAAATTAGCCTGTCTTGAAAAGAGGATATAAATATGTATTCAAAATTTTAAACATAGTCCCAATAAAATATACACATGATCATAAGGTTATTTCAAATAATAAGATAATGGTGGTGATACCCTTAGGCCTTAGCACTAAAGCATTGTGATTTGAAACTATTTATCATGTAATGCAAATTATATTACTTAGAATATCTGATACTGATATAAGCACTTTTGACTGAACCATAACTGTGGGTTCACCGCATTGTTTGACCTAGAAAAGGTACCAACTCAACAAGTCTTAGAGTCTGAGAATTCCTAGATATGTCCTTGTCGGCCAAATATCTCTATTTTTTTTTTTTCGGATTAAGAAAGAATTTATTAATCGTAAATTTGTAAAAGTACATTTCAAAATCCCCCAAATCATAATATACAACAATCCTAATCAAAAGCTAGATTTGAGGGGCTTGAATAAAAAAAAAAAAAGAGAGAAATTCCAGTAAAAAACAAGCAAAATATCTCATTCCTGCTGACATTCTAACTATTAGTTTTATTAAGATGAGTATAGACGTGGGAGATCTCTTGACCCGGATATATTCATCATGATCGATCCGAATGATAGTTCTCTAGTATACCTGAGCGTAGCAAATTTTACTATGCACCACACTTATGGTGTACTTACTTTGCATTTTGCACCTCCCTGCAGTGAGGTGCACACACTTTATTAAAAGAAAGAAAATTGAAATATTTTATGTCTTCTCTCCATCTTTGTTAGACTGCTACTCCCATCCCTTTCTTCTACTCTCTCATCCTAATAATAATCTATGTTTGTATATGTGTGTATGCTAAGTTTGTATATATATATGTGTGTGTGTGTGTGTGTGTGTGTTGAATCACGAAGAGGAGAAAAATTTATGGCAGAGGAGATTGACGAAGATGAAGAAGAAAAAGCGTACGACGAAGATGACGATTTTGATGGCGGTTGTCGGCAGCAAAAGAAGAGAGAGTTCGCCCTCAATTTCTTCAGTGAAAAAGCCCTTGTTGTCCAGATTCTTTTGCCTTTTTTTTTTTTTTTCGGTCAATAGAAACGTATGAACTTGTAATTCTTGTTTTGCAAACGTACTTTAAAACGCTGTGAACATTATATATATATATATATATATATATATATATATAGTTTAAAACTTGTGAATATATATTTATTATTTGACAAAAACTCAGTTTTGAATTTGTGTAATTTTAGTCATTTTTTTGTGAACATATAATTTAACACATGTGAACATATAGTTTAACACTTGTGAACATTTAAATTTTAAACTTGTGAACATATAATCTTTTGTGCTAGCATATAATGCACACACACGATACATAAGATGCATGGTATAGCCTTAGCCTGAGCATAGTAGCATAGAAAAGGGAAGGACAATAGCAAACTTGCCCTTACAACCCCAAAGAATTCGGACGCGAAATCCATCGTGCATGCATGGCAGGTATCATCATAATTTTGATCTCGCAAATTCGATTACTAACGAACTTATAAAAAAGGAAAAAAAAAAAGAAAGAAAAAGAAGAAATTTGCATTTTTAAGGTTTTTTACAAAGTACATTTTTAAGATTGGCCTAATGTAAATGACAAACACGAACAATGCAATCACAGAATTCAACGAATCAAAGCAAAGCTCAACAAATTGAATGCTTTGGGATTGTGGAAAGTGATAGATTTTATTTTATTAATGCAATTTTGAATTTGAATTGTTTGCTTTATGCTTTCTAAATTAGAGACGTAGAGGCTTTGACTGGAAAATAAGCAGGGAGAAGTACTCGTTCCACCTGGCCCGAGGCCCGACAACCTTTCTTGATTTGTGGCAGCTAGGCAAAGGGGTCACTAGCTTTCTGGATTTTTCTTTTTTATAATATATAAATTTATAGTAGAGACAATAGTTTATTCAGCAATAAATATCAGCGGTTTAGGTCTGCTTATCTTCAGCTCAGAGACTTTAACTCATACAAAGCTATATGATAATACCCAGTTTTTTTGTGATTCAAACTTTAATTGAATCATATGGATTGGTTCTTATAATCTTATCTCTCCGTCTTATAAGTTTCTTATACCTTAGTTTAGGCAGAAATATTATTAGTATTTCAAAAGATTTTTTCATTCGATCCTTTTTTTTATAATATTGGACGAGATACTTTTTACTTGATGAAGTTAAAACAATCAATAATTATCGAGAGGTTTAAAAGTGTCGTGTAATGAATTGAAAATTATTAAATAAGTATTGAAAAGGCTCAAACTCTCACATACTATACTAATGAACAAATAGAGAAAAAACTGTCAGAGTGCATTTTTAAGGTTGGCCTAATGTAAATGACAAACACGAGCAACGGAATCATAGAATTCAACGAATCAAAGCAAAGCTCAACAAATTGAATGCTTTGGGATTGTGGAAAGTGATAGGTATTATTTTATTAATGGAATTTTGAATTTGAATTGTTTTTTTTTTTATGCTTTCTAAATTAGAGACGTAGAGGCTTTTGACTGGAAATTAAGCAGGGAGAAGTGCTCGTTCCACCTGGCCCGAGGCCCGACAACCTTTCTTGATTTGTGGCAGCTAGGCAAAGGGGTCTCTAGCTTTCTGGATTTTTCTTTTTCATAATATATAAATTTATAGTAGAGACAGTAGTTTATTCAGCAACGAATATCAACAGTTTAGGTCTACTTATCTTCAGTTCAGAGACTTAACTCATACAAGGCTATATGATAACACCCAGTTTTTTTGTGATTATTCAAATTTTAATTGAATCATATGGATTGGTTGTTATAATCTCATCTCCCCGTCTTATAAGTTTGTTATACCTTAGTTTAGGTAGAAATATTGCTAGTATTTCAAAATATTTCTTTATTCGATCCTTTTTCTTATAATGTTGGACGAGATGCCTTCTACTTGATGAAGTTAAAACAATCAACAATCATCGAGAGGTTTAAAAGTGTCGTATAATGAATTGAAAATTATTAAACAAGTATTGAAAAGGTTCAAACTCTGTCACATATTATACTAATGAACAAATAGAGAAAAAACTAAATACCCGTACCAAACTATCTCGATGATATGGGATAGAGATTTTCTTCTTCTGGTACGATTATAGTTCTAAAAAATTCAAAAACTGAAAGTTTGAAATGGTTCTAGAGATTTTCGAATTCTCGAACTAGACCGGACCGTGTACATACCCCAGTTTTATGCTCTGTTTGTTATAGTCTATTTTAAGATACTTATCCTATTGAAATGAGGGTATATCTTATAAAATTTAAAAAATCTTATCATGCATCCTATGAAAATTTAAAACAAAATCATATTTTTTATCTTATAAGAAATAAACAATCTTTCCTATCTTATATTTTACAACTATAAAATACATGGTCATATGATAAGATATCTTAAATCTTATAAGATATCTCCAAATTTCAATAGGATAAACATTTTAAAATAAGATCATTCCAAACACACTATTAGTATGGAAAATTTATTAGTCCGCCACTACAAATCAAATATGATTTGTATGATTATTAATTGTTATAATTTTATTAATATGCTTTTCTGGTTCGGTTACTGAACCTTATGCTGACGCTCAACATAACACTTTGATTGATAAAGCAGAACTTTTTAAGCAGTGTTTTTCCTGTCAGATCTCTGCCGTATTAGTGAAGCTGTACTTTATAAATACTTAATCCTTAAGCTATGCAAACAAGAATGAACAAGGCTTGTTTGCTTTGTCATTTGGGTTTGCAAAAGCAAACTATTTACGCAAGTGGGTGGATTGCAGCCTTGTGTAGCCTACTTTAAAAAAGTCGTTGTCTGAAAGTCTGTCTAAAGTCACCACAGATTGCAAAATGGATCTTATTGAATTGCTTGCACTTTTAACTTATTTTGCATATTCCTAAATATCTCGTGTGGCTGACTAATGATTCTCATGGTATAATTAGTCTCTTAAAATTACATGTAACATAGTGTCTGTATGAAATATGTTTTTCATGGTATGTTTTTGATCATGTGTTGAGAGAATAGTAATCCTGCTACTACTTACAAGTACTATTGCTGAACGAACTCAGCATTATTGAATTCACACTAGAAACTGTAATAAAAGTGACACCTACTCAAAAACAAAAGTGATTACAAATGACTTATCTATCTACATTCTGCCAAATTAGCAATTGACAACTGATCCTGTTTCTTTTCTTTCTTTTTTTTTTTTTTTTCCTTTTTCTTTTAGTTTTTTGACCGTATCATAACTTTACATCTCGGGAAGCACAGAGGAATCACTAGTTTAACATGATTTATCCATAATAGCCTACAGTCAAAAGATTGCCCAGTTAACTTTTTCTTTTTAATGATTTAACCTTTCTACCATAGTATGATCCTCTCATTTCCTCACTCTCTCATTTTCAAAGTGAAGCAACTTACAAGCCATCAATTTTCATTTCAAGAAAATCAGTAAGCTCTTGTGTTGATTGATAGTATATCATAGACAATAATCAACTTTAAGAAGATAAGAGTACTTGCTGCATTATTCAAGTATCCAAGAATCAACAAATTCAACTCCACGATGCAAAGGAAACAGAGAGAAGTTTTTCCTTAAAACAAAAGGAAGGTCGACCTTGGCAATCGCGTTGGTCCAACAAAGAAAGGCATCAGACTCTGACTCAATTAATGTCAACATGCTGTGACTGTTAGGATCAGTCGATTTTGTCAAAAAATGCATTTTCCTTTGAACGCCTGCCTTTATTAACTTGAGCTGGAAGCAATTTGCGGACATTTTCCAGTCATAATGTTACAAAATTCGACTCATTAACAAAGCTAGCTTCTTTTCTTTCAAACATAAGATGGTAACCAGTCAAGGGTTTGACCAGCAAACATGGGGATGATCTCACCCATTGAATAAGAGAATGATTCTGGTACCTTCCATGGGGTTTTGCTCAGTTTGATTCTTGACGCATTTCTTGGCAGCCCGTAAAAGTCTGGTCCGTTAAAGCTTGTGAATGCTTCTAACTTGTCAAGAGCACCCGCCTATAAGATACACCATGATCATGGACAATCAGTATGAATAGAATAAGTCCTAAAAAGCAGGCTAGTCTATTTTCAATATGAAGAAAATTGGTTGTGATTCTAGTCAAATATATGTTTTGTTCTTCAAATTAGCATAAAAAATCATAAACATACATGACCATATCATCAATAATAGAAAGAGCAATTTTCATAAACTCCACTTGTTTTCCACTCTGGATACAGTTAAGACTTGCAATTATCTGCCAGAACCATTTTATATGTTGTAACATACAAGGGTTTTGGCATAGCAGGCATAGTCTGCAGCCACAAGGTCAAGCTACTCAGAACGAAGGAGCATATATGTCTATTTAGATGTCACAAGTACTGGACATATGGATACCATTAAGTAAACTATATGACCAGTTGTTAAATCAATCTGTTAAATCATAACATAATTTAGACCAGCAAATAATATTTGAGTTAACACAATCCAGTAAAAAGTAGAAAGCTGGATTGCAATTGGGTATCACCAATTATAAACAAGTTCAGGACCAATAGTTTGCCGCTGTGGCTATATGGGCAATGGGCTTTAGATTAGCACGTGCTTGTTCCATTTGGTAATAAACCTCATCAAATATTCTTAAACAACTATGCTTGCAAGTTGAAAACCTATTGTTGAAACAGAATATTGCCCCGAGGAAAAGAAAAGGAGGAGAGAGAGATTCCATTAAGTTACCTCATCAAAAACCTTTGCATATAATGACAAGGCTACAGGAGCATTATAAATGCCAGCACAGCCGCACGAACATTCTTTATTTTTCTTTTCATGGGGAGCACTATCAGTTCCAGCAAAAAATCTTTTACTCCCGCTGGTCACAGCAGATACAATAGCCTGCCCTATATTAGGAACCAAACGGATAGGATTAGAAAAACATTGACCTATTCTTCCTTCTCCTTGAGGGCATAAGAAGGGAAGAAATAACAAGTGAAATCAAATATTGCAATAACAGGCACTTGCACAAGGGTGAAAAAGTTTTAGCTGTCATATGTAGAAAAATGGGTTGATGAACAATCGGCAACAAAATGGCAGGGCTATGAAACAAATCTTGGTTGTATAATAACAAGTATGCTATTATCAAGAGGAGAGGAATTAAGAGAGTTACATTTTAATCATTCTCCCGAAAATTGGTTCAGAAGTAAAACACTCATTTTTCAGGCACAATGAACAAGTACAGATAACATTTAACCTGCAATTTATCAAAACTAGACGGTTCTGACAAACTGTCCATCCTGTGAAGTTTGTCTATCATAGTAAATTAAGTCGGTAGCATCTAGTTGAGGACACCAATTATACGCATGTACTTATGACTATTGGCTCATTTGTAATTTAGCTTCCTATCTGCAGATTCCAAAATGAACAAATGCATAAGGCCAAAAGCCCAAAACCAAAAACAGAAAGTGAGTTTTGGGAAGTATAAAGAGGTATACTGTGGATCTCTCTCTTTAGTACGGGAAGGCAATAATTGTGTGGTCGCAGTCCTCCCTGAAAAATGGCATTCCTGTTGAGAACAAGATGTTGTGGGGTGACGGTTGCTGCGACAAATCCTATAAAAAAATATTATTAAAATTAGAGATAGTCTCATAGTAATGAGTACATCTGGATACAGAAGAAATAAAGTAAAATATTATTAAAATTAGAGATAGTCTCATAGTGACGAGTACATCCGGATACAGAAGAAAAGAAAGTTATTCTTTTTGTTGATACACAGTTAAAATGAAAATAAAGGGCAATGTAAATGCTATAAAATGCTTAAGAGGCAAAAGAGAAAAATAAAAGTTACCTTCATTGCAAGACTCAACAAACTTCACGGCATCCAAGGTAGTAATATGCTCCATTACAACCTTCAGTTGTGGTAACTTCTTTATCAAGGGGCTAAGGACTTGGTCAATAAACACCTTCTCACGATCAAAAACATCAGCTTCGGGATTTGTCACTTCTCCATGGACCTGTAGGCAAATAGTTAGCATATACCAAAAGGCTTAACGTGAATTAAAGCAGTCCAATTAGGAGAATGGGCCTTCTAAAACATTAGTCTCACAATTTCCAAACCAACTTGTTCACCACAAATTTAAGATTATCACTATTGTTCCAGATCTTCCATAAGCCTTCCTCTCAGAATCAAATACTGCAAAATACATCTTTTTAACTTTTCTATCACACACAGAGAAAAGAAAAACAACTTTTTCGAAACAAAGGATGATTTGGCAGAACAATATTACAATGGTCTATAAGGTTTTGAGCTATAGAATCTGCATTTTCAATATTGCAATTTGTTCATAATGTAAGAGCTTTCTGATGATAGATCAATTGCTTTTGATAACAATAACAGCATTATGCAGTTTGACATAAGATAGCTGACCAGATAATTTGCCTTACAGCCATAAAAGCCACATGGTGAATGTAAACGGCATGTATACCAAACCATCTGCAGCAGACATCAACTGACAGATTCTCAACTTGTGAATGATAGCTCTATTTCATATATTATTAAATTATAGTTCTATTTCATATATTATTAACTTATTCAGTATAAACACAGATGACTCCTATGTACAATTCCAGTGCCATCTTTTGACTATTTCTACCTGTGCAAATGCTAGACATGTGAAACTATCATTCCAAATTAAGAAGGTAGACGTGCAATTAGCAAATAGCATCTGAAAAGAGGGTTGGGATGATGAGTGGAGGAGAAAATATATTCATTGTATCAACTGAATATTTTGATGGTCTTAGTGTAAAAGAAAGCAAAGAAAAGGAAAAGACACGACACCTTGTACCCTAGCTTTGGACAACAGCCTAAAGGAATAAACCGTACGCCAAACGCAAAGTAGCATCCTAGTCCACTCAAGCACAGATTCAAGCAAGAAGGTTGATCAAAATATTGAATGTACGCTTTCTTGGGGAATACGCAAACTTCATGCTCACGTTAGACTATCAAAGCATTTCACTTAAGCAAAGAAATGGCAAAAATAGCACTATACTGGAATTTTCCCAAGTACAATTGCCTTCAAGCTTCAACCCAAAAAAACACGGGCTCTACTGCAGTCTGCAGCCACAACCACTCTTTCACGCTCTATTATATGGTGTAACACCCACTGCATCTATGAGTACCATATAGTACCCTCACAATAGGTTGATAAATATCTCCACCTTGTGATATCATTCCATAGGCTAATCAATGACTCTAGTCCTTGATAAATGTGCATATACCCACAGAACGGAATACTTTCTAGGAGTATAAGAAAAAGGCAGAAAGGGTATCACAATGGTGCCTGAATAATTTCATCTCTGCATCCAAGGGAAAAGAACAGAAAGCCCAGTTTGCAACATTGCTTCAGAAGTTGGTCGACTTACCAACAAAGGCATGTTCTGCTCAACCATTTCCTCAAGAACAGGTAAACACTTCCCAAATAAATCAGTAACGCCATCTTGAGAATTTGTTGTAGCACCAGCAGGGTACAACTTTACAGCAAACACAACACCACTCTCTCCTGCAGAAACAGTAATAATTTATATGAGGGATAAAGACATAGTACAGTTAAAAAGGCCACCCCAAGAAGAATTTTAGAGGTGCGTATATCAAGATAAATTGAAAAATCTCTGCTTTAATAAGATGACACAAAATGAGATTTTAAAGACAAATGATTTTACTAATTTAAATACACGACATTCAAATGGTCTTTTTTACACATATAAGCTAAATGTGAGCACTGATGAACACTATAACCAGTGATCTATACTATTCATGCATGCGACTAGGAAATATGTTCCCATGTAAAGACAGTCCTCAAATATGTCACTCATGTAAAGAAACAATCCTCATTCCTCAAACATAACCAAGAGAAGATAGGACTATTCTGTGGACACACCTATCAATCACATAAAATAACGCTAGAATAAGATCTGAAAAGCAACAGGTGATATCAAATGAGCTTGTAGAATAAATTTTTGCACCAAGTCATAACTGTTCATAGAAGTGTTACTTTTATTTGAGGAATTCACTTACTCGCTAATTTGATCTCATGAGGACTGGTGGTGTCTGTCAAATAAAGAGTCATAAGAGGATTGAAGTCACTATTGGTAGGCAATGCTTTTAATATGGATTCCCTATACGTAGTGGCTGCAGCCGTGGTGGTAATGGGAGGTTTCAAATTAGGCATGATTATTGCCCTTCCAAAGTGCTGTGCACTGCATGCAGGTGATTATTATGAGACAGATTTCAAAAGTATGAAGATAGCTATTACATTAAGCATGTAAGATAAAAGAAGAATACTAATAATAATTAGAAGAGGACGATACTAAAAATACCAGAATGAGTTGCAAATTTCAGGATTCATACCTGTGAGGGACAACGGCTTGAAGAAGGTCACCATCACGGAGATGAAGGTGCCAATCATCAGGCCGCGTAATAGAGATCTCCATTCTGACCCTATAGGCTCTTACCTGATTTCCCCGCCTTAAACTAACAAATGATAAATTTGATGTCTATACCAAAAGGAACAATGATGATTAGGATAAAGAAAGATAGTTCATGAAAGCACAATGTTAAAATCAAAGATTAAAGGCATCAAAATTAAGAAGAAATAATGAACTATCAGAGACATTCCCCAGTGAGAACCAGGTATTGCAAACCATTGAAATATCAAACATTTAGGGCCTGTGATGAAGATTGAAATTATTATGACCGTCTTGACTAATGTAAAACCAATATTACACACCTGTAATTATGAAATTGCAAAGCCAGCACGAGATACTTTCTGCTCTAGATTTCATGTATATAAGGCAACATTTTGATAAATTATACTTCTTCCTTCTCACTTTTTTATGATAATTTCCTGCAAAAAAGATCCAACTACTATTTTACCTTCCCTGTGCTTCCCCAATGCTTTCCGATGATGGTATTGGGTGATTTGAATCCCATATGCACAAAAAATTCCCACATGAACTATTTACCAGCAAAGTCAGAGATTTACTATAAAATAATTGATCATACTTGATTTGAAGGAGCTCACACCTAAGGAATCAACATGGCTATGCCACAACCACCATTTTCGCCTTCTTTCTTCAGCTTCATCATCCTTATTTTACTCCTCAAGAAAAATAAATTGAATTATATAAGAACTATATAAATATCATAGATTAAACGATAATCGTGGAGACCTCTCTCTTGCAAAAAATGCAAGGACAGAGAGAGCAGAATGTATCGAAATTGGTCCGACCCTTTTTCCAGACTATGCATAGCAAGAGTTTCGTGCACCCAAGCTGCCCTTTTTAACATAGATTAGTTGTAGAAACAATTGTTAACGGAATCGAACAACCAACAAATTATCATTTTATCATATTCACATCTTTAAAATTCATCAACTTGTATTGGTGACAACAAACACAAGACTCATGTAAAGCTATGGGGGAAAAAAGATATAACAAATCAATAAGCAAAAAAGATAAATGATAAGATAATATTGGTTTTGGTTACTTACTGAAGAGCTTTTACTGATGTTCTTGAATTTGGTTGTCACTGTGTGAGAATGCGGGAGAATGTTGAGATGCAACATTACTAAAATATATAGAAACTGCTGCTTAAGCTCACATGGGCCGAATCACTTACAAAATAAGCTGCAAAATAACGTTGTCAACAACTGTTAAATTTGAAGGGCATTTCGGTCTTTTCAAACTAAAAAAGTTAAAAGAAAAGAAGAAAATAAGAAGAAGAAAAGACCAATCTTTCCCTTTCCCTTCAATCCCCTCCATTTCCTCCAAAAATGTCACCTTTACTCACAAACGCACGCCGAAACATACACTGATACACATTAAAATCACACACACAACCCCAAGTTGGTGCCTTTTTACCTTTGTTTTTCTCTTTGCCTTTAACCTTCTTTTCTCAATGCTTCATCTTCCACAATCTGGGGTTATACATATACATACACGTACTTGTGTGTGTGTGTGTGTGTGATTTCAGTGTGTATGTGTGTGTATAGGGTGTGTTTGGGTTTTGGGTTTTGAGTAGGGGGTTGCAGGGTGTGGTGGGGTTGGTGTTTATTTGATTTTTTTTAAAAAAAAATAATTAGAGACTTTTTAACTGGTTAATATGGAAAATTTAGGTAAAACAAAATACTTTTTAGGGCGTGTTTGAATTGGGTTAAAACACATGTTTTGTATGATTTTCAGAAAAGATATTTTATTTTAAAGAAATTGACATTTTTGCTCTCTGAAATATAGTTTCAGTTTCTTCAAAAAAAAATATTAATTCAAATGTTTATTTGGAAAAAAGATTCTTTTTTGTAAAAGATATTTTTCTGGAAGAAAGATTAATCCAAACGAGCTCTTAAAAGCATCCTTAACTTTAATGAGATGTACTGCGTTACAAATTTTATAATTTAATATGCGAGTAGAGTTTCTCTTTTTAGAATAAAAAAATTCATAAAAAAGAGCTAGAAGAGATAACGGAAGCATAAATTAAGCTTCAAATATGTCTAAATTTTGATCTTGTAACTTTCTTTATATTTTGATCTTGTAACTTTCTTTATGTTTTTTCCAAACTTTGATTTTGTAACTTGAGGATGTATATGTCTTTCAAAACGAAATTCTTTAATAAGAAGAAAGTAATTTCAAATGCGACCCCATTAAATAACTTCTATTTCCTTTCATTACACAAATACAATAAACAAATTAGTATTACCCAAACTCTTCCCTTCTTGTTTCTTCTCATAAATCAAGTCTTTACTTTCCTTTAATCCACCATAGTTTTTCAAGATTAGGATTTCACACTAAAAATAGTTAAATTAGATACAATATAATGTCTTCTCATGATTGTGAGATAAAAATTAATCGCCTGAGAAGACAAACACAAGCAGACACTCTCTATTTCCTTTTTTCTTTTGTGTGTGCATTTTTTTTCCTTTGACTAAATTAGCAAGGAACTAGTATTAAAAAAAAGAACGAATTTACAGCTCAAAAGGAGAATACCCTGAATATGTGCCCCATACACAAAAAACATCCCACAAAACAAAGCACGCCGGTCTGACATTTAACACCCAAGCAATAAGCTTACCCTGAACCGGAAGTCGATCTTTCCATGCCAACCAGGTGTGAGCTGTGTCATTGGCAATATGCCTCTTGTACCAGATGATCTTAAGGCACGTTTGAACTGGCTTTTTTAAAAATACTTTTTTAATAATTTTTGAGAAGATGAAAATTCTGGGTTATAAAAAAAGTTGTATTTGAACTTTTTCAAAATATCAATTTTTTTTAAAAGCCAAATCAAATAATTATTGTAAATTTATTTAAAAAAGTATTTTTTATGAAAAAAATTAATCCAAACAAGCCTTTAGTCCAAGGAGCAACTGGCCTACTTTTGCGAATAAGATACCAAGCAGAGTCTATAGTAAATTTTGTCATCCGGAGAGTTAAAAAAAAAAAAAAAAAAAGAATATCCTATGAAATGAATGGTGCATTTAGAGAACTAGTAAATTTCTAACTTGGCTCGAGCCTTTTGCTTGGCTAAGGAATCGTATATTAGACAACCATTAAATTTTTAACGTGTCTCGAACCTTTTGCTTGACTAGCTAATCTGCAACAAGGTTCATCATCCGTTCATATCCGACAATTTTGGCAATTCGTAGGGTAGACAATTGATAGATAAATAGAGAAATATGATTTTAAGTCGTATCTCGCTAACTATCTTGGAGCTTAAGGATAATTCAAATAGTTGAAACCACATCTCCCAGGAGTGATGACTTGAGTTGAAATTTCATGAGGAACGCTAACTATCTTGGAGCTTAAAGATAATTCAAATAGTTGAAACCACATCTTTCAGGAGTGATGACTTGAGTTGAAATTTCATGATAGTTGAAACTACATCTCCTAGGAGTGATGACTTGAGTTGAAATTTCATAAGAAACGAGGATTTGAGTTGGGGGTCGGAGGGCGGATTTGGAGAGAAAAAGGAAAAAAAAATTATCTTGGGAGTTGTAATTCTCGGTTAACTATTAATTTATTTAAAATCATGATTCTTTCAACAACCAACCTCTCCTCAACAGCAGGCAAACCAACTTCTTCTTCTTCTTCTGTGGAGAAAGTTATCCAACTTAGCATACAGAGAACCACAACAGACTCAAAGTATACAGAAAATGATGAAAAATCTGTCAAAATTCTTTTCCGTTAGGAGGAAATGAACTAGAATGGAGTTGAGATTGTCGAGACATGCCAACTGCCAAGCGATAAATTTCATTGTCACTCATTCTTCTTCCAGTAGAATTGATGTACAGGACAATAGTGACGATACTTCCTCTTCCGTTGCCGAGCCAAAACCTTGCCATCGAACTCTTCCAAATTTATCGAGCAAGAAGATATACCTGGAGATCATGAAAGCACAGTTTATTCCATAGATTGCACGCAAATAATCATAATAGAATCAAAGGGAAAGAGGAATGAAAGACAAATTACCCAGTCAAGAGGTTTAATATTTTCAGTTCTTTTCTGAAATAATAATGATCGCCAAATGAATAAACAATCTGTCTTTGCAGCCCATCCTTCCCTTCATCAGGATTAGATTTCCTCATCATTCTGAGAAGCAGTCTCTTTACAGGATTTCGCGTTAGTAGCCATGAATCTACGAATGACACCTAGACATGATACCACATAAATTAGCGCATACATTAAGATGATAGTGATAAGGATATATTTATTCGCTCGCCTCCACTAGAAGATAAACTTATTCAAGAGTGAGCTGATCAAAGTTTTCACATGTTATCTCTAATCCAATGCAATTGCCCGTATTTTCCCTATCCCATATATTGAAAGCTAATTGACCAAAAGGACAATTAATAAAAAACAACTTGACTCAAAACCAGAAACAAAGTCCATGTTGTCGCAAAAGTGATTCCAAAAGTGAAAAAGTCAATTATAAGATATATCATGTCGACCATCTGATTGTTAGTGAACAACCACCGCATCAATTAGAAATATAAACTATAAAATTTCCAAAGGTATTAAATTTGACTACTCGCACACATAGTCGACCTTCCAGATAGGAGATATTAAAGTCATTGTCATCTAAAACCTCCAAACAAAAATTAAACCTCCAAACCATAACAAATCAAATTTCTGATGCTCATAAGATTACATTTTTGCACTACTGAATAATATATAATCAAGATAAAATGAGACTAGACTACAGCATAACTATGATGAGGAATAGCAGACTAATGATACATTGTCCAGTGAGTTTAACAAATTGCAGCAACTAGAGAAAAAATTTAGCTAGTTCTCTACGTCAGAAAAGGCCAATACATGTTCATTTATGATCTAATGACAAGTTCAAATGTGCTCTCTGTTGGAAGGACAGCATGTTGCAATACCTCATACAAATGAACCCTTTTGGAATCAGTGAATGCATCAATAAATGGCTTGCTCCAAGAATCAATCATTGCCTGTCAATGAAGAAGAGAAAATGGTAAGCAACCAGTTGCAACTAAAAAATTCCAGTATCATGCTATCATCAAATATATCAATTCACAAAACCAATAGAAGTGCCTAAACTTGCAGAGTACTTTCCTTTTGCTTCATCTAGCTACTGTGACTAATTATACCAAATCTATTTTGTCTGGTTGTTACAAACCAATCAAGACAAAAACTCAATCACAACAACTACAAAGTATTGCAGCATAATGATTTTCTCAAAGAGGGAGGTCTTTTCTAATCTAGATAAGCTAGAAATTCACTTTGTGACTGGGTAAATTATCCGCTCCTGATTGTGCAAATGCTCAAACATTGAACATAATTCTAGTGTATAACTTAAATCGAACTATTAAAGAATGGAAACTAGAAACATTCTAAACTATGAAACTTAGTCCTAAACTACTATATGCAGGATGTAATCTAATTTGTCACTGAATACAAAGGTAGTTAACTGGTGGTAATCAAGTAATGGTTGTAATGTCAAATTTAGCGTTTGTTAAACATCATGATGGAGTTATAAAATGTAGCTTGCAAAACCTAAACACCATGTAAAGAGATAAAGACCTCTAGCAAATAAGTTTCCAATTTCAAGGGATTCCATATTTTGCTAGGGAATCTTGAATTAGAAACAAGAAATGCCGGGATCAGCCATCTCACATGACTCATCGGCAAAGCAAACATGGAAAATCATTCTCTCATCTTTTAGCAGAAAATGGTTAATCAGCTAGAAGATAATTTAACCTGAGAGCTTGCACGGAATAATAGACACATCAGTGTTGCCTTCGGAACATCCATCTTGGCAGAACCAACATCTTTGCTATCAGGCATTGTCGGTAGCTTAAGACTCGAACCATCTGAATAATTCACCTCAAGTGAAGGAAACTTCACCGCTGCCATTGCAGGAATTATAACTTTATTTGCCATTGCAATCTACAAAGCATAACATTCCCTACTTCAAACCAATAAGACCAAACTCAAAAGGAAGACAACATTTTACATTACTACTGTAAAGTCACATTCAAATTGTCACTTATACCCAAATCCAATTCAGTAAGGTCCTTACACAATGTTCCACATTGACGGGAGACTTGATTATTCAATTGTTTATAAGTTAGCTTTGTCGGTATAAGTAATAATTTGGATTAACCATTTTGGACCAACGGATCTGAAACCCGAGACACACATTCTTAAGTCGATGACAGCTTGCGTGCTCTGGGTTTTACCTTGCCACCATGTTGCTTCATCTCAGATATGTCAGCAAAGTAACCCCTGTTCAACTCATCTGCACTGCCCAAAATCGCATACAATATTAAACATATAAAAAATACAATGACAAATTTATATAGCTGATTCAAATATATGCCAAAAAGAAAAAGACAACAATTAAATTAACAGAAAACTACAGAAAAACATACAGCCTGGCTCGCTCTTTCTCAATTGCAGCCTTGTTTCCCATCTGCAATCAAATGGGTTTTCAGTAAACAATAAAAAGTTCAAATCTTTTTACCAATTTACATGACATATTCAACATTTAGTCCCTGTTTGGTTACATATATGCATATTATCACCACCAAATCTTTTAACTTAATGGGTTGAGATTAAAATTCATGAAATATTTAAAAAATTAACACAAAGTTCATATCTTGGTTCCTTTTTTTTTCTTTTTTTTTTTGTGGTCAACAAAACAAAAATGAAGTAAAAAAAAATTGCACCTGGTAGATGTCGAGGAAGCGTTTAGAGATCCATTGAGAAGGATTGTGTGAAGGGGTTAAATTAAATGGTTGAATTTCATGTGTAAGAATTTGTGTTGACTTGAAAATTGCAGGTTGTGTTGTTATTGAAGACAGCCTCTTCAGCCTCAGCATCTTCTTTACTGCGTGTTCTTCAGCGTGTGTTAGTGTGTGTGTTTCATAGAATTTGTTTTTATGAACTTAATGAAGAATGGGCCTACTGTGTATTTGTGAGTGCCATGGCCTGTGTGGTTTTTCTCATAGTTGGGCCTTCTGTCTTTGGTTCATTTGTCACATTTTGTTGGCTTTTTTGTTTTATTTCTACGGGCTCATTTGGATTAAAAAGAAAAAAAAAAGAGTTTTTCCTATAACTTTTGAAGGAAGTATTTTTTTTTTGTTGAGAAATTAAAATTTTAACTACTAAAAGAAGCTGAATTTGAGTTCCCTTTTTCATAGTTTCAGTTTTTTTTTTTTTTTTAAAAAAAAGTCAATCCAAATACTTATTTAAAGAGTTATGTAATTTTTTCAATTTTTTTTTCATGAGAAAAAAAAATCAATCCAAACAAATCCTATATCTATTATCTATTAGAATATTACCTTCTAAAAGTTCTTCCCTTTCAAGATTTCAAAAATATGCCACGTGAGTGCTTATGTGGATTGTCAATGCTTAAATAAGATCTATTTTTCATTAATTTTTTTAAAAAAATTCTGATTAGATTTGTCTTCTATTATTAAAAATAAATAAAGTTGTGTAAAATATTAGAAGCCAAAGCACTAATATATGTAAAGATTTTGATCTTAATTCAACCTTCAAATACTTCGGAAAGTACGGGAATTTAAATTTTAGTTCATAAATAGTTAGTTTTATGTAAAACCACGGTAGTATTGCCATAGTTGTAGCATATATTAACTATATCGCACTTGATGATTTTATTATTTGTTGTTAAACTCC
Organism: Cordia subcordata; assembly: GCA_028554755.1. Taxonomy (NCBI): domain Eukaryota; kingdom Viridiplantae; phylum Streptophyta; class Magnoliopsida; order Boraginales; family Cordiaceae; genus Cordia; species Cordia subcordata. The sequence continues at coordinate 2,988,953 of JAPTOF010000007.1, forward strand.
AACTCTTATAAATGGTTTAGTTGCCGAATACTTTTTTTTGATAAATTGTTATAAAAGTCACTAAACTATTCCGTAAGTTTTCAAAATCTATGTGAATATTGATATCGTCCCTTCCCAAATTTTTTTACATCAAAAGAATGTCAAAAAACAGCTGCTATTCAGACCTAGCAGCATCTTGAAAAAACGCGCTTGTTTTGCTCTTGTCAAATATGATAGTTTGCTCCTGAAAAACAGTTTAATCTTGAAACTCCGGAAATTGTACTCTCTATGTTTTCGGACCAGCCAAAGACAAATTTCACCCCGTTTCCAAAGCCAATAATAACCTTTTTATCATTTTCATACCACGTTGCCAGATTCTCCGAGAATGCACCTACGGCAAAAACAGCGTAAGGGACCAATATTGGTGCCTCTATCCAAGACGACGCTGTTTAGTTGGGTTGTGGCTCAGCCACATGAGTCAAGCGCACAAATGAATAATTTCAACTATTTTAACTAATTGCCTTTTAATCTTTGTTGTCAGATGAATCAACAAGATGCAATCTCTATTGTGTTAGGTGAGTCAAAAAGATGCATAATCTTGGATAAATATAATTAAATTGATTAAAGGTACATAGTGGCGAAACCAGAATTATAGATTAGTCGTGGGTTGGGGGGGGGGGCAAAATTAATATAATATTTATGAAATAATTCACACGTTTCAAAATATCTTAAGTTAATCATAAATGTATTCAAATTAATTACTTGCAAATGTTAATAACATCTTTTGCACTATTAAAAAAATAAAGTTATAATTACTCCATATGAGTGTTCATAGTTTGATAGTGATACATGACAATTTCATCATCAACAATAACCAAAATATTTTTCTCAGTTAATGGATGTGATTAAATATTTAGTTATTCACTAATCACCCATTCTATTGTGTAATTAGTTTTTTTTTATAATTTTTATGAAAGAAAATGTCATCTCTACAGTGATAGTAGCATCAAATAATTAAAAAAAAAAAAGTATAACGTTGTTCACCATTTTTTTAACAATTTGCTTTCACATTTAAGAACTCATAATTGAATTTTACATCAATGACATATGTCTCTAAATGCTTTCTCTTCTTTGTTACTCTTTATATATGCCTCGTACTTGAGGGACCTTATGTCATGGTTTCTCACAAGGTATTTATTCATTAAGCATCATGCTCCCTTATGTATTAAAAAAAAAAAAAACAACAGCAGGATACGTGTGAACAGTACGTACAGTAAATGTTTATTCACTATTCCACAACTATTTATTCACTGACTATTTATTCACTATCCCACAATTGTTTGTTCACTGATTATTTGTTCATTACTATACAACTATTTTTTCACTGACTTTTATATATACATTAAATATTTGTTCATTATACTAAAACTATTTGTTCATTACACCTACAACTATTTGTTCAATAACTTTCATATATACATCAAATATTTGTCCATTACGCCAAGACTATTTGTTCATTACTCCACAATTATTTGTTCACTGAATATTTCTTCGTTAGCCCACAAATATTTGTTCACTGACTTTCATATGTACATCAAATATTTGTTCATTACTCCACAACTATTTGTTCACTGCTCTCTCACACACAAACACAAAACACAAACACAAACACATTTGCATACTTGAAGAACAAGGTGAGCTTTAATGGCGGATTGATTTTGGAGCGTCCAAACATTGCGTGGGAGGTACGGTTAGAATGGTGACACGAAGAGGAAGAGTTTGGCAGTTGTGGCATGGCGAGATAATGCCAGAATTTTCGCTGGCGTAAGGAAGAAGACGATGGGTTTTAAAGGAGAATCAACACCTAAAAAGTTTTCTTGGATATGGTCCATATCATTATGATCAGTGAAGAAAGGCTAATTTTATGGTGATGTTTATTCAACGTGAGATGATCGATGGTGTTACCAGTGAAGTAAATAAGAAAAGAAAACAAGGAGAGAAAGATGAGGAGAAAGAAGAAAGAAGAGAGAGAAAGGAGAGGAGAGAGATATACGCAAGCTAGGAGAGGAAAGAGAGATATACGCACACTCTTGTTGTTTTTCTTTTTTTCTTTTCTTTTTTTTTTTATGTGAAGAAGCATGATGTTCCGCAGGAATACCGTGGTGAGGGACTATGGTATAATTTGCACATACTTAACAAGAGGGAAAATGCCATTTTCCCCCATGAGTTTTATTTAAAATCTCAAACTCCTTCATTGCCCTTTAATTTTACCCATATTCCTGTGAGTTTTATTTTAAATCCTAAACTCCCCCACAAGCTCAAATTTTACCAAACAAATCTTTAAAAGCATTTTCATTTTTTTATGATAAAAGATAATAATAGTCAAAATAAATTTTTAAAATTATTCAATAAATGAATCTACTATCAAATAGAAAATCACAAAAAATTTAATTAATTTCATAATATAAGCTTATTAAACAACATTCGTATTACACAAAATATTAGAGAAAAAATTAAATTTGTTTAAGAAGATCTTTCTCCTAATATCTACATTCAAATTTAATCAAATTTTTTTTAACTTACTACATAATTTGTTTTACTATTAGTTAACTTTTCAAATGTACAACAACAACAACAACAACAACAACAACAATGATAATAACAATAAGAAGACGAACAACAACAACAACAATAATAATTATTGTACAAAATTTATGTTATGCATAAAATGACAGAGATAATTTAAATTCTATCTTTTTATATACGCATATATACTTATCAAATTGAATCTAATCTTTTTTTTTCTAGTGCAATATATAACCTTTTTACAGTAAATTAATATTTTTAAAATAAAAAATAAAAAATAAAAGAAATAAAAAGATAATAAATTGAAATTATGCTCAATAATAGCTCAAAAGATAAAATAATAAAATTGCCTTTCAACATAAGATATTATTTGGCTAAACTAGACAAAATTTGTGTCATGGGGGGAAAATAGTAATATTAAGAGTTCATAGGAAAGTTCGGGTTTTAGTGTAAAACTCATGAGGGAAAATTACTTTTACCCAGGAGGAAGTAATTGAATTTTAAGTATAAGGGACAAATATGAATTTGTAATTTATCTCAATTTACTATTTCTAAAAAATAAAAAGGAAGAAGGCAATTAATTTATAACAAAAGGGAGAAAATCATATTTTTATTTTTTAAATAATTCTTTAATTGGCTCCCCTGTGTGACACGTGGCTTGGCCACTGAAGTCTGAAGGTGCATTGGTACCGGTGGCACTAACTCATAAATCATTCTAAATCTAGATTATGCATCTTTTTGACTCATACCACGATAAGAAATAAAACCTTTCCTTCTTTTTTTTTAATTTTATTTAACAGAAAATTTTAATTATAGTCTAATAACGACTATGACAAGAATTGGTTCCAAAACCTGTTGCACAAAAGACAAGTGACACGTTTTTTTTGGGCAAACCCCTCAGTCTTGACTCTAGTACTTTTATCTCTCATGAAATTTGAACCCAAAATCTCATTTTTGAAAAGAGTAGTCATGACTAATTGAGCTACCCCTAATTTTAAGATAAATGACACATTACTAGACCAAGAAAGAAAGCTTTTCCATTAGCATTCTCTATGTTGTCTTGGCTTTATTTTCAGCCGTCGTCAATGGACATGGGCACAATTAGGCCAGACAGGATTAAGCTTATATATATATTTAAAAGTTCTTTTTTCCCCCCCTCTTTTTTGGTTTCCAAAAGAGGCCGTTGCTGCACTTCAGGTAACATGAAAGTAAATGGTCGATACACCAATATTGGGAGCATATTGCACCAGCACCGTCAGTAGTGCTCGTGGTGGGTCAATTCGATTAGACTGCCATGGCCCTGATAGTGGCGTATCTATGTATTTATATATGTTCATATATCTATCACATGGTTTTACTCTGCAATCATATTCACAAGTCAAAATGAGGAAAATACATTGTTACTAATAATTATTGGTTGAGGTGGTAATAGTCTCACTCTTCTAAGGAGTAGACATAAGTTTTAAATCGATCGTGAGATCATGTATTTGTAGGAAAGACTTTCCTTTCACTGCTCTTGGTATGATAGGAATTAGTTTTAAGTTCAACATAATTTGAGATATCTTGACTCAAAGCAAAAAGATTTATTGTTAGGCAATGAAACTTGCAACATGGACGGAACATTACATCTATAATCAAAATGGGTGCTTGATAGGATTTGTGCCTTGGAGTCTTTGGGAATACCCTAGTCGAAAGCATTAAAATTCATTGTTTGGCAATGTAACTTACAGTGTGGACTGAAAATTACATCCCCAATCAAAATGGGGTGCTTGATTTAGGATCTATTGCGTTTTATGTGCATAAACCAACATTTTTGTTTACAAATTATTATTTGATTTTATTAATCATGCAACAGTCTTTTATTTCTCTCCCTCTCTCTTTTTAAATATATTGTGGTTGATCAAATTTGGGTTTAATCAAAGGGAACCGAAATATATTTCTATTTAATCTATTCATCTTTTTTCATTTTTTCTTCAGTTATTACTAAAAATTTTAATTTAATTTAACTCGGTCTATGCGTTTCAGTTATTAACGGAATCCTCTATCCCAACACAAAAATATGAAACATTGCACGATGTTGCAGATTCTTAGACGGACAAATATAGAAAACCCTCTCACTCACTGTCTCAGAATCCAAACCCACTCTATTGGGTTAATTAATGTGGGTTGCGGTAAATAACTATAATAAGTTATGAACTCCAATTTATATATATACGCTAGCAAGTATTTCTCTTTAATTACCCTAATTAATTTAGGGTAATTTTTTTATTTATCTAAATAATGATGACCTAGGTTCGGGAGTGCAGGGTTAAGAAAAAGAGTTTAGATTTGAAGTTTGAGCCAAAACTTAACAATCTCGGTAAGATTGTCGAAATTTTTTAAAATATTTTTCACTCAATTTCCACTTAGTTTCTGCTAATAAAATATTTCAAATTCGTTCTTGCCCTGCAAGTCCATGAGCTCTTAATATCCCTTTCATGCAGCAGGAAAAATAATCTTATAATTTGGAAGATTATCTTTTTTGTAATGGAATGATCTATACATCAATTAGGCTGCTAAACTTTTCCAAGTTTTAACAATAAATTATAGGCTTAGTGGTGCAATGAATCAATAGCAACAAAAGAATGAGTTCTCCTAGAGTAACCCATCGTGGATTTTAATCAACCATGTGTTCATGATAGTGTGTGTATATAAACACATAGATGGAACAAACTCCAAGGCCAAAACAACATCAACAAAATATTCCAAAATTTTCCAAGTTGAAAGTAATCTATGAGGTTCTTATTACTCTCTTTGCTTTTCTTATTCTTCTCAAACTCTATCTCAGCAGCATTATTCAACATCCCAAGGCTTAGTCCAAACCCTAAAGCTTCCATACACAAAAAACACCATCACCATACAAAATCTGCACCTCTTGCAGATGATTTTAAGACATATTATTACACACAAACTTTGGATCACTTCAACTTTGCACCTGGAAGCTATGCAACATTCAAGCAAAAATATGTGATCAACTCCAGATACTGGGGTGGTGCAAAAGCGAACTCACCAATCTTTGCATATCTTGGTGCTGAAGAACCACTGGATGAATATGTAATTTTGGAAATTGTGGGGGTTCTTACTGATAATGCACCTCGCTTTAAGGCTCTTCTTGTCTACATAGAGGTATGACATCGTATCGCGAGATCTCTTCTTTTTGACAAATGATCCATTTGGTCCCTTATGTTTTGACCCTTTTGACAATAAAGTTGTTTGTCTTTAAACACAAAAATTCAATTCCTTATTTTTGCAATTTGTAGCCGTTAGTCATAAACTAGAAAAGGTCAAGAAAATAATGATGTTAAGACAAATGGTGTTAGAAATTACAAATATAAGCGATTGACGGCATCACGATCATGAAAGGGGATTGATGGCATCACAATTGCAAAGTTAAGAGACTAGAAAATGGTTGTTTTTCCTTTTAATTTTCAGTACTTAGGACTAATGACTGTCACTAATAGCAAAAATAAAAGACTGAATTGTTGTCTTTTAAAGTAAATGACTTAATTGTTAAAAGGATAAAAATAAAAGTCCAAGTGAGCCATTTACCTTTTCTTTTGCAAATTATGTTGATTTCTTTCTTTTCTTAAATTTCTTTTTCTTTTTGCCTTTTCATTTCTTTCTCTATATGAGTTTACAACATTGTGATTAATCCTATGCAGCATCGATATTATGGGGATTCAGCTCCATTTGGGTCAGTGGAAGAAGCCATGAAAAATGACACGACTCGCGGTTATTTCAACTCAGCTCAAGCTATTGCTGATTTTGCAGAGGTGCTGATGCACATCAAGAAAAAAATTTCCTCTCCAAATTCTCCGATTATTGTCTTTGGAGCATCTTACGGAGGAAGTAAGCTATAAATATTTATTACGAGTAATATTTTATGTCATTATTTTAAATTTACGAAAAATTTCAATTTTATCTTCCAGTGCTAGCTTCATGGTTCCGGCTCAAATACCCACACGTGGCTCTGGGTGCTCTAGCATCATCAGCTCCGATTCTTTACTTCGATAACATCACTCCACAAAATGGATATTATTCTATTGTCACCCAAGACTTCACAGTAATATCTAATTTTTTTTTTTTTTTCTGTTTCTCTCTTTTTTGGTTGCTAATGGAAAAAGTTGCTGAAATGGATTTTGGTGATATGGCAGAAAGTTAGTATGAGCTGTTACGAGACTATACGAAAATCGTGGTCTGTAATTGAAAAAGTCGCTTCCAGGCACGATGGTCTCTCCGGTCTGAGCCAAAGATTCAACACTTGCTCGTAATACTTTCTTTAAACTTTCCTTTTTGGTTCTTTTTCTTGATCATAAAATAATCTTTTGCAGAAATACAAAGGGTGAATAATACTTAATAGTTTATTGTTTTTGCCACTTTTTATATTTAAGTCTCTCATATTTGAAATTAAACCTAGCTAATAGTCCCTTTTCAATTTTTAACACGTTAGTCCTCGAATTTAAAACCGTTCGAAAAATAAACGGAGATACTTAACGAACTCAAGGAGCCACTTCTGCGTCTACGTAACTTTTTGGCAAAATTTTTGGACCAATTTTAGCTGGAGGACTGACCACGTCATAAAAATGAAAGATAAGCGACTATTAGATTCAATTTTAAAGATGAGGAATTTAAATATCAAAATTAAGAGGCAGAAACAGGAATAATATGTATCATTTACCGGAATGCAAAGTACAAAAGTGATATGAAATCAACTTTAGAATGAATCCCATTCTTTTCTCAAAGTCACACGTAACTAGAGTTTCATATACTGAACTACGTACCTTTCTTGTTCCATCTTGGTAATTAACTCTTGTCCTTCATAGCAAATAGCAATAGTACTTCAAGCAATAGTGTTCTGACTAATCTTTAAAAGTTATTTAAAAGATTATTTTTTTTGGTGTTACCGAACAGGACCTTAAAACATGGTTATGAGCTAACGGAATTCTTAGAGGCGATGTACTCTCACGCTGCTCAATACAATGATCCACCAAGATATCCGGTGACTGTGATTTGTCGGGGAATTGATGGAGCCTCAAAAAGTAGTGATGATATACTTGGCCGCATATTTGCTGGTGTTGTTGCTTACATGGACAACAATATGTGCGTTGATACAAATTATTTCATTCATCCCCCATCCGAAAGCACTGGGTGGGGCTGGCAAGTAAGTTACATAATTTATGTTTCAAAATTGTAAAATATTTAAAAAAAAAGTTAAATATCATCATGAGTTTGTTTACCATTAGGGTTTAAAGAAGTCTCCATTATGATTTTTGGGATAATATTGTTTAATAGAAAGTAATCTATTATATCGTGATTACACACGTTCTCATCTTTCATGCCTAACTTCAAAACTTTAAACATATGCTATTGCGTATTCCATGCTTTTTAATATTAGAAAATGAATCTAATTGGACTTAATTATTTTTAATAATATGTAATAAATCTTTAAATTTTTCAAAATTCACAAATAAATTCGTTATGTTCTAAGCATTAGATGATGGGAAATTAAATTCCTTCAAATTAAAAATAAAATGTATGTTGGTAATAGGTAATACATGGAAATAATATGTAGATATAATAGATTAATGTATTAGTTAAGGGTTAATTCTTCCGCATGTGATTATGGCATGCGGTACAATTTGGTTACTAGAAATCAACGGTAAGTTAAATTTTTTTTTTTTTTGGGTTTAAAGTCTTGTAGTGAAATGGTAATACCCATTGGGCGTGGTAGCAATGATACAATGTTTCCACCATCACCTTTCAATATGACTGGATACATCAATTATTGCAAGAGCTTATATGGCGTTCCTCCTCGACCTCATTGGATAACAACTTATTATGGAGGCCATGTACGTATGTTAATTACTCTACTTAATTATCTTAAAAATTATTTTTGGCCACTACTAATAGTATTATATTTTAATGCATTAAATAATATTTATTACGCAAAAAAATTGCAGGATATAAAATTGATACTTCATCGATTTGCTAGCAACATCATCTTCTCCAATGGCCTAAAAGATCCATATAGCAGCGGAGGGTACTTGAAAAGAGAACATTTCTTATCTTTACAGAACATTTCTTATCCTTACTGTCAACTTTTCATTATCTTGGGAATAATATTACTGATTCTTCTTGTGTATTTTGGATATTCATAATAGGGTGTTGGAGAACATATCAAGCAGTGTCGTTGCTGTTTATACAACCCATGGTAAGTAGTCAAAGGTGGGCTTAGCTCTATGCACTGTAATTGTGAAACTTTATCTGTTCCGTTGCAGTGATTTTAGTAATAGAGTTTTGAATAAAAGTGTAATTGAAGAAAAGTTGTTTAAGTTGTTTATTGTTTTGTATTTTATGGATTGAGTTTTCAATTGTTTAGAGGTAATATTCGGATTTTAAAAATATAGAGCAATATTTTTGATAAGAAAGATAATTAAAACTAAGTTCCCATATGATGTAAAATAAAGAGCTTCACAAAAATCTTTTTTTTTTTTTTGAAAACTTTCATTTTTTCTCGAACTGCTTATAAATTTGACTTTCATCTACAACTTCTTTTAAATATGAACTAAACAAGTTAGTTTTTGATTTTAAATTTACAACAAGATGGTTTTAAGTGTTCAAAATTCAAACAATCTTACATGAGAGCCCACAAGGGTTGCAGTCCCTATTCATCCCAAATTAATCATAAATATATGTTTATTTATCTCCAAAGTTTTAAAAAATATATATGTAATTTTTATTAAAAGAACTAAATTAACTGAATTGAGAAAAATATTAGTATTATAACCTTCATCAAAAGAAGTTTCGAGATCCATCACTGCGCGTACTCAGACTTTTCAATTCCAAAAGTCCAATAAGTAGTTTAGTATCAATCTTGAAACTTAAAAGCCAATTTATGGATATCATAACCAAAAAGAACATCACCACTAAAAATATACTGAATTTTGCAGGCTCTCATTGCTTAGACATATATCCAGCAAATAAAACTGATCCGGATTGGCTGATCATGCAACGGAAGATTGAGGCGGATATCATTGAAGGTTGGATGATAAAGTACTATGCTGATCTTCTGGCTTTCAGGGATCCCACAACTACTTAGAACTTTATCTGTTTTGAAGCGAAAATTTCGTACACTGTACTAGAAGTTACTCTTAACAAGTTAGGATGAATTGTCGATAAGATAAATTATCAATCGAAAACTGCCAAAGATTTTAGTAACGTCTCCATGATTGATCAAGGGAGAGGAAAGAGATTGAGAGTGAGTGAGGAATATAGTAACAAGAAATTGATTTGCCAACTTTAGTTTTTTTTTTTTTCTTTTCCTTTTTGGGGCCAGCCTTAGAACAAAAATGCACCCCAAGTATACTATATGCAATCAGCTTAATTACAAATAAACCATGGCAAAGACATTAATCGTGTCACATTATATTCCTATATGGAAAATGGAAAATTGCGAGGTGCATATAAAAATGAAGATGTAAGCTTACATAATCTATACATTATAGATTGAACTTATAAGATTACGTATATCTATGTTACAGATCGAACTAATGAACATATATTGTTAGACTTGTGAACTTATAACTTAAAATGTGAGAAGTCTACCATATATATTTGAAAGGCTCACTGCATAGAGATGGTACGGCATAACTTTCGTCCAAAAGATACTTAAAGAAAAGGATTAGCAAATGACGTCTTAATTATGACGTGCGGGATAAAGCATATTTTACGTCAAAAAGAACAGAGATAATCGAGTATACTAGTGTAATCCTAAGGAAATCAATGCCTTGGAGGTTCCAAAAAGGTGTCTCAAAAATCTAATCTAGTGGAAAGAAAAGATTAATTAATGCAGTGGAATCTCTTGAAAAGTTACCATATAAGTGGACGGTGGACCACTTTTTCAAGTGTTAGTGAGAATCTTTCTTTCTAAATGTGTCCACTAAAAGACTAATTAATGTGGTGGAATCTCTTGAAAAATTACTATAACTGGATAGTGAACGACTAGTCCAAGTGTGATTAGTGAGAATCTTTCTCTCTAATTGAGTGTGAAATGAGAGAAAATGGTTCAACTTTTGAGAGAAAACGGAAGGCATAATTGTTGGACCATTGAATAGCGCATGCCACTCTGCATGTTTCAACTTGAGAGTTCACACATATTCTGAAAAGCATATAGTTTATATATATCTATCTATCTATATATATATATATATATATATATATATTAAAATTTAAGATTTTAAATAAGCATATAACAAACACAACATCAGCTTCTATATGAAATTTGACGTATGAGTGGAAATTAAGGCTATGCGTGAGTAGTGATGGAAGTTGTACAAGTTGAATGTCTATTGCCATTTTCTTTTCCCTCTTTGGTCAATGACCATAGCAAATTAGCTTCCACAAAATTCGTGTTTCTCATATATCAGTTCAATTTTTACTGTAATTTTCTATAGCAATATAACGTCTTTGATATGCTAAATTACATAGTGTCCATTAGCACTAGCTTTTTTTAAAAGTGATTTTTTTTCTAATTTTTTTTAAATGTGTTTTGTTCTCTAGAAGCTCAAATTTTTTACTTATGAAGAAAGCTAAAATTGAGGATTTAAAAAAAAATTAATCCAAATACTTATTACAAAGAAAATATAATTTTTTTAATAAAAAAGTAATTTTCTATTAAAAAAGTCAATCCAAACATGACCCTTATTAGTCCATCAATTTCTCGTCACTATTCTTCAATCACCCGTTACACTCTTTGATCTCTCTTTCTCTCCCCTTCGATCTGCCTTAATCATATTGGAGACACCACAAAAAACTAGCATAGGACAATTTTATGTGATGCGAACACATATTATTGACAATTCGACCTAGACATATATATATATATATATATATATCACCTAGCTAAGAGAAAATTAAACTCTCGTTTAATAACTTTAAGCAATGCTCTAATTAGATGAGCCTTTTCTCGAGGCTAGAAAGGTCATTATAGTACTTTGCCAACCATCCTTCAATGATTTCAACCTCAATCTTCCGTTGCATGACCAACCATTCCGGATCACTGCTCTTTGCTGGAAGTATGTCTAAGCAATGCAAACCTACAAAATTGATAGCGTAATTATTTTACCGTTAAGGTAGAAATCTCCTTAATTATAGCATATGACGTGATGAGGAAGACAAAATAGTCGAAAACTAATGAGCTGCATCCCACTAATAACTCAGTCATTTTGGCTCAATTTTTAGACGCTTAGAAGTGGTATTTTTTGTGAGTTTAAAAGATAAAGTTAATTTGTTTGGCTTATTTAAAAAAAAAAAAATTTATATTAAAACCAAGTTGAAAAACTAGAAGCTCCAAATTGGAGCTTTTTGAAAAAGGATTTTGAGAATTTATTTTTGTATCATGTCAAAAATTATTTTTCTTCTTTTTTCAACAATATTTCTCCATAATTTTAAAATTTCAATATTGCGCTCTAGACAGCTAAAAGTTCAACTTCTAAAATATCAAGTTAAATAACCCACAGCTGTTATTTAACAATACTTTTAACTAAAATTCCACCACAAAAAGTTTTATAGCTCACCACAACTGAAATCTCACAACAAAGTTGAACAAAACCTTCATTTATAAGAATACAAACAAAGTGGCTATTAATATAGAATATTAATAATGCTCTTGTCTATTAGATATTTTTTGGGATCTGAGTACGCACCATTTGCTGTAAAGACGGCAAGGACACTGTTAGATATGTTCTCCAACACCCTATGATCAAAACCCCAAACATGTAATATGAATTACACAATATCATTCCAAAATAATGAGTAGTGTAGAATTACCCAGATATATAAACATTAAATAAGTTTTTTATTTTTTTAAATACCCGCCAGTACTGTATGGATCTCGTAGGCCATTTAAGAATATTATGTTGCTAGCAAATCGATAAAGGATCAATTTTATATCCTGCATTTTTTATGTAGTAATATTAGTGCATTATATGGTAGTATTCCACTAAAACACTTTACAGAATAAAGCGCGTTTAAATTGAATTTACAAAAAAAAAAATTTATTTTACAATAAATATATGATTGGTTTTCAAAAAAAAAAAATCTAAAAAATAGTCAATTTCAGTTTCTTTTTCAAAAGTTAAAAATTCAAATATTTAAAAAACTACCTTGTAAAAATAATATTTAAAAAAAAAATAAATTCAGACCAACCCTAAATACATTTACGTGGAGTAGAGGAAACATACATGTCCTCCAAAATAAGTTGTCACCCAGTGAGGTCGAGGGGGAACACCATATGAGCTATTGCAGTAGTCAATGTAGTCGGACATAATCAAAGGTGATGATTGAAACATGGTATCATTGCTATCACGACCAACGGGTATTACCAAGTCACTACAAGTCTTTAAAAGTGAAAAAGGAGAAAGGAATCAATTCAGTGCTAGAAAAAATGAATCAAATGATGTTAGTGATATGCTAAATAGTCAATACACTCACGAAATCTATTCCCTTTCTAGATTTTCAAATTGATTCTCAATATACATTCAAATCTTTTAAAGTAAAAAAAAAAAAAAAGATAATGTGCTCACATGATCTTTTTAATTTCTAAAATGCATTACCCGAAAGTTATAGCAAAGACTATCTCGAACCCTCACAATAAATATCACTACCCCTACTACTAGTCTAGTTCAAGAGCAACTCAATCGATTAAGTGTTGACCTGGATTCGAATTCCATAAAAAATGAAAAGTTGGAGTGGGGGTGCATGTGGGTTTTAACCCAAAAAAAAAAAGAAGAGAAACAAGAATCACTGTTAGAAACAGATGGATGGGTGATAAAATTTGAACGGGTTAATTCCTTAATCACATAGAAAACATTGTTGACTAGCAAATAAATTTGTAAATCTAAATTATAATTTTACTTACCTGCCACCCCCATCCAATGCTGGTTTGAGTGGGATAATTGTAGAAATTTGTATCAACACACCTTATTTTTCCCCAGAAAGAAACAATACCAGCGAATATGCGGCCAAGAGTATCGGTTTTTTTAGGGGCTCCATCAATTCCCTTGCAAAGCATACTCACTGGATAGCTTGGTGGGGCATTGTACTGAGCAGCATAAGAGTAAAATGTCTCCAAAAAATCCTTCAGCTCATAAGAATCGTTTAAATGCCTAAAGATCAAGAAAGGACAGATAAACTTTTAGAATAAGCTTATTGAAAAATGCTTATCTTATTAGTTAAGGATCCATTTTTTCTTTTTCGATTCAAGGGAAGTCAAATGTCAACTACATGTAACTTGTGGGAATTAATCCCAAAACCACTCATACTAAATGTGAGAAACATATCATTTGACTACTAAGTCTTGGGTTAATGATGCTTTTATAATTGTAAATAAGAAATCTTATAAGATATATATAAGTTTCATTAAACTTTCAAGAGATCTCTACCATGTCTATTTTTATCTTATAAAATATAAATAACCCATTCCTGTCTTATTTTTTACTGTTATAGACAAGACATATTAATTATTAGAAGCATCTTATGAAAATTTAGAACAAACCATATTTTTTAATATAAAACGTCAAATAAGATGCATCTTATAATAAGCTTATTTCAAATAGAGCATAAGTATAATCGATGCTCATATATTACCATAAAATAAAATTAGTACAAATGACATCTATAGTCCCTTACTTTTGCCAATTTTGATGCATATTTATGTCCTTTCAGCTTTAAAATGTGGCATGACAGTCGCTTAATATATTTGTGATGCCATTAGATCTCTAAATTCAAAATCATCCAAAAATAGATGGGATTAGACTTTTTAGAGCAAAGAAGAAGGGTTCTGTGCGAGTCACATGTTAATTTTTTATATTTTCAGACGATTTTAAATTTGAGAATTGACCGTTTTCACGAAGATAAAAGAGAAAGGATGGTTATGTCTCATTTAGGCAAAGATGACGAATATGGGAGTCATTTACTCATAAAATTAAAATGATAAGAGGCTGTTTTGGTGATAAAAAAAAATAATAAATGAGAAAAAAGAAAAGAGATCGAAAAGATTACGAGCAAGTCTTGAATCTCTGACTTAGAATGGAGAGAGCGTCTGGAAGCGACTTTGTCAATTACAGACCACGATTTTCGTATAGTTCGGTAACAGCTCATACTGTCTTTCTGCAATTAATACAACCAAAATGCATTTCAAGAACTTTTCTGTTTTCAACATCAAAGAGAAATTAACTCTTTGCAAAAACTATTAAGTAAATGAAAAACAATTGCTCCTTACACATACTTTGAAATCTTGGGTCACAAGAGAATAATATCCATTTTGTGGAGTAATGTTATCGAAGTAAAGAATCGGGGCTGATGATGCTAGAGCACCCAAAGCAATATGTGGGTACTTGAGCCGGAACCATGAAGCAAGCACTGAAAAATTTGTGCAAGATTTAAGTAAATAAGATATCAACTGAAACTATGTCGTAAACAAAAGATAAATATCAGTGTTCCAAAAAAAAATGTAATTGAGCGGGTAAATGGCTCATTTGGTCACTTATTTTTTACCCTTTTGGCAATAAAAGCCTTTACTTTTAAAATATGATAATTTAGTTTCTTATCTTTGTCATTTGTTATGCAATTAGTTCTGAACTCAAAAAAGTCAAGAAAATAATAATATTATGACTAATGGTGTCACAAATTGCCAAATTATGGATGAAATTTTTTTTTTGACGTTTTCTGAACTTAGGATTAACTGTGTCGCCAATTATTAAATAAGGGATTGAATTGTCGCATTTAAAGATAAATGATTTAATTGTCAAGAAAATTAAAAAAAATTAGAAATCAAATGAGTTATTTACCCTGCTTGAGCAAATGAATTGATGATAATGTTTTATCCCTTACTTCCTCCATAAGATCCTCCGACAACAATGACTGGAGAATGTGGTGAAGAAAATTTTTCCTTTACGTGCAGCAGCACCTCTGCAAAATCAGCAATGGCTTGAGCTGAGTTGAAATAACCCCGAGTTGTTTCATTCTTCATGGCTTCTTCCATTGATCCAAATGGAACTGAGCTTCCATAAAATCGATGCTGCCAAGAATTAAGACCCCATATCGATTACATGTTGGTAAATGTTAGAAAGCGTGGTATTTTAAAATTGGCATTTGACTCTACGAGGCAATAATTTCTACAACTTCAGAGAACAAAATATAATCTTGCCATGATGTCATATATATTAGATAAGGTGGTAATTTAATATGGTAGACACCAAAATATCTCACATTCAAAGTCCATGCCACCCACTTAATGCAAAAACATTAAAAATTATTCACATGCAACGTTCTAAACAAATAATTTCTACACGTGAGGGGCGTGTTAATACAATAAATAAATACACTCTAATATACTCTGTATAAGTTAAAGCGTGTTTGGATTGGCTTTTTCATGTTTCCTAAAAAAGGAAAATTATTTTTGAAATAAATATTTGAATTTGATTTTAAAGAAAAGCTAAAACCCTAAAAAGAAACTCAATTTCAACTTTTTTTTTCAAATGTTAAAATTTTTAGTTTTTCAGAGAAAATACTTTTCTCAAAAGTTTTAAAGAAGAGTGCTTAGAGGATGTTTGGCTTTGCTTATTTTAAGCACCTAGAAAAAAGCACTATCTCACATGCTTTTTAGGTGCTTATAAGCACCAAATAAGCAAAGCCAAACACCCTCTTAGGGCCTATTTGGATTGACTTTTTTTCAGGAAAAAATATTTTTTTCTGAAAAAGTTACACTAAATTTGTAATAACTATTTGATTTGGTTTATAAAAAAACTGAAACTTTGAAAAAAAAACTCAAATGCTTCTTTTTTTAGAAGCTAGAATTTTTAGTTTCTCAAAAAAACTGTTTTTCAAAAAGCTGCTAGAAAAAATACTTTTAAAAAAAATCAATCTAAACATGCCCTTAATCTTGTAGACGAGGTGGTTACTCTAACTATATATACCTCAATGTATACTAGAAGAGCTTTAAAGCGAGGTGCATTATCGGTATGAAATCCGACTGTGTTCAAAATTGTATGTTCGCTTAGTGGCTCTTCAGCTCCAAGATATGCAAAGATTGGCGAGTTAGCTTTTGCACCACCCCAGTATTTGCAGTTGACAACGTACTTCTGTCTGAATGTTGCGAAGCTTCCAGGTGCAAAATTGAAGTGATCCAACGTTTGTGTGTAATAATATGTTTTGAAATCATCTGGAAGGCATGCAGGTTTGGTTTGGTGATGTTTTCTGTGTATGATTTTTGGGTTTGGAATTAGCCTTGGGATGTTGTATGATGCTGCTGAGACGATAGAGCTTGAGAAGACTGAAAAAAGCAATGGGAACAATAAGAACCTCATGTTGAACTTGGAAAACTTCGAAATATTTTCTTGTATAAAATCTTGTTGTTTGTTCTATGTGCTTATATACGCTGAACCCCCCCCCCCCCGGCCCCATCAAATATTTTCCTTTTGTGTTATAGCTTAAACTCCACGATTTATGTTTTGGCTTAAGCATCGTTTGAATTGATTTTTTTTGAAAAAAGTTTTTTTTTTTCTATAATTTTTGTGAAAAATATTTCTTTGAAAAGTTAAATTTCTTTTTGTTTCTGAGAAAAAAATGGAAAAAGAAAAAGCTGAGTACAAGTTCTTTCAAGAATTTTATTTTTTTTAAAGTTAAGCTAAATATTTATTATAAAGAAAATATATATTATTAAAAAGAAAATATTTTTTTCATGAAAAGACACTAATGCAAACGGGTCCTTAAGGCTTAATCCACGACAAGATACTTTGTGCTGCTATTGATTCATATGTTTTGATGTAATCTATATAGCTTTTGATCCCAATCAGAAAATAGAAAAAAAGAGATAAATTAATTATTGCATATCATTAAGCCTATAATGTATTGGTAAAATAGAAAAGTTTGTTAGAAGAATTTTTCAACTGTATCTAGACGAAGCTGACAGCGTAGCACTGGAAAGAGATTTTCGGATATGGATGAGAAAGTAAAACCTAGTCTTTTGGGAAATTTTCAACTGATTCAAAATTGGGTTAAATTTTATCCTAATTTTCATAATTAGTAACACTTATTATCCTAATTTTATCCTAATTTATATAAATTAGTAACACTTATCATCTCTCACGATATTATATCTTGACCGTTTATTATCCTTCCCTCATCCTGTCACTAGACAATTATTGGGACAAATAGTATTCTATATTTTGAGACTGTTAGATATTGGTCGTCATTTTATTTATGAACTAAAGAGAATATGTATTTGTGGAGAAGAAAAAATATTTTTATATAACTTGAGTTGTGAGTAATTGATTTTCACTCATATAAAACTCCTTTTGTAGGTTTTAGGGAGAATCAAATACATATACTTAATTCTTTAAATCGCAAATATATGAATATTAAAAGCATCTAAATTATATATTACTCATAACTCTTCATATACTTGCATCAACCTTGACAACACATTATTCAACATTGACCGAATCACCACATACTCCACACACCAAACACACACATATCGTGTATTTGTGTGTTGAGCCCTGTGTTGCGTGGTGTATATTTTGTGTGAGATTAGAGAGAGATCGAGGTGAAGGGTAAAGAAGAAAAAAGAAGAAGAAACGTAAAATGAAAAGGTACAAGTATTTCTACCCAAAAAAAACCCTAATTCTGTAGAATTACTTTGTATCATCTTGTTTACTTTTTTTTTTTTGTGAAAAGAATTAGAGTTTGAAGAATAATTCAAGTGGTTAAAACTACTTTTTTAAAAATAATAATTTAAATTTAAATATCATAAATAGCGGGGGTAAAAGAAAATTCTACAAAATTTGTTTGACAAAGCGAAATCTGTTATCTCTGACTTTGATCGAAGGAATAATAAGTGGTCAAAAAGAACCTTCATAGTTTATCCAGACTTGCTTTTAACTTAAACCTATTTCTTTATTTTCCAAGGTGGAAGTTTTTTTTTTTTTTTTCCAATTATAAGTTTACTTGTCCGAAATTTCAAGAAAAAAGAAAAAATGACATAGACAAACCAGAGCAAGCCACGTGTAGCCGGCTATTGGCTTGCCTGGAAAAGTTTGCAAATGCCGTCCAAAATGTCACTTAAAACGCACATTTACGACCGTTTAAATTGGTTTTTTTTAAAAGTGTTTTTTAATAGTCTTTTTTAGAAGTTAAAAATTTTGACTTTTTAAAAAAATTGTATTTGAGATTTTTTTAAAGTTTTATCATTTTTGAAAGCCAAATCAAATAGTTACTGTAAAAATAATGTAACTTTTTTTAAAAAAAAATACTTTTTCCTTAAAAAAAAAATCAATCCAAACAGGCTCATAATATGAATTTACTAGTTCAGAAAGCTAGCCAATTTTTTTAGTACTTGTGCGCTTGGAAAGTACTGACCAGATGAGACAGTTGATACCGAACCGCCACTTGTATATTGTTTGATTTGGAAACTTTATGTCTTTTGAAAAGGATAATAGAAGAATATTTAGTACAAGTTGGTTTTAAATAGATAAGAATGAATAGTGATAGAACAAGATTTCATTGGTGTGTGTAGCAATGAGGAGCTACAAATTAAATAGAGGACATGTGAAGGTTAGAACTCAAATGCATTCTATATATATATATATATATATATATTTGCATATAAACTATCACATTTAGCAATCCACATGCGCTTTTTACCTCAAATTTGCCTTAGTTTGCATGCACTACCAAAACCTAATTTTTTAAGAGATCCCACATTAGCTCAAAAGTTCTTTCACAGAAGTGGGAAAGTGAGTTACAGAGATCAGCTATTGGAGGAATGAAATTTATCATAACGTCCTAAAGCTTGCTGTTAAAAATCATTAAGATTTTATATTAAAAATAATTAATCAATGAGAAGAATGGTCAAGACCTTATCTAGTGAATTGGAGTTGGTTATTTTTCGATGCGAGAGGAGTGTACATTTGATTTCAATACCACCAATCATGTACGATTTGCAATGAGTAAAACAGATAGAGATAGGTCCCACAAAAATGATTGTGCCAATACTCATCTCTAATACCATGTTAAGAATTACTGAAGTATCATTTTAAAAACTAATTGATCAATGAGAAGAGTTAGACAAGATGGAATGAGATAAGAAATGGAATGAATTTGAAAATAGAATAAACTTGGTAATGAATATGTCATACTTGGTACACTTTAATAATAATGGTAGGAATAAATGTATTGATTCTAAATTTATGTTTGGTAATTACTATACTATAGTATAGTATTGGAAATGATCTATATAGAAAGTCAAAATTGCCACTATATTATTATATTATATTATATATATATATATATATATATTATAGTAATAAAATTAATTATCCAATATATTACTGAAAGAATACCAAAACTAATGTAAAGTATATTTATATTAATAACCTTGATAAGAAAATAATAATGAATATGTATGTGTATATATAGGAATATATAATCTAGTGAAATTTTTTATTTTTTGTTTTAGTTTTTATTTTATTTTTATTTCTTTTTTTATTTTTAAATTTAAATTTTTATTTTTATTTCTATTTTTAAAAATTTTTATTTTATTTTAAATTTTCTATTGTTAATTTTAAATTTTTTATTTTCTATTTTTTATTTTGATATAAAATGCTAAATGTTAATTTTAAAAGATTATTTTACTCGTTTGACGAAAAATCTCATTCCCACAAACATTTATTTTTGTCAATCATTTCTACAAACATGGGAATGAATCATTCCCATGGGTTTTGTGAGGAATGGCTATTCCTATTTTCATAGGAATGGGATTCCCTCGATAATAAAATTTTTAGGGTACCAATCATGGGATCTAAAAGAGAGTTAAGAATTCCATTCCATTCTCAAGCTGTTCCCACAACTAAGAGTTACTAGTTGAACGCTCAAATATAAATTCCTTATATGAATGATTGAGGCTAGTTGGCCTATAGATTTAAAAGGGTTCATCCATAGTTTTGGCGGGATATCTTTTGTCCACAAATAAAAACAAAGTAGGCTTTTATTAATAGTCCATGAAACCTTAAATTCCCACGTTGTAGCGTACATTATGCCAATAAGTCCCACTCTTAACCCTTGCTGAAAAGTTGCTAGTATGTTGATTACACACCAGATATTGATAAAAACTAAGGGACAATGCCCCTTAACCTAAGTGGGCTACAAGTGAAGAAACTGATACTTGATTGAGGCCGATTGGGTGGGGGGGTGGGGGGGGGGAGGGGGAAGGGAAGGGGAGGATGGTTGGGTTCTGTGCAAGACCGAGAAAGTTTTTATTTGAAAGGAGAGATGCTATAGGGTTCCATACTTGATGAAAAAGCCCTTTTTGTTTTATCTCATTAGTAAAGCATGAAGGTTCTTATTGAGAACTAAAGCACAAACGAGAAAACGTATAAACGTATGCACGTTAGCACAAATCCTTTCTACCTTTACTAATCTTTCTTTCCATCGTTTTATGGTTTTATACTGTTATTTTACACCTTACATCAACTGTTTCATTAATTTAAAAGGAACAAATAATGACTCTTCTTCCATTTATATTTGAAGGAAATGGTTAGACGGTAACGGTCTGGACGTTTACTTGGTTTTCCAAATGAAAAATAATAGGATACTAGCATGATTAGCACAAGGATATATATATATATATATATATATATATATATATATATATATATATATATATATAACCTGAAAAGAAAAGAGAAACCGTATTATGTGTGTGACGCTTTTGAACATCAGGTTTAGATTCCTTCTTTAACTTTCTAATATCGAGAAAAGCATTCATTAACATTAGTAAATTAATTTTTATCATAATGTTATAATACGATAATCATACTCTCTTATTGAATCTAAAATGTGTTCCACAACTCACAAGTGAAATATAGTGGAATTCAAATATTAAATAGAGTGGAATCCCTCAAAGACATCACCACCACTGGTCTATATTCGTTGTTGACCACTATTTGTAATTGAATGAGAATTTCTCTTTCGAGTTTCACGTGGTTCAATATATTCATACACATCTCTCATATTCTATTTATCATCTAAAAAATATTTTCCTCTTTATGCTTATTCTGATCAGCATCTATGAATTTGATGAATAACTTCAAAAAGCTTTGTTTCCCAGCTGTGATGAAAGCTGAAACGATTATTCCCAAGCACTTTCGAGAACCCACATGCTTCACAATATCTAAAGTGGCATTTATTCCAAAATTGTATCATGTTAAAGCCCTCCACGAGTCAAAAGTAAGACATCTTTTTGGAAAGCACTATAGATGTGGATAAAAAGCCTCTGCCCACCCTTGTGCTATACAAAAGTTATACTTTATGACTTTTTTCAAAAGTTAGAATTTCTAGCTTCTCAAAGGAATATTTTTTGAAAATTTTCTTAAAAGAAATGCTTTTGAAAAAAGGTAATTCAAACGAGCCCTTAGTCACCACTATTTGGTTAAGGATTTATCCACTATGAGATATTAAATTGTTCGAGAAATTCTAGATCGTGTCAGAGTAAGGATCATATTATTGACAGGACCGTGCTAGCTAGTGTGTTGTAGATATTTATCCAATATTTGTATTATTTGATGATGTCATATGAATTCCTAGGAATATGTAAAACATATGGCTAACTAATAACGAAAGTTTTGTGAAAGGTCGGTATACATCAATTTCTTGTTTTTATTAATCAATACTGTGGAATTGATGAGGCATATTTTTAACTTTTCAACCTATAGATATAGCTAAGAGTAGCCTTTTCTTGATGCTAGAAGATCATCATAATACTTTGCCAACCATCCTTCAATGATATCAACCTCAATCTGCCGTTGCTTGACCAACCATTGCGGATCACTTTTGTCTGCTGGAAGTATGTCTAAGCAATGCGAACCTGCAAAATTCACATCATAATTGTATTACTAGCTAGTAATAAAGAAATTTTAGAGGTTCGGTTTGAATATTCTCGTAACTTATAAAGTCACAAACGAGATTTAATCGTTAAGAAGTGACGAGCATAATTGATTAACGCTTGCGCATATTAGATTTTCGGCAACTGAGAATACTAACCATTGGCTGTATAGACTGCAAGGACACTGTCCGATATGTCCTCCAGGACCCTACAATCATAATAAACCAAATATGCAATATGACTTATACAATATTATTTTATGTGCAAATATTGAGTAATTGAATATCAAGATTTATAATATTAAATGGTTTTTCAAGTACCCGCCACTACTATATGGATCTCGTAGGCCATTGGAGAAGATGATGTTGCTAGCAAATCGATGAAGAATTAATTTAATATCCTGCATTAGATTTTGTGTAATGGACATATTATTAATACGTTAAATATACAATTAATAATAAATTTAAATATATTTAAGATTGGCTAGAGAAACATATATACATGGCCTCCATAATAAGTTGTCACCCAATGAGGTCGAGGTAGAACGCCATATAAGCTCTTGCAATGCTCGATGAATTCGGACATAATGAATGGTGATGGTGGAAACATGGTATCATTGCTACCGCGACCAATGGGAATCACCATGTCACTGCATGTCTTTAAATCCAAAAAATAAAAATAAAAATAAATAAAATAGTTAAGACAAAAGATTTAAGATCTTAAACAAAGGACTTGATATCTATAATTTTTCTTTTTTTTAAGGTAAGATGAGTATATATATATATATATATAATACAATGACTTTTTTTTAATGTGAGTGTGACACAGTGAGCAATAAGGGCACATAAATGTATGCGAAATGAAAAAGATTAAACCAAGATCCTGTCTTGAAATCATATTAACAATTATGGTATTTCATTCTAAAAGTAATTGATGTTATATAGAAGAAGCCCCACGATTTAAAAAATTAACAATATATCCACAAAAATCATCTTTCCCAGAACTTTAAATTGGCCAGAAATATATAATTTGTAAAGAAGCCAAATTTCTAAATTCTAAGAAAAATCTGAAATTTAAAAAAAAATATACTTTTGAAAAAACCTAATCGAATCCAACCCTAAACCCTACATTATATATAACTTACTTGCCAACTCCATCCAATCCTTGTTTCAGTGGGATGATTGTAGTAATCTGTATCGATGCACGTTTTGTTTCCCCAGTAAGCAACAAGTCCAGCAAATATGCGGTCAAGAACATCACTTCCTTCAGCGGCCCCATCAATTCCGCCGCAAACCACACTCACTGGATATCTTGGTGGAGCATTATACTGTGCAGCAGAAGAATATACAGAGTCCAAGAGATCTTTCAGCTCAGATGAATTGTCTAGCTGCCTGCGGAAAAAAGGAGTAAAAAGAGTGTAGGGATTAGTTCACGTAATTGATATTTTTACCTTTTTGACGAAAAAAAGATATTAATGAAAAAGACAAAATCGGGTAACACACTGTTTTTACGATTCAGAAAGATATAATAAAACGAAGTTAATGAAAGATTACGAGCAAGTCTTGAATCTCTGGCTTAAAATGGAGAGACCATTGCGCATGGAAGCGACTTTGTCAATTTCAGACCATGAATTTCGTATAGTTTGGTAACAGCTCTCACTAACGTTCTGCAATATATGCCACCAAAATGCATTTCAGGAACATTAATGAATTTCCATTTCCAACCCCGAAAGAGAAACTGAAAAAGGAAGGGGAAAAAAAGGGAAGTTTCCCTTTTTACTTACATTGAAATCTTGGGTGACAATAGAGTAATATCCATTTTGTGGAGTAATGTTATCGAAGTAAAGAATAGGGGCTGATGATGCAAGAGCTCCCAGAGCAATATGTGGGTATTTGAGCCGGAACCATGAAGCCAGCACTGAAAAATTCATGCAAGATTTACGTAAATAAGATATTA
This sequence comes from Cordia subcordata, assembly GCA_028554755.1. Taxonomy (NCBI): domain Eukaryota; kingdom Viridiplantae; phylum Streptophyta; class Magnoliopsida; order Boraginales; family Cordiaceae; genus Cordia; species Cordia subcordata. Next base: position 3,013,455 of record JAPTOF010000007.1, read on the forward strand.
ACTGAATCTGTATAGTAATAAAGGACAGTCTAATGCAGGAAACGAATGAGCTAATAAATTGATCGACAATCCAATCGTAATAAAAGACAGTCCTGTGCACAAAACAAACGAGGTAATTAATGAAGTGATAGGTGATAATGTTTTATCACTTACTTCCTCCATAAGATCCTCCAACAACAATAACTGGAGAATCGGGTGAAGAAAATTGTTCCTTTACGTGCAACAGCACCTCTGCAAAATCAGCGATGGCTTGAGCCGAGTTGAAATAACCGCGAGTAGTCTCATTCTCCAAGGCTTCTTGCATTGATACAAATGGAACCGAATCTCCATAAAATCGGTGCTGCAAAGATTCAAGACATAAAAAAAGGACGTGGTATTTTAAAATTGACATTCAACGTGCACACCAACTGGTAAAAGTCGATATCATACTATTATCATACCTCTATGTAAACAAGAAGAGCCTTGAAGCGAGGCGCATTATCGGTAAGAAACCCGATAACATCTAAAAAGATGCCATCGTCTAGTGGTTCTTCAGCACCAAGATAAGCAAAAATAGGTGCGTTTGTGCTTGAGCCACCCCAGAATTTGGAGTTGACAACATATTTTTGCTTAAAAGTTGCATAGCTTCCAGGTGCAAAGTTGAAGTGATCCAAAGTTTGTGTGTAATAATATGCCTTAAAATCATCTGATGAAACAGATGCGGATTTGGTGCGATGGGTTTTTTGTAGGTTGGTTTTCTGGAATGGAATGAGCCTTGGGATGTTGTATGATGCTGCTGAAATAGAGTTTGCGAAGAAAAAGAAAAGCAGAGGGAATAATAAGAACGTCATAGATTTCAACTTGGAAAAGTTTGAAATATTTTGTTGATTTTCCATCTCGACTGTTGTGCCTTGAAGTTTGCTCCAACTGTGTGTTTATATACACACAACATCTTGAATTTGTGGTTAATTGGTGAAATCCAGGAATTATTTTACTAGCTAGAGTATATTTCGTGTCATGTATAGGATAAGTATTTTAATATTTTATTTATTATTAATGGTTAATTATATTTTTATGATCTATATTAGGATAAAAATTAAATATTTTGTGTAAAACTTAGAGCCTGTTTGAAAGTGTTCTTGTTTTTTTGTTTTGTAAAACAGTTTTATAGAATAATTTTTAAAAATAAAACAACAAAAAATTTATTTGGATGGAAGATCATTTTATTTTTTTTATCTTGAATTAAAAAGACCATTACACCCTTATTTTTTTTATATATTTGATTTTTTCCTCTAATAAGCATATATTTACATATGTATATATGTGTGTGTATGTATAATGTGTGTGTCCTAAAAGAGGCTAGATAGGCATAGATTGGCGTGAGGGCAAGGATGGGGGGTAGGTGGGGTGGGCGAGGGTCAGGGTAGGTGGGGTGAGGGGGTGGGCTAGGGTCCGGGTAGGTTGGGGGAAGGAAAATAATTAAATAATTAAATTGCTCTTTTAAGAACAATATGTCAAAAACACATAAAAACAATAAAAATGTGTTTCCTGTTTTTTATTTTTAAAAACACTTTTTTTTAGAACAATTTTCAAAAATAATTTTAGAAAACAACTGCTTCCAAACAAGTTTTTATGTTTTTTTGTTTTCAAAAACAAAAAAAAAATTGTTTTTGAAAACAGTTCCAAACAGCCCCTTAATTTTTGATAAATTTTTAATTCCAATTATTTTGTACGAACAAGAGATATAAAATAATTTAAAACTAATTTCGATTTTTGTAAAAACTATCAGGATTGATTGCGTATTATGCTTTATTATATTTTCATTCAGCAAGTTTTTTACATTTCCAAGTTCGCACAGGACGTTGACGATAAGAGGTAATTGAAATGGTCGAAAGATATCACATATTTTATTGGGACAAAAACAACATTGAACAAAACCAACCAAATATATACGTTATCAACAAAAGTCCAAATAAGTTATTACAAATGGCATTTAAACAAGACAATAAAAATGCAATAAGATATATATATATATATATATATATATAAAAGTAGATAGATTGATAGATATAGATTATATTTCTGGCTCAATCCGAACTACAGATTGTGCAGCTGCTATTAATTGATTCATTAATTGCAGGTTAGGCATATAATTTATTACTAATCGTAGCACTGTACTTGTTGTAATATATTATTCCATTACAAGAAAAGTCCTCCAATTACAGCGATTGATCATTTTTCTTGCTGCATGAAAAGGGAATTAAGAGGTCAAAATTTTTTAGCCCATTGCTGCACTAAATTGGATGTATTAATAAAGGATCAGAATCCTCACTCAGTCGTCGATATCTCCAAATAATTAGGAAATGAAAAACTGAAAACGTCATAAACAAATTAATCTCAACTACATATTCTGAAACTTTAATTTTTTTTCCTTGTTATTCCCTTCCATTTTCTTTAATATAATGCAATTATATGTGAATAGGTCGTCTTCCAATTTGACATTGTTATGATATTATGAGTGAGATCTAATAATAGTGGATCGATGATCCAGATATAATATATTTAAAGAAGTTGTTATCATTAAATATTTCTCCTAATATTATGTGTGATGAGGAAAAAAGGAGAAAATTTGAAAAGAAATGTATAAATATCATAAACTATAGATATGCGCTACTTCAGCTAAGTAATGGATTCTCCCGTCACTAATCTACAGTCTTTTTATAGTGTTGGCACATTTAATTAAGCTCATCATCATGGTGGTCGACTGCGGATACAATGTCCTGCCGGAAACCAATCACTAAAAACAGGCATCGATCACGTTACCAAAAGTGGAAGCAACACCGCATGCATTTTAGCAAAAGCTTTTAAGCATTTCAGCTTTAAGTCTTGTCCACCCTAATTTTGGTAATCACTATTGACTTGTAGGTGTTCTAGTTGAAGGTGCATATTATTAATAATTATTCGAATAGTATAACAACAAATATGGACAACTCTGTAACATAAAAGCACAACTCGATGTATGATATTTTCTTATGTGTGGAGCGTATATAAGAAAGAACAAAGAAAGTTATTGGCTTTATATATAGCATACTAACTTAAATATGAGCGAAATCCAATTCTCATTTAAAATTTACGTCTTTAGAGGAAAAAAGAGATTAGAGAAACGTATGCATCACATCCACTTAAAATAAAATATCACATGTGCACATTTCAATACTAATTTGTATCAAATACTAAAATAACATATTTTTTCCTCTTCATAGAAATACTGACTTTTAAAGAAAATGATACTCAATTATCCAGAAATATGGATGCATCATTTATGAAAGTGATTTAAGAAGTTTCAACCTTTGGCTGGAAGTTTTTAAATATGAATTAATTAACATTAAGCATAGTTACATTCTTATATTTGATATACAATATATTTGTAATATAATGATTCTGTGAAGATATACAAAATTACATCATTTTAATATTAATTTGTGTGTTTTTAAATTTTTATTGACTATATTCAAAATTGTATCATATATTTATTTAAATTTTTTATGTTTAAACAAATGTTATTCTTTTTATTAAACTTAATTAATTTCTAAGTTGCTAAAAGTTGAATCTTTTATTTTATTCGAACGTGACATGCCACTCTTCTATAAAACCATGATTAATGCAGTGAATACTTGTCATTTTTTTCATATATATGATGAGTACGCGTAAGTGGGTCTACGTACCATTAGATATACAGTATAATTTGCATTGAATATGATCCAAATTCTTCTTAGTTAACGAGTGGAAAAGGAAGGTTTCATTATCCAAATTATCGTCTTGATTGTAGCAGGAAATTGTGCATTATTCCAAATTAACGTCGCTCCACATAGTTATGTTTTGTGGACCTTATAATACGTCTTCTAATGCTTCCCTCAGAGGACTCATCAGATTGCCACTTAGAAAGGATGAATTCCTCAAATTAGTTCTTTTCAAAAGCATTTTTTTATAATTAAAAAAATATATTTTTTCAGAAGTTAAATATTTGGCTTTTAAAAAAAATTAAATTTGAGTTTTTTAAGAATTACAACTTTTTTAGTAACCAATTCAAGTACTTATTGCAAAAATGATATACTTTTTCCTCGTTCTTCTTTGTCTTCACTCCAATACTTAATAGTCTACACGCAAAAGCGTGGAAGTTACGGTTGAGAATCATCTTCACTGGGACCTCTTTTTCCCCCAATAATTTGCCAAATGTGTGTGGATGTGTGTGTCTCATTTTCCATTGTGACAAATGCATGCCCTCTTACAATTGACTGTGATGAGACAGTTCCTTGCTCCATTCATTTACCGGCGCTATCATCGCATTTGGAAAGAAAGAAATTAAAGGATATGGAACGTAGCCAGAACGTCGCGACTTTGAAGAAATCGGATCTTGAAGTTGATTTATAGAGTAAGGTGTATATTATTTTTAGAAAGTTGAAGAAAAACCTTTTGGATACGTCTATCTGTCTGGGCATGAAACATAGATAAAAAAATAAGCTAATTAGATAGCGGCTAGGATTTGTTAGTCACACCTTGTACTCTTGCAGAAATGTTAAAGAAATCCTCAATTTCTTAGAGACAAAAAAAAAAAAAAAAAAGTAGTGCCCCCTTTAGCAATACTGCTAGAAATTGGTGCATTTGAAAGCGAAATTTTGAGACGAAAATTTTTCGTCTCAAATTGAAACCGAAAATTTGGATAAAAATTTTTAATAAGTTAATACATATTTGAGGCAGAATTTGAAAACGGATATTTGAATTTTTCATCTCAATTAGAGACAGAATTTTCCTTCTCAACATTTGAGACGAAAGTTTTTTATACGGAAAATTTCCGTGGATCCAATTTTGTTTTTTTTTTTACCGCAAGTTAAATTAGATAATTTTGACTAACTGGCTAATTGATATATTTATATCAAAAACGTATCTGTTTATCTGTGCCCTTTCTTTTGGGATCTTAATCTTTACCTTTTGTACTTACGGGTTTTAATGTGTTCTTCCAGGAGCCTCAAGCCACAATCACTTGATTATGTTTATTAAAATAATAATATAAGCCTGCAGAATAACATCAAAAACTCGGTATCAATTTCCCAAAGAAATAAAGAAAGCAAAAGAGCGCTCCCTCAAGTAATTTCTTGCGGTTTAACAGGCATCCACGAGTTTCCAACTTTCTGCCTGCTGATTGGTTTACAATATATTCTTACTTCATATAAAAATTAAAAACCAAGTTTCAAATTTTCATGTAAGATCTTAGATTACTCTACTTAGAATCAATTGATTCCAAAATAAAATTCTTTAATTCTTAACTTGGTACCAGAGTTGACTTCTTACATTGGCCTGTTCATCACGCACGTTCATCTATAAGTGCCTGATGATATCTTCACTGGACCTTGATGCAGTCTTGTTTATCATAATATATATCTATTAAGGCTAATCTTGTTTCTCATGTATCTATTCATGTGGTGACCCTACTCTATAGGCAACCAACCACAATTGTATATTCAATCTAGTTCAGTTGAGTCTCATAGTGAGAGAATGTTACGATATATTCTTGTTCAATATAAAATAATAATAATAATAATAATAATAATAATAATCTGAAGTTTTCACTCTACATAATATAAGATCTTGGATTATTTTACTTGGTGTCATTCCCTCATGGTTCTTATAACAAATATTAATTTGGTCTCCCAAATTGTTTTTCTTCAAAACGAGACTGTAGTAGGCAAATTATTACCATATTATTAGTTTCCTACGTTTGAATCTCTCTCAGAAAACGCGAAAAAGAGAATCCAAATCCAAAAGTAAGTGAGTGAATTGTTCTACTCCCTTCTACACATTATTAAGTAGACAAGAAGCAGTGGGGAATTTAGTGAGGAGTACGCGTTCTACGAGGGCGCAATTGTGATGCGGGCATAATAATCCTTTGGGTATTAGTTACTTGTAGCAAGGGCAAGTCAACTTGGCCATAGCTTTTGGTGGGGGCAAAGCATCTCCAAATCATACTGCGTGCAGGGAGGTGATATGGATGGTTGACCTGGTCCAAACACTTCTCACGCGCAACAAATGCAGGCTTGCAATATCAAATTTGGAACCCTCTCTTGCTTTCTTGTGTGTTAGTGATTGTGAAAAGAAAATGACATGCAATAGTCTTTTGGTGCATCTTCCTATTAAGGAACTTTGAGCACAAGTGTTTGACCCCAACAAATATAAAAGGGGGAAAAATAAAAAGAAATGCTTATCAGCGTTGAATAATCAAATTGCACAAGTTAGATTCTCCGTCTTATAAAAAAAAAAAAAAAGAAAAGAAAAGAACAATAGTTAACCTTGAGAAAATCATTGAAATAGACTTGGATAAGAGTCTCCTCCTGTATTAGTGAAAGTTCCGTTGTTGACTCGGCTAATACATTTTTAAAGCAAAATTTTGCACTCTGCAATTTATCAGTTAATGATCGGATCTGTTCGGTGTTTGAATGATTGAAGTAGAAGAGTTGGATATGTCTCTACACATGATCAACTTGCGGATATTATGACCAAAGGATTGTTCATAATTCGTTTTCGTATTCTTCGTGGCAAGCTCACCTTCATTGTTCCTGCTTTGCTTGAGGGGGCATGATAAGGATTAGCACTAATTCTCTTGTTTAATTTTCAAATGCCAATTGTATAGTTATTATACTTATCTTTATTTTGCACTTGTTGTCTGTTGTAACATACATAGTGCATATTTTGTACGCATAATAATCTTATGTGAAATACAAGAAATAGGCTTTTGCTTTTCAGGTTTAGTTTTGGAACAATCAATGTAGCCAAGTAGTTTGTTACAAGTGGAAAAATTTTGTGATTTGTCCTTTCTAGGTAAGATAGTTGGAATAGTCAAAATTTACGGTGACATAAACCTTGACATTGGAGGTGGGCAAAAAAGTTGGATCTAGTAGACATGTCCGTGGAAAAGAAAAGAGAAGTAAAAATTCTACGATCTAGGTGTAGAACCGCTGATACTATAAAAGAGTTGTATGTGAGATAGAAAAGTATTGTTGTATTTCACATAAGAATGTTATACTTGCAAAATATGCACTATATACGCAGTAGCCTCTTGATAAAAGTGAATAACATTCTTTGAATACCAAAGATTAATGGTCAAACTTTCTGGCAAAAGGAAAAAAAAAATTAAATGGTCAAACTACAACCAAATCCCCACTCCCCCCCGGCCCCGAAATTCATTATGGCATCGTTGAAGGAGCGTGGGCCTGTTTGAATTTTTTTTTTTTAATATTTTTTTTAAAAAAATTTACATTAAATTCACAATAATTATTTAATTGGTTTTCAAAAAAATTAAAACTCTGAAAAAAGCTCAAATATAACTTTTTTTAGAAGTCAAAATTTTTAGTTTCTCAAAAAAAAAATTATTTTTTAAAAGCTATTAATGAAAGCACTTTTGAAAAAAGTCAATTCAAACTGGCCCAATGTATAGTTATCCATCAATTTTTTTGACTTTTATCCAAATAAATATGCAAAGTAACTGAAAATTTTTTTGTGTTTCTACTAAAAAATTCAACACTAGACCCTGTAATATTATAATAATAGATAAGATCCGATGTGAATATGGAAAAAGTACCAAATCATTTTGGATCGATTATTAGATTATTACGACGTATACTACCAGTTCTAACATATATAATTAAGGGCCTTTTTTGCCAACCATACAAACTAAGCCACAAAGTTTTACGAATATTGTGGGTTTAAATTTTAAGAAATTTTTTGAGAAAGGATAATATAAAATATGTTTAAGGGTAACAAACACCCTACCTCCCTATCATTTGTCATAAATATATATTATTTTTATATAGTTTGCAAGTAATCTCAAATGCATAGCACACGCTGATGCACGCATGTCCCCTCTAGGTATTGCCTGTGATCCCTCAAACATGTAACATACATATTCGATATTCTCTAAAATGATGGTTCGTGTTTATTTTAAAATTACAAAAATAAATAAATATGCACTTGCAATAAAGTAGAAGAGGTAAGACACTATTTACCCTTTCTTCAATGACAGGAAAAGTTAATCCTCAGGCTCAAGCATATTCACTATATGGACCATTCAGGCAAGATACACATAATCAACTTCGATTGGCATATGTAAGCACATTGTATCGTCAATGTATCACATCCTTGTGATGTTCTGACCACTTTTATTTGCCATTGAGAAGATTAATAAATTGAGAATGGCTCTCAAGCACAAAGCAGATTGATTGACCAGCTCAAAGAAGTACTGTTCAAGTGTAATGGTCAGAGTAAACAATTGAAACTCTTTAAAAAAGCGAATAAATTGTGCCCACAATTTTGTGCTACATAGTTGGAAAAGATTTGGAATATCCCAATGGATAACTATTGCACTTTTATCTCCTTAAAAAGGAAATTAAAGAAAATAACTTTTCTCACTATTAACCATTTTTTATAGATTAATATTCACAACCATACGCCCTAAAGGTTAAGTGGAATTTTCAAATAGAGAGTTTTCATGAATAAAAGTCACCAACTCGAATGTAGTTTCTCTCATCACAACTATTTTTGAACTTTAACGGACTTGCAACATGGGTAAGGATGCACAATTCCGCCAAAAATTATTTTTAGTCTTGAGATGAATTTAATATGATTTGCCTAAAGAAAGTTTTGGTCACTAGAAGAACATTCTCAACCATGTATTCGCTAATTCCTTAACTAAAGATCGATCATATTCTTCCGGTAATACCAAAATTATATCTATATATTTCTCCTTTTAAAATCATCGATCTGGAGATATATTCCATTATGTCATTGTTAGATGTGGCGTGAGGCGAATAATGCTTAACCAACAAGCAATTTCGAAATGATAGAACTGAACCGGACCGATGTTGAGAGGAAGTTTTACATTGTAAAAGTTGACAGAAAAGTACTTCTGCATCAATTCATTGGAGCCGTGAAAATAGTGTAAAGCAATTTCTTATGGACAAAAGTCTCAAATACAAATTTATAGGTATCTTATCACCATAACGATTCTCGAGCTTCAACCAACTTGCAACATGCGTTTAAGATGCACCACCCTACGAAGGAGCTTTTAAACTTTAGTGAAATTTAATGTGATTTGCCCTTCAAAAACATTAATCCAACAACTATTTCATCTGGGAAGCCGTTGACGTGAAATATTTACTGGGTCTAAATGCACTGGTTTATGTCAATAGAATACAGGTGGTATTCATAGTGACCACAAAATAAAATGAAAAAGTGACAGAAGAGCAAACTTAAAGCAGCAGTCTAACTCATGAGCATAAGTTAGACAATTTTCATTCAATTTTCAAAAACAACTTGAGCAGCAGTTTACCAGGTAGTTTATGTCTTCGACGTTCAATCAATTCATCGAAAATGCTAAAGCTTACTCTTTTGTTATAATTTGTTTTGTTTCTCTCTTCTAACAAACTCGGTGTAGAGCTCATTTGGATTAACTTTTTTTAAAAACGTTTTTTTAACAGTTTTAAAAAATAATTTTTTTTTAGAAATTAAAAATTCTAACTTATAAAAAAAAAGAATTATTTAAACTTTTTTTAGAACTTCTACCCTTTTAAAAAGCCAAATCAAATAATTATTACAAATTTAATCAAACTTTTTTCAAGGAAAAAAAATATTTTTTTCTTTAAAAAAGCCAATCCAAACAGACACGTAATATACAATAAATTAGTATCAACTTTAAGCTAGATGTAAATTTTCCCGTAATATCATAACGTTTTCAGATAAACTAATAGCACTAAATTGATGATGCAATGAGTTGATCTCTATACTTGGTAGTCGATAATCCAATTCTTTACATCGTAACTGCATCATCATGATTTCATCACAATTGATCTCCCTATGTGCACAGAATATATAATTTCTTTAACAAACTGATTGCCCTCAGTGTGACAATCATACTCGTATCACTTGCTTTTCCCAGAAAAATTGTCAAAATACATTCGTCACTATTACACTCCATTCTTAGTTTTCTGTAGGGAAAAAAACAAAATTCTTAGTCTACTCTGGGGCAAGAGCAATGCATCAAACTGCAAATTGCATTCTCGAACACAACAAATATGAGCAAAGGAATATACAAAAGCCGGTCTACGCTAGAGCCCAGAAAACGGGAGAACTCGAATCATAAAAAGAAAAAGGAGATAAAAAGACACCCAATAGAAACGCCCGGTTGGCGAAAAGACAGAAACAAAAGATAAATAAAAAGCAAGCCATGATATACCAACACGGCGGCTCAAAACTAATTTACACACAACATAAACTCAGCTTGCGGCAGTAGTGCATAATATACAACGCATCCTAGGGTCCCCCAAAGGGGTTTCATCCTCGTCATCTTCATCAACATCGCCGTTGTCATATTCATAATACGATACCTCCTTTTGTGAAGTGGCTTCCGCCCCTTTCTTGTTACTAACCGAACTGGTGGACTCCATAAGACAAGTCGTGTGATAACCGTGACAGCAAAAGAATACAATGATTGATACACTTTGAATAGCAAACGGATCAAAACATATGCAACACCTTCCACCTCCCCTAGTTTTGGATTTCACCTCCATGGTTTTCATGCTAAGAGCTCTCTCTACTAACATTGGAGTTTTATTTTGGTTCCTCTTAGCACGTGAATCATTTTCTTCATCACTCAAGTACATTGCACGTCTTGCTTCTTTATAATACTTTATCAATAGGTTAACACAGTCAGCCTGCCAATTAAGCCAAATAAGAAGCAATATGATCAAGTTGAACTCCATAACGACTATAATGCTACAATATGTTGATGCATGCTGGTAGGGAAGTACCCGAGATAAAATACCTTTAGAATATCATTACACCCATGCCTAAGAGAAGTTTCTGTTCTATAGTCTGTGATGATCTTCACTAGACGATCCCTCAGCCTGAAAGGAGAATGCAGAAAAGGAATTAGATACTGAAAGATGGTATAGCAGACAAAAAATGTTATAAAGCTATATCAAACACTAACAACAGAAACATGTGTCACCATTTAGGACACTACATCAATCAGGCAACTGAGGGTTCTGTTCCAAAGCAACTGATCTGAGCCAATCAAACCTCAAAAGGTAGATAGAGTACACAGATAAAAGCTGTAAATATAGCTAGAATGCATCAAGAAGACAATCCCTTTAGTAAGTGCAGAACTGAAGCATTTACCAATAAGGAACCGAATGCAAATATCCTGATATTGACTATAGAATATTCAAGGAGCTAAGTAAGGGCAGGGTGGAGAATGTAAAAGTGAAATTACTGAAAATAAAACTTTGGGTATATTTAAATTGCAAAATTAGCAGGGTAAACCATCAGAATCCATTACCAGCCATACCCCGAAGAGAGAAAAACAAAAGTAACATCTGGATGGGAGAAAAAAAACTTTAACACCTGAATTCGTTAATGCTGATGCAACTATTTGCAGTGTCTTGGGTATATAGTCTTACCCTAAAGCAACAGAAAACAACAAGCAAAGACAAGCTATGTACATCTGCATATGATTCTCTATTATTCTGCTTGTTTATGCCAATAGCGTCCCCCAGTTAAAATTATCAGGTCAGCAGTGGCATCAAGATATTCAGCAGAAAATCAGATCTTTGTCTTCAAAAGATAGAACTCATCACAATATCCATCATCTGGGAGCCACAGAAAGCGTCAAACTAAAATAACAGCACATGTACAAGACGAACAAGATTACAAGACGAACGTAGGAAATTGATCTGCCCAATTTGCAGGAGACAGCTAAATGAAAAAAGCAAAGCGGAAGGTATATGAACCCTGAGCAAAGTAATAAGCACACATGATGGTGAATATTAATTTCATTGGCATGCAAAAAGGTGAAGCATTAACTATTTTAAGCTTGCAAAAAGATGAGTACTCATCATTTAACAGAGACTACTAAGGTGCACTAATAGCAGAGTTACGTAGTTAAGTCTTGATGTTAGAAAAGGAATTTACATGGTACTAGACAAACAGAATAAGGTTGTAACAAGTCATCAACATACCGAGGTATTTCCAAACCATTGGGCACCCTATTTACAATGTAGAGAGGATCGAGATTGCCAACAGTATGCTCCAGCAACATACCGACCTGCGGACGAAGATAACATGCATGAGAACTAGGGAAATGAAACTCAATGCATAAAAATGAACTTTTGAGAAGTACTCATGAGCAAAAAAAGAGAAAAATGCATGGCTTACCATTTCAGGTTTATGAAGGGATTGCTTAATCAACTCTTCCCAAAGCTCATCATCGTGCTGCATACTTACGAATTCAATGGCCTGCACAGCATGATGAGGTCCCATAAGTCCAGAAGGACAAAATTAAACTCAAGTCAATTAATTTTCACAGAGAATACAGGTACCTCCTCTATGTCCCCTATGTTATTAATAATAACTGCAAGAGCCTGCCTTGAATTTCCCATTCTTCCAAGGATAAAAACTTGCTCCCGCAACAAATCTCTCTTAACACAAATATCGTAAGCCTGCAATTGAATTTCACAAAAAGTCAACAAGAGAGATAAGTACTAAAGATTATTATGATCCTTAAATATGCTATTTTATTTTGCAAACCTTCTCGAGTTTATAATGCTGGCTACTTCGAAGAAATGGAAGCAGCATCTTTGGATCATACTCTGCATACAACTCAACCTACCAAAGCCATAGACAAAAAGATCAATAACAGAACGAGTTCAACTACATATAACCATTAGCTTTCAGAAAACGGTAAAATATATCTCCAAAGAATTTGACCACTGAATATCTAGCTAAGTTTCACTTCCACCTCTGACACGTAACAAGTATAATCTGTTCCTCTTTCCACTGACTCTCGCAGTGTCCCAACTAGAAAAAGGAGGCAATTTTAGCTAATTTGCTTCTCCAACATGGAGCAATGAGAAAAAGGACTAATTTGGTGGCCATAGAAGATAGAAGGCTATACAGAAACTTTACCATTAATTATCCATTTTAACTTCTTATCATTGACTTCCAATATGTATAACAGCCCAATGTTATCACCTTTTCAATTCATTTGACCCTAAAATTGACAAAACGTAGGGTATTCTCGCCAAAAAGTTTCTGACTAAGAAATTTGAGCTTTCCTATCTCCTGAAAAGCTCTTTTCTAACTAGTATTAGTCCACAAAGTTTTAACAGACAGCAATCTTAAGGACCAGGCATTAAAAAGAGATTTGAGGACAAATGCAACAAACCTGCATGTCATGGAAATCCCTTCCAGCATGAGGACTGGTCTCAAACAGTGCATGCAAGTATTGATGCAAAAGGTACCTTGAGTCACATTTATCCCTTGCAGCCATAAGTTGTGAAACAATTTCTGATGGAGATATTAGGTCACGAAGCTGAATCAACAAAGAAACTGCACGTTTGCAGTCTATCATCATGAGTTGGATGACCTGCAAGGCAATAGATTATTATCTAATGGGCCAAATATCACACACGAAGAGATTCAGTCATCTTCTAAATACAAACTACATGAATCATTTAACTTCTCTCTTCTGTAAGAACAACTATTATAGCAAAACCAAACAACTTCAATCTCAAAAATACGAAAAGGTTCTTTTTAGATTTATCAGAAGGATAAACTAGGTTTCTATGAGATAACAGTATCATACCTTCTCACGGATGGCATCGTGTAAATTATGTTTTTCAATGAAGTCAAATACGTCTGGCTTCATAAGCTGAAATATACAAAAGCAAGTGAATTACAAAGGAACAGAAGGCGAAAATAGAGAAGAGAGATTACAATCAGTTCCAAACTCCAAATAGCAAATCATGGAACCATTTCCTACGGTAGATTATTAAGATACAATTTTAATTTAGTCAAAGTGAAGAATATATGGATATGTGGGGTTTATGAATAATTGTTACTGTAAAATACTCACATCCGCATAAAGTGCAAAAGCCCTCTCATACTGTCCATCAATTACATATAACTCTGCAAGAGCCTGATGAATTAAGCAACAAACAAAATTAGATTGATGAGGAAACAAGATTTATACAAGTGCAAGATGAATTTGCTGTTAAATAACCTCTTTAAGTGCGTCAGTCACTGATGAAGTATTCAGCTGAGGCTCTATAGCTGCAATGACAGGCAATGCAGAATAAATCACAGAAGGCCAAGATTTAACAGTCTTCAAAAGATCCTTGTGGAAAGTTGGATTTGTTGCCAGGGCTACAAGGGCAACCTGTAGCATGACAACTGAAGCTATTCAACACCCATTCAGCAAAATATTTAAATCATACTGATAATCATTTAGTGTATAGTATGCTGTGTATACTGACCTCGTAAGCAGTATCACGTAATTTAGGGTTTTCTGTTGGTATGTATGGAACCAATACAGGAAGTTGACGGAGATGGGCAAAATGGAAAACCCATCTGCAAAAGACAGCCAATTCCAGTCAGTATAACAAATTTGAATCTTTGATGAATACCTAGAACTGATTTCAATGTGTCTAGTACCTCTCCCATGCCGAAGCAGATCCTCGCAACAGTTTTGGACATAAAGATGCAGCTTCTGCGTATTTTCTTTCCACAATCAGATGGTCAAGATATTTTGAACCCACCTAATTAGAATTGAACGAAAATGTACTGTGACTGATTGATCCCAATGCATGCAAAAATTGCCAATAATCATATAGAACTTGATGACCATGAAAGAAATGTATACAACTTGTGACAGGCAGAAAACTCAAATTAAGATCAAGCTTGCCTAGTTCCAACTAATTAGAGCTGACAACGAAGAATGAATGGACATATATCATACGGCTAAGCTACAAAAGACAACAGCAGTCTTTTCTTCTTATTGACCAGGAGTGCCATAGAAGGTCTTTCCTGCCATTAACTCAGACTGCCAATACTAGTTATCAAGAAAAGAAACTTTCATTCTTTCAGAGACACAGCTTGATGAAAGGAGTGATGGGAAGAGACATCTAGAACAAAGTCAAAAATGATAGTTTAAAGATTTTAAACACTTTGAAGGTGACATAATACATGGCTGGAAGAAGATTACTGATATCCATGCAGAAACAAAACCTGAAAATTATCTGAATGGTTCACTTAAATATCAGTAGGATATCTCAAGCAAAGAACAAGGATTCAGACAGCTTAGACTTCAATGCAACTTAAGGCAATAGCTGCTGAAGCAAGAAAGAGAAGTGTCTTGAATTGACATAGGACTAATATATTAGAATTGTTTAAAACCATCGATCATTCTTAAAAAGGCACATGATGGTGAGAGCAGGACCACGAGATACAAAAATCTCATCTTCATGTTAAATATGTGAAAACTGATACCTCATCAATGAGCTCACTTCGACCCTGACCAGCTTCAACTGCTGCTAATGCTTTCTCATGCCAACCATGTTGAAGAAGCCAAGCAATGTGGTCTTCTGCATCCCTAACATTAAACATAGCACATTTCTTCAGTTGCATATGCAACCCTCATCAACCTGCGTCTTAACACGTGCTAGTGTAAAGAAAACATACCAAACAAGCACTTGACTTTTCTTTCTTTCTCATATTTTTTGTTACTTTCCCTTCTCTTGGGATATCAGAATGTGGGTAATTACAGCCACACGAAAAATATCACTATAAATAAAAATGGCTCTTCATCAATCATTACCCATGCATGCCATGATATGACCATTTATACGCAACAACATTTTCTACTTCTTCAACCAATGAATGCCTCCATAAATCATAAGAAAGCAGGCCACTCTGGACCAGACTGGTGACAAGTTAATAGCCCCCCAAAGACATCAACCAAATATCCAGACTCCCAAACGACCCGCTTCCACTTGGTCAAATGTCCAAATCTCCAACGAAATATTGCGATTTCCGGGTTTTACCTCATTGAGGATACTCTAGCAATATTAGCTAAGATAATTAACGTCTTTGACATAATAAATGAAAGTATGAATCCATCAATCATCTCCTAAAATTATGCAACATCACTCAAAAATTTCATAACCCTAACTGGCTGATCAATACAGCTCGCCATTAGTTATCCAATATTTAATTTATTAATAATGAGAACTAAGTCAGCTTGAACTGTTCAGATATACATCAACTAGAACTCTTTAATTAATGTACTACTAAGCGAAGGGAAGATAAGTAAAATATCCTCAAATCGCTACTAAAGAAATTCTGTGTTTACGCACGATAATCTGTAATCAATGAGAAGTCTTGTGCCCTTCCGGTTGGTTGGATGGTTTCCATCTTCATTTTCCAAAAGTGGACAATAGTCGTGGGAGAGAGCATATGTAATAAGTTTGCAATGGACAAAAGAGCTGTATTTGAGATGGACAAGATTTTTCAGAACAAGCTATACTATGTCTTCTTACTCCATACTTTTCTATTTTTTGAAACTCAATCACTGTATCATTACAATAAACTGAAGACTAGTTTCCCAGAAAGTCAATTTTAGACATCTGAATGGCCCCTTAGACACAACTAGCACTATATAAAGGGCGAAACTTAACCTGTGATGTCCCACATCAAACAGGTGGGTTTAATAGCGGCGGCATATTAGGGATGTCTGTATTCAAAGTGTAACTGTCATAATTCCTTTTTGATCAAGGGGAATTTGGGCCCAAAATGATAGAAATTTGAACTCTCAACAGGATCTCATCATTTCAGTCTACATGTGAGCTTGACGCACATGACAACTTATATCAAGGCATACATAGCAAGCTGAAAGTACAAAAACTAGGTGTTATACAGGGCTAGGTGTTGCAATGGAACCAATTTAGAGCTACCTGTATAATCCTGCACCAAGTGGCAGTCCTAGATTTTGGGTTTCATAAGGATGTCAGGGTCCTAAAAGAAGAGTACCATCCTACATCAAGTAGAGAGATTGGTTGCCGCTGCATATTAGTTGCATTGTGGATTCAAAACCTAACTGTTGGATGTCCCTCAGAATCAAATTGAAATTAGGCCCAATTTATAGAAATTTAAGCTCAAAACATGGTCCCATCTTCTGGGCCTAAATGTGGGCTTAGGGGCATGACATATGGTTAATGCAAAACAGGAAATTAGATAAAATAGAAGTAATGCAGCTACCAGAATCCACAAGAAACATGAAATTTGTAACTTCAAGGTCCATAGAACAGAGGAATTGCGGTAACTCAAATTGCTGGCAAATACTCAATAGAAAAGCTGAACAGCATCACCAACCTGGGCTTGGCAATAACTACATCTTTTGGTGATACAATGTAATACAATGGCTCATCACCAGCAGCCCACTGACCACCAGCATAGCTGCTACCTGCATTTCCATAGAAGATGGCTGTCATATAGGAATTACACTAAGCAAGTTCCCATGTACCAAGATTTGTAGCACCAGCATGTTTAGTGCATTTGCTGCAAGCTCCAAAGTTGAAAAACTCAGACACGAATAGGACTTACCTGAAAATGGAGCATGAACAAGGGAATAGTCTTTTGCCTTGTAATGCTCAAAGCCGTGTACAGGTAGTGCATCCGTCGCAAGCTCATCATTATTCCATGTGACTACTCGCACCTCTGGTCTCTGGGCAGTTCCCTGTTCTAGTAAGACTTAAATGTATAAGCAAGTACACATGCCACCATCTACCAGAAGACAACAGGATAAATGATGTTTAGTTTTCTTCATTTCACAAATCAAATGAATGGACAACTTAATCCACATAGGCTGTGAAGGCAGAAGCACCATCAATGATTTAAATATTCGAATTATTCACACCGAAGGCAATTATTTTCCATGGAAAAAGGACCAACCAAGTTAAAAAAATACCATAATTTGAAAGGTGCTTATCGGCAGCAGAAAATTCCATTCAGAAATAACTTTCCTTCATCATATAGCAACATTCAACACAAGAGAGGGAAGAATTAAACACAGATGGTTCTCAATTATTTTATGCAATTCCACTGATCATCCCAAATTAAGAAATCAAGTAAAACCAAAAGTATTATGAATAATGGATAGTGTAATTTTACTTATCACAACAACTAAACTGAATAATCACGAAAGGACTGCAAACCCAAATAGTGCTGTGATTATCGGGAAGTGAATTAGGAAGTACATGCCTGGCGTGACGATATACTACTATTAAAGTTTTTCTCTCCATCTTCTGCACCCGGTATGTAAGCTAGAACCACCAAAGTATCACCAAAGGGAGCAATTCCTGAAATGAAGTAGCTTGTCTGGAAGGATGCTACAATATCAACCTGGTTCATGCTAGACATGGGAATATGCTTATACATCCCATTGGTTCCTTTGTTCTGATTGGTTCTTATTGATGCAATTTTGACTGTTGTCCCCCATCCAATAACCAGAAGTGTGTCATCCTGAATATGAGCAAACAACTGTATCAGAAAGACTGAACATAATGTGAAGAGATACCACATTTTTCCCTTTTGTTTCCCTCTGGTCAGTATCGGAAGCAATACTGCCTAGTATTGATAGACCTAGAACACATAGCTAAAGTGGGAATTATTATTTGGGTTTTTTCTTCTTCGATTTGGACAAAATCTTGTTCCCTTTTCTGTAAATCCTGGTTTCTGGAACATTCCCAAGAACACCATTGGGCCATTCCTACAAGACCGCAGCAAGGCAATGGCAACAATGTGCCCATGGTTTTTCTACTAACCTGCCAAACTAAGTGAGGAAGCAGAAGCTCAGGCCGCGGGCTTCCACGAGGTCTTTCAATGAAAGTTATACGTTGATCATTAGTAGCATCATAGACTTTTACTCCTGCATCATTAGCCCAAGCAATAAGACTACTTCTCCACTTCACTGCATGAATTGGACCTTCCCCAGAGTGTAGAACCTGGAATTGGAGATAAATTCAGTAAGCAATGAGAAAAATTGAAAGAACTTTTCTGTTCTTCATAATCATACAAGGAAATTATGAACAGCAAGACCAAGTGCAGACCTGGTCACGGTAGCCTATCCACTTCTTGACATTAAAATACAGATGACCAGCTAATCCACCAGTGACAAATCTTCGGGATGATTTTCTCACATAATCTGGGTCTAAAGCAATGGCCTTCATAGGGCGATGATAATCAAATTTTAATTTTTCATCAGTAAAAAGACTATTTATCACAATAGAGCCATCATCTGAACAGCTTCCAACATATTCACCCTCTGCATCAAAGCAAATATCATTGATCACAGCAGTATGAGCATGGAATTCCTTAATCTGCACAAAAAGGATAAAGTTAAAAATTAAAAACCGAGACAAGCTGCAAAGGCAATGAGTTTTATAGACGAAACAGAACTTCCATACAAGCTAAAAGAGTATACAGGTCAAGCTCCTTCTGTTGCTCCTACTTTAGCTTAACTTACATTACTTAACAAAAGCACCAAAAAGTTGACCTGAAACACAAATTGCTAGGACAAATCAGCAGATAAACTATCACCTAACGTGTAGCTGCTACCACCAAAAGCACTCCCACGTTTGCACTGACAATTCAGTTCTTACAACGCCACTGAGTCAGCAGATACATATACCACTATGTAAGGAAAAATCAAAAAGAAGCTTTGCCATAATTGATAGATGAATGGACCCTTGAATTACAAAGAAAGCGTAACACTCAAGGAACTCAATAGTAACAAATGGGTAAGTATGGAAATGAGATACATGGCTCTATCAAACTCTGAAGGAAGGGATTTCAAAAACCAAAAAGAAAAAAAATATATGACTAAACTAAAGCAGATAGACGAAACTACTGCTTCTGAGTTTCATCCAGCAATCTTAAGTATTATGACTTGAAATAACAAATGGTTGCCTTTCCCTCACCTCCCCTACAAAAGAAGAAACTAATATAACACACAATCCAGAAGGAGGGGATAAATGGAAGAATGAGATTCCTATAGAACTATAAGGAAATTACTGATGACAACATGTTGAGAATAAAAAAAGACATACCACTCAAAAACAATCATAAGAGGTCAGTTGCAAAACTAATTAAGCATAATTCAGTCACAACATGACATTATTAACTATTTCAATGCTTTTCTTGGAGAATAAATTTTCCATTAAGACTAGATACATAAGAGTAACTTGGCATGTACTGGGTTCTAGATTCTAGCCACACCAAAATCCAGAGAGTTCACCTCCAAGGACACCTACTAACTCTCTTTCATCTTTGAAAGGTAAGGACTTTTCTGAAATGGCATATAGGAATGTGATCCATTTACAGAAAAGCTATGCTTAATCTGCCTCAAAAAGTAAGGGTAATATTTGACAATCTCTAGGAAAAGGAGTACCCAGAAACTCCTCCAGAGTATATAGGTAATATTCTCATTGCGGGGGAGAGCTACTGGATTTCATTCTTTCCAAATCATTCAAGATATGCAAAAGAGGTTACTTCCTCATGGCTCATCATAGCTTTTGCAGCTTTCATACAAGCTCCATGCTAACAATAATTCTAAAATTGCCTACAGAATGAACTCTGCAACACCACTGCCCAAAATGCAGCATGTCTCTCTGGCTTTTCAGAAAATCACGATGCAATAGAAGGTGGCTGGTTGTTTCTTCATCTTCCCACACCTAAAGCATTAACTGACATAGACTTAAATGATCTTCAAATTATTACAAAACAAAATGCTTCCATGAGCTGCCTCACATACAAAGATTGCATGATTTTTAGGTGCACTGATCTGCCATACCCGCTTCCAAGCAAATATCTCAACCACAATTATGTACATAAAGTGCTAGAGAAACATGATTGAATGTCTCAGTTTCTTGATTTATCATCAAGATCTATCCAAATCTTCGAACAGAGATTATGCAGCAGGTGAATACTAACAATGTCGCAAACCAGAAATCCATTTCTAAATTCAGGGTTTTAGTTACATCAACATGCTAATCTTCATCGCCTCTTTGTTTGTCATACATAAAATAACTGCATTCTCTGCAAAGGGAAAGAAGTCCCTCTGTCAGAGGTCAGTTCCCTCTCTCAAAGGTCAGTCTCTGCACCAGCCCTTGTCCCACCCAGTTCATCTGATTCTCAAAAGTAATCCTCCTTCATAAAGCTGATACAAATATGATTATTGAATTTCTTAAGTTGTCCATTGTCCTTGCAGGCCATGGGCCATACCTCAGGTTCATAGCCTCTTTTTTCCTCAAAAAACCTCCAAAGCCACTTATCACGAAAAGCTTGCAGATATAACCCAAGTATATCAAATGCCTTATTATTCACCCTCAATAATACCACATGTTCTCCAGCTTCCTTATTTGAAATCCCAAGACCCGCTCCATCTGGTATGAATGCGCTACACATAAACATAGTCTACCTCACTGATACTTTTCATCCCCATTCCTCCCCAATGTTTCAAATTAGTATTCCGGTTTTCACAATGTTGAAAATGGTACGAGCAATTGGTATGAGCACTACCCGGAATTAATATATTGTTTCTTGTTATGGCATTTGAAATATGCCACTTTTCTGTTGCACAGTTCCCTTATCTAAAATGCGCCCAACTGAATACACTGACTCCTGAAGTATCTAATGAGCACTTGTCAAACACCATTCATGCAGCTAAGCTATTATAGATGCCCAGGAGGGCAGCCAAGAAAACCAAGAAGCATAATTACATGCCATAGCTTCAAATTCGTCCATAGTTCTATTTCAACACATACTCAAACACCAGTACAACTCGTAATATTTCTGACTTCTGGAGACATAACATGAATAAAAACCACAGCTTTAGAATAACCATATATCCATTAACTAATAATAAGTTATCCAGTAAAGTTCCTAATTATCAATGAAAATTTCCAATTTTGGAGTAAAATAACAAACAAAAAACATAATTGTTTTCAGATTCCATCTAAATTCAATCAAATGCACGCAAAATTGAACCAAAAATACTAAAAATTGGGCAAAATTAATAAATTTCAGTCTGGCATTGAAAATAACAAATAAAACAACATCATTTCGGCAATCTGACTCATGATCACCACAATTAAACTCTATTCCTCTTCAAATTCCAGCTAAATTCAATCAAAAAATTCATGAAAACTGAACAAAGATAATAATAAAAAAAAATGCAATCAAAACTCGAAAATTAAACAGAAAAGGGTCAATTACTTGATTGCCGAGGAAATCAAGAATGTGAACGGAGCCGCCGTGAGTTCCAAGAGCAATCATACGCTCGGCGACGGCGACGCACGAAGCGGCGTCGTTCGACAGCAGCGACGGCACGCTGCCTCCCATCCTCTGATACTTGAGCCTCGGCTCATCCTCTTCTTCTTCTTCAGTTTCTTCATCTTCTTCTTCTTCTTCTTCTTCGGATTCCTCTTCTTCTCTCTCATCGTCGCCGTCCATTCCGTTCTCCGATGCCTTTGGAGCCATTGATTTCCTTTTTCTTCTTCTTCAAAATATCAAAAACAAATTAAAATTAATTTGTTTTTATTATTAATAGACAGATCTGTTGAGCTCGTATTGGGCTCTACAAGTGCACGTTGAGTCAAATATATAGTTGGGGTTTTGGTTTTTTAGTAATTATCATTTATGAACGCCACGTGTCCTTTTCTTTTTTTCTTTTTTTTTCTTTTTTGTTGGGATGACAGCATGGGGTGTTTCCTTTCTGGTATTTCGTCATTTGTCGTTTTTTATTTGGTCAATTTGAGGTTATTGTCTTGGATATGGTGCCATGTTTTTTCTGCTCTCCATGGCAAGAAGATGCTCATGGTGAGGAAGACATTATTTTCATAATTCCTTTATATTTCATATAATCGGACATAGTAGATATGGCTTCGTTACAAAATCCATAATTGCTTATTTAGACTAATGAATGGTCGATTATATATTTCCGAAACTATGAAAGTGATAGTAAAATATACTAAAATAGAAGATTTTGCAGATTTGCGCCTAGAGGGGGCAAAAGGGATTGAGCTCTTTAATATTGAGAGTGATTTTTTGAGCAGTTTTAATTTGCTAAATGGATTCTTGCCTCATTGATCTCTCCTTGAGGATTGTAAGGGTGTTCTTAATAGAAAAATCAACTATTATTTGAGGCACGTGTATTGCGAAGCTAATAGATATGTTGATTGGTTGTTCAATTTGGTCTCGAGAAGCCTTTTGGTACTTGAATCCTTGATAAGATAGTTGGTCCAATTATCGAGCTATTGGAGCAAGATAGAAGGGGTGAAACATCGCCTAAAAGAATTATCATTTAACTAATCTCGACCTTCATTTAAGAATAACAGTATATAAGTAAATATACTACCAAACACCCTTTTAAAAGGATTCGCCAATGAAAATAGTTGAATCCCTCCCATTCATATTGTCGCTCCATTTGGTATATGCCTCTTATAAGTATAAATAGCAATTCATATTGGCATATGTCTCTACAAATAAATAACCTATAACAAAAATTTGTAATCTTTCCTAAATGTTTATTAAAAGTAGTAGGAACGTCATAGTTTTATAACATTTCCACCTTTGTATCTCTCTCTTCTTGCTAAGATAGGAAAGATTGTCAATAAAATTGAAATCTAGAGTTTAAAATAAAGAATCGCCTATTTGGCTATAGAAGTGCGCTTGAATCAGCCTAAGATGTTGAGTAAATTTTAGATACCAGTACCACTAAAATATAAAACAACTTGTAACTTTCGTAACCCATTTCAAGTAGTGTTTTGCTGTATGTAAAACAATACTTTGTACATACTTTCACTGAAAACCCAATTTATAGTCCCAAAAGCCAATTTATAGCTTAGTGATTGAAATGAAATCTTGGTGCATAGTCATAATTTGAATTTGACCATGCTTAGTTAAAATCATCTTCGACATTGGTTCAAATATTGTTGACTCGAGTAACTGCTTGAATTAGATTGGTCTCGGATTCATCTAAACTCAATAATGAAAATATGAAGAAAAAAAAAGAAAAAAAAGAGTGAAAATAGTGCCCCTTGTTTCTCAATTCAAATTGAATTTCTTCTTTAAACACCATGTTTTTGAACTTTAGGCCAGACTTGTCTAATTGCAAAACTAAAGTTGGGTAGACAAAAAGAAAATTCCAGTATACTACAGGACTTCTCATATAATTTAACCAAAATAAAACAAAACAATAAGTTAAGTCCAAAAATAAAACAAAACAATAAGTTATGTCCAAACTCAATTATTTCATTGGAAAGGCAACCATATGGTCAATACCTATTCTAAATCAGTCGAGAGTTAAATAATATTTATGATGAGAGAATTTAAATTCGAACGTTTAGAACTCATTTTTATAGGATATATCCATAAGTACTTTTACATTTAAGCGTATGAGCATGCAGTGATTATTTTATATATATATATATATATATATATATATATGTCTGTGTGTGTACTTACAATTATGTAAGCATAGACATGAATAAGGTAATGTGTTCGTGCATAATATGATAGTGTTTTAATCAATTACTTGTTTCTTAAGTTCCAAATTTATAGCTAGCTACGATATATATAATTAATGACCAAACCATATTTAATTTGTAGTACATTTAGTGATGAATTATTGTGACATTGATTAATTATTACTATTAATATCTTTTAGTGACAAAAACGGTGATAGTCACAAATAGTATAATATTAGTGACAAGAAAGTGTCATTACTTCTACTATTTTAGTGACGATATAAATTTACCCCGTCACTAGAAGTTGGTCACTAAATCTTCAATTTCTTGTATTATATAGATTAAAATGTACTGTGGGATGCGACTGAAGCTAGGATATAAGTGCGGATTTATAATTTTATATCCATATTAATATATTATTAAAGTATACAAAATAGTTCAGTAACTACAAAATAAAAAAGATTCAGAACATTACAAGTAAAATGGTTAAAACATTGTGCATTCCACACTTAGAAGATATACACAGTCCAAATTCAAAGACAACAAAAGGTGAAAATACACGTGATATGAAGTAGAAAAATAATTGGGATCAATAATATAGCATACTAGAGTAAAACCATGCGATAGACAGAATAAATAAGTATATTTAATATTTTCTTTTATTGTTGATAGCTAATTGTATATTTGTCATCTATGATAAGACAAAATATATTCTATAAAATTTAACCATTGATAAGTTTTTGATACTAATAATTTTTTACAAAGAATATATAATAATTGAATAAATTATTTAACCAAGAAAATAAAATAAGAACTAATATAATTCAAGAAAAAGAAAATTAATAAAAGATGAATGATATATTTATTGGAGTTTAACTCATTTTTGGAAAAAAAAATTAATAGAATTCTTATGTGAGGCATCAAAAGATAAAAATGGAATGTATAGATTTTGATAGTTTTGATTGAAAAAGGAAATATGCCCCAAGGGTAGCTCAAATGGCAATGCGAAGAATGCAAGTTCCATGCATGTGAAACTCTTAAAATTGAATTACGTGTGTTATTTAGGACATGTTCTCATCATTGATGATTTAGTTAAATACATTTGATGATTATTATGATGCATGTAGGGAAGTGATTGCGAGGTTCGTGACAGAGTTACTTTATGAATTGAATTGTGCCAAAATGTTTCTAAGATTATTCAGAAGGAAAAAGAAAAAAAGAGAATCTATAAAAGAGAGGACCAATGGTCCTCTAATATAAAATTAAAGCATAAAGTCAAGATTATTAACGGCTCTAAAGCTTAGATGAACAAAGCATTCCAACTGAGTTGTAGGTCTGTGAGGGGCCATGCCTTTGGAAGAAATTCGCACAGCTTTTGTCAAACCAATGAAGATGAAAAGGACCATCCTGTCCCATTAACAATGACAAGGGAGAAATCATCTTCAAAATACACCAGCCATTCCTTTCAAATCATATGCATCATCTAACTCCCAACATTGAAAAGTTTTCCTTTCCTTATCATGTGAGAGAAAGATCTTTTAAACAGGTCGAAAGGACATAAAGGGCCTGTTTGGATTAACTTTTTTTCAAGAAAAAATATTTTTTTTAAAAAAAGTTACAATAAATTTGTAATAACTATTTGATTTAACTTCCAAAAAAACTGAAACTGTAAAAAAAGCTCAAATATAACTTTTTTTAGAAGCCGAAATTTTTGCCTTCTAAAAAAAACTGTTTTTCAAAAGTCGTTAAAAAAAATACTTTTGAAAAAAGCCAATCCAAACGAGTCCGAAATTTCACGTGATACTCACTTGGATATGTTTATATATATCATTCGGTTGTTGTTTTAATATTTTACTCAATTTAATAAAATTGTTAGACAAATCATCTATTCAAAAGATTGTTACTGGAATTAACTATATCCAATCCGATATATTAGGAGGTCAGATAATTGTCCCATGTTTTGGGTTGTTAAAACTTGCAACTAGGATAGTTTGCCTTGTAATTGGTTGGGCTAAAATCCCCAAATCCCTTGTTGAACTTCTCTGGAAAGACTAGCACCCATCTAACATACTTTATAGTTCCGACACTTTATAAATCCGGCTCTTTTCTGAACCCTACACATAATGGAGTTTAATACACTTGATTGCTTTTTAATTATTATTGTTTGTTAGGGTTGTGGGTATTCAATTTTCAACCAAACTACTCATTTCAAATCTTTTTCATGACTAATGGATGTTTTCGGTATGTGATAACCCGCAAGGGCGTGCATATTTGATTTATATGATAATCATGCGATTAAGGCGTGCACAAAAGCTTTTGGATGTCTAAGTTTTGTCCAAAATGAAATTATAAATACTAATGAAATTAATGTTAATTAAGAAGCATTCCTAGATGTCACTCACATTTCCATAACTTATTTATCACCTCTTATATATTCTTAGTTAGTAAGGCAAAAGATTAGAAAATAAAATAGAGTTTGTTATTTTTTTTTTTTTTGGCTTTGTGGTAAGCTAAGCTGGTTGTATAGAAATTAGTCTAGAAGGCATAGTATCATTTTTGTCATTCTCGAGTAAGAGATTGGACTGATTTGATGCATATTTCATTGTAGAGACACTGATAGGTTGCTATAGAGCATAATAGCGTATTTGTTTGCTTCGTGATTGACATGTTTGAACTTGATTTGCTCATGTTCCTAAAACCAACTCCTACAATCCTTAATCATGAATTTGAAGGGGTTGTTAGTTAACAAGGGTCGTGGATCAAGCCACAATACTTTTAGAATTAATTTCATTGATGACAAGTTGTTGTATTCCCATCTAGATCGCCCATTGTAGGCCTTCCAAAAGAGCAATCATCTCAGCCCATCTTAAAAATCCATGTCTTAAAGTTATAAAGCATCAGGCATCCAGAGAGACCAGAATGAGGGGTTGGTTGGCTTCTGATTTTGCACTACGATGAAGAGGGATATAATTAAGAATGTTTTTTGTAATACTGTGAACCACACAATGAAGATCTATAATTGTCATAAACCTCAGGAGAGGCCTGTGAAGTTCGTCATAATCATTTCATTTAGAAGATTCGTTATTATCTAATTTCTCGTAACACTATAACACCCTCGAAAGATTATAACTCCACTAGAGCGCTTGGTGCCTGTTGTTAGCTGTCCAACTGAAAATGCTTCTCTTTTGGTGTACGTGTTTCCAAACTGTAAAGGTATGGGCCAATGCCACAAGTTTTACACGCACTTTGAAGAAACCGGACTTTGCGTGAATCTACCAACCATGTCTATTGCAACACAGGGTTGATCAACAGGTACCTGGAATAGAAAAGAATCTTTTAAATTATATGCACGAAAAGAAAAAAGAATGAAAGAATATCATTATATAAATTATATAAAATGGGTGATATTTAATATCCAGAAATTTTTATTACACTCAAAAAAGATAAAAACATCACCGGACTAACATAAATTATTATATTAAGACTTCAATTAGTTAATTGTTTATCGAGTTTACCATAAGAATTTGATCAGTAATTCTCAATGTTACTGTAAGAAATCTCAGTTAACTCGTGGTAGAATGATAGTAATTAGTGTATCGGCTGGATAACATAAAGTGTTATCTTGTAGAAAGCAATGTTTACTGGGTTGACAACACCACGGCAAGACTCTGGGTCCATTTGGTTTTTTTTTTCATAAGAAGAACTTTTTTTTTTCAAAAAGAGTACATCACTTTTGCAACAAGTATTCCGTTAGACTTTCACAAAAAGTCAAATTTGTGAAAAAAAAAATTAAATTCAAATGTTCAATTTTTTTTTACAAGTAAAAGATTGTAACTTCTTAAAAAATAATTTTTTTAAAAAATTATAAAAAAATTTAATTTTAATAAAAATCAATCTAAACTAACCCTTTGCCTGAGAGAGCAATGTGAAAAACTTTTGAGCTCCTTCACGGGTTGTACTAACAAATTTGACTTTTAGTTTATGGAGGGACACATGGGCCAGCGCTTCTGGGAAATTAATGGCAAATTGGCTGACTGCCATTTTTTTTTGGTGGGTTTAAAGTGGGTCAAATTTATTTATATTTTGATAAAGTCGTATGTTAGAATTTATGGTACAGTAATAATAATAAAACAATTTTATGATTTATAAAAACATGATTTATTGTTTTTCTGTGTTTGGTAAAGACAACATTCTTGAAATCTCATTCTTCTAAGAGGTTATTTGATATTCGGTGTCCAATGTTTAATTTCAGAAAAAACAGAATGTATTTTTATGGTTTACTCCTTTCCTTGTCTAAGACAAGAAAGAAAACATTACATATATCAAGAGTAGAGCCAATGATGTGGTGTAAGATGCCAACTTATGGTATATATATGAGATGTTCTCTTTTCTTTTTCCTCAGGAGTAAAATGCATTTTATATCTCTGTTATTTATAAGAATATAAAAGTTTTTCATGGTTTCAAAATTTGCTGATATTTCTTATAATTTAAAAAATGATGCTCATTGAGCTCTGCAAGTATAAAATGAGAGAGGAATATACTTCGATTTCAAAATTAGACAGGGAATATGCATCGATTTTAGAAAGTAGACGGAAAAATATGCACCATTTTGAAAATTATAGGGTCAATTTGCAATGTTTTTGAAATCACGGAAAGTATCTACGATTTTTTCAGAGCATCAGAAATTTTATGCGACTTTTGCAAAATACAAGAGAAAACACAAGAGATAAAATGCATTTTACTCTTTTTCCAATAATTTTAAGGACATGAAGATCATTATTTAATGACCAAGAAGATTATATACTATGCGTGATGAAGATTCGACTTACAAAGTGGCCAGCTCCAAGAATCCAATAGAAATGTAGATTTTTGTATGACTTGATGAAACCCTTTGTTATCTTCTGGCCTTCACAATACAAAGGAGTTCTAACCTGGCTCGAGAAGGTTTTTAGTCCATCCCACCTGATAAATAAAAGTAACGTAGAAGATAATTGGGTACTTAATTACGAGCCGAGATTTTTAGCTCAACGTTCCTCATATATAACATTACAACATTAAGAGAAGATTCATATAAAAAAAATTTAAACAAGATAAATATAAAATCTTACTTGAGCTTTTCAACCCACGCTTCAGTTCCAGAAGTCGAACAAATGACATCAAGCTGCAATAACATACCAGAAAAAACATTATCCTTGTTTTTCTCCATTTTCCCTTTTCTTTTTTTTTTTGTGGTGCATAGGCTACTTTTTCTAACTTTTATTTTCTTCTTGGTAGTTGAAACGGCTGGTACATTTTTCACCATGAGTGCTCCCAAACATGTGTTGGTTGAGACAGCTGGTGCATTTTTTTTATTATAATAATTAGAATTTAAATATTGAACAGTTTTATATCTTGCAACTTTTGGTGGCTAGGTGTGCTAATAAGAGAGGTACTTAAAGCTTGAAGAAATTCTTACTTGCCCATTGTATATGGTCACATTAACTCCTTTAGCCAGCAGCTCACCGACCTGTGAAATTTAACAAGTAAACAAACATAATTTAAGACGAAATTGTGATCCGTATACACCAGATTGATAAATAGGAGTTGGTTCTGAAGGAAATCCACTTTGAGGTTTATCGTGTACAATATTGTGAAATTAATGAAGATTTGTGGAAAAAGAAAAACACAAGGGTTTTTTTTTGTTCTATTTCCAAATCTCAAATATTGAACATAATTTAATGTTGTGGGAAATATTTAACAACATCAAATTGATGATCTAGTTCTTCTTTTAATATGATGAAAACCTAATTGGTTGAACTCGATCGCTAAGACATTTGGCGGAGTCTGGCCACCAATTAGTAAATCCAGGTGGAAGGAGCGGTCCCACAACCTAACCATCACATAAGTCAAAACACTCAACTCAGAGCAGGGGACTAGGATCAAACTCAATTCTTGAGCTGTGTCTGACCCAACTCTTATAATTGTCACATCCTTAAAGGACAAATTGATGATATAGTTATGACAAAAATATATCGACAATAAACTGTCATTGGATTTTCCTCACAATGCTACATGATAAGGGAATCCAATCTGGTAAAACCAGATTCCCACCCTTCTATCACCAGTCAGCTTCTCATGAATCAGAACATTATGTTTACTTATCAGTTACCTCATTGATCCTTGGTTTCATGAAATCCCCTGCCATGGCTGTGAAAACTGCATCAGCCTGTCCTCCCCATCTGCAAATGCAATGTGATAGTCTTTAAATGACAGAAACAAGATGATTTGAAAGAGCCTAAATGTCTTTTTGTTGATGATAGTGTCCATATTGAGACTATTAATGATATCGATCCTGACCTTGATACGGAGCTGCTAGAACTACTAACTAGGATGAATGCATCTAAAATTCGAAACCGCAATCACTCACCTAACATTATCTGGAATAATCTTCAATTTCCGTCTTATAACACCATTCATGAAGCTACCAAGATCAAAATCATCCCCTGGAGAAAAAGATCTCAATGAACTAAGGTATCTCGAGTAGCGCTTTACTGACGTTCCTTGGTATAGCTCAGCTGCCGTCGCTGATACAGGGTCCATTCCCGCGTCCAAAAGAAAATTGTAGAAGTCCTGCCAATTCCATTGACAACGCCTGTTATACATAGGGTCTGTGTTGCGCATCATGTGTCGGACACGATACATGGCAGACACGGTCATACACATGTCTGACATGTTAAATTTTTTTTTTTGTTTCCTCGGACACACTGGGAACACGTGTGGGTGGTTTTTTTTAAATTTTTTAGAATTGTTTGGGGACTTCGATGCAATTTACAGAACTTTTGGCTTAGAAATATCAAATGCCAAACAACCAAGCTAAAAACTTGACAAGAGAACTTAAATGCTTAGGCGCATCATGATAAACAATGTTTATCCACTATATATAAGCTACATTTAATATAGTTTATTTGGCGTATCCCTGATGTATTCTATTTTTTTTTTTAAATAGAAGTATCGCAACGGCGTTTTCGCGTATTATTTCCGTGCTTTATAAAGAAAAGGCCAGACTTACTTTACAGTCTACTGTACTTAGTTTTAAATTCCAAGTCACATGATAATAACTTTACTCGCCAAACTCCCTTTCTGAAGTATGTGTATTCAATTACCACCTCATCTAAAAAGATAAACTTGTAGAGAGGATATTGATTTATTTATTTATTGTGTTAACATATCCCCTCACGTGCAAACCTGAGACTGTTTGGTTTTTAGGCTCTGATACTATATTGAGTTATCACCTCATCTAAAAGTTTAAACTTGTAGAGAGGATGTTGGTTTATTTATTTATTTGTTGTGTTAACAATGTATAAGAACAAAAAGAAATAGGAATTTACTAAGGCTGGGAAAGAAGATGTACCACTCCATTGCTGTTGTCGCTAATCACACCCTCAAGCTCACTCCATGAATCAGTTGCCTCTAAAAACTGGCCGGCATCAATTTGTTGCTTAATCTTTTCAGCTAAACTGCTATCAGAAGTATTTGTTAGCTAATGGAATTCAATCCTTTGTGCATATTGCAGGCACATAAATAAACAGTAAAGTGGCTGGAGAAGTGAAAATTCTTGACCTGTTTGATTTCTGCAGACCATTTTTGTCAAGCCTTGATACATCTTTTAGAAGAGGACCCCATGAAAGCTGCAGATAACATGAAAGGATCATACCATATTAAAGTTCTGTAGAATGCGGTTACGATAGGATAAATTATCTAAACAGTTTATCACCATTGAATCTCTCCGTCACTTATGACAGGAACCAAATCCAAAACAATCTCTTTTTTTTGTAAATATACATGGTAAAAAGAGCCGGTTCAAGGTGCAGACCACAAAATCCTCTGGTGAAATCCAACTGTCTCCCAATGCAATTCCTACAAAGAAAGGAATATGAACTTTTAGGACGAGCATAAACTTTACAGTAATTTAAAAATGGCTAAAAGCAATGGTTACCTCCAAGTTTAAGCTTCAATTTTCCATCTTCAATGGCCTTGAGAGCTGATAATCCAAGTGTAACAGCAAATTTTCCTCCATAAGACTCTGCCACTACATATAGAGGACTCTTCTGCAGGGTCTCATTTCTGTTGAAAATCTCTATCAAGAGTGTGGTTAAATCAGCTGCAGCCTCATCATCAGTTTTCACCAATAGTTTTGTGTCTTCTACAAAACTGTATCCAGTCCCAACTGGATTATCCTATGAAATAGACAACAAAAGCAGCATTCTATCTCAAATCTGATTTACTATTTCTCATTCTTAGAGATTTCTCATTTTTGTCCTATGTCGTGACCATATAAACGAGAAGAAAGCGTGACATAAAACATTACTCTTCCGAGACTTACAACAAAAAGGAGATCGGCTTTTGTCAGCCATGTTGAGTTCCTAGGCTTCAAATTAGTGTCCAATGGCCCAACTTCTTCAAAGTTGCCAGTTCCAACACCAGAAGCCCCCTATTGGCATTTAAAAAAAAAAAAAAAAAAAGAAAAGAAAAAAAGAAGCAGCCCATGAATTGAAATTATTAAAGTACATGGGAAAAAAAAAAAGCTTAAGCAACTATAAGTGCTTACTGGTCCACCCTGCAACCAAAGAATTATTGGCCAAGGCTTGTTTGGATCTTGAGTCCTGTATGGGCTCCTATAGTACCACCAGAACATGTGAGCTTCTGTTTTCACCACATGGAGAAAAAAAGAAGAAAAAGCACAAGAATTTATATATATCTATACACATGATGCATAGAATTATGCATTTTTGATCTTCAAGTATGAATGAAAATGGAGAAGAGAAATTTTAGCTTACTTGGTCTGACTTCAACATATCCCCAGGCTTCTGATCCATCTTCAGCCCTTGCAGCTTTGGCTGTTCCTCCATGAAGCAGTGGAACAAAGAACAAGAAAGCAGCAACAAGTATAGCAACAACATGGGACTTTCCCATTGTGAAAAGTGAAAAAGTTTGCTAAGTTCCCAAACTAAAAAGAATGGAACAAGCTACCAACAAATGACACTATATACATATATGTGTGTGTGTTATAGAGAGCACGTCAAATACGTTAAGACTCTTGTGATTTATTTAAAGTGCATCAAATTCTGTAAATTAAAATTCCTTTATAATTTAGTCTACTTTCCGAGACGAAACACTTTACTCCTTTGGGAAGGAATATTATGCTTTAGGAATTAGATTGTAAGGATGTTTGACACACTTTAAGCGAATCACAAGATTCAGTGTCTATTTGGATTGGTTTCTTTCAAACGTAAAGCACTTTACTTCTTTTTTTGAAAAAAAAAAATGTACATCTTTTTGTAATAAATGTTTAGATTAAATTTTAAAAAATAGTTTTTTTAAGAAGTTAGAATTTTTAATTTCTAAAAAAGACATTTTTCTAAAATTTTAAGGAAACACGCTTATTAAAAAAGCAAATCTAAATGAGCCCTTAATGAATTTTAGATGATATACTAAGATGATGAATAGATTCGAGTCCTTCTGTAAGCCAAATAACAGAAATAACAAACAAGGAGCGGCGACTATAGAAAGAAAGGCAAAGGACATTAACTTTACAGATATTTTTCCTTTGATATTCCAATTAATTTACTTCTTGACAGATCTGTTTATTGCTGTACTTTTAGTAACTTATACGTATGGGTTGTAAAAAGCAATGACCATAATTGGTCAATGTCTCAGTGACATAAGGTATTTTTTTGTAAGTGTCCTCTCTCTTTTGTAACATGTTTTAGGTGCTAAAAGTTGACCGTCAACTTGATAATGTACTTCAACAGTGGGGTCGTTTGCCATCGGATTCTGGTTTGGAGAGAATATAATATTACTGAGTATAGTATTACGAAAGAAATTTAATTAATAATAGTATCTATTCTAACATCAATTTAAAAATTAGATAATGCAACAAATTCTTTTTTTCTTACCAAAGTCATGTCAAGGTAAGATAGAGTAGCTAGTTTTATAAATTTAGGAAATAATAATCACTATTTCCAATGTACTAATTGAAATAAAACAGTTGCTTTATTATTTAAACTAATTATATAATTGATTTAGAATACGCATTTTACTCCTTATAATTTGTCAAAATTAATAGTTTAAAACTTGTTAATTCTTTTATTTTATAAAAAAACGTTGTTGATACCCCTATAGTATATAGCAAATTTGAAAATATAATAAATTTTATGCGAATTTGATAAGAAACAGAAAAGTAAAATGCATTTTAACCTACTCTTTCCTATACAAATATCTGGTATCTTCCACTAATATTGAACAGTAAGATGTTATCTTCACTACCCCAAATAAAAACCACCATAGATTTTTTTTTTTACCATCCATAGAATATGTGGAAGTGGCAAGGAGTTTTTAAGGCAACTTGTATTGAGTAACGAGTAATGAAAGACGTGTAGAGACTGGAGACAAATTGTCAGGGAAAAGGCTATGAAAGATTGCGTGCAGAATTCCGTTCCTGCCTGCTGTGAAGAAAGGACATAGCGGAATATACATAAATATATATACATACACACACACATATAAATATATGTGTGTGTGTGTCTTCTTGATCTAACAATACCAAGATAAGCCAGTCTTTCTACACCACTTGTTTGTCCTGACTCGGATTGGAAGAGGTAGGTGGATACTTTGGAAAGTGATAAACAGTAACGGGTTAAAAAGAACCTTTCTCGTATTTTTATTATTACGTGTCTTTCTTGTACAATTTTTTAATAGATTTTGAACCAAATTTGTCAAATTTACTAATATTGTTCAATTATTAATAGGTCATGAACTAAAAAAACATATTATGATAGTTTAGAAGCTAAATTGTTTCATATGCTATAGTTCAAAAACCACAAGCTGAATTAACGCGGTCGCTAAATTATCACTAAAGATCTTATGTTTGAACTTATGTCTTTTGTATTACAAAAATTGTTTGACTCTTGGTTTCTAGAGAATGCAGTATATGTTGCTGATCTTGAAATTTATAACAGTAGGTGCGTTCTTCATTACGAAAGAAAATAAAAATGGATACAGGTGGAAAAACCACCTTAATTGTGCATTTTATGAACGAAATGTATAATGTTGTCTAGATGCGTGAGATAACAAATGTGGGGTATGGGTATTACATTGGCAACAACGGATATATAGTAAGTTTTTCCTTTTGAAATTTAGAAGTATATTTAGTTATTTAATGAATGCTGACAATAAAAAAAATTAACTCCCTCAAGAGCTGGATGTTCGGAATATTGATTTGTTAGAGTTAAAGGTCTTACGGGGGAATCTATATTAGCCCTTAATTGATGTATGAATGCGTTAAGATGCGTCACCATAGAAAAACATTTACACTCTTGAGTAGATCGAATATAATCTTTGCCTAACTAAAAGTGAGTCTCTTTTTCTTATCTCTCTTTTTAAAGAAAGATAACTAAGCCGAATCCATTAGTATGATATTATCAAGATAGAGGCCTTCACTAGAGTACATTGAAGACAGCCTGGAATGGAGCTATCTTCCATGTGTTTTGTGACCCTTTGTCCATGATTAATGTAAACTATCGATTAAACCAACACATGTTAGAAGCCAAATGCTCCACTCATATTTGAATTCTTGCCCATTAAATATTTTCTTATATTGATATAAAAGAGACTTCAATCGTTTATACACATATGGTATCACATCAATTGTTCGTTAATTCTTTGCTCATTACAACAATAGATTTGTCAAAACTTTAATAGAGTAAAAGCATGACAAACAAGAAAACAGCCTGTTTAAGGTGGTCCAATCAAGAATTGGGGCCGGCGATTATTGTTCGACGGTGAGCAAAATGATGACTGAAATTACAAATAGACCCAAAAAAAAGGAAAAAAAAAAAAAAGCTCAAAAGACGGATCAGCCAACCCAATTTTGGCAACTTATAAAAGAAAAAAGAGTAAAAATTTCAGCATCATAATGTTTCTTCCAAAAGCAAAAGTCCATGCGTGACACAAAAAACCATCCACAAAGAAATGCTTCATGAGCACGATGGTTACTAATTGATTCATATTTAATAGTTAATAGGTTCAGTTATGCCAATTGGTACATTAATTTTGAATTGCATCTATCACTCGATTATTATCTCATAAAATATTTATTATATCTGATCTTCTCGGAGAAAGGAAGATTGAAATACCTGTTCAAATGATTATAATAATTATAATATAACACGACTTTGCCGCAATTCCCCTATTGCTCACGTGGTACAGAATGGAAGAGTTTAAGGAGAAAAAAGGAAAAGAAGAAAGAAAAACCCAGTGAAATTTTTCTTTTTTTTTTTATTTTTTTTGGATAGGCTACGCCAATTTAAATGAGAATTCTTTTGAGACGATGAGAACCCTTAAAGCATCATTATCCAACCCAACCAAACTTCAAGCCAAAAACATAGGACCAATGCATCAAAAGTTGAATGTGTTATGATCATGACAATTGATGGGCGTAAAATATACGCTCCCAAGTAGATGCCACGTAAATGAACTTGGGGAGGCCATATGACATGAGCCCAATTTATCCAGGAAATACAAGATTCAAATCAGACGCCTCAGAAGTTCAATTGCATTAAATACCTAATTGGGCAAAGTTACATTCACGGCTCACATCATGAGTAAGAGCGTGGTCATTACACTGCAACCACTTATACAATTACTCACCTATACATACTATTTCATTTTACATGAAAAAGGTAATTAAAGGCCTATTTGGATTAGTTTTCTTAAAGAAAAATACGTTTTTTTTTTTAGAAAAAGTTATATTAAATTTGCAATAATTATTTGATTTGATTTTCAAAAAAGCTGAACCTCTGAAAAAAGTTTAAATATAACTTTTTTTAAAAGCCAAAATTTTTAACTTATAAAAAAAATTATTTTTCAAAAGCTATTTTTAAAAAAGCCAATCCAAACGGGCCCTAAAACATGTTCTCCTGAGTCCAATTTTCCCCCTAGTCATTCTTTGACTTGGGTATCGCGGCCCATTAGAGGATATGGAGCCCAACCTTTTCTTCTTTGTGCAGGTCTGCGGTGCATACGAGGAGGTCCAGATCGAGCCCTTAACCAAATCAACAAAACAATTGCTGAACAATATATAAATATGTATATGTGGGTTGTGGTCACTTGTTAAACATTCCGTACAATAGCCCTGCGCTTTCTTTCATTTATTTGGTTTGGGACAAAACAAAAGTTAGGTTGAAAACACATCTATTTGGAAAAAAAAAATTAAAAAATCTCACTTGCAGTTGTAGACAAAGCATTGGTTGCTTGCCGAGGAAAAGATGAGTAGAAACTTCGATTGGGATATTATATCTTTAACTAGTTTTCGACCCGTGCGATGCACGGTAATATACTAATTATTTTTTCTAGCAATATAAATATAATTAAGTTGAAGTTCAATTTCTCTTATTTGTAATTAAATATGAAGACTGAAGAATAATGTTTGCCACTTGGTTTGTGCTAGAGGGAACTGCCTATTTATATATTTTGAAATGGTGAGTTTGTTGGAGAAGAATGCAATGTGAGGTATTTTGGTTGTACTACAAAAATAGGCCCGTGTCAGCATTTGGTACATTTGTGATTTCAAGGAAGCAATGTAATTGCTTTTATTGTTTTTTTTTTTTCGTATTGGTACAGTTAGTTTAAAAAAAAAAAAAAAAACTACCCGCTACTCTATTTCTTTTTTGTTTTCCTTTTCTCTTGCTAGCACTTAAATAACAGATTAATTGCATATCCTCTTTAGTCCTGCAATCACAATTTTATTTTTTTAATTATTCAATCAATTTCTGTTAGTCCCTTCCTTCAAATGTTCTCCTCCACTAAATTTATATCATTCTATAGAATGTATGGCTCGAAGAATGTATACTTTTTATCGTGATATGTGTATAATAATAAAGTCTGACATTCTTACTCCAGAGCTCAAGCATCATATGGTTAGTGAAGGGTGGTGGTATTTTTTGATGCTAATCTTAACAAACTTGGCATTTGAATATATCTCTTCGTTTTTCTTTTGAACAATCTCAAGGAAGGCTTTATAGCATAATAAGCTATATAGTGACAATTGGTGTGACGTTTTACCATGGTTATGCCGTGAGAGATTACAGTTGGTATAAGCGCCTCGACACCTCACTTGTATTTTACCAACTGGGTTCCCACTATTTTTTATTTATTTCTATCCATCATTTCAGTGTTTTTACAAACATATCAAAATCACGTATTCGATTCTAGAGGCAACCTCACATCACCCAGTGGAATAGCCAACTGCCGACTCTTAGCTCCAAACACATCTTCACATCTACCGAGTAGCTCCATAGAACCAGCAGTTATCCTTCAAATTCAGGGGTTGACGATGCATTATGACGATTATAAGAGGGTATGATGCACTTATAACAAACCATAAAGGAGTATGGTGCTATTTATTTTATTTAATTAGAAACATAGAATAATTAATAATTAGTTAATTAATCAATAATTAAATAGTTAATTATTAATAATTTAATAATTAATTAATTAATCAAATAATCAAAAACTAAAATTAATTAAATAATTAATTTAATTAATGAGACAGTGGTTGTGTGATTATAATGATAGTAGAGATTAATTTCTTTTATTATTTTTTATTTCTGACGACAAAAATATTTACTTATAGTAATAAAATAAAATACAAATATGTTTATAGTATAATTGATTAAAATTTACATATTTTAAACTAAGGTCAAGGGTTTAAGTTTTTCTCTTACAAATGTTTTTTTAAAACAAAAAAAGAAGGGTATTTTTGACCAAAATCAAGTTTAATAGCAAAAAATTAAACCCAATCACAAATTCGGGGCGTGTACCACACGTTCGATTAAATCTAACAGAAAAAGTGATGAAAGGGATAGTGTGCTTTACTTTTGGAAAGCACGAAGACAACTAGCTAATTTTTAAATCATAAAAAATAAAGACACACTTATAACAAACTACAAAAATTACGTGAAACTTACCGTTCTGGATATCCCACAAGCAATGGTGGGGTTGGCTAGCTTGTATCTTTATGCTTACATTTATTTAAGATTTTATTTTTCCGTCAGGTACAACTTGCCCAAGAATGATAATCTGCTTGGGAGCTATCACTGAACATTGCGTCGTCTCAAATAATACAAGATTTGCAAACTTATTTCGATTGACTTTTGTCAAAATTATTTTTCTGTACAAATTTTGAAAAAATACTTTCTTGAGAAGTTTAAGTTTTTATTTTATGAAAAGAATCAAGGTTGAATTTCAATGTTCTTGAAAATCAGCAATTCAAATACTTATTATAAAATAGATATATTTTTTCAACAAAAAAGTACATTTTCCATAAAAATCAATTTTGCATAGCGTACAAGTCTTGAAATTGCCTGTCCATATCAACTGTGATTATAATTCAAAGGAAGAATGGTATCCAATGCACTTCGTGTACATTCAGACAAACAACAGAGAGCGATGTGAAAAGACAGACTGACGCAAGTGAAGCCAAGGCCGCAGTCCCGGTGAGACTCGGGGGGGAAGTACCCAGAAGAAGAATTAAGAATTAAAAATAAAAAAGGCCAAAAGAAGAAAATTGTAATAAAATGTGAATAAAAAAGAATCGGATAGAGTAAACTAATAGTGAATTGCTATAATTAAAAGTTTTAAGTTTGAATTTGTGTCGTTCTTTCACAACTGTTGCACAACTCTTGATTAATTTAAAATACAATTTAAAATCTATACGTAATTGTAATCTTGTAATGGATGTTGGATTTTTAGTATTTCTTGGATGTGCTGCTACATCAGAAGATGTATTATTTCGGATTAATCCACGATGGTTATTTCTACGGCCATTGTTTTGTGTCTCTATTATACGCCCGTTGATAGATATTGTAATGGTGAAAGCGCATTTTCAAATGTGAGCGTATGAAACTGTTACATAGAAGAAAATGTTGAACATCACGAAAGGAATTGAAAAGGAATAAATGTTATCAAATAGAAAGAGAAGGAGAAAAGTTGCCGTGACAAACTTGCTAACAAGATAGGGATAACAATAAAAAAAAAAAAGAGAAAAAAAAAAACAAAGGAGAGAGGAATAACATCATAACATTTTATTTTTTGTTAATTCTTAGAAATAGTGACTTGAACTCGAATTTCATATTGAAGTTGAGTTAGGGGTGAAAAATCTGACAAAAAAATAGAGATAACATCTTAACATTTTATTTTTTTGTTAATTAATGACAAAGGATGCAACTGGTGGAACTTAACAACTAAAATCCAAGCCGTGTTCATCGTAATACAAGAGTACGTTCCCAATACTTCACTAGTCATGGCATGGGACAGACTCAAAACTAGTTCATGAACGATATTTTCCTCTTGTTCTTAACACTAGAGTATTCTCAAGGGATAGAGATAACATCTTAACATTGTTTCATACACAATATAATTATTTTTTAAATTTGCGGCTTCATATCTTGACTCATATAATTTTATTAGAATTACCACTTCATTTAAAAGTTTAAACTTGTACAAAAGATTTGGTTATTCTTATTTATTATACTTAACATGCTGCATATTATATTTATTTATTGTACTTAACAAATTGTATAAGTAATTTTAGACCGTTCACTCAATAAATATTTCTGATTATAGTGTCACCTAGTCACACTATAAAAAATTAGCCAAAAGGCGACAATATTTTGTTATCAGTGGTAATTTTTGGACTGCCACTTACTAATTAGTGACGATTTTATAAATGCCGTCATCACAATCATCGTAGCTACCATCGCCAATTTCCCGTATGTAATTAGTGACGGTTTTAACAAATTGCAATGAGTGTTCTTAAACAGTTCACTAAATAAATATTTCTCGTTATAGTGTCACCAGATCATAGTTGCTAGATTTTTGTTCAATGTTTTATATGGACAAGAATGCTACTATACATGGAAGGCAAATGAGAATAAGTGGAGTTGACTGCATGAAGGCAAAAGGCAAAATACATCTCACAGAAAAGTAGATGAAAAAGCATAAGATAGAGATCACAACCTTCTCGACCTTCTCTCTCTTTAATCATCATCTTCCCCTCTCAACCCCTTACAAATTAACCACCCCCCCCCCCAAACCCCCACCCTCACCCCCAATTCTTGAAACGATATACAATAAAAGCTTCTGCAGCAACACGTCTAAAGACCATATTTTAGATGAAAGCAGGCCAAAAGCCGAGCAAAAGCTGCTGAAAGATAAAAGCCATGATGAAGGCTATTGTGTAACACCAACGTCTCAGAACCACAAAATTCCGAGCACTACCCAAATAAGCTGCCCCGCGGCACCTAGGAAGCGACGAAGAATGTGTTCAAATAAGAGAAAGTTTTCTGACTCGCCGGAGTTCTATGAAACCACCGGACGTGAGGAAGTAGAGTTGTTCTTCCAATCATGTGCTGATCAGCTTTCTGGGGCTGTTCTTGGTGCCACTATCAAGAAGAGGCGGAAGAGTCAATAAAGACCCGCCATAGGCTTTTTACTTCTTTTTTCCCCTTGCTGACAAAAAATCTACTTTGGCTTATACCGTCTTGAATTCATTTAAACTTATAAATCTCATGAGACAATGAAGCTTATGCATGTTCTAGGTTAGTTATGTAGCATAGGATACTCGTAATTGACAAGAAGACATAGGTTCAGATTTTGGGTCATAATTTGAATATTACAAGTTTGTTACTCAATTACTCTATCTAACCTAGTAGACTTTTGTAGATCGTCTCTTGTGAATTAGCCTAAGTGGGTGATGTGAGTATAACTAATAACTTGGGTTAACCATTTTAGACTAATTGATTAGAAGCTCAAGTAGTTATTAGTTATGTCTACAACACCAATCTCGCTCACGGACCTGGGCTCAGGAGCGTGACAAAATGGTATTCATAGCCAATTACCAGTCGGTTGTGCGAGTTAAGTGCTATGCAGGGCAAAGTGCTACATCAAATTTGATAGGAGCCACCTCTTGAGCCTGTAGGAGCCATCTCTAGAATCTTGCACTGCCTGGTCTTGTGTGTGATTGTGTGCCCCTGCAATGCCTAGTCTTGTGTATGATTGTGCGCCCCTGATAAAGACGTCAGGTCCTTAGCCGGGGGTGAATATGATATTCCACATTGGTTTATAAGGTAACTTATGACTTGTTCTCACATCGGTTTGTAAGATGACTCGTGACTTGTTTATAAGTGAATGGTGTGAGTATAATTAATAACTTGGATTAATCATTTTGGGTTAGTTAATTAGAGGCCCAAGTAGTTAGTTATTATGCCTATAAGGGTCTGGGCTCAGGGCATGACAATATTAATGCTCTATTTGTTATAGTTTTATCTTAAATAAGATCATTCCAAACATACTATAAAGATATTTGGTGGTTTCTTATCATTATATGATATTTAAGGATCAATTTAGATACCATGTTGTGATTACTAGACAGTCTAATTACAACTATGAGGATAATAATTAAGTGCCCAGTAATTATACATTAATTTAAATCACAAGTCGTGTTCAGTACACCTTTAATTTCATATGTTATGCTTGGTTTTACCAAATAGTAATTACACAATTAAATAATTTAATTTCAAAAATAAATATTTATTTTTAAAATTCATATTAATACTAACAAATATTTAAAAATACTATTTGCTAAAATTGTTTAAAATAAAGTATTATTTATTATAAAAATAAATATGACTTATTAAGACTATTAACAATTACAAATATAGATATATGAAACTAAATATTATCTACTAATAATATTTTAAAAATTAAATAATATTTATAGAAAATATAATAATATTCAACAAATCTATAAAATTATAAAATCAAATAACTTTTATATTTTTAAAAATATTTATTATTCTTATATTTATTTGTATTTTTCATTTTTTATATTTTTAATTATCCATTTAGTATTTATTTATTTTAATTTTCTTCAAATTTGTCTATTTATTTGTTTATTATTTATATTCATTGTATAGTGAAAGCGTACCAAATAGAAAAAGAACAAAAGAGCATGAAAAGTTGTTGGCGTGTAATTGAGAATTGGAGAGTGTAATTGAGCAAGTTCAATTATATTCAATTCACCTCTTCAAGTAATTATTTAGTTAAACAAACACGTCTAACTGTGTAATTACTTTAAACTACATTCAAAGCCAGTTACAATGTGACTTTACAAACGTGCCCTAAGTGTCTAATTTGTTCATCTTATTTATCTACATGCAAAGGTCATAACAAATTTTTCTTTTCTTTTTTGTCCAAATAGAAATTTCATTTAAACTAAAAACAAACATTACATAGAAGTCCAAGCCCGTAAGATAAATTGGACAGAACACAAACAAAGACGCATAAACAAGTGGAGTAGACAACCAAAGCCCAAACACAGAACAGCCACATACTGCGATCGCTCATAATTACGCACACCAAGAAAACTGCTAGTTTGAAAAATGTCAATGTTTTCTTACCATCCCACAGCGATGAACAAATTTTGTGCAAATGCTTTAAATTACATAAATCAAATTTTGCCCAGCTATGTTTCATAATTAAAGAAGTCAACCATTAATATTATTTGGGCCAAGGCTCACCGATATTTACATCTCGAAGGCCAACTCTAACAGCTTCTTATTTTTCTTCTTTACATTAAGGGAATTTGCAATATTTCATTACCTTCACGAATTTCTATTTCAGTTTTATTCCAATAATTTCTCTATATTTTCTCCCTTGAATAAATTTCTATTTGAGTTTCACTCAAACAACTTCTTTTTTCAAAAGAGTTAATACTAGATTGATGATATTAGAGTGCAGGGAATGGGTTTAGCCATCCCTACACGTAGAGATGTTAAAATACATATCAAGATAATTCACTGTTGGGTGTTGGCTTAACGAGGACATATGGACTAAAATATTAGTAAGCAATATATATTAATACATCATTACCATAGCATTGCTGATCTTCTTTATAACCTTTATTTTTTTTTAAAAAAAAAGATCATTTTCTTAATCAATTGTGTAGTTGGGATGTATTTAATGGTATTTATTATTTACATTTCCTTTGAAAATGAGAATCCGGAAAATTGATTTCAAGACACAGATGCTCTAGCTTCACCACCTTAACCTGTTTCTTTATATTATTGAAAATAAACGATGGAATTTGTATATTCTTTTACATGTTTAGGGCATTATATATTATATATATATTCCAAATTCCTATAAGAGCTTTTTCTTGCTTTACCTAAATTCTATTCTAGCATTTAATATTACATATCCAAATATTTTTATTAATCTTTTCTTATGTTTAGATTCCTCCCTGTTAAACTTTCAACATACTGGAGCAAGGGGTGTGCAAGTGTCCTTTTTATGCGGAGTTTTCAGGAATCTTTCATATGTCAACAACACATCGAAGATATTTTCCAGAAGATGTAAACCATTTATTTTACTGTGCAATTGTTCGCTTTTGATACATTAAATTGCAAAAAATATCGATTTCTCTAG
Source organism: Cordia subcordata (assembly GCA_028554755.1). Taxonomy (NCBI): domain Eukaryota; kingdom Viridiplantae; phylum Streptophyta; class Magnoliopsida; order Boraginales; family Cordiaceae; genus Cordia; species Cordia subcordata. Next base: position 3,058,364 of record JAPTOF010000007.1, read on the forward strand.
AATAAAAGGAAAATAAGTATAGCTTAAAGACAAACTACGCAAGAATATTGATAGGGTCTCCTCATGGGAGTCCTCTTTCAAGGTCTCTAAGTACCGACTAAATATTTTTGTCGTTATAGGATCGTCTCTATTTAGTAATGGATCCTTTTTCGTCTTTAATTTTTGTCACCAATCTAGTGTTTTTTTTTATATATATAGTAGTATAAATGTGAATGACTCTGATTATTGATGTTAACTAAATTGGTTTAGAATTTTATATATCAGTTACGAAAGCCATGATTTATTTGTGTAAGATAATTAAATTCCATAGTGATGACTCGAATCTTTCTAAGCCTAGTTGAGAGTCTTCACGTGCGTTACATAATTTAAACTCTCCAGACCAAAACACTATCACTTGTCCAAATAGCATCTTAAAAGAAAAAGCAAAAGGGAACCTTGAAAGAGGATATATATGTACAATATGCTCGAAGATTTGAACTCCTAAAGTATTTATATTTGTGTGAATCGAAGTATTATGTATTAGCTCGAGTAAATGCACACGTAGATTAGATCAAATTCGGAATATATTGCATATGATTACCCAAAAAAAAGCACAAAATTTAACTAGTGGATCTTTATTATTCATAAAACTAGTAGTGAAGCCAAACGACAAAATTCATCAGTAGAAGTCTATCGCAAGTACCAATTATCGATGTCCATAACAATTACGTATTATTAAAGAAGAGGGTCTACGGGACAGAATTTACCGACGAAACTTTTTCGGACGGAAATCAGTCGGCCGTCTCTATTTTCCTCCGGTTTCCGACTTTCGGTAAGAAAATAGTTGAGCTTTAAATTGCCTTACCAATTTAGGTATCTCCAAACGTCACATGAGATGGTTGGAGTCTTGGAGAGCAGCACTATGCTATTAATAAACAGCCGTTGTAACAATATCATTCAAAAAGGTGAATGATTAAAGTGGTACTCATTGGATCAGGACTTGCATGCCCTTGATGATTTTTATATACGTTTAAAGTTCAAAACTCTTCCTTGTTTAGCGAAAACAAAATTTGAAACCTTATTCTGAAATTTTAAAAATATGATCCAAATTATTTAGGTATAAAAAATTGGACTTCAAATTAGAAATTGATTCTTTTACGAATTTAATAAGCTCTTGGCAAGGAATAAATTCAAGGCTCAAAACCTCTTTATAATCTTTTCCTAAAATTTGTCTAAACTTATATGAAAGATCATTCAAGTAGAGACAATTGATAACCATTCAACTTTAAATACTCGACCACTAAACTATGCATTAGAGTTATTCGAATACGAAAAGCTAAGAGAGAAAATGAAACCAAAGCTAAGAGATAAAATGAAACTGAGACGTCGAAAAATATCTAACTTGGACGTTTAAATACAACCATACAAAGGTCATAACCCATGTTGATAACTCAAAAAGATCCTTTGAAGAGCCAAAACCTGGAGCTTAAAATACTGATTTTTTTGTTTTCTTCCTCGATAATATATCGCGATCAAATCACTCACCCATTAGCCACCTTCCACACGTTGTCCATTGGCCCCCACCCCACCCCCATCCCCACAAGACTTCCATCTAAAACTCCAAAAGCCGCCACCACATATCCTTATCCCTCTCTACCCACTGTTTTCCAACAGGCCCACCTCCCAAAAACAAACCCCCAAAACACACGCACACATTATCAGATAAAATCATAGGTAAATTGTATCGAATTTTTTTATGTTTTATTATAAGCGCATATTATATTTTGTAAATTCAAAATAAGTACAAAAACTCTTCTAAGGGACATATATGTTACACATTTTGAAAATATCCGACACGGAGGTCTATCACCTATTTTTTTGGACAAGTATATTATATATTTTTAGGCCACAAAGAATTTCCAGTTTATTTGAAACTATTAAGAGTAATATGCACTTATGATAAATTATAAGAAAGAGTTGATTAATTTATCCTAAAAACAATTTATCGTGAGGGTAACAAATATACAAATTGATTAATTAATTGTGATTTGATTTCACCATTAAACAAATAATTTACCAAGCATTTTAGCTTTTGTAGATTCAGTTAGAGGAAGATAAAATAAAAAAGATACATATCGTTAAAACAATTTATCGTGAGGCTAATAAATGTATAAATTATTTAGTTAATTTTGATTTAATTTCACCATTAAACAAATAATTTTTGGACCAAGCGTTTTAACTTTTGTAGATTCAGTTAGAAGAAGATGAAATAAAAAAGATGCATCTCCTACCTTATGAGATATTGATTTTTGTGACTTAATCTCCTTCTTTTATTATTACCAAGAAAAAAAGAAGGAAAAAAAATCTATAATTCTCTCTTTTAAGACACATCCACATCCACATGGGATATATTTACTTATACACTGAACACACACACACACACACACACTGCCTACCTTCCTGAACTTACTAAAAGCCACTTCACTCACCTTCCTCGTACTCAACATAGATTTTCACACAACACAAACACACACCACCTAACCTAGTTTCACACACACATACACATACTACCTCTCTTTCCTTTCATGAACTTACTAAAACCCACTTGATGACTCACCTTCCTCGTATCTAGCACAGATATTCATAAATACTCTCTATATACCATTAATTTTCTCAAACAAACACGTAAAACCATATATAACAAACCCCAACATCATTCTTTAATACTTTTGTGCCTGTTTTGTGACATCTCAGCATGAAAGCTATCGTACAAACCAGAAGGTTGCTTGAAGCTCAAGCAATCAAGCAAGATAACATGCAGGCCACTTTTCCACCCGACCCGGTTTTCGATCCCACAAATGGATCTTCGACATCCACCGCAAGAAAGCCCTTCAAGCCCAACCCGCCTTTTGACACATCCATGACGCTAACAATTTTAGTCCTCCTCACAGCTCTCTTTTTCATGGGTTTTTTCTCGCTCTACATCCGCCGTCTCTCCGGCGAGGGATCCGCCGAGGTCCGCCGCAGGAGACACCAGTCGCCGCCGTTGAGGGAGGCGGGGAATCATCGGAAGGGGCTCGACCCCGCCAGCGTTAAAGCATTGCCGCTTATCGCTTACGGTGCGCCCGCGAAGCGTGGGATGACTGAAGGGTGTACGATATGCTTGAGTGAGTTCGAGGAGGGCGAAATTGTAAAATTGATACCCCATTGTGCGCACGTGTTTCATCCTACGTGTATTGACACGTGGATAGCCTCGCATGTGTCGTGCCCCTTGTGCAGGTCAACGCAATTGTTCAAGAAGTTTGACGGCGAGGTGCGTTTGGGCGTGACGTTGGATAAGAATGACAATGGTGCGAGTGTGTTGGGTGCGAGGTCAACGGCTGATGGAGGTGACACGTGTAGGGAGGTGGAGAGCTCAGAAAGTGGGGTGAGGAGGTCTTGTAGTTGTTCAAGCTTAGAAGCACACGTGGCATTGCATAGGAGCCCAAGTTTTTGATATTCTTCTTTTGATTTTGATTTGATTTTCTATTTTCCTTTTTGGTGCACGTGAGATGGCACGTGTTGGCATCTATGTAAATGCTTGTAGAGCACTCAAATTGAATTAATTATTTGTTGCCTGTTGGGTTTTTATGGATCTGATTATTTATGTTGTTAATATGATTATAAGGGATTAGCGGAGCTAAAGATTTTGAAGTTATTAGAAAGCATGTCTAATGGTTTAATGTCTCTCGTACATCTAACATATTTTTATGTGTAAGAAAAACTTAAGCTATGACAGTGAAGTGGTAATTAATAACAAGACTTGAGTCAAAACTCTTTTGAATAAATAATTAAACCGCAATAATATATAAGTGAAATTTTAGATGAGGCGATTACTTATGAATGAATGAGCTTAGTTATTGCTTTCTTAGGTTTTTATCAATTTCTTTACGTAAATGTAGTTGTATGTAATTATTTGGTCAAAAGTCTAAAGGTCATTTGAGAGTATACATTTAATTATTTTAACGCTTCGTATGCACACTCTCACATGTAAATTATATCTAAATTATGTGTCCTAAAGGTGTAAAATAATAATGGAAGTTTAAAATTAAGTGAGCAATTACAAAATGATTCTAGCCGAATTATTACTTATTTTAACCGGGTGGCTCTAGAAAGGGCGCGATTATGCTAATATGTACAATTTGATAAATGATTGACAGATAATATTATATTATCTCAAAGGACCACATATATGCTATGGTCCACCACACTGGAAAGCAATAATATATATTTTTTTGGGTCAAGAAAATAACAATATTTAAAGACGTGTATCTTCATCACAACTTTGAATTTATTCTTTGAGTAAATTGTATGTTACTTCCTCCTACTTTAACCTATTTACATATACTATCAAAACTAATTAATTATTTCTTGTATTCTGATTTATGTGCACAATATCTCCTGTAATATTAAAACTAACTAATTATTCTCCTAAAATTTTTAAAAGTGTGCAAAATACTCTTTTACCGTCACGTATTTCAAAAAATATTTTACACGCTTTTAAAAACTTCAAAAAGTATTTTACACGCTTTTAAGAAGTTCAAGAAATAATTAGTTAATTTTGATATTAACCTTATGCATATAAATCAAAATACAAAGAGTAATTAATTAATTTTAATATTATAAAAAATATGATACATATGTAATTTACTCTTCTTATTTTAAATTCAATGAATGTCGCTTTAGCACTTGAGAAGCAAGTACAAGAAAGCTGTCAAGTGCCACCCCATGTCCATAAATATTTATCGGAGTATGAAAAGATTCCAATACTGTATTTATCTTTTTTCGCGACGAAACAATCCAAACTCTGGCAACCTCCTTAAGGGCCTAAATTTTCGGACTCTTTACTCTTCTTCTCTAATTCTTTACCCTTCAGAGCCGTGCTTATACGCGTGTTTGTGTGTGAAATAGCATGGCAATTGTGACAATACATAGGTATAATGTACTGAAACAAGTACTGATGTTCTTCAACACCTGTGAGGTTTTGATTTCAGGTAATAATTACACCACCCAAAGCAGAATGCTACATTTCTATCAAAGAATGATACAAGTGTAGAGAATTTAACAAATCATAGCTCAACCGATAAATCAAGAATTATTTTTCCTTTTTTTTTTTAATTAGAACACCTTATACCAAAGCAACTTTAGTGCCTCTGCCATTCCACCCTTCTTGGAGGTTTGCTTTGTTGAAGAAGCCATCAACAGAATAATAACTTAGAATGTTGGCAGCCATACCAGGGTTTATCTGGCACTGATCAAATAACAATGGCCAACATAATCAGACAGGCAAATTCGCCTTCATATTCGTATTCTTTGTCAAGCTTTTCTCATGTCGCATGATTGGTGAGCACCCATCAGCAACTCCAATATGATCACCATCCATAATCTAGAGTCTTTCTTGTCTTTTTTATGAACCCATACTTTTGAGTTATCGACTAGAAAATTTTATTCATCACAAAGCCATAAAATATTCTGACTTTCCTGTTAGATATATACCAGGATTTGGCTGGCAGGACATGAATGTTCCATCAGAATGCCTAAAAGGAGTAATTGAACAAAGAAGATCCACTCACTTTTATTCAGTTCTGGACAACGAATCAAAAGAGCAATCTGCAATTCCAATCACCCAATCCACTGTTAGTAGACATCAGGCGACACTTAACAAATGGTGAGAAAATGCATATATGAAAGAAAGTACCTGAAATTAGATGAGCAAGGATCTGCAGTTATTCATATATCGTTCATTTCTTTCTACGTCATTCATATACTATTTTTGCTTCTTTTTTTTTTTTTTTCTTTTTCATTGTATGAAGTAAGCACGGATTACTTCAATAACGGGTGCCAAACACATAGGACACTTGCCACCCTGGACCAGTTCCTCCGCACATTTAGAACATGTACACATGTGCCCACACCTGGAACGATAAAATCCCAAAGGGAAAACAAGTATTATTATACAAGTGAAAACAAGCAGAACTACATGCAGACTAACAGGTTCACAATATGTCACCTGTACAGTAAGGAATCTATGTTGTTGTCACAACACATACAGCAAATTCCTTTCCTAACATGATCCCACTTTGTTTCACCCATCAGCAAATTGTCCTTGCAGGCATCTGCACTCGAAAAGGCACATTGCAGTGGGTGTCATACTTGAAAAGGAAAAGTTGCAAGAGAAGAACTTTGCAAGTAAAATGGCAAGACTCCATGATTTTGCATACGTCAAATGAAGAAAGAAGCAGAATTCAAAATAGTATCTTACTTTATGCTCCTTCTCTAATCTCTCTCAGTCTAATAGACCACATAAAAAGCACCGCAAATTAAAAGTCTAACACAAAAAAAATCTCCAGAATGATGTCTTACCAGCAGAAATGACTGCCCGGTTTAAAGCTGCAGAAACCTCCTGCCTTACTGAGCGCTGCAGCTCAAGCTGCATGTCCATACAGGTTTCAAGCATGTTCTGCATATTATTCATTCTCTGCTGAAGCCTGGCCATGTCAATCCTCAATTCATTGATAATCTCCCATTCCTAGCATGAATCAGCAGAATGCCATGTCAAAATATAGAAAAATATGCATACACTCACAGCCAAATTGTGCCCTAGATTTTGTAAACAATTCAGAGCAATTAGGCCAATGGATATATGATATCCTAGATTCATAGGTTACTATATTCTTTGTACGTGCAAGAAGCATTACCTAGAAGAAATGGAATGAGAAATAAAGAAGAAAGTTCAGAGAGGAGCAATGAGAGGAGTACTGAAGCGCTGACAAAGAAAGGGCTTTATCATATCCTGATGAGTGCAATACTTAAGTGTGTGTGTTAGGCTTCACCATGTAAGAACTTAGAACAACTCAGGAAGCTGTTTCAATATCTTGGCGTGAGGAAAAGTTTCAAGATTTCCTAGCAATTGTCCCAATGTACATTTGCAGGTCAACGAATGGATAAGATAATGTATCAGTCACGAGACGTTTGCTAGACATACAGCACCAAAACAAAAACACTGATAAGCAACATCTCACTTTCAAGAAGCAGCATTTTATCAGTTCCGTTATACAGAGAATGATGAGCTTACATTTCCCGTCTGTTGCTGTGCGTGGTGGTCAGGCCAGTTAACGTTCTGCAACTCTGGGTCCCAAGCAGGCTGACCCTCATCCTGATCATCATTTTGGTCCTGCTCTTGATCCTGCTCCTGTTCTTGGTCAATAAAGGCAGGAGGTAATGATTCTCCATCTAGCTCCCAGTCAACAGAAGCATGATTTTGCCTCTGTACATATGACTGTATCAACTGGTCCAGGCTCTCTCTGAAACCACTTCGAAGAAGGGTAGAGACACGCCTCCTAAAGCATGAAAACAGTTAACCAATTATCCACCATTATGGAAAAATGTTTCAGGTTCAGGTTTCAAGTAATAAGATGATACCTGCTTACTAGCTCCCTGAGCTCCATATTGTGAATATTTTCTTCATCAGGAAAATAAAATGAATCAACCCTTCTGAAGGAATCACTCCCCTCTCCAGAAGGTACATCTAACCAGCTATCAATAGCGTCTTGCAGGACATTTCCATGCCACTCTTCATCTGATTCTTGCATATGATTCTGCTCTCGGATATCATTACCAGATGTTTCCTGATACCATTGATTTGCTGTGCCCTCCTGCCAAATTCCACTAGTGCCTTCAATGTTAACCTCTGTCCATTCACTGATTTCAGCATTAGCTAATTGCATCGAGGTGTTTTCTTCATGCTCCATTTCTGGTTCTTGCCATTCCTCTTCATGAACTGACATGCCCTGCCAACTAGGTTCTTCGGTCGTGCTACCTTCCAAGCCATACATGTGACTTTCAGCCTCATTAACATGACTTGCCTCATTACTCTGCCCATCATTCTCATTGTATGCTTCGTAAGTTTCAGCCAGATGACTTTGACGTGAGCTATCAGTATCAGAAATTTGCTGTTCATTCCCCCAGCTTCGGGTTGCATCATCCTCTCTATCATGTCCACCACTGATAAGCTCAACACTGGATGTTGCTTGCACTTGTTCTTCATTAACCAAAACTTGCTCTTCGGCCTCAGATACCTCAGATACAGAGGCACTATATTCTTGATCATTCACATCATCATTTACACTGCACTGTGTGTTTTTCACTGAATGGGTCCCATAGATCTCTATTCGCCCATTACCATGCTCAGACTGGTCATAAATTTCTCGGACTTCTTGCTCATTGTTTGATTGAGATTGTTCATTGCTACGATCTTCAATTTCATCAGTGGAAGAAGCATCAGTCTGAACACCATGCACTGCATCACGATCCAACCTGGAGATGAATCCTTCTCTGCCTCACAAGTCATTGCAGTGATGTCATTCGTCGGTCTTTTAATTATCATTTCATTAACTTAACAAAAGATAATAAATTCTTTGCAGAAGAAAAATAGAAAGAAAGAGCTAAACAAAGGAACTACAGATGATAAATTGAGACAAAAAGAGAAGAATGAATTATAACCCCGGTCTAACCATGGCGAGTAAATTCAATGAATAATTGATAATATCTGGGTTTTAAAGATTAAAAATCCAAAAAACCAACTAAATATAGACACTTAATCAAATGGAAATACTACGTAAACTGAAAGGTGTCGAACTTCTCTGGAGAATAGAGAGATTTTGAGAGCTGAATTGAGAAGAGTTCATATCAGCAGACACTATTTTCTACGTGATAGTTAGATAAAAACGTCAACTTGATACGGAAGGAATTTGGAGAGTAAATATTTGTCCTTAAAAGCCCTCGTATTAGCAGAGATGCTATTTTTCGGTGGTAGTTGGACTATACCTGTTACTTGATCTCAAAAGAATTTGGTTAATAAGTACTAATCCTGGCTCTGGAATGTTAAGCCTCAGCAAGATTACATGCATTTAAGAAAACCGAAAAAAGGGAGAAAATCCAGGCATTGATATGGGTAATAAATTAAGAACCAAAATTTAATAGAAAAGCAACATAACACTAGCATATTAATTTAGCACAGATTTCTGAATGCATTTCACCTTATTAAGATGAGTTGTTGTATATTCTTTTTCATCTTGGCAAGGTCAGATATTTCATGATTTACATAAAAAAGGACAATTGGGAAGACAAAAAAGGACAATTGGGAAGACAGATAAAGATGTCCAACGCTCTCATTATGTTCTATGATCTTAGAACACCAGCCACTGTTTCAAAAGTGAGATTTGAGGTCTTGAAGTTGTAACTGACTATGAACCAATTTTGAGTTATTTACACCAAGTGAAACACAGAAGTATTAGTAAAGCAATGGGCACAAAGAATCTTCTATGCAGACAGATGAAGGTCAGTTACCTCAAATCAGATACTGTATGTCTTTGCCTTAGTAAACCCAGTTCACTTGCTGCTGTGGAGGAAGGTCTTTCATCCTGGACAAGTCTTCCATTGAGCAAAAACCTGCCTCTAAGCAACGACTACAATGAGAACATTACAGTTAGTGAAGGAAAGATTCTGTATCAATCAAACAGAGAATCAGGATAAGTGAAAAACATGCTTACACATGATAAACATTTTCAGAATCATATAGAAGTCATAACTTAGATATCATTTCCAAGTCAGAGGCTGCCTTGTCTGGGTTCAGCAATGATCATACAAGACACTCACACCCATAATAGGCCATCATATATGTAAAGAATTCATGAAAGTTTAGTACTTTGCATGAGGAGTGATTGTGTAATAGATTTTAAATGGAGAACAGATACCAAGCTGCTCTTCCTTTTACTCGGCCCTCTATGTCTTAATTCATAAGCCCTTAGAATAATGTAGCCATAATCAAAGAAGATAAACAAGGGCAAAGAGGGAAATATAGGGGATAGCAGAAAAGCTAATGCTTTTTCATATCTTTCTTGAGATCTGAACTTTCTATGCAGAAATTTTCACATTTTAATCATCTTGTAAGGCAAATACATCGCATGAGATTGCATCTACAATATGATAAGTAAGCAAAATAAAACCAGTGAACATATAATAGTCAAGGTACATGATAAAGATAGAAATTGGTCGATCTAGAAGATTATTGTTTTGAATGACAGCTAACCTGGATCCTATTGCGATGAGGAAAGTTTGCCACCCGTCTGCACTCCAAAAGATCCTGGAGTTCTTTCTTCCTTTCCATTTGAGCCTTCTTTAGCAAATCAAGTAGAGCCTGTCTGCCACAGAATCTACGTATGGGCCTGCGCTCAACAATTTCACAGCGGTTGACCAGTTGCTCATCACGTGCTTGTTCAATTTGTGAACCAATTTCAGCGACTCCTTCATCCCTGGGCGATACACAAGTGCCTCTCTGTTGGCTGTTCATTTGCACCCACTCCCTAATGATTCTCACCCTTCCACACTCGTTCTCACCCAGCCAGTGCGCTCTTGAACGGTTGTTTCTATGCGAGGCATTAGGTGAGTGACTCTTTACACCACTGCACATCCATTCATTAAAAATTCGTCTCACTCTTTCCCGTTCAATTTCCCCGAGATCAGTGGACTGCTCAGAGCAGAAACTATTACCATCCTCGTGTTCGTTCTCTGACTCAACTAAGCTATGGCAGCACAACCCATTCTCATTTTCAACAGTGATGCCATTGTCCAAGCTATCATTGCCATTTACACTTCCTTGAGTGCTCAAATGGTCCGAATCTGAAGTATCACTCCCCTGCCGCCGTGGCCTTTGTCCAAATCTCCCATTGGGATGACTCACCACACGCTCAGCCTCTATCTCCAGCCACATTTGCAAGACAGAGGATGCCCGGGTGCTTGGCCTATCTTGTTCACTCCATCTCCTAGAAACCGGAGACTCAGACTCCCGAAGGAAAGAAGAATCAAAAACAGAAACATTGTGTAAACCAGCAACCGCCATTCTTTAATCACGCCAAACAATATCAATACTCAACTGTTATAATCCTAGCCCGGATCTAATATGTCAACCATGCCTTTATAGCACATCCAGAAAACAACCTACATCACCAAATCTAATGATCAACATCACCACATCCATTAATACCCAAGAAATACAGAAAAGAGACAAGCTCGAATACTTCAGACTCCTGCAAAATCTAGTCACACTCATGAATCAGTTTACACGTTTTCACGATCAAAACTGGAAATGTTCATCAGTCAAAGTAAAAACTCACGATATAAATATTCGATATGACTTATATAACTTATGCAATTTATTTCTAAAAAAGAAAAAAATAAAAATAAAAATAAAAATATTACTCATCTTAATCACTTTTTACTTTTTAAAGAATTACAAACTCATAACCATTTGATATGTACCAAAAAACACACTTAAAGTGTATGGATCACCAAAATTTAAAACAAACTCAATCTAGTAACCATTAAAATAGAAATTTGAAATTAAGAAATAAAAATGGTTCAGTTCATTATTCTTTCCAATTAAAGAAACGGTATAATTTGAACCTATTACTAATATTCATCAATATCACCTCAAGAAACAAACTTTTCAAATGCTACAAATCCATACACCACAAAAAATATCATATTACATAATAATATATCAATTTCCGTATAAATACATCTAAATATGTTTATGAAAGCATGTACATATGCTTGTGCACATGCAATCTTACAGCAGTACATAGCATACATTTTCCAGATCAAAAGCAGCAGAAACATACACACAAAAAGCAAAAAGAAAAAGAGATACGATTCTTCTGAAGCATTTAAAAAAAAAAAAAAAAACTTGCCTTTTGCAGATGAATTTAGAGCCTCTTCTAAGCAAATAAATCACAACCCAGTATGCAAAACCAAGAAAATATTAGTACCTCTGTGTGTTTTTGTGTGTGTGTGTGTGTGTGCCAGAAAGAGAGAGAGAGAGAGAGAGAGAGAGAGAGAGAGAGAGAAGTGAAGAAGTCTTCTTTTTCTGGTTGAGAAGAAGTGAAGAAGAAGGGGAGATGGTGGGATTTATGAAAATAATAAATGAGGGAAGTGGGCACGTCACCTCTTTGTTGAATTTTTATTTTTTTTATTTTGACAAATATACTATTGCTACTCGTTTTTTTCAATTACTATAATTTTTAAAATAACTCTCTTTATTTATGTTTTAAAATTTTATAAAAATATTTACCATAATTCTTTTAGGTGTTTTCAATTGTTTCTATTTTTCTATAACAGGAAACTAATTTTGTGTAAGTTCACTTTGAATTTCTCCAAATTTGTGAATCTCATTATGTCAAGTCAACTCAAGTTATAAATTAGCTAAAGTTAGATAACATATCTATAAAAGAAAGGTACAAATTTGAGCATTATATATTAATAATTAATAGTTGATTAATCTACCAAATATTTAAAAACAAAATTAATTATTTTAAAAGAAATGCAATGACACGACTATGTAAAAATGGATGTCCTTTTTGTGGCTCCACTATTTATTTCAAATCGTATTTTAACTATTTTTCCAAAACTTATTAATTCACTAGTTGAAAATATGATAAAACCATAATATATCTCATCTAGAAAACAGAGAACCAAAAAGGGCTTAACTTGAGCTAAAATTGCGAGTAATTTAAGCATTCATTATAAAATTTTTAAGTAGTGTAAAATGGTTTCTATTTAATAAATTTTTAATACAAATTTAATTAAAAAGAAAATAACAAGTGAGACAAACAATCTATTTGGCGAATATGATGTTCTGTAACATCAGAACTAACACAAAATTTGCCCGAGATTCTAGAAAATTTTGCCGTAAGTCAAAAGTCTAGTTTTTTTATTTTTCTTTTTCTTTTTCTTTTTCTTCTTCCTGGGCTATTTAACGTGGGACGCGTGTGGGACACGCGTGTGAGTCCTTGTCGTTGTGTGAAATTGGCGAAGTTTCCCCAACTGAAAAGTCTGGAACTTAACGGTAAGTTGGGGAGCGGGAGAAGCGGCGGTAATAAAGTGGACGCTTTGAAACGGCGTCGCTTGAAAGTCGCGTTGGTCCATGGTGGGTTAGGTGACCGTTGTCTTTTTATTGCATTGTGGATATTTTTTGGTTTAATTAATGCTTGTATTAATATCGTGGGTTAATTTGTCTTTTTGACTTTCTAGAGGTTTTTTATTGTCGTTTTCATTTGAAATACCGGTTTTCACGTTAAACAAGTGCGTTGGAACGAGCAGAAGGATTTGGATTCTTTCTTGGTTATTAAAGTTTTGAGTAATTAAAAGATGAAATTTTATCCATTTATATTAAAATAGATGATTGCGATCAAGAGAAAATAAAGGAAATATAAAGAAAAAAAGAAACGGAAGGGACATCCAAAATTTAAAATTGCGTCGTTAAAATTAAAACGTCTATGATATAAATGGACAATATTTTACCTCTTAATCATGAAATGACACTAATGACTAAGAGAAAATTCTACGCCATTGGAAAAAAGATTTACAACTAGGCAAATGTGAAATTATAGGGTTACTACACCCTATAAAAGTTATAGAAAGGCTAAGAAAATCTATAGCAATGAAACTAAAAGATAAGATAACTCTTAATGAAAATGAGTGACGTTGTCAAATTCGTATATTGACACTGACCTAGCTAGATATAACTTGATTTTGTTTTGAGTCAAATTTAGCGCAAACAATGATTTATTTATTAACAACCTAGAAAAGTTCTTCCTATATGAAAAAATTTATTACTTATATTTGATTTGATATGATTTCATAATTAAAAATGGACTACACTTTAAGATTGGTGCTTTGGAGGCCAAAAGACACGTAGCAAGTGATTTATTTTTTTGGTCTGAGTTCAAGTGATTTTGAGTAACCTCAAATCACACCCATGTTTCCAAAAGTTAGGCTAAAGGTCTAGGTTATTAGAACTTGCGCTTACTCTAAGAGACAGCCTGGAATGTGGTTGGCTAAGTCTATAACCTAGTTAAATTAATTTATAAGTCAAAAAATTATTTTTATATTTGGCCAACTTGGTTAATTATAAGTCACTTTTATATACTTATAAAATGTTATCCCATTATAACTATAGTTATTTGACAAAAAAAAAAATTCTTTTATTTGTCAAAGTCTTAAATAATTTTACAACATTAACTAATGAAAGATTATTTTTACCTTATAAGAACCTATTTACTAAACATATTAACAGTTTCTAATCACATATTATTAAAACGTTCCTCCACTTATTTATCACTTGTTTAGAAATACAAAATTTTTTTATAAGTGTCAGCTATTTATAAGCATATAAAAATAAGCAAAGTCCCAAAAGGCTCTTAAGTTTCTAATGTTTGTACCTGAAAATAAAAATGCATGAGTTGTCATAGCATTAGGTTTGGTCCCTTAGCACAAAGAATTCGCAGAAGCAACGTTCAATAACAAATATAATCATGCTAGAAACTTTTAATCATAGTATATTATTATTAGTTTGTAATCCAATCAAAGGAAGCTTTGGCATTTCAATTCTTTCATCATTGGAAAAAGCACAGCTTCATATTTTACAAGCAAACTATCAAAAGCATTACTCACTTTTGGCCATTCAAAAGCTTGGGCTTCATGTGAAGCGTAGTTAATTTGCATCTTATTTGACGGCTAAAGCATTGAACTTTTGTGGTTGATATTTCGGTTTGTAACGCGTTTTCCTTAAATACACTTCATTGCTATACACCGAATAAAAATTAAGATAATTATTAGCCTATAATAAATTTTCTTTCTTGCAATTAATAAAATTACATGTTCTTCGAAAGAAAAAAAAAAAGAATGCTTTTTTATATCATTTACATGTTTTTAATTCATGTTTTGCTATTTCAAATTCTGGTCACCTCTTTATTGGTTTTCTATTCTTCTTTGTTTTGTTTCTTGTTCTCTTGGGGTGATTGTATTTTTCAAAATGTCCAAAAATTTGATGTGGGTTATATAATGAGGTCCATTTTTGTATCGAAAACTCTAAAACGTTAACCTACAAACGAGAACAATATCATGAGTTTCGAAATAATTATTAAAGTTTTAAATTCGTTGGTCTAAAATGATAAACTAGAGCAATTAATTATTAATTAATTATATCACAATATCGCACTAATATAACAAGGTAACATTTATAATATGTATGGCTCCTAGCTAGAAATTCAAATTCCTTTTTTTTTTTTTTTCAGGCAGGCAAAGCAAGTTAAATAGTAGTAATTCTAAGGAAACTTACACCCCTAATGTGTTTCCCAAATAAGTCTGAGGAGATAATCTCATCCACTAGAATTACTTTAATTCCAGTCAGTACACACCTAGAGAAATATTTAAAAATAATTTGCAAATTAATCTATGCACTTATTGGTTTTTGAATAAATGTGAATGAAAGTATATCGAGGCCGGTCCAGGAGTTTCCAATACTCTTCCTCCTTTTAGTTTTGATGGTCAATTGCTGGCATTTAAGTAGATGACCAATTCAAAATCATCTTTTAATTTCTCTCGCTTAATCAATGATGGGAGGAATAATAACTTTTTGTAACGTTTAAACGGCTAGGAGGCATGCAAAGCCAAAGCAACACCATATACACGAACCTTTTATCCTATAAAATAAAAAATAAAAAACTAATAAAATTGTACTTGGTTGGTCCATTTGCAATATTAAAACCTATAATTGTCTGTGAACTAAAAGACCAACATATAAGCAATCATCTTCTTGTCTATGGACGTGTAAACATCGGACATGGGAAGTGCCATGCACCTTTTTAAAGGAAATTAAACTAATTTTCTTTAAAAAAACAGGGAAAAAAAAAGAGGTTCAAGATTTGCATGCATGTTCATTACCACATATATATAGCCGAAAACAGTAGTGACTTGTTTGACTTGATGCGCATACCACTTAGTGGTAAAGATACGTTCGATATTATAGTTATAATAATATAAAAATAATAAAATATTTAAAAGAAAAGATATCTCGATATAATAACAACGCTAATAATAATAATTCAAAAAGAAAAGACATTTCAATAATAATCATCATGCTCAAATTGAGGAAATTTTGTAGTTTAGTTAAAAGGTAATAGGTAAAGGGAGCTCTGACCAAGATACGTACATAATCAATTTGATAAATATATATATATATATATATATATATATGTGTGTGTGTGTGTGTGTGTGTGTGTTGGTAATTGCCATGTCTTTAAAGAACAAATTAACTGCGCTTGTGGTCTCGATGCTGGACTTATAATTTATTTTGATATTTTGGTTCTAGTAGTATGCTTAAACAGGGAATATTTATTAGGAATCGTTCAGTAAAGCATCTAATAATTTTTTTTCACTCATTTGTGATATATAGCTCTAGTCTTGCTTCATATTTTTTGCTAAATTTGTCGTGCTTCTAATTTTTTTGGCTAAATTAGTCGTGCTTCATATTCAGTTTAAGGCGATTCATTATAATTACTTGTTCAATCTAGTGCAAAATTTCAAGCTCATCTCTAAGAAGAAACATGACAAAATTATGTGGTATAGGTTTCGATGCTCAATTCAATATGACTATGTTTATTCAAATAGGACGAATATAATAACTAGATAGCGAATGCTTTGAAAATAGAGTGTCTCGGGATAAATTTCTCGCACATCTTACATAAAACAAGGGTCTTTGACAGTGCTTATTTTGGGTGTTTATAACCATTTTTATAAGAATGGTGGTAATTACATTTTATTTTGAGCACTTATAAGACTTTCCTTTTATGTATAAGGTTTCGAGTCCATTAACATACACTTTCATATAAAAAGACTATTAATACTTATATATATACATAATACATAGGGTTGGTTCAATTTCAGTTCAACCAAAAACCAAAATTAAGCCTAATTAATCTAAACTAATAATTAGTTCAATTTAATTAAAAAAATATCCAAAAAGTATTTTTAAAGAAAAATCAAACCACTTCAATTTTTCTAAATTAATATAATCGATTTAACCAAATCATATTCACCCTTACATGTAACTGACTTACATAAATGGAATTGTATTTTTGAGTTGGAAATCAAATCGGCATTTCAACCCCACCCTAACCTCCCCCCACCCAACCACTTAAGGACAAGATTATTCTTCGCATATGTAATACAGGGTGGGGCAATAATGCATTATTTGCTAGTTCATGAAGTATAGGGTACAGGCTGGATCCTGGATATTATTTCTTCAATAATGGGGTTAAAAATATATAGTTTAATATTGATCATATACAAATATTTCTTTAGTGAACAGTTAAATTAATTTTACAGACTAAAAATACATTTTGAAAAAAAAAATTAGGCGAATGGGGCTGAAGAATAAATATCAACATACTATCTTATTTATTTATTTATTTATTTATCAACATCCAGCGTGAGTAACGACTCCGCAATTCTCAACCACTGAATTAAATAGGTCAAAAGCTGAAAAACTGAAGTTGCATATCTAAAATTATCGAGTCATACGTGTATTGATATATATATATATATATATATATATATATGAGTTATTTGACCAAAACAATAATATATATATATATATGAGTTATTTGACCAAAACAATAATTAAGATGACACTAAATATTTATCCTAGGTTAAATCAGACAAATGCACTCTAGTTTAGCAGTAGTGACAGCATATGATCTTAGGAATTTACTGACCCTGGTATTACTGTTAAAGAATAGATTGAGGTCACATTTTTGAACGTATCTGATATTTTTAGCAGATAAATTTTAAGCTAAAAATTCAATTTAGTCCGCACATAATATTAATCAAACTATAAATATTAAATATTATGTTTTTAATTCTACTAACTAAAAATTACATACACACACGCATATATATACACACGTGTTTATGTAAATGAGAGTTCGATTACATGCTAGATTTATAAATTGTGCGGAAATATAGGGAAACTCTTCCATTAGTTAAATTGATGTCAACTTATTTGAAAATTTTGTAGTTTTCAATCAAAATTCATAGGTCAAGATCAAAAATTCGTAGGTGAAGGACAAAAATTTGTAGGTCAATGACAAAAATTTTTACCTGTGAATTTTTTAAGTTTTCGAACAAAAATTCATAGGTCAAAAACAAAAATTCATAGGTAAAATTTTTTTGTTCTTGACCTTCAAATTTTTTGTCTTCACTCGAAATTTTATTCTTGATACTGATTTTTTTCTTTTGAAAACTACAAATTTTTTTAATTAAACTGACATTAGTTTAACTGATGAAAGATTTCCATACATATATTTAAATTTCTAGATCACAAAATAGGACCTGACATCCCCAATAGGATGACAGTGTCTCATTTTGTATTTGTAAAATTAGAATTTCTATCAAATCACACATCCCAACATACTAGGCATTTTAATTCTTTAAAAGGTTTATCTAAAAGATTCGTAATATAACAAAGACGTTTTAAATACCACACATGGGTTACGGGGCATCCAAGTTTGATTAAGCCCATTTGATATCTTCGTATCTGAGAATTAACAAATTCAACTCCCACTATTCACAAAATTTCAAATTTTCTTTCTCATCTCCGATTACTCAATAATTTCCACAAACACAAATTCTACTTTTTATAGTCTATAGCTAAAGAAAAAGAAATACTTTTTTTTATTGAAATTGTGACAAACCAAATATGTCGATGGGGGAAAATAAAACTCCCCACCTTCTAAATGAGAAAATATACTAAAAAGAAAGGAAAAACTTTGTATCTTGTATTTATTCTTTTATTTGTTTTATCAACAAAAGAAGTCTTATTTTTTTTTTAGAATTCAATAAATAGAAGAATTGTTATTCTCGGTGTCGTATGAGTGGAACTTAACTTGTCAGCAAACCACAAGAAGCAACTTTTTGTTCGTTTTCTGAGTTCCTTTTTTATGCCAGGCAAGTGTCTGGGGACTTCTTAATTTTGAGATCGATTTTGATAGGGGACAACCCACAAACGACATTTGGACCACCGCGGACTGGTCACGTTCATAGGAAACCCATCCCTCAGCATTGACCCGATCAACCCCTGCGAAGCACACAACTGCTTAGGAAAGAGTAACCACTACGTCCATAGAAAAGTGCCAGCCCTGAAAACGCAAGTAGGGTCGGTAAAACAACACTCCCAAAGCTCATTTTCTTTCCACATAACCTCGACTAACTTGACCATTGGAGAATACTCTGGAAGAAAAACCTCGGTGTTTGTATGAATTGTGTAAAAAGTTCTAGAATCCAATAAGAATGCATTTTACTGAAGAGAAGAGACTTCATCAAATATTTTGCAACTATAAATAGAATTACAATAGATTCATTTTTAACATTATAAATTCTATCAGATAAGAGTAATTTTCAACACATGCCTCATATTACATAACGAGGAGATAATATTTGTGACGAACAGTATCAATTTAGTTTTGAAACTTTTGACCGTAACGAATCTTATTAAACCATTTTTGCTTCACATTAAGATGCACCTAACTGAGATGTGTTATAAAATTATGTATTCTCTACCAATAAATTCAAGACTTAAAAAAAAAAAAAAGAACAACGAAAATGAATGTATGAATCAGACTCGTCAACTACCATACTTTGGGGGTACTGTATAGTGACAAGCACGTACAATTCATTTGTGAGAGATAAATCCCTGCCTCCTACTTAAGTTCTGCATATTATAAGATGGTTTTCATCTATTCAACTACTCAGGCTGTTTTTGTTTGCAAAAAATATTTTTTTTCCTGATTTTTGATATTTGGTGATATGAAAAATAAGTTAATCGATAAGTATTTTTAGATTAACAAAAAGTTTCAATTATAAATAGAGAAAAAATATTTTCTAAACTAAAAAGAAATTAAAGAAATATTTTCCTCATAGTAATAGACTCTCTTTCTCTCTCTTCTACGCCCGGCCCGTCTCCCTCCACCCTCTACCCCCAGCCCACCCAACGCCCTAAAAAATAAAAATCAAAGATTAAAAACTAAAATTAAAAAATAAAAAATAAGTTTTATTTTTAATTTTTTTCAATCTTTAGTTTTTTAATTTTAATTTATATTTTAATTTAAATAATGTGCTTCTAATAATAAAAGTTATTTTATTTATAAAAATTTCTACTGAAAATGCTTTTCAAGTATGAAAATCAAACACTAAAAAGAATATTTTTCAGTATAAAAACTAATTAAACATCAGAAAATATTTTATTTTTTAAAAAAATCAAAAAGAATATTTTCATCCATCAAGTTATCTTCGTGCAAAAACAGAGCCTTAAAAATTCAAAGCACTTTTTTATTTTTCTGATAAAAAATAATGTATTTTCTGTTTTTGAAGAGATTCTCATGCAAAAACAAATTTCTCGTGGTTCAGGAAGACAGCGTGGTTTGTGGGCAAAACGAGGATATTTGTGCCTCGTGAGCAAACAGGAGGAAATTGCGGGCAAATCAATCTCATGACTTTTAAGGTTGGAAATAAACAATACCAATATCTTTTCTGGACTTTAGAATCTCAGTTTTGTAAAAATTAGTGTCCTAAGTATAATAAATAATTATTAAAAATTAACATTAAAATTAATTTATTGAAAATAGCTACTCCACTTTGTTAAGTCTAGTTACAACACCCCCTCATTAATCAATGCAAATGCCTCTTCTCAAATTATAGAACATGACAAAAAGATTAGCTCGTAGATCATAAGTTTTGAGTTTGAGTATACTAGAACATGTATTAATGTAATGATTATAACACTTCTAATAATTATGCTTGAAGTCTAAAATGATTCCTAAAATCAACATCAATCACTTAGACTTAGGGTTTTCATGGACAAATGAAGGATCTATTCAAAATCTAGAATCGTTTTCTTGTCTTACAAAACATGCTTCCTCACATCCAAAGATAATCACATGATTCGGTAGTAGGACACCAGAATTATGTGATTCCTATACTACAATCGGAGAAAAGAAAATAGTAATCGGACGAATTGAATGTTCCCTTAAAATTAATTTATAAGTTAGTTAGTTTTGTGAATTTAAAGAATAATTCGTATCAATTATGTTGGACTAGTAAATTCGAACCAAGATATCTTATACTTAGGGCCTATTTGGATTAGTTTTTTTTTCACGAAAAAATACTTTTTATTTTCTTGAAAAAATTATTTTATCTTTGTAATAACTATTTGGTTTGGATTCAAAAAAGCTGAAATTCTAAGGAGAAGAAAACTCAAATATAAATTTTTTCAGAAACCAAAATTTTTAACTTTTAAAAAAACACTTCTTTCAAAAGTTGTTAGGAAAAAAAAAACTTCTAAAAAGAAGTCAATCCAAACGAGCCATTACTATAGTATCCTTATAATGAAATTAATCTCGGTTATGAAACAACAGTTAGTAATGCACTTGGGCTGGGGGGTGGTGAGCTTTATTTTTCTTTAATTTTGCTTAAAACCACTGAGGAAGAAAAAAAAAAGCCTCTTTTAATAAAATAAATATTCTTATTAATTTAAGTTGAACTTTAAACAAATTTGACCAACTTAAAAATCAAACCAAACACTCTTTTGGTATGGCTTTCTCGAGAAAATTACTCACTTCTGTACAAACTCTGCTTTGCCTTTCTTTTATGAAGACATGAATGCTATTCATAGAGTTGATCTTTCTCCAATGCTCGATTAACCATATAGAAAAGAAACTCAATGTGCCTCGAAGTGAGTAGTGTAATAACGTATACGATCAATCTAATGTGATTATAAGCGGTTTGCGTTCTTTTATTTTTGATATTGGATAAAATGCACGATATTCTTTATAATTTGTATAATTAGTTGATTACCTCCTTTGTTTTAAAACTTATCACATTACTCCTCTGTACTTTTCAAAATGTAGCACGTTAACCCTTTATAATTTATGTAATTAGTTACCCCTTTTTAAAAAAATTTTGAACTTCAGAAGTTAAAACTATACCTCTTCAGGGGTAGCTCAAGAGTAAAGCAAAAACCAATTGTTTTAGGCCCTCAGAAATTTTAGGCCCCAAATTTTAAAATTTTATTATTATAGTTTTTATAATTACAAAAGAATAGTTATCATATTTAGTTTTATTTTTAAGCAAAAAATTTCAAAAATTAAAGAAAAGGCCCACAATCCATAATAAATTTCATTCTTTCTTCTAATTAGTCAACATTACTCTTATCATTAGTTATTTAGATATTGATGGTTTAGATTTATTTTTAGAACTAAAAATTCTAAGAAAAATATAGATTGTAGAGAATAATACTCCAATTGATATGCTCAATCACTTCAGTGAAAAAAATGTTTCTGAAACTAAAATTAATAAAATCTTACTAATGGCTTATTTGGATTGGCTTTCCCAACAGCATTTTGTTCTAAACTTTTAAAAAAAAGATGTTTTTTTGAGAAGCTAAAGATTCTAATTTTAGAGAAAGCTAAAATTGAGTTTTTTCTTTTTTTGAGTTTTACCTTTTTTAAAAATATGATCCAAATACTTATTGCAAAAAGATGTGCTTTTTTAGGAAAAAATTTCTTTTCTATAGAAAAAAAATCAATCTAAACAGGCCCTAAGACTAACAAAATATTAAACTAATTGGTTATAATATCAATTTAAGAAATGTTAGAATAGATTGATTATAAAATCAAATTAGTAATTTTGTATTTAGAAAAGTTAGAAAGATAGAATTTAAGTAAAATTCATAAAAAGGCTTCATCTTAAATGTTGACTTTAGACGGCCCAAATGTATTGAGCCGGACTTGCACCTTTTTCTATAAAATTAAAAAAAAAAAAAAGGTTTAAAATGTTTAAACCTATAGTGACCGACAACTCAAATAATTACTTATTGAACATAAATTCTTTGTAAAATTAATATCAGATGAGATGTTACAAAATAAGCTAACATTGCATACTAGCTCAAATTTTACTTATAAAGAAAATTATTTTTACTAAGATACTCAAGAAAAATGAGTACTTGCTCTTTTTCTCCATCTACAGGGAGTTGATTGCGATAAGCCGTGACTTGCTCTTCAATTAGCTAGGACTTTGAGGTCAAGAGGCCAGAGTTTCTTCGTGATAATGTTTTCTTTCCCACTTCTATTGAATTTTGTCTAATCGTGATTGTACATCATTGACTTTTGATCTCATTATTTGGAAGTTATAACATTGCCTCTCCAACCACATTCTTCAATGCGAGATTAACGTTAAATTTCTTTAGATTTTGCACGTGAAAATTACTAAAGACTTTCTTTGTCTTGATCTATGTTTATTTTGAGTTCCTCGAAGGATTTTGTCAATTATTATGCCCTTCCTCGTCTTTTGGTGGTTTTCTTTTTTTCTTTTTCTTTTTTCTTTTTGTTTCCCTCTGTCAATTGGGTTCACACTTTTCATTTAACCAATAATGAGCCATCCTTTACATTGCAGTTGCGGATAGACCTTAGGGATCCTAATGGACCTGGCCTTCAGTCCCTTCTCTTTCTACCCTCCGTTTTATCATTTAAATATCCAATTAAAAACTCTTTTAAATTAATTTTTTAAGGCACTTTTTTCTATAATTTTTGCAAAAAATAATATTTCTTTAAGTAGTTAAAATTTTTTACTTTTAAAAAAGTTATATTTGAACTTTTTTTTTTAGAATTTTAATTTTTTAAAATCAAACTTTATATTTATTATAAAAAAATGTAATTTTTTTAAAAAAAATATTTTTTTATAAGAGAAAGCCAATTCAAACGAACACTAGCACCTATTGTAGTCCCCCCTCCTTCATTCTTGTCCCTTGTCCTCGTGATGTTTTCAAGTCCCTGTGAAGAATTAAGATTACTGGCATGCATGTGTTCCGTTTGTAATGTTTTTGTACCCTTGAATGTTGGAACTAATTTAAAGTAAATAATTTGAAGACCTAATATGATGAATATAATATAGGAGACCAGAAAAAAAGGTCTAATATAACTTGAAAATTGAGTTTTATGCCTTTAATTAGAGAGCAAAAATGACATTAAAATAACAGAGTTTCAAGTATACGAAAAATTCTAACTAAAATCACTACGTCTAAGGAATACAATTGAAAAGAAAATACATCTTTGCATTTTTGGATTGTGTATTTATTCCATAAAACCTTTTGTTTTGTTCTTCGATGTCCGTATATTAGTAGTAATTAGGATTTTACTTTTAGACACTGAGATGTTTTTTTCTTTTCAATATTTTTACATTTAAATCTTCAAGGTATCGCATTAACAACTGATAATAAAGGCCGTTGACAAATATACAAAATAGTTGCGATCAACAACTGATAAGGGTCCTCATCCAAAATGATTATGGCCAGTTAGTAATGGCATCCAATTTGTTGAAACTCTAATTAAACTTTTTCTAATGTTGTATTCTAAACTTTTTCCCCTCATACTAGTATTTTGGTTGTTATGTAAGATGATAATTTAAATATTAAATATCACCTTATTTTTATTATTCATTTATTACTTTAGTGTATGTTTAGTTCATAAATCAACTGAACAAATTTTCTGTTTTACTTTATTTTTTGGAATACTATTAGGTATACACATGATAATTGAGTACCTAATAAAAAGATGATGACATATAGCTATACTTTGAAGACATGTCCTTGGACTTGCACTCTATTTAGTTAAAATTAGCGTATATTTGTGTTGAATGTGGCCCGTATTCTTGGGCAACAACAATAGCAGATTTTCTTGTTAGCATATTACCTTATTCGCTTGTTACCTTTTGTAGCACATAATTAATTAGTTGCCTTTTCTGCTTAATAGGTCTAGGAAACCTTTGCACTATAAATATGTGGCAATACTCATTATGTTATGTGTGAGAGAGAAACCAAGGTGAGAGCCTTGTAGCATTCGTGATCAATAATAGAATTATTCTCTGCTGCCCGTGGACGTAGGCTTTAAAGCCGAACCACGTAATTCTTGTGTCCGTTATTTCTTATTGTATTCTTCACGTTTGCATGTTTTTCCCCAACAAACTGGTATCAGAGCTTAGGTAGTAATCCGCTGCTTGAGGGAAAAAAGGAAAAATCAAAACTCACTGTGAAACCAAAATTTCTCAAAACCAAACGGTGCCTAACCAAACAAAGGTCTTTGTTCGGCGATGAGTGCTCCGGTGCTGTCTACGTTGAGCGTTGGTGGCTGGAGTGGAAGCTTGCGTCGGTGGGTCGTGGTTCGTGTTTGGGTTTGAAGAACAAGCGAAGAAGATAGAGTTCGCGTGCTTTTGATATTCTGCTTCAAAGTACGAGTTTAGGGACGGTGTTGACTTTGACCAACAGGTTTGACTTTGACCGATGTTGACCAAAGTTGACCAGGGGTGTTCCTAAGGTTTTTCGACGTGCTGAATCCGATTTTGCGATCCATTGAGCCAAATTCCGTACCGAAGTGTGAGTTTTGTGCAAACGAAGATGTCTTCCACAGGTGGAAAGTTTGAAATCGAGAAGTTTGACGGGAGAATGAGTTTCAGTCTTTGGAGGATCAGATTCAAGGCATTTATGACAATGCAAGGACTTTGGAAAGTCATCGAAGAAGTGATCCCGGTAAAGATGGAACCAGCAGTAAGAGAAGAACTCGAAGCGAAAGCCTTGAGTGAAATACATATGTCCGTGACAAATGAAGTATTGCTGGAAATTGCTGAAAAGACGACAGCAGTTGAGGCTTGGAACACTTTGGTGGAATTGTATGCATCTAAATCTCTCACCAATCACCTCTACTTGGATAAGCGATTGTATCATCTTAGAATGAAAGAAGGTACGTCACTAAAGCAACACCTTGATGAGTTTCCTCTTGTTTTATTACTTTGAAGGATGTGGGTGTTAAAATTGATGACGAAGACCAAGCTATGATTGTATTGTGCTCCTTACCGCCTTCATATATGAACTTTGTAGACACTATATTGTACGGGAGGGATAAAATTACGTTTGAAGATGTGCTTGCTTCATTAAAATCGAAGAATCTTCAAACACATATTCCGGGACATAGGGAAGAAGTTCATGGGGAAGGTTTAGTGAGTAGAGGGAGATCAGAGAATAGAGGGGGATCTTCGGGTAGAAAGAAAAGCAAGTCAAGGTCAAAATCAAAAGCAATAAAGCTACGCTGTTTCAAGTGTGGTGAAAAGGGTCACATTAAGAAAGAATGTCCAAAACTGAAAAAGGGAAAGAAAAAGGTGGAGAATTTAGCTAATGTGGTGGAGAGTGCTGACAGTGATGGAGATAACTCGAGTAGTACCGGAAAATTTTTGACTGTGAGTGGATCATAGTGGCATAATCAATGGATTCTTGATACTGGTGCAACGTTCCATATGTGTCCTAGGCGCGACTGGTTCTCTTCTTATTCCAAAAGAGAAGGGAAAGTCTTTCTAGGCAATGATCTTTCGTTGAAGGTGGAGGGAATGATTATAGTAAATATCAAGATGTTTGATGGTATTACAAGATCTCTCGAGTGTTGGCATGTACCGAAGCTGAAGAAAAACTTGATTTCTCTTGGGCTTTTGGATTCTCATGGATACAAATTCCGAAGTGAGAATGGTGTCTTAAAGGTGACCAAAGGTGCAATTGTGCTCTTGAAAGGGAACTTGACTGACGGCCTATATGTCCTTCAAGGTAGTACAGTTACAGGTGTTGCAGCTGTTACATCCGAGGAGAGTGATAATGACACTACGCAATTGTAGTACAAAAGGTTGGGCCATATGAGCGAGAGGGGACTGACCGAGCTGAGTAAAAGGGATTTGCTTTGTGGACAAAGAACTGGAAAGTTTGAATTCTGCTAGCATTGTGTCTTAGCAAACCAGAGTGAAGTTCAGCAAGGGGCAAGAGAACACTAAAGGTACACTTGATTATATTCATTCTGATCTTTGGGGTCCTAATAAAGTTCCTTCCAAGAAAGGTGCCAGGTATTACATCACTTTCATTGATGCATACTCTCGGATGGTGTGGGTATACTTCTTGAAAACTAAAGATGAGGCGTTTTCCAACATTTGTCGAGTGGAAGACGTTGATTGAGAAGCAGACTGGTAAACAAATTAAGCGTCTTAGAACTGACAATGGGTTGGAATATTACAATAAAGAGTTTGATGAGTTCTGCAGGAAATATGGCATTGTGAGACACCGCACATGTGTAAGGACACCACAACAGAATGGAGTTGCAGAACGCATAAATAGAACTCTGGTGGAGAGAGCTTGTTGTATGCTCTCCCAATCTGGTTTGAGTCAAGACTTTTGGGCTGAAGCCGTCAATACGGCATGCTACTTGGTGAATAGGTCTCCATCCAAAGCTATTGAATTGAAAACTCCTTTTGAGTTATGGTCTGGTAAGCCTGCTGACTACTCTCGATTGAGGGTGTTCCGTTACCCTACATACGCTCACGTGAAGGATGGCAAGTTGGAGCTGAGGGCAAAGAAATGCATATTTCTAGGCTATGCGTCCGAGAGGAAAGGTTATAGGTTGTGGTGCACAAATCCAAAATCTCCAGGTTTCCTCATCAACAAGGATGTCATATTCAATGAGTCTGCTTTATTAGACCAAGAAACGGAGAAAGCGGTAGCTGGTTTAGACTACGGTGTCAAAGAGCAGATTGAGGTATTTGCTGATATTCCAAATATTCCATCTAGCAATAGTAGCAGTCAAATTCAGCTGACTCAACCAACTGAGGTGCATGATCAAAATATGCCTGAACAACAGAAGTACAGCATTGCCACTGGGCGAGAAAGGAGACAGATTAGAGAGTCTCAAAGGTACGGAAACACTGATCTTGTTGTTTATGCTTTGACTGTTGCCAAAACAATTGAAGGACATGAGTCGAATTCATACAAAGAAGCCATATCTGGAAAAGATTCTGCTCAGTGGGTGGGTGTCATGAGTGAGGAGATTGAGTCTCTTCATAAGAATCAAACATGGGAGCTTGTTGAATTGCCTAAGGGACAGCGAGTTGTCGGTTGCAAATGGGTTTACAAGAAAAAGGAAGATACTCCAGGGATTGAGGGTCCTCGATACAAGGCACGGTTGGTGGCAAAAGGCTATACACAAAGAGAGGGTGTTGACTTCAACGAAGTGTTCTCTCCGGTTTTGAATCATATTTCCATCAGGGTTTTACTTGCCTTGGTTGCTCTTCATGACTTAGAGCTTGAGCAGCTAGATATGAAAATAACGTTTTTGCATAGTGATCTTGAAGAGCAAATTTACATGAGTCAACCGGATGGGTATATAGTTCCTGGTAAGGAGAACCATGTTTGCAAACTGAAGAAGTCCTTGTATGGGTTGAAGCAGTCATCTCGGCAATGGTATAAGAGATTTGACACAATCATGGTAGGTGCTGGATACACAAAGAGTGCCTATGACAGTTGTGTGTATCTCAAAGGCTTCCAGATTGTTCGTTTGTGTACTTGTTGTTGTATGTCGATGATACGCTTATTGCTGCTAAAAACATGTCTGCAATCGACGAATTAAAGAAGCAGCTAGGTGATGAGTTTGAGATGAAGGATCCTGGAGCAACAAAGAAGATTTTTGGCATGGAGATTCACAGATATAGAAATGCTGGGAAGCTGTTCTTGTCTCAACAGAGTTATATTGAGAAGGTGCTGGAGCGTTTCGGGATGCTTAAAGCTAAACCTGACGGGTTGGTGGGTTATTTGCGTGGAATGGATAATGAGATATTTGCGTGGCACTGCGAATATAGGATTGCTATTTAGCAAGATGACTAGAGATTGCGCGAGGTTGGTGGGTTATTGTGATTCAGACTTTGCGGGTGACCTTGATAAGAGAAGATCTCTGACGGGTTACGTGTTTACTCTCTCTAGATGTGTTATCAGTTGGAAAGCGACATTACTGATCATCGTGGCATTGTCAACCATCAAGCGGAGTACATGGCAATTGCGAAGGCGTGAAAGAGGCCATGTGGTTACAAGGCCTGGTTCGTGATCTTGGACTGCAGCAAGATACAAGTACAATTTTTTGTGATAGCCAGAGTGCAATCCATCTGACGAAGAATCAGATGTATCATGAGAGGACTAAACACATTGATATCAGATATCATTTTATTAGAGATGTTGTATCACAAGGAATTATTTCGGTGCAGAAGATATCTATCCATGAGAATCCAACAGATATGATGACTAAGGTGGTTCCAGTCAGCAAGTTTAAGCATTGCTTGGACTTGGTTGCTATTTGCGGTGTACAGCATTAAGCTCTTGGAGGCAGTTGGCTGCAGGAATGATGGTGTATTGATTGGAGCGAATACGTGTCAAGGTGGAGATTTGTTGAATGTGGCCTGTATTCTTGGGCGACAAGAATAGCAGATTTTCTTGTTAGCATATTACCTTATTCGCTTGTTACCTTTTGTAGCACATAATTAATTAGTTGTCTTTTCTGCTTAATAGGTCTAGAAAACCTTTGCACTATAAATATGTGGCAATACTCATTATGTTATGTGTGAGGGAGAAACCAAAGTGAGAGCCTTGTAGTATTCGTGATCAATAATAGAATTATTCTCTGCTGCCCGTGGACGTAGGCTTTAAAGCCGAACCACGTAATTCTTGTGTCTGTTATTTCTTCTCGTATTCTTCGCGTTTGCATGTTTTTCCTCAACAATTTGACTAGGAGACATCAAGTTTCTAATTATTGTTAATCCTATATAAAGCCATTTTTTTCTCGTTAAGGGAGGTTAAAGGCCGATTATATATTACATGCCATTAAAAAGAATCAATTATAGGTTTACTCACCACTAAAGATGAGAAATATACCATTCGACCACTAGGTCATTTGTATATAAAGTCATTGACTAGGAGAGATCAATTAAAACTAGTCGCAGTTCACTTGTTCTTTTCTTTTTTTTTTCTTTTTTTTTTGAGCCAGCAAGAAAGCTACAACATTTCCTCAAGAAAATTGAATATATTGTGACATACAAGCCATTTAAAAAATAAAACACGGGGATCATAATAATAAAATTGTGACAGAGAAACACCGACTCTTAACTTATAAATTAACCTTCAATTAACAAAATCAAAACCCTAACATCAAGTAGTGTATGATGTCATATCACTTTACACATAGAAGAAATGTATAGAAGAAATGTATCTCACACCAATTTGACAAAAAATAATAGTCGGAAAAAAGAAAACTGAAACAAAGGAAAGAAAAACCGGAAAACAAAGAGGTGACAGAAAACATTACTCTAAACAGAAAGTTATCGGAAAATAAATGCGCGAAAAACCAACAATGCAAACACCAATACACAGTAACGCAGCCTATAAATCTACATCACAGAGGGTGGTGTCGAAACTCTTGTAAGAAGAGAAAGGCACATTCACAGGGCCACACACAACCCTCAAAGTCCGATGCCTGGATTTCCAAACCCCGACCTTAAACCTAATCTTCGCCCTCAGCTTAATCTCCAAAACAACCCTCCCTGATACCCTCTCCATTCTCAAATCTCTGGCTGCAGAACCCGAAAGCGAAGCATTTCTAGCAGCAAGATCCAGCCCGAGATGCGCGACGTTTCTGCGCGGCTGATGAAAGGGCTGGATCGGGCCGGAAGCAATGGTTTCATCATCATACAAGGCAGTGGCCTGGATGTTATCGTAGTATATCGAGACCTTGTTGTTGGGGTTGTATGCTCTTACTCTGAAGTGGAAATCTGCAGAGAGTTGGCCATTGGTAAAGTTGTAGTTGTGAATGGAGGAGTCTTCAATGGAGTAGACAAGGCGTTTTGGCTTTATTATTGCCCAGATGATGACCACGGCTAGAGCTGTGAGAACGATGAGGGCTAAGAAGATTATTGATATGATTGTGAATGTTTTTGAGTGTCGTTTTGGCTGCCCTGCTGCGTTTTGTGTTTGTGTTCGTGCTCTGGTGATGGCCATTGTGAGACAGGCAAATACGTGTTCTTCATGAAGGGTTTCTGTTTTTTTTGGCTGAGCAATTCAGTTGTTTTATACTGGAGAGAAAGATGTGGAGAATATTGGAAATTTTTTGTGAAGCAAAGCTGCAAAAAATTTCTTCCAAACAAGTTTGATTCCTCTACTTAGCTAGTGAAGTAACAACTTTTTTTGTTAACTATTCTTGCGTAGGACTCAAGGTACTGGAAAAGTCTCGGCTGTTATTCTTCCCCTCGAAATGGATTAAGGGCTGGCCTAAAATGGCCTGGACCGCCCTTTTAAACCGGTTCATTGAACGTCGAATATTAACACGCTCCCTCACAGGGAATTAACACGCACTTGATCAAGTGCAATGGGGTTGTTTTTTACTCTTTACACGTGTACAGTGTTGAATTTTTTTTTTTTTTAAATGAGTGGCGGTGAATTTCGAACCTATATATAGCTTAGGTTCTGATACTACGTTAGAATTTACCATCTCATCAATCTAAAAGCTTAAATTTGTAAAAAGAATATTGGTATATTTATCTATTATATTAACAATGTGTATATAGTTTCATTATGCGAGGAGAAGTGAATGGTGAAGAAGTGATATATAATCATACTCATTTATAAAGGTTTAATTTACTCTCCTCTTATTTTTCATTTGCATAATTTTTTAAGGCTTCTTTGGTCATTTATCACATTTTGTTATGTGTATGGCTAATTAGATACCAATTTAACAAGCTCTTTTGTATTCTGTCTCTTCTTTCAGCGTCTAACTAAATATACACATGAGAAATAATAAATTTAGATGATTAAAAAGGAAAAGAAGATATCTGGCAAAAAATTTTTTTTTTTTTTTCATTATATGAAGGAACAAGATACATAGACAGTTTCTTTTTGAGATGCTATTACTTTGAATATTTCCCCTTTTGTTAAACCAAATAGTACTCTAAACTTTAGCTTATAATTGTTCATGTCTAGGCAGGGCTAACTTGGAAAGAAATATGCTTAACTTGCAGAGTGGAGAAAACCTTTTCTTGTCTCCCTCCCTCTTTGATTAAGAGATGAGGAAAAAGGGGTCCATCTGGATGATCATGTATGCCAAAGTTGATCTTAGCAACTTTTCCATGGAGTCATGGAACCTTACATCTCATTGTTGATTTTGCTTTTGTTCCGAAACGTAATTCTGAACCCTCCGACTCAATTCACCTTTATTTTCTTTTTGTACGGTGTCCGATCATCGTTCATCATAAAGAGAGATTTGATACAATAGTAAAGTTGTTGCTGTCACTTGAAAAATTATAAGAGCTATTTTGTATTAATTAACTTCCTTTATATATATATATAGAACTTTTTCCTTTAATTCTTCTCGCAACTTTCAATAATACTTTAGAATTTTTTAGGTGGACAGTATAAGCCAACATAAGATAAAATTCAACGACTATACAAATAATGCTTTTAAATGAAAAACACAAAAATAAAAAATATGCATATTTTTCCAGAAGCATTTTTTTCTTTTTCTTTTTTTTGGTTAATTTTCAAAAGCATTTCTAATCGATGAAGATTGCAAAGCCTTTACTAACCTTATACTATGTCGGAAAGTAAAATGGAAGGGCCCTAAATTGTTGCCTCGTTGGGCCTGAGGGTCCGAAAGGAAATGAAATGGGCTGTGGATAATAGTTTTCCCTTTAATTTGGTGGAAGTGGACGAAGTGCGAAATATCTAAGAGTTCTTTAGAAACGAAAAAATTATTTATTTTATAAATTTTGAAAATAAAAAAATCCAATTCAAACGAACCCAAAACAGAAAAAGCTACGGCAAAGATTTTTGGCATATAGCAACAAGTTACTAATTAAGATGGCAGCAGTCTTACTCCGTAAGCAAGAGAACACAAGTTCAAATTCTAAAAATATACTTGTTGAGAGGATTTTTCTTTAACTGTTCCCGACCTGGCGTGAACTTAGAGGCACCTTAACTCAAAGTCTAAAAAAAAAAAAAAAAGATAAGTTTTTGGCGTATGCCCCATTGCTATTGGTTGATTGGCCACATCTCATTAGGCATTAATTGTTATTTAAACCATAGCGGGGCCAAAAGAAAACGAGAAAAGGACAAGAAGTGTGATCAGCATATACGTGGAGCAAAGGTTGTGGTCACCGTATATGCGTGCAAAGATGCGATCTCTTTACAAACTCATGGGAGGAGAAAAGCATATTCCGCACTCACTTTAGTGTGTGTGTATGTAGATATATATATATATATATATATATGTATATGTTTTGCTCATAGATGAGCATCAGGGCATTAGGGGCATTGTGCCGCCAACACCATGATGATCCGACCATTCAGTACATGGTGTTTCGTGGTAGACAAAGATAGTCCGATACATGGGATACTAAATATGTGCGGGTGTTTAAAGAATGGCCACTCCTACCTCACGGACTCGACGTGGGGTTTGGCGGGCTGTTGGTGATACAACACTAAATTTGTCGAAGCAGGAGAGATTAAGAGGGTGTTTGGCTTTACTTATTTAGTGTTTATAAATACCTAAATAGTAAAAAACACGTGAAGGGGTGTTTTTTTTTTACACCTAAAATAAGCAAAGCCAAACACCCTCTGAACGAGGCTGATTGAATCATGAATGTCGAAGCAATCCATTTCTTCCACAGGGCAACTTCTATCCTTTGGCATAATAACTCATTAAAGAATCTTGCTTTTGGGTCGTGTTATATGGTATTTCACTCAGTTCTATCTTAGTTTGAAATAACTTTGAGATACCAATAACATTGTTCTCGTGCATTAAACTAGCATAATTTTCTATTGTAATGGTTTGTATTTTTATCAGATGTCACAATTGTAGTAGTAATACGTTCACATGCAGGCAAGACTATGAGAAGTCAATATATTGAATATAAATATATTGAATATTTTTTATGGTTCAGTGCTTTTCAATTATTGAACTAGTCACTAATGTATAAGCGAAATGATTCTTGTATTATTGATGACTATATATTTTTTGCGGTCCATGCAAGAATTTATTTTAAATCGATTCGAATAGAGAAAAATGTATGACAATCTTATACCTCTCTCTATTAATCATGACTTTTTAAAATAATATGAGATTATAATAATTGCAACTTTGAGTTTTAAAGTATTAAGGACCTGTTTAAATTGACTTTTTTTTTTAAGAAAAAGTATTTTTTTTGGAAAAAAAATTATTCTTTTTGTAATAATTATTTAATTTGACTTTCAAAAAATTTAAGCTCTGAAAAGAGCTCATTTATAACTTTTTCCAGAAACTAGAATTTTTAACTTTTCAAAAAAGTTTCTCTCCAAAAGTTGTTAAGAAAAATACTTTTAAAAAAAAGTCAATTCAAATGACCCCAAGTTTAATTAATTCGAACCATATTTTTTTCTGGACAAGATCAAATATCTCATAAACCTCAACGATGTAAACGTCAGCAGTTCTTTCGGTTTACCCGCTACAATAACTTTGAAACTTCACGCCACCACTGGGAACATTAAGAGTGTTTGACTTGGTTATATAAGTCCAAAAGAATTAGTATGATTAAGGGTGTGTAAATTACTTTTAGGTGCTTATAAGTAAATAAAAACATAAATTACGTATACCATTTTTTTTTCTTTTTCAGCTTATAACTAATTATGTTTGGCCATAGATAAAGACTTTTTTATGCTACATCAAATTAAATAGTTTTACTAACATTAATTAATAAACGGTCTTTTTCAATCATTTTAACTAAAATTGATACTTATGAACACTTATATACAAAATACGTCAATATTTTATAAGCACATATTATTTAAATACTTCTTAATTTATTTATTACGTATTTATAATCATTAACTACTTATAAGAACATTAAAAAAAATTTGGGCCTATTTGGATTGCTTTTTTTTTTTCAAGAAAAATATTTAGTTTCTTGAAAGAAATACTTTTTTTTGTAATAATTATTTATCTTGACTTTAAAAAAATTAAAATTTTGAAAAAAAAAATTCAAATACAACTTTTTTTTAGAAACTAAAATTTTTAACTTTAAAGAGAATATATTTTTCTAAAAATTATTAAAAAATATATTTTTAAAAAAAGTCAATTTAAACGAGTCTAAAATCGAACAAGCTCTAAAGGTTTGCGTGATTTGTGCGCGTAAGCATTCGGCCTGGGATGTTTGAACGGATTCCCTTGGCGCTTGTTGGCTAACTAACCTATAAGGTGCAAAGATTCTGTTGGTGATGATCAAAATCTCTGCATATTTTCCAAGAAATTTTGAACGGGGCACTACAACAATAATGGTGTATACATGGACCAAAATACCCATCAACATCAACTTCTCACCAAGTTCTTGGAATTGTTGCAATTTTATATTTATGCCCATGAGGTTAAATATAAAGTATAACAAAGAATCATGACTTAATGGTATTCAAATTTTCCCTTTGATATGCCAACTAGAAAATTCTTCAATTTATGATCTTCATTAATCTTAATTTGTTTGGTCCTAAGCAAAGAATATTTTAGATTTTGATATTACAGGAAGAACAGAATATGTTCTTGTATATTGGTGCCTTAGATAAGAAAATACAAGTTTGTACCTCAAGAAGCTTATTCAATATAGAGAAAGAGCTAACTATATCATTTCTGAGGAAAGATGAAAATAACAAAGGCCTATTTGGATGTTTTTTCTTGAAAAGGTACTTTTTTTTTTGAAAAAAGGACATAATTTTTGTAATAAGTATTTGTATTATATTTTTAAAAACTAAAACTTTGAGAAAAGCTCTTTTTTTTGCTTTTTCCACAAGCCAGAAATTTTAGCTTCTAAAAAAATAATTTTTTCAAAAGTTTTAGGAAAAAAAAATACTTTTGAAAAAAGTCAATACAAACAAGCCATAAGACCCTATTTGGCATCAATATTTTAAGAATTGTTTAGTGTTTTGACTTATTTCTTCAATTTTTGTAGTTTGATAAAACAATGTTTTAGTTAATATTTGTGTTCATCAGTTAATCCAACAACTAATTGTACTAAGAACATTTTATTCAATTAGTTACCAAAACATCTCTCCGATGACAGCTAAAATACAATAACTATAAAAAAAAAAACTTATCCGCTTTGCTGAACAAGCCTTAAGAATATAAAGTTTGGCATTTGACATACTTAGCGTATATTTTGGCATTAATACTAAGAGAATATCTTATCCAACTTTTAGTTGGTACGAATTATTATTATTTTTTTCATGAAATAATCACTTCTTTTCTGAAAAAAAAGTATATTATTTTGGTTATTCTTTTGATGGATGTCAACAATAGAAGATAAGTTAGCAAGTTTATGTAGTTGTCCAGAGTGATCATCTCTATTAGAAAATTTTGATGATTTGTTCTTTTAGTGTCACTTATTAAGAATGCCCTGGATGTTAAGCTAGTAGAAGGGAAAGCCCTCTACTAGAAGGCTCCGAGCCAAGAAATACAACGAGCAACATAAATTAAAGTATGTACCATTAGACTAAACTAATAAAATTATAATTTTTCAACTAGTTTTTATGTTGATTTGTATTAGCATATACCTGCTCTTCTAAAACAGTTATAGACATTTAATTTCTTAATCAACTTAATAATATTATGTATTCAATTCCACAAAAAAAGCAAATAAAGAACACTGAGATATATCTATAGTTAAAGAAGGACTTTTTAAAATAAATCATTTAAAAGACTTTTAGCCTAAGACAAAAGTTATCTAAGGCTCGTATTATTCTTAAAAAGTAACATCCTCTTTACAATAAGTATTTTGCTCTGGCTTTCAAGTTAAGCTTAAACTCTAAAAAAAAGTTAAATTCAATTTTTCCAAGAGTAAGAAATTTTAACTTCTCAAAAAAACATATTTTTTAAATTTTGTAAGAAAAACTTTTTTAAAAAATAACCAATTCTAAATGAGCTCCTAGTCTTGCATGCAACAATTGTTGCAATAGCATGGATTTTGCACGGTGAATCACTTTTTTTAATATGAATACAAGTTCATATGATGAATCCTTTCTATTATTCTTTGGAATTCTAAGTAAATTTATAAATTTATTCTCTATCAAAATTTCATCTTTTCTAGACAAAACAACAGCCTAAGATTTGAAGACTTTAGATATGCTGATTGTCACTTAAGCTTTGTCTAACTAGTATATTCTTAATAATATTTAGTGTAATTACAACACAAATAGATCAGTATAGGATTTAGATATATTATTTTTGCTGCAAAACTAGACCCCATAATGAATTCTGTAGGCTAGACTATCTTAAAAATGAAAGACATAGAGCAAAAATGACCTCCATATACAAGCATTTCAAACTTTTGCCCCCCAATTCTATAGTACTACTTTTTAGGTTCTTCTCCTTCGAAGCCCAACATATAAACCATTTTGTTGAATTTCTAGTTGAATTGTTTGATTTTTGTTTTTAAAAACAAATATAATGCTTTGCTGATCAAAAGGCTAGTTTTACAATCAGAATTACAAAGTTTATTATTCTTTTCAAATTTGAAAAAGATATATATATGACTATTCTTAAGTTGGGGTCTATGAATGCATTTATCATGGCTTCATTAATCATCTACACGTGTGGTAAATACACAATTGAAGTCGTAAAGAATGATTATCTTACTATAACAACGAAGCAACTCTTAATTGTTCCTACTTACCTAAATGACCTATTATACATTTATAATGATTAGGTTCTTGTTCTTTTTTCTCTCTGTCCCTGAGGCGCCGCACAGAAGTTCCTAGGAATTAACGATAACAAGCAAACACCCCCTGAGAGGTCAGTCATTTTGTTGGTAACTTATAATATATATGTAAAGATAAATCTTAAACATTGCTTCTGTATAAATATAAGTATATTTGTAGAATCCTTTATGCATATTTCTACATCGTTTATTTATATCATTTGGTTATAATCTTGAGAAGATTTATCTATACATACTTATTTTCTTGACGCATCATACACAAAATTGAATCTTCAATATTTTCCTATATTAAACTCATTGTACTGTTCATTTTGCTTGGATTTTTGAGTTGTATAAAACGTTTTAGTTATATGAGAATTTATTGAGCAGAATTAGGAGGTACATTGATGGCTTTTTAAGGAAAACAATATCATGGTTTGACAAGAAATTGTCTGACTTGTACTTCTTTAAACAAATATATTAGTTTTTCATGAAACTAGCCTGATTGTGCCCGTGCTTTGCACAATTTTTTTTAAATTTATATTAAATATCAAATCTAGTCATTAAGTTTTTTTTTAAAAATTTTACAAGAAAATCTTATTTTAATCATCAAGTAATTGACAATTAATGGTCAGTTTGGTATTGCTGTTTCAATTTGCCATTGCTATTTAAGAAATGTTGAACCCAATTTGCACAAAAAAGTTTTCAATTGTTTGGTGGGAAATAAAAAATTGCTATTATATAAAAAAACAGATGGTAATATTTTTGGTTAAAATTGTTGTTTGATGACCTGTTTGTTTTTATTTATTAAAATTTATTTACTTTTGATTTTTTTTTTAGTTTTACTCACTAACTTTTAACTTTAAATATTTTGATATTTTAATTTTTTAATTTTTTAGTTATTTATCCTTTTAATTTTTAATTTTACTTTTTTATTTCCTTTTTTTTAGAAAAATTCTCAATTTTAATTTGTTAGCCTTTTAGTTTTAATTTTATTTGTTATTCTTAATTTTATTTTTTATTTAATACATAAAATATACCATGTAAGCTCTAAAGTATTAGAATGACTTAAAGATGAAAATTTAAATATACACCATGCAAGTGTTGATGTAGCATTTTAGATGGATTAGAAAAGAAATGATGATGCGGCACTCTAAAATCTCGAGAAGCTTATGCGACACTCTAGAATAACTTTAAAAAGTTTTATATATATTGGTTTTATGCTGTGTTTGTTTGGAGCTTATTATAAGATACTTATCTTATTTGACAACTTATGTGAAAAAGATTGTTTGTTATCAGCTTATTATAAGACACTTATAAAATAATTTTCATAAGATGTCTTATTTGTAGTTATAAAAAATAAGTTGGGTTTAGGGTATATATATCTTATCTTATATCTTATCAGATAAAAAATAATTAAAAATAAAATTTTAAAAATAGAAAATATTAAAAATTAAAAATAAAAATAAAATATTAAATATTAAAAATTAAGATTAAAAATTAAAAAAATTAGAGATTAAAAAAATAAAATAAAAATTAAAAATTTAAAATTTAAAAACTAAAAATTAAAAAATTAAAAAAGCTAAAAATTTAAAATTCAAAATTCAAAAATTTAAAATTTTTAAGACAAAAATAAAAATTGATTAATATTTATATTTTATAATTTATTATTTAATTATAAAATTAAAATATCATGAGTCAAATTAATAACATTATTATCAAAGTAACTTATAACAGCATTTCAGCTAACAAACCAAAAAACCTTATTGTATCAGACACTTATTCACTTATTTCTTACAAGACATTTATCAGATAAGATATTTATCAGATTTTAAATTTCAGATAAGACTATTCTAAACAGGCTATTAGTAGTTATTAGCAAGTTAAATAATATTGTTAAAACAAGGAAAATGCTTTAACGGATTATGAGTTATGGTTCTTTTATGAATGCATCATGCATGTGATAATCATATATGAAATTCACACGTGATACATATAAATGTTGTATAATTAATAAATTCTCATTTTATCAATTGGGTGTTGATAAAAGTGATTTTTTGCTTAAATATTGTTAATATTATGTCTAAACTAAAATATGCATTATTTTTGTTTTGACTCATGCATTTTCCTTATTTTTCTTTCAACTCTATTACTCACAACTTGTGAAATTCGTACTGTACTTCTACTATACCTAGAAACTTATCTTGAATCGAAATCTTTTGAGATATATTTGCCAAAATACCATATTTTAATTCGAGTGTGCTTTTTGTTGTAAAGTTTCCCAAAATAAATAGATAAGCCATAGGCGCAAACAAGTAACAAATCCCATTGGGGACAAGGGTTAGGTAGGGGGTGTGGACTAAAAAAATGTTTATGAACTCATAACATTGCACACAAATGATTATGAGTTACAATTAGTTGTAAAAAATCCCATTATATAGTTGATGCTTGCATTTTGCACTTAAATTTTCAACCAACTAGAGATATATGATAATTCTTTTCTTGGTAGGATAAGGTTCGTTTTGATTATTTCATTTGAAAAATATAGTGCACCTGTTGGTGTATCAAGTTGATGTTTAACGAGCAATTTCGATGATATTAGAAAAAAAATATTGTGGTAATAATCTATATGTGCATAAAACTTTAGGGCCGAAAGGCAAATTCCATTTTTCACAGAGCTCCTTAACGATCGAGGGGCTATTTTCGGTACATAACCTCTCTCTCTCCCTCTCTGTCTCTCTCTCTTATCTGTCTGTCTAGATTGTTCGAGTCCTCCGAAAAACCGTGTAAATTCCTCTCTGCAATTCCACTCAATCCAATTTACACACATAGATATACACGTATATATACATACATATATATATATATTATTGCATGCATATATACATATATGTGATATTTCAAACGGTTGAGATGAACAATGATATATGTTTATAACCTGTTGTGCTGTTCTCTATATCAGAACCCTTCGGTTTCGGAAGCAAAAAAGTCGTTTTGGAATTTCTAGGGTTTCATTTTGATCATTATTTGTTTTTGTGGATTTAAGATGCTTCGGAAATTGATGTTAGATATTTGCAGATTGATTGATTAAATTTGGGATTCTAGAGCATTGGGGGAAATGGCGAAGGGGTCAGAATCGGGGGAGATAGTGGTGTCGTCGATTCGGGCCGGGATGAAGAGGGAGTTCGCGATGATGATGAAAACCCAGGCCGAGTGCGGCATTCCGGTTGGTCAGAGGAGGGTTACGAGGGCCCGAAACGGGCCTTTTAGCGATAGTAGTTTGAATAGTCCCGGAAGTGGTGGTAGGGGGAAGAGTTCCGAGGCGAAAAAGCGGAAAAATGAGGTTAAAAACGGGAAACTTGAGGAGAAATTTGATGAGGAGGTGTTGGAGGGTGAGGAAATGGAGAGGAAGGTTGGTGGGCAGCTGGAGAAAGCGGTGACGGTTAGCGTAGAGGAGGCAATGCCAGTGAATGAGAAGGATGGTTCGGCGAGCGGTTTGGTGGATGGTGATGAGGATAGAAAAGGGAATGTGGTGGAAATAGGAAAGGAAGAAGGGGTTAATGATAAAATAGATAGTGAGAGCAATTGTGCTGATGTTGCAAAGAATGAGATTGAATTGGATAGTAATGTAGGTAAAGAAATTGATGGCGAGGATGGTAGAGTAATTGAGAATTGTAAAGCTTTGAATGAGGAACTTAAAGAGGATATATTTGTGAGAATGGTGCACAAAGAATTGAGCGAGAGGTTGGATAAAAAAGAGATTGAATTTGATGTTAGTGGAGGAGGAAAGAGGGTTGAAACTGCGGTTACAGGTGATGAGGGAAATGGGGATAATGGGGTTTCGGAGAAGCCTTTGAGGCAGTATACTCGTAGGGCGGCTCTGAAGCAAAAGGACGAGGCTGTGGTGGCGTCAGGGACCGGAGATGTTAAGGCTGTTGAACCCGTAGACTGTGATGTTGGAAGTTCAGTCAAGGGTGTGGAACCTGTAGAAAGCGATGCTGGAAGTCCAATGGCTACCCCATTGAAGATGGAAATGAAGATGTCGAAAAAGGTTGAGTTGAAGAGGGTTCCGACCAGGTTAAAGGAGCTCTTGGAGACAGGTTTGCTGGAGGGTTTACCTGTTCGATATGTGCGTGGCGCCAAGGTATACTTAACAAAACTCTGTATGAAGGTCTGAGTAAAGTGAATCACTCGCTTAAATTGGTCTGACTAGCTTTTTGTCCTCTGTTAAAACGTTTTAGGGTAAAGGACGAACCGAAACTGGACTTAGGGGCATAATTAAGGGTACTGGAATTTTGTGCTGTTGTGGTGATTGCGATGGAACTAAAGTAAGATTCTATCCGTGGTTCTTTCTGCTATAAATCGGCAGGTTGCATATATACTTAAATGCATGGCTTTTGATGATACAGGTAATGACACCAAACCAATTTGAATTGCATGCGGGTAGTTCAAATAAACGCCCGCCAGAGTACTTATATTTGGAGAATGGTAACAGTCTCCGTGATGTACTTAATGTATGTAAAGATGCTCCTGCTGACTCATTGGAAGTGGCAATTCAAAATGCCATAGGTTGCTCAAATGCCAAAAAGCCCACTTATTGTTTGAATTGTAAAGGTACACTATTTTCCTTCTTTCTTATTTTAGATGTATTATTGGTTTCATAACATAAGTTTCTTTTTTTGAATTAATGTGTTCGGCACTTTGAAATTTCAGGTCTTATATCTGAAGCTGGCTCTGGAAAAAGTATGCTTCTCTGTGATTCTTGTGTGGTTTTGGAAGAGTCGCTACAGACTCCCAGTCAGATGAGTGATGACAGTGATAGGTATTCCTTGTTGAGTTTTTTCCTCTATGCAGAAATGTTTGTACTTTTTTTAATTTTAATTTTTTTTTAACTGTAGT
Source organism: Cordia subcordata (assembly GCA_028554755.1). NCBI lineage: Eukaryota > Viridiplantae > Streptophyta > Magnoliopsida > Boraginales > Cordiaceae > Cordia > Cordia subcordata. Next base: position 3,100,781 of record JAPTOF010000007.1, read on the forward strand.
TCTGTTTATGGCTCGCAAAGCAGTTAATTTTACTGTTTTATGTGTTTATGTTGTTACACTTGTGTCTGTGGATCTTGATGTTCATTTCTTTCTGCAAATATATTCACATGCAAGCATGTTAGAATTTAGGGTTGTGTACATATTTACTGCAGTTGTCCACACGTTTACAGAATCCCAATTCTTAGGCCTTGGAAAGTCAGCTCAAAGTTTAGAAAATGAATGTAAAGAAGACTAGAAGTTTGACAAAATATAAGCTTTCAGAATTATCTTGTATATACTTTTGAGTTTCTACGTTTTTGATATTACTATAACTATCAGGTTTTGTACTCATTTTGTCTTTCTTGATCAGTGGTATTCACTTTGATTTTATTTATGTTGTGGCTACTCAAGTATATAGATCAGATAGTACAGTTTAGTGATAGCAATAAATAGATTGTTGAGTTTGACCATGAAAGAATCTTGGTCGCCTACATGTTTATTTGGTTGTAGCAATTACCTTTGCTTGCAAATTCAAGCTCCTAACTATGGTCATCAACTCTTCTTTCAGTAGAGTGGGATGAAGATTTGTTTAATTTTATTTATGATGCCTGAGGCATCTACTATCTTGCCTGACCAGAGACTTCTCTATTCTCTTCTGCATTTACATTCATTTTCTGCCACTGGCCTCTAATTGGTCATTTCTCAATACCATTTCACAAATCTCTCTGCAATATCAGCCACTCTATCAACCTACTCGACTACTAATTCTATGCCTTTTTCTATCTCCTCAAATAGTGATATGATGTTCTGAGACTGTCCTTTGACTAAATTCTAGTTTAGGCACTAAAGGACTAAAGATTGTGAGTCTGTGTAATTTCGTTATCAATATAGCATAATGTTTGTCTCCCTGGTCTTTGGAAGAGTGGCGTTTATTGATTAACGGTACTAATTTTTCGATGAATTTAATCTTATAATGGGAATTAGCTTGGGGATTACTGGAGTAAGTCCTTTTTTTCCATTTTGTCATCTCTCTTTCCCCCTCCTTCTCTATACATTGATGTGTGTGTATGCATGCATGTCTACAATATACTTCTCTTTCTATATATACCCATCCATCCATCCATCAATCATGAAAGGCTGCTAGGTTTGGGTAAGTGCAGTGGAGTCAATGTGCAGGGTAAGATGGAATTGACTGCTCCATGTATTTAGAGAATGATGTTCTGCTTTGCTCCAATTCTCTAAGTCTTTGGCCAAACTAGACTTTGTGAAGAGTCACGTGGTTTTGTCATGATTAGTCATGACAGAATTGAAACTCAACATAGAATATCGATTAAGGGTTTGACAGTTGACGATGCCTTTAGTGTTATTCGGGAACATTGAGGATCACAACGAATCCACCATATTGCCCTGATTTGTTGATAGTTGCCTTGCAACCATTCGACTTATCCGAATGTCGGGAATTGTTGCTAGACAGTATTTTAGATTAGTATGGGGATCGTTCTTGTATTACCAACTTAATTTTGAACCTACAGAGTCACGCATAAGGTTAAGTGTTTTATTGAAGCATCGACCTACTACATTTAATTGAGAATTAAATGTGCTATTGTTTAATTATGAGTTAAATAAAGGAATTAATAATTAAGGCACTTTAATATTTAATTGAGAATTAAATATTTAACACTAATTATTAATTTATTGGTCATGAATTTAATTTCATCTATTTTCGGTTAGCACCGAACATGAGGTACGAATTGAATCATGGGCTAAATGGGTTGAGAATTACACAAGGATTTAATTCTAAAATGAGCCATGGATTTAAGAAGTTCAAGGCCTTAAGTTTAAATAGTTTAGGCTCAATAGGTTTGAAGACAAGGGCTTAGGCCTTAAGAAGGCCCAATCCACTTTTTCTAATTAATATAGAACTCTACTGTACATTCTTATTATTCCATTGGTTCTCAACAAAGAATACCTCTTTTAACCTAGAAAAAAGAAAACTCTAGCCTCTTTCCTAGCCTTTTGGCCACATACGAAGAGGGTAAGTTTGACATTACGCGAGGCAGATCACACAAAAACACAATTTTGCTTCAAGAATCTCGTAATTCTTATACCTTTCTTGAAAATTTTCATTGCAGAGCTTGATCCTCCAAGAGCCTTTCTCCAGAATTCTTTGCACAGGATCAGGCTGCAAAATTAGAAATTGAAGAAAAAGGCATAAAGATCACCTTGAATTTAGCAATTGCTTCTTGATAATCAGCTTTGTGGAAGCGTTGAACTCCTTTTGTTCGTATGCAGCCAAGTTGTTAAGGATGGAAGCTAGGGTTTTATTTTCTAGGTGGACATTTTTCTTAAATAAAGAACTAATAAGAAGATAACGAACAGTGAAGTTCTGTATGAATAAATAAATAAATAAAGAAATGAGTTGGGTCTTCTCAAGACCGAAACTCTTTTCCTTCCAACCCAATAGGCCTAAATTATTTAGGCTTAAAGGCCTTGGAAATTTTAAGTCCAAGACTTAATTTAGAATTTAATTCTCAAACCATTTAGCCCATGATTTAATTCATACCTCATGTCTGGTGCTAGCCGAAAATAGATGAACTTAAATTTGTGACCAATAAATTAATAACTAATGTTAAATATTTAATTCTCAATTAAATATTAGGATACCTTAATTATTAATTCTTTTATTTAATTCATAATTAAATAATGACACATTTAATTCTTAATTATATGTAATAGGTCAATCCTTCAACAAAACACTTGACCTTATGCGTGGCTCCATAGGTTCAAACCTAAGTCGGTAATAGAAGGACAATCCTCATGCTAATCACAGATACCATCTAAAAACGGTTCTTGATGTCCGGATAAGACGAATGGTTGCAAGGCAACCATCAATGTACCAGGGCACTATGGCGGATTCCCTGGGACCCTTGACATTTCGAAATAACCCTAAGCGCATGAATAACTATCAAACCCCTAATTAGCTACTCTATATCAACTTCCAATCTCGCCATGATTCATCACGACACAAGCTGGCATGACAAGTTGAGAAACTTGTTTTCTACTATATACACATGACAAATACAGATTAGGATCCTCTCCTATTACAGAACAAAATTGCAATATTGAAAGATTGTCTTAGACTTTCTCTAGTATTACAAAACAAAATTGGAATATTACAAGATTGCCTTTTCCTTGAGCTGAACCTTTGTAAGTTATGGTCAATGGACTAGATGAGCAATTGCATGTTATTTATTGTCTCCAGTTATTGGTTTTGTCTGATAGAACTTCACTCAGTTGTTAACTTTTCAAGTCTTTTTCCCTCTTCTTATCAGACTGATCTCGGACTAAACTTATATATAATGGAATGCTCTAACCTGTTATTTTGTATTTGAAGTCAATAATGGAGGATTTCTGACGACAATGTGTTGATTATTTATTTGTTTATTTATTTATTTGTTCTTTTTTGTCATGATTTCAGGCCATCAGTATGTGTTTCTGATACAAAGTCATCTGGACAAATGGCTTCAAGTATCCCTCGAGTTAGAGGCCAAGGGCGGTTGACTCGAAAGTGAGTAATTGTTTAGTAAATGGCTGTAAATCTAATATTAACTGTTTTTTTGGTTGGATGCAGGGACAGTCCTTAACATTGAACATGTTTTCATTAAAATATTAGATGCTGCCTCCTAAGTTATTTGTATTTTTCTTTTCCTCTACACTCTGCAGAGATCTGCGAATGCATAAATTAGTATTTGAAGAAGATGTTCTTCCTGATGGAACTGCGTTAGCCTACTATGCTCGTGGAGAGGTTAGTTGGATGTGGTGTCTTTTCCTAGATGCATAATTTATCTGGGGAATATATATGTTCTGATTGATTTGGTATGTAGCATGGTCAATAGCTTTGTTAGTTGTCAAAGAATCAATCCTAAATATATTTTAATGCATGTAATGTATCAAACCTGATTGAGATATGGTTTTTAATTCTTGACAGAAATTGCTAGAGGGTTACAAGAAAGGCTTTGGAATTTTCTGCTATTGTTGTGACAGTGAGGTACTTCAGTATTTGATTGTTTGATACTTACTGTGGGCTGTTGGTGATGTGTTGCTACTGCAATTTTCTCTCTTCTGGATTTATAACTTCTACTATTTGCTTTTGCTTGGATGTTGACCTGTTTCCTTTATTAACTCAGGTCAGCCCTTCACAATTTGAGGCGCATGCTGGTTGTGCTTCTCGCCGCAAACCGTGAGTGGTCCATTGAACTTTACTTACAAAATGTAGCATCACATGAAGATCCCATGTTTTTCAGATTGGAAGTGTGGAAAACAATAGACAAATAGTTCTCTAGCAGTTTTTGTGTAATTGGGTTTATAATCTTGTTGAACAAGAGAGATAAGTTTCGACAATCTTTTCTGCAGCTACCTGCATATATATACCTCCAATGGGGTTTCTCTTCATGAGTTGTCAATCAAACTTTCAAAAGAACGGAAGCTTTCGTCAGATGAAAATGATGATCTTTGCTCCATGTGTGCCGATGGAGGGGATCTCCTGTGCTGTGATAATTGCCCTAGAGCTTTTCACACTGGTGAGCATATTTGATTTTGTTATATTCTAACACATTTTGAGTAACTATTCTTAAAAGTCTTGAAGCATAAGAAGTGCACCCACAAGATCCAATTTTTGATTGCAGACTGTGTTTCTCTGCCCAGCCTCCCGCAAGGCACTTGGTACTGTAGATATTGCCAAAATATGTTCTTGAAAGAGAAATTTGTGGAGCGCAATGCAAATGCAATCGCTGCTGGAAGGGTTTCAGGGGTTGATCCTTTAGAACAAATAACAAGAAGGTGTATTCGCATTGTTGAGGCGTTTGATTCTGATGCTAGCTCATGTGTGTTGTGCAGGTCTGTCCTCCCTTTCCTCTTACTTTTTTCTCCAGTCATCTGAACTCATTTAATGAAATCAGTAATCTATTTAATCTATAATCTTGAAAAGTTAATGGGCAAATGACTTCAATGTCTAGGTCAATTAATTGATTATGGTTTAGTGTGCATTGAGATATAAAAATGGAAATGTCTGCTGTGGCTGCACCTTCATTGATGTTTTATTGCATCTGATTTATGTCTACTTTTTCCAAAATATAAGTGCCTAGAAGAGTTGCAATAATGGGATAAGAAATTATTTGAGCTTGCATATAAAATATTTGGTAAATGCAGGAGTCATGACTTCAGCAAATCTGGATTTGGGCCTCGCACGGTCATCATCTGTGATCAGGTATTGGAGATTCTTGGCTAACATTTTATTTCTTCTGATTTGTTTCGTCTGGGGACCTTTATGAATTTGTGAGACGATCCATGTTCATTTTGCAGTGTGAAAAAGAATACCATATAGGGTGTTTAAAAGACCATAACATGGGTGACTTAAAGGTGTGCATAATTTGTTATTGTTGTTAATTCTTCAATATTCACTTGTCTTGGGTGTATATTTGTATGACGATTCAAGTTTTTCCCTTGCATACTGCAGGAATTGCCCAAGGATAAATGGTTCTGCTGTGGGGGATGCAACAGGATTCATTGTTCTCTAGAAAAACTTGTAGCTGATGGAGAGATGAAGCTTCCAGAAGTTCTATTGGCTATGATAAAGAAGAAGCATGCAGGAAAAGGATCAGATGATAATCCTGATCTTGATATAAGATGGAGGCTATTTCGTGGAAAACTGGGTGATGAAGACTCCAGGAAGTGGCTTTCTGGTGCTGTTACTATATTCCATGTGAGTGCTTGTTGATTGTTATGTTTCCTGGGTAACTTACCCTCTGGTCCATGATTTTAGTTTTGCTCTGAGATTGCCTCAAATACAAAGAGATACGGCATGCTGTAGTTTGGAAACTGGGAGGTTCAGAGTATCACTAAGATAGAACTGCTAAGCGGGCTTCAATCTTTACCTTCTCCTGATCTTTGCATAGGCTATAGAGGTCACCCTATTTGGGCATGATGCTTAGTACATTGACCTCCCGTGGAATTGAAACTCAACCTTTTGGCTGTTGAAAATTCAAATAATAGAGGCAAACAATGTCATATAGACAATGGAGGAACTCGAACTTTTTAATGGAGTCCGTTTCTTGGTTTCGTTCTGCATCTGGTTTGTCCTACATTTCTGCTTTAGCCTGTGTGGTTCCTCCTCAGGTCAGAAAGGCACTCTATCCTGTTCTTCCACAAATGGTAAGTTCCCATCCACGCCATAAACGGATGCCCTACCTGATCCAATTCAAATCCAGAGAGGGGCCTATCCTTGCTGGCACCTATCCTTTCCTCTAGGTCTAAAAGCTCCGGAAGAGATCTGCTTCAATACAAAATCCCACATATTGAGCACAACAACAGGCTAGCCAAGGTGATTCATCATGCTTAAACAAGAGGCAGTTGTTCACTAGGGAGAGATTATAGATCATCAAAATTTATGCCTAGTGGAGTGAGAAGTGGGGTTCCTTCCCCATACGGAGTTTGGGACCGAGAGGAAATGATTTAGTGAACTGTTTCTTTAGACAACAACCTCTAGAGAATCAGTCTTAAAGTATGTACAATTTGTCAGCTTTCACCAATGTGTTTTGATGAACTAATAGAGAATATGTCACATGGAGAACCCTAGGAAAGCAAGTTTCCATGTGTTTAGCTAAGTTGTGTGATGGGGAGTTGGTCATTTGGTTGTTTATGAATGACAAATGTTGTTAGGTATTTTGCAGTAACAAACATAACAAGTCCTACAATCATTTCTGAACTTGGTAGGCCCTTCATTTCTGAACTTAGTAAGCCCTTGCTGCTGCTGATTGAGATATAAATCGATTTGTTATCAGTTCACCTTAAAAAGTTTTTCCATACAAGACTATCCCAAAAGAAAAAAGGTTATTTGTATAAAGTAATATGTACACAAAACCATTGTTTGGTTTGATGTCCTAGAGAAGTCTCTGAAAACCTCAAGATTATGTTCCTTTTTAACTAGTGGTAGTTGAGGAAAAATCTCCGTAGGACCTGATCCCGATCGAATTATTCTTCCTATGTTGCGAATATGACCCCATCTGTTCAAAATTTAGAACCGATTTAATTAATTTAGTGATTTGCATCTCCCAGAAACTGTAAAGACAAAGCATGATTGTTTTAGTTGTTTCTGTTGTACTTTGTTAGTCTCTCCTTCTATAGTTTTTATTGTTTGTGTCTTTAAGGTGATTTGTTGTTGTGCATGGTCCCAATAAGTTTCCATCTCATATTGCATACAGGAACAATTTGATCCAATTGCTGATGCAAACACTAGCCGCCTTGATCTCATTCCTCTCATGGTATTTGGGTAGGCCATTATTTCAGCACAGATACTTCCTATCATTTGGTTTTTCCATCTTTGGTGTTATGTGCACTTTCTTAAGCTACTTTCTCAATGGTGATTCTACAGAAGAAACTTTAAAGATCAGGACTTAGGTGGGATGTATACTGCTATACTTACCATCAAGTGAGTGCCATATTCTGGTATAGTTGAATGGCGAAATATTTTCAGATTAGTCTGTATTGTGATGCATCTCTGTTTCTGCAGCTCCTTGGTGGTGTCCGCTGGGATCATCCGTATATTTGGAGAGGATGTTGCAGAACTTCCTCTGGTTGCTACAAGCAGTGATTTTCAAGGACAGGTGAGCTTGCTGAGCTGCTATGATGATGTCACTGTTCATATCATGTCACCTCCTTCCACTCCCTAGCTCCCTTCACCTTCTACGCTTTTCTATATGTAGTGTAAGGTTGCCATAGTTTTTCAATTACTAAATGTCTTATAACAGGGATATTTTCAATCTTTATTTTCGTGTATTGAGAATATGCTGGGAACTTTAAACGTGAGGGAATTGGTGCTTCCGTCTGCTAAAGAAGCAGAAGCCATATGGATAAACAGATTTGGTTTCGAAAAGCTTACTGAAGAGCAGGTGGGTGAATTTGGCTTATTCATGTATGGTTCCATATCTTAGTTTTTCGAGGCACTCTATTTCTAGAATAACTTCACTTTAAATATCTCCCTTGCAGCTGACGGAGTATCGAAAAGACTACCAAATGATGATATTTCAAGGAACATCAGTGCTGCACAAGTCAGTTCATAAGTCTTGAAATGCTTCTGTTGAACTGAGGACGGTTGCATTTGATAAATACCAATGTACAGAATTCGATCTTAGTTTACTTTTTTTTTGGGTTCATGTACAGATAGTATAGTGGGATTACTTCGACAGAGATGGTGGAACATCGTTTTGTAGCAGGACAGAGTTATAGTTTCTTTTTATTTTATTTTATTTGGTCAGAGACCACAGTTATAGTTAGAGATGGAAATCTTAGTTCATTGGTAGACATCAGTAGCCAATAGCTGCAATTGTTTTGAAACGTTTCTAGAGCTCAGAAGTAGTCTCATATATACATACATATGTAGAACTGATCCTTTCTGTTATCTTCTGTAAGAAAAGATGACTGATTTTGTTGCCCAACAGTTTCTCTTTGCAAAACTTCAAAAAGTTTGGCTTTCTGTATAGTTTACAGCATCCAATGTTTTACCCAGAGTACGAAGACTCTGGGTGTTTTTAACAATGACTAAAGTGTCATAAAATAACTACAAAATATAGTATATGAAGAAAGTGGAGAGAAAATAACTATATTGCTTCTATGAAAAATTACATGTTACAAATGGTAAGGGTGGTTGCCTATTTATAGAATTTCTTAAGCTCTTGGCTGCACAGGTGATGATATCATTAAAAGGATAATGAATGATCATTGGAAGGATAATGATTATCTTTGCACGCCTTTTTATATTACGACTTGACTTTTACTTGTCTTCAAACTTGGTGACGTTCACTAAATAATAATATTTTTATAATATAAAGAAAGATATTTGGTTAATAAATGTGGTTTTTTTTTTTTAATGTTTTTAAGAGTTGAGAAAGTTGTGTACTTAATTAAATTTGATTGCTTATAAGTAGGTAAACAATGACAGGAGCAATGTCAATTTTTTCTTTCTCTTAAATTAATTTTACCTGTTTTTAAGTAGAATTTACAAAATAAAACTTTTATTTTTATTTTTTTACTTCAAAGTTCGCTTGACTTGTCTGTAAATAAAGCCAAACACCCTCTAAACTATTGCACTATAAAGGCAGTTTTCTCCTTATATTGTAGGAAAATCCTTCTACTAGCAATTGATTCTTTGGTCTGGTGGTTTTCAAGTGATCAAACCATTATCATATATACACATATATACATTAAGATTTTATAATGTATAGATTTTATACAAAGTTCGAATTAATCAAGTAAAATAATCTAGCTAAATGGATCAAGACCTAATAGTACCTTTTCATTTTTGGATGTTTAAACAATAAAAGTATTGAAGTTAATACTCTTGTCTAATTGGTCTTATTGTTGTTCTTTAGAGCATGGTGTAATTCCAATCTTTCTCAGCTTGAAAAATTGAAAAAAAAAAAAAAAAGAGGTTTGGTGAAATTATTCCAAAATATATGCGACAATGTTATTACTTTTTACACTTATTGTCCTTTGTCTTTGTCATTTATAACAGTCTTTTTTCGTATATTTCATTTGTCACAAATATTGTCTCATAATTAATGTATTGTCGTTAGTCAAAATTTTACTTTTTAGTTAAATGAGGCACATGAGGAAAGCAAATTTACTTTTTTCCCAAGGTTGAAATTATGCATCTCACGGGAGGTTTAACATGGCTTTTCAACAAGAAAATTAAATTGACATGACACATAGTTATAGTTATAAGACTAATTTATCACGAATGAAAGATTAAGGATAAAATTGTTGTAAATAATAAAAATAGGGAACAATTAATATAATTTTCCCTACCATCTTTTTTTCTTTCTTTTCTATGTTTATCAATTTCCAGTGAAAATCTTTTCAAAATTTGAAAAAAAAGAAGTCAAAGACCGTTGCCATATTTTCTTGAATCCAAAAAAAAAAAAAAAAAAAATGTTCCACCTATAAATACCCCTTCAAAACCATCCTTTTCCCTCCCACACTTTTTGTGATTTTCTTTCTCTTCTCTTCGCAGACAAAACCCTTGCATTTTTTTTTCATTTTTTCAACTGAAAATTTTAAAAGAAGGAAAAAAAAAATATGGGTCAGATTCAATACTCCGACAAATACTTCGATGACACTTACGAGTACAGGTACATTTAATGTATCTTTTTATTCATTATTTTCATTGAAAAATAATTTTGAATTTTGTTGTTTTGATGGATATATTTAGGCATGTGATTCTTCCTTCCGATGTCGCCAAACTGCTTCCGAAGAATCGTCTTCTCTCTGAAGTATGTCACAATTTTTTTTTTGCTAATTATTATTATTTTTTTTTGGTAATTTTTTCATTAATTTTTTTTTTCATTTGCGTATTAAATTTTATCATCGGTCCGTTTACTGGAAAAAAAAGAAGTTGATTGTTTTTCGTTTCTGAAAATCGGTAAGCTAATCGGAATTAAAAATTTATTGTATTAATGATGTAGGGAGTTAAATGATTATATTTCTTGAGGGATTTAATTTTCTGTCAGCAAAATTTTACTCAGGTTTTCAAAATTTTTGTGATTTTCTTTGTTCAAATTGGAAGAAATGTAATGAGAAAGGGACTACTGTTGTGTGGATGTTGTAACATTGGTAACTAATTTGTTGAAAATCCTAGAAAAACTTAGGGATTAATCATGAAACTTGTAATTATTTAATTGCATGTCATGTACAATTTTTTAGTTGCTGCACCTTTGTAACTTTCTTTTCCTTTGTGTAGTTTGTAGTTAATCAAAAATGTACAAATACGATATTTGCGAAATATTTGTTGCTATGTGCTTCATTCTTGTCATAATTGACACAGACTTGGTGATTTCATGTTATATTATATATGGATCTGAATCTGAATTTCTTGTAATTTCTGTGCTTTGTTATTGCAAGAGCGAATGGCGTGCAATGGGGGTCCAGCAGAGCCGAGGGTGGGTCCACTATGCGATTCACTGTCCAGAGCCACACATCATGCTCTTCAGGAGGCCATTGAACTACCAGCAGCAGCAGGGGAACCAAGCATAGTAGAACATGCTTGCTAAGTGAACTTTTCTTGCTAACAAACACCTTGCTGTCATTTCTGCTTGAAATGAGACCCATTCTGTGGTGTCTTATTATGTTGTTTTAGTTCTCTGGTGATGTTTGCTTATTGTTAAACCTATAAAAGGTAGATTCAGGTTGTTGAGAAGCTTTAGTGAGAATAGATGTTACTCTTATGCGATGTGTATTTTCTAGATATTTAAATGCCATCTGAATTCTTCATACCTGCTGTATTCACTGTTAAAATCACTGCACGTGTGGATGGTATAGGCAATATCTTTCATTCGCTTTCTTGTGATGACATGATTCTGGATACAATTAAGAAAGATTTTTCCTTTTTGAGAAATATCATCACGTTCTGCTAGCCTAATAAGTCTGTTGGTTGTGCGTCTAATGCTTCATCGAGTTATACAAGCATTGTAGATCTGTTGGTTGTCTGTGTGATGCTAAGATGATGGTCCTGTTTATCTCCGTTTTCCTACTAATGGAAAGTCGTTATTGCATGAGCTATGCATAGTATTGTGGTATCTTGGGAAGCCTTTGCAAGGTGTTGAATTTATTATTGGTTCTAAAACTGAATGTAATGCTTTGTTTTAGAGGTTGGAAATGGCCGCTAAAGGCTTGATAGAAGTATGGTTGGCATTGCATATTATTGCAGCTTGATCGTTTACATGGTTTTCTGGGTTCACAATTAAGATCAACTTTTGCTTCGAACTGATTGTATTTCGATCTCTTCTGTTTCAGTGGCTAATCTTCTGTGTCACACTAACATTCTCCTGTGAATTTTTTCCCATTTTCATTTCCATTTTAATATCTTAGATTTGGCTAAATACTTAAGTGGTTGTGAGTGCCATGCAAATCTATTGCAGATTGCAGCTTGGTTTCTTTCTGGTATTGGTTCCATGGAGGTTGTTAGCATGTTCATACTACATTGTGCAATACCTGTATGTACAGGAGACTGGTTTCTTGGTTGGCTAGATTATAGTTGTTAAATGGACAATTCTACCATTGGCCCAACGACACTCCGGCCCTGACCCGTTAGTGGCTCAGATGCATGTGAGACACGCTTGTTTGTGCGAGGACTAGACCGATGGTAGAATTTCCGTGTTCAAAGGAGGAAGGGCTTTTTAAATTGCTTTTTGATGTGACTTGATCTGGCATTGGATCAGTCGATGGCTATGTCGACCATAAGGCGCATCTAGTTTACAACACATCTAATGTAAAGAGGTCGCCTGTAGACCCAAGTGTGTAGTATATCCTTAACAACTTGAACCTTGTCTTCATGCCTCAGTGTGGTTAGACTCCTTATCCACTTAGACTAAACTTACTCATCGGCCTATATTTTGCTTTAACATCCCATATTGCGATAATTTATCACAACTATGCTAAAATCTTTCCTACTTACCACTAATGTTAGTGTTGGTGTGTTATTGTTCAGCATCTTTTGGGTACTCCAATGTTTACTTGACTCTTCTTTGTCTTTTTTGGTTCATATAGATCTTGATCGAACTTCTTATTCATCAGTGATTTGAGCATTGAAGTGTTAGTCGGGTATTACAATGATGTCCCTAAATTGACCCTTGACCTCCTATTTGTCCTGGTAGATTTGTGTGTGCGGGTTGGGTTTATGCAAATGGAATCTACCAAATAAACATCCTTATATCACTTTTAAATTTCAATAACAAAAAACAATAGATGTTATTTCCAATATCAAAAATTTTTTAACGAACAAATTTTTAACTTCTCTTTTGAAGTTTGAACAGTGGAATGGTGATCACGGTTACATCACTCGATGACATCAATATTTTTGAAAGAATCGTTTGAAAATGTACAATTATAGATCTTATTAAGACTGAGAATCACAAAATTACTTTCTCTTTTGTTGAAATATCTTTAAATATTAGGTTTTAGTGAGTGGTTAGTTTCAATTTTTTTTAATCCTAAAAACCAAATAATAATGGTAATGCTTGTCTTGAGCTCGATCTATTAAAAGTTAAGTACCTAAAGTGTTCGTTTGAATCCATTTTTTCTTTTTAAAAAATTACCTTTTGCTTATATTCTCATAAGAATTTGGATTGAATTTTTTTTTAAAAAAAAGTACAAGTACGCAAAAACTACATGGTGTTTTTTAAAAGTCAAAATTTTTTATCTTATAAAAAGTATTTCTTTTCTAACAAATTTGTTGCTTTTGAAACCCATAATTTATACTAAAAATAATTAAAAAATTCAAATAAACATTAAAAGGTTTTTATTTTTTGGAATTATTAAAAAGTAATGGTAAAATCTAGCCTTGTTTTTGTCATTAACTTCACATGTAATAAAGTCAAAGCTAAAAAAAATGGCTATTAGCTGAAATTGAGGGCTTATTTAGGTTGGACTTTTTAAAAACAGAAATCCTTTTCTTGTGAAAAAAAAATATTTTTTTGGCAACAATTATTTAGTTTTACACATTAAAAATTTAAAATTCAGAATAAAATTAAAAAAAAATCAATTTTTTTCTAAAAATTATTAAAAAAATATTTATAAAAAAAAAACCAATTCAAACCAGTCTTGAATACAAAACCGTGTTACGCTTTCTCTTTTGGGCATAAATCGTGCGGGGCCCCAACCGTTCAGAGTCATAAGACTAGGAAGCCAAAATGGCACCACGACGTTAGTTGATACTCAAAGTCGTGTAACGCTGCGAAGAGTTTCCACAGCTTTGCCCGGGTTCAGTTAACGATCTGCATACCATTTTACAACAACAATCTGCATCGATTTCATATTGATATTTTCCAGGTAAATTTAATTCTTATTTCTTGAAATTGCATAATTTTGTTGAATGTTTATAAAATTGTTGCTAAAGAAGGAAAAAAGAAAGAAATTATCAATGTTTCTTAAGCTAGGTTTTGTAGCTGAGTCAATAACTGATGTTGACTTCGAGCTCGTTATCAACTTTTATCAAAAGTATTTTTTTTTATCCTAAAACTTTTGAAAAGAAATGCTTTTTTTTTTTTTTTTTAACTGAAAGTTTTGACTTCTAAAAAAAACTCCCAACGTGTGGTTTTTTAGAGTTTCAACATTTTTTTGAAATCTCATTCAAATACTTATTGTGGAAAAAGATATGCTTTTTTTTCAGAAAAAATTACTTTTCTATGAAAAAAGCCAATCTAAACAAGCTCTGCATGTCTTTCCGGTGATTGGTTGTGGTGCTGTTAATTATTCACACTTCAAAAGTTTGAAGGTATCAAGTGGAAAAGAAATCTTTTTTTGTTGAAATTGCTCGTTAAATCTTGTAATAATTAATAAAACAGTATATTTTATAAGGATGTAGCTGCAATTTTGGGAAAACATGGGATAGTTGCGGTTTGCCCAAGTTTCAAGTGCTTAATTTGGAGTGTGATACACAGGATAGAACTATACAGATGTATTGTATTCCAATTGTGGAAGATTTCTTTTGTGGTTGAGGAGTAAAAGACATAATTGTGGCACTTTTAGTTTTGTTTGCGCGATTTTGATGAGGTTGTTTGCGCCATTTTGATGAGGCGTTTAGGTGTTTGTAGTTCAATAATTCTACAGTTAGTTGTGGTGCTTGTTTTGTTGCTATTCTTTAGTTTTGTTTCAATTGTTCTCGGCGAGGCATTGAGGTGTTTGTAGTTGAATAATGATACAGTTGGTTGTGGTGCTTGGTTTTGTTGCTGTTGCAACTGCATGTATCAGAATTGCGTTGTGCATTCATGGTCTCAAATTGTAAGTTTTTGTGACTGAGCATGGTATTTTGTTGGTAACATGAGTCGATGGTCATAGATTCTTTGGCGTACATTTCAAGAGATAATCGGATAACACAGGGAATTCTTGTTATCACATCTTTTTAGATATTTCATGTTGTCGAAAAAGATTCGTGTCAAATTGACAATCTTAACATAGGGATCTGAGTGAGGCTAAATTTTGTTCCAAACAGAGGACACCTTAGTGCCTCTACCTTTTCCACTGTTGTGAATGAATTTTGGACACCTTTGTGATTCATATGCATTTTATTTGCTAGTATCAATTCACAAGAATGAAATATTATATTGAAGTTTGATATTCACTTGAGGCTTCTAACCACCCCGTGGAGTGTGAATTATTGACCGCTAAGATGTTATATCTTTACAGAGATTCTGTAAAGACTTCACAATCATGTATTTCCACCCAATATCTATGTTTGTCTATGATGATGCATCATTGTATTAAACTAAAGTGGTGAGATGGCCAACTGTCTTGAAAGGCAGAACTTTTATTGATCCCCCGTAACTAGTTTGCCAAACTTTTGATTCAGATTAAGTTTGAGAACCACTGAAACTGATATATGGTTGTTGCCTATTGATTATTTCTTTTTTCATCTCATTTTTCTTTGTAAGTAGCATCTGTGATACAACAGTTTCACGTATTGATAATAATATATGTCTAACCATCTATCCATGCAGTAAACAATTTCACTGCTGGTGCAGTACTTTAGCCATTGTTCATTACTTCTCAAATAAATTTTCGCCCTCTGTTCTGTTCTTTGTAATTCTTGTTCTTCCATAACATTTCCCCTTCTTTTGTGGGAGTTGGAGAATGGAACTTCACTCAGATCAAGTATCAGAACAGTTGATTTCATGCCTTGCACCATAGATATAAATATTCATTATAATATCCCTACTTTCATTTCCCATCATATAATTGTAATGATGCAACGGATCATGAACTTGTTCCTTAAATCAGAGAGGCATCACATTTAATCACTTTATGCTGTTGATATGGATCCCTGAGCTATTAATTCTTCTTTTTAACTGACTTAGAGTCTGAAAACATACAATTCCAGTTTCTTCTATGAAAGAAGGACTGCATATTTTGACGTTAAAGGGGGAAAGTGCCTGCTTAACATCCAAATGTTTTGTTAGAACCGTTATAAGTCGATGGGTCGGTAACAGTTTGTGCTATGTCCATTATGTTTCTGAACAATAAACTTCTTGGATGAAACTATATTAGACATTCATACACTTGCTGATCTAAAGTGCCTAAATTTAAATGTTAGTTCTGATGCATTATTTTTATCTTTTCACCTGTTTGCTTTTCCATTGTTTTCCAGATCATCTATTGGTCTATAATAACAATCCCAGATGTCACGAAAACGTAATGCTATCGTTGCCACAGGCTTACTAGCATTTGCTGGTGCAGGTTTAGCATTTCCATTTTACATGGCGTAAGTAAATTTATTTGCTAATTGACAGTACGACACAATTTTTAGTCGCGAATTATTTCTTCAGTGTAGATTATCTAACTGCGTGACAAATCTCAGATCCAGGTCATCAAAGATGAACCCCGTAATTGATTCATCAAAGCCTTTACCACCTCAGGCAACTTTCCGGGGGCCTTACATCAATACTGGTTCACGTGATATTGGACCTGATCATCGAACTTACCCAAAGAAATAATTCTCCATATAGCTCTTGAAGTATCCCACAAATGCCATTTCTTGACACCTTACTTTATGCATCTACAGCGAGCAGAGAAGTTCTCGCGTTGCTGGATTAGATTTTCGGGGATGTACATGGATTACCTGGCATGAACGAAATAACCCTGATATTATGAATTTTTGAATTTTGTTATTTTACTTCTTATCAACAGCTTATATGGTAGTGAAATCTGGAGGTGGAGATGAAGACCGGGCAATTTACATAATGCAGTATGCTTTTGGTGATGTGTATAATACTTGATGAATGTAACTCTGTACTGCATAGTACTGCATATGTTTTTCTTTCGTAACAGGTCCATTGGGCTCTGGGAACCAAGAGAATTAATGTTATGATATTAGGATCGGAACTCAATAACTGTAAATTATTTTACAATTATTATGAAGTGATGTCCACATTTACAACATTTGGGTTTTACTCGTCTCCCTTGGGGACCAGGGAGGGTGATTGAATTTACAATGATTGTTTGATCAATAGAAATAAAATGATGATGATAATGATAATTGTGAATAAGAAAATAATTTGTTCGAGCGTTTATAATGATCATCTTCGTACTATTGGATCATAGAATCAATAGTTAAGAAACTTTATTTCCTAGAGTTAAAAAAATTATCAAATTCAATCACGTCATTTGTATGTCTTATCGGCAAGAATTTACTTGAGTTTTCTTTACCTACATTGCTAGATTGTGAAAAGATTTAGCTGACATTAATACTTAATGACAAAGGGTACAGGGCAAATTAGCACATGCACGTTTGAACCTTAGTTTTGACTAACTCATTGTATGCGTTGAGATGTTTTTGTATTCGGAGTTTGGCTTACTAGAATAAATTTCTAAGATTCTATTTATAAGGTGTTCCTCGTTGTAAAAAAAATAGATGAACAAAAAACCAAAATGGAAGTTAAAAAAGACAGTCAAGACTAATTCCTATTCAGTTGAGGTTGATGAAGAAAAAAAATTCTCCCGACAAATGAGTTTTCCGGTTTTGGAAGAACGGATCGCACGTGTTTACTCTAGCGGGTAAACTTCCGTTGGTAGTTAGCTTTGATTTTACGACCGTTACTTTTCCTCACTTCACATTCCAATCTTACACACAAAAAAACAAAAGTAGCACACACTTCACTTTCTCTAGCCCTCAAAGATCTTTCCACAAACAAAGAAAAAGCAAAAATCCATATTCGCATTACGTGTCTTGCACGCAAGAAAAAGCCTTAATTTACACTCCTCTTCATGATTTTGGTTTACGATTAAGTATAACAATTCACCATCGTTAAATCTCTCTTTGTTGTCCCAGGTCTCATCTCTACATAACAATTCACCATCGTTAAATCTCTCTTTGTTGTCCCAGGTCTCATCTCTACAACTCAAAAGATTGCTTGATACTTAAATGTAGGTATCAGTACTACATTTACATTAGTGTAATTGAACTACACAAATGGCTTCTTCTACTTCACTTGTAGTCTCTACACTAGCTCCTAAATCTGTTCCAACACAAAGCATCATCCCTACCATCACAAGCAGGTTCAAATTTCACCCTCAACATTTTTCTAGAAGAAAAGTTGTTGTACCACCTCTACATGTAGCGGCACCACCAAATACACCTACAACTTACCAAGATCAAGAACATGATAATGATCCAATAACAAGATCAAATGAGACTACTGAGAATGATAAATTCTCATGGAGGGACCATTGGTATCCAGTCTCACTCGTAGAAGACCTTGATAAGAAACTTCCCACTCCGTTCCAGCTCCTGAACCTTGATCTTGTCCTTTGGTTTGATAATTCCACCTCCCAATGGGTTGCTTTCCATGACAAATGCCCTCACCGCCTTGCCCCTTTATCTGTAAGTTTCAAGTGTGATTGATTCTTGTTCGTGGCAAAGTTGATAGCAAGTGTGTATGTGTAAGGGCTCGTCTGGATTGGCTTTTCCTAAAAATACTTTTTTCTAACAACTACTGAAAAAAGTGATTTTTGGAGAAACTAAAAATTTCTGGCTTATGAAAAAAGCTGTGTTTGAGCATGTCCACTTTTTTGAAAGTCAACGCAAATAGTTATTGCAAAAGGAACGTACTTTTTTAGAAGAAAGTGCTTTTTTTCCTGAAGAAAGCCAACCCGAACAAGCCCTTATTCATTGGCATTGAATCAATTAGTTTAATTATGTGAAGTGGGAAAATTGCTTCTCCTCATTCCCTTAGTTCAAATGGGAAATCTTAGTAGAGTTCAATGCTAGACTGTTGATCATTGAGTTCCCTTAGAGTCCTAGCATAATTCTGTTTCATCATTCCAGTTACCGAATTTAGATTTGTCTTAGTTTTATTATTAGTTAATTTTTTGTTTTCATTGTAGGAAGGGAGGATAGATGAAAATGGACACTTTCAGTGTTCCTATCATGGCTGGTCGTTTAATGGTTTTGGATCTTGTGCTGTGATACCTCAGGCCTCGTCTGAGAGGCCCGAGGTTCGAGCTCTTAAGTCTCCAAGAGCCTGTGCTACGAGGTTTCCTACTATGGTTTCTCAAGGACTACTCTTTGTTTGGCCTGATGAGAATGGGTGGGAATGTGCTTTTGCCACCAAGCCCCCTATGTAAATAAGATCCTTCTTTTAATCTTTTAACAGCCTGTATATTATAATCGTGATATGCTTATTGAGATAACAATCTAGCACTGCAAGCACGGCGATACGGAATGATGATCCACTCGTTAAGCTATATGGATAGTGTTTGGAATGGTTAAATAAGTGCATTAGTTTTAACATGAGCACCCTTTTCCAATATCTTATTCTATTTGTCGATTGACTAGGTTGCCTGAAGACTTTGATAAGCCTGAATTTGCAACTGTAACAATTCAGCGTGATTTATTCTATGGCTATGACACTCTGATGGAGAATGTCTCTGATCCTTCCCACATTGATTTTGCGCATCACAAGGTAATTGATTTGTAAATCTGAATAATTGACTTCTAAATATGATAGCCATTTCGTTTAGGATCTTTCCAGTTCTCGCTCTTTTAGTAGTGCAACTCAAAGAATATCATTCTGTGAATTAGCAGAAAGTATTTCCTGTTTTCATGCCCAAACGGCTTTATTGAAGTTCTGTCACTTGACTGGTGGTGAAGATGAATTCTGTTGATCATGAGGAATTAAAATAGCATACATCAAATAACAGTGAGGGGATCAACTCTAAAATCCTGCATTTCTTAGCTAGATATATAGGCCTCTATTTATTTCGATTTAAGAAAGATGTTTTTTCTTTGGCACAATCAAATGCTGTGCTAGAGAGTACTTCCCCCAAGACTTTTGTCTCTTTCTCACTCGGCTGTTCAACAGAGTGACAAAAAATTACAGGCCACGTTGAACTATATGTTCAAGAGTAGAACAGATAGATTAAGTTGGTAGGAGAAGTTTGGAGTTCTAAAATAATTGTATAACCTTGTCCTTTTTCGTTTTAAGAGATTTCCTGTTACTGAGCTCATACTAAGAGTTCTTTTGGTAGTACAACTGCCAACATCTGGAACACGGAAAAGGAAAAGATTGAGAATTACTGTGGTGGTCAAGTCTATTGAAGTTACTTCGCACATTTCTGTAGTCTTTCATGCTTTTGTGCATACTTCATTAGAAATTTATGGCTAACATAGTTGAAAAGTAGTGGATGCTATTTCCTCCCATTCAATTGCTTGAGCTTAAATGACATGCCTGTGCTTACTTGTCAGGCATTACTTCCTCCTATTGTTTCTAATACGCAATCCTTTTTCAGGTTACTGGAAGAAGAGATAGAGCCAAGCCCTTGCCATTCAAGGTGGAGTCCTCTGGACCTTGGGGTTTTGCTGGTACAAATGGTGACAATCCAAAGATCAGTTTGAAGTTTGTTGCACCTTGTTACTATATGAATAAGTGAGTACGTACATAATCTCATATCAGTATTTGCATTGGCTATTTCCAACCAAAAGGGTCAGGATCACAGTTTTCCAGTAGATTAGTTCAGTGCCTTCCATTGCTAGAAACTCTTGTTTGGAATTATGAAGCAAAAAAGTCGTCAGTGTTCTTGTTAAGAAGATTGTAGAAAGGCCCCAAGAATTCTGTAGAGTCCTGATTGGCTTCAGTATGTCTAAATGGCATTCATCATACCCTTGGATTTGATACAATTAGGTAGAAATATATCATTCTCCTGCGTTAACAGGAAAACTCAGTCCTTTAGGTTAGCAAAATAAATGAGTTGTTAAAATCTGGCACTAAGAAATTGTTTTCTACGCATGTTTTATGTGTCTCTAGTTGGTTGTGCTTCTTTGAGTGTTAAATGCAGAACCTGTGTCCTAAATGTGTTCGGCACTTGTTTCTTAGAGTAGAGATTGATACCAAGCTCCCAGTCGTGGGTGATCAGAAATGGGTGATATGGATTTGCTCCTTCAATGTTCCCATGGCACCGGGAAAGACTCGCTCAATCGTCTGCAGTGCCCGAAATTTCTTCCAATTTACAGTGCCTGGACATGCTTGGTGGCAGGTAATGATGTTTTCCTTTTATCAACCTATACAACTGTAACAATGCCATAGGCGTAAATTTACTATTCTCACATCTTTCGTTTCTCCTTATCATTTTATTGTTTCAAAAGGACTACTTTACATCATTATTATATCATTTTAGCTCCTGCTAGTGTCTTGGGCACATTCTTATGGTTCTATCCAAGACTTGGATTACTTATTGCTGAAGAAGCTAGCAAGCTTTTGCTTGATGTATTCACATAGGCTCAAATTCACGCTCAACTTTTCCTATACGTGACTTCAGGGTGTATGCATTAATTCGAATAGTTAATCTTATCACTGAGTTACTGGCAGTTTTTTAGAAAATGGTAGCAAACATTGTTCTTTAGAGCAGTCAATTCTCTTGATTCAACTGGTGTTTTGAATTGGTAGCGCTTAATAAGAAAATCTCCAGGTACGTCAACTTTCATGCGGACACAAAAAATAGTAGCAGGTATTTTCTGACATGTGTGCTAAATGGCCTGAAAACTTCCTTTGACTAGTGAATTTTGTAATTTGTAGGGTATATCAAAAAGGTTAACCTTTTACCTTGTGGCTGAAAGAGTCAGCTTGAATATTTCTGCTAAAGGAATCTGGATTTTACAAATCTTAGACACCTTTGTATGAAGCAGATAGGCTTGCTTTATAGTTGATGTGCTGGCAACAGGTAGTTCCTAGATGGCACGAACATTGGACATCGAACAAGGTTTACGATGGAGACATGATTGTGCTTCAGGGTCAAGAAAAGATCTTCCTCTCAAAATTGAAGGAAAATTGTTCTGATGTCAATAAGCAGTACACAAAACTCACATTCACACCCACACAGGCTGACCGTTTTGTCTTGGCCTTTCGGAATTGGCTGAGCCGGCATGGCAACAGCCAACCTGAGTGGTTTGGTGTCACTGACAGACAACCATTGCCATCAACCGTCTTATCCAAGCGCCAGGTATGAGAAATAACATTCACATGGCTTATTAGCATCCGATATTCCAATATGGCTGTATGATTGCTTCTTAATGACCAACCAAACATACAAGATCAGTTCATACCAGAGGAGCTATGTTAAGAACTGAAGTCAATATCTGAATAGGGCATCTGCCAAACTCTCTGATGATACAGAGCCTAAAAAAGCTTAAAAAATGAGCACTTGTTGGTTAAGAATGTGAAAATAAATTCTGTTTCAGCATAGAACATAGGTCAATATTTTTCTGATTTTCCTCAATATTTTTCTGATTTTCCTATTTTCCCTTCACCTGCATTTGTTTTCTTTTTTCTTTTTCCTGTCTGAGTTCAAAGAGATATATGTTATCAGTTGAGCGAGGATGCTTATTCAAAAAATGAAAACCAGTTATTTCACTTTGCTATAATTGATGTTCAAACTATATCTATCTTTTCATGTTCTGGAGCTGATTACTATCAACCATATATGTGTTCATTCTGACCTGTTTTTGAGGGGTTCCACATCTTCTTTTCCCTTCTAAATCTGCTTTTTGATGCACCTCAGATGTTGGATAGATTTGAGCAGCACACAGTACACTGTTCGTCTTGTAAAAAGGCTTACGCGACATTCCAGACATGGCGAAGGTTTCTCAAGGCTGCATTCTTCGTCTGCTCTGCCTCGGCCAGCATACCTCCAGACATCAAACTGAGAGTTTTGCTGGGAGGGCTTGCGATTATAAGTGCAGGCTTGGCTTATGCCCTGCATGAACTTGAAAAGAACTTTGTGTTTGTTGATTATGTACATGCTGATATTGATTAAAATGAAGTGAAGAGCCATGAAGGCTTTACTTGTAACAACATTTGAAGATACCTTAGCGACTAGTAATTCTTTGTACAGGAGGCCAAATGTGTTTGTCGATCTAGCATATATTGTTCAGTTTTCCCCGACATTAGGCATATCTTTTCTTTTCATGGTAAATACAAGTTACACACATCTATTCTTCTATAAATCTTCTATAATAAATATATTAAAGTTAAAAAATGTTTTCAGAAATTGACACGTTAGCTTGCTGAGTAGATGAGAGCTTGACACATCATCATAAATATATTCAATGAAGCAAATTTTTTTAATTAATTTTTTTAGCTTTTTTATACTAACTCATAAAGATAAATTTTTTTTTTGATTTTGCAACTCATAATGTATTTTATTGATTTTTGCAAACCATGAATGCAATATTAGGTACTATATATATACATACAAATACAATATCAAATACTGTTACATGCATGAATATAATATCAAATACCATGTACACGAATGAATGTAAATATTACATACTATATACATGCATGAACATAATAGCAAATACTATGTAGTTGTTAACTTTAATTCAATAGCTGAATACGTCAAGTCACATAGATTCATAGTAAATACTTTGTATATGCTGTGAAACTTCTATGTATATCTATAAAACAATATGAAATATGATCACATCCAAATTGGAGTGTTGAGGATGTAGGTTCTCTAAAAAGTTGACAAAAGTGATGAATTCATTAGTTTGAAAATGTTACTTTTATATTGTTTTATATTGTTAGGTAAGTTAGTCATTTTTTCATTTATCATTTATTAATAATATTTAGTTAATAAATATTGTTAATAATTCTTGATTGATAATTATCAAACAAATCTATCAAATAAATTTTTGATGTCTCTTACAAAATAAGTATAACAAGATTTGAAATCAATAAGCAAAAATAAATTAGAACCCCTGTATAGCACAGGTACATGTTCTCGTTGATAATATATTTTTGTGCACAAAATGGGGTGTGACGAAATAAAGAGCATATTTTTTGTAAAAGTTTGATTGTAGAATGAAATGAATCACTTGTTGAGAAAAAACAATAATAATAATTTAAACTTGCAAATAAAGTCAAACTTTACTAGGAAAATGGACTCCATGCGATGAGATAACATCAAAATTCTAGTTTAATGAAAAGAAAATTAAATTTATTTTTGGTTAAATGCACATATCAATGAGAATATGCTCCATCAAGAAGAATACCAGAAGAAGAAAACTAATCAAACTAACACTTATATTCTTACATTTTAAGCTTCAAATAGTGCATCGAATATCTATAAAAAAGAAGAAGAAAAATATATGAAAACTATGAATAACCATGTGAACATGAAATATTGATTTGCAGCACAACGGCAACAATCGTCTAAGGTACAAAATGATTAGAGACTTTTTTGTTTTTACAGTTTTTAAAAGAAGGGCAATGTCTCTCGAGCTAGCACACTATAACACCGGATAAGATACATTAATTAGACCCCTTATGATTTGTTTAAATTATGTAAATCCTATTGTGTTTTAAAATTCTTTAACAATTTTCCTCTGTTTTGTGAAACAAAGCAAAGTATCCTATTTGGACGAAATCTTATATTTCAGAAAATAGACAGAGATTGTAATAATGTTTTAGAAAGTAGAGCTGACCTATAAGAGAGAATTTTGATAACATAAGAGTGGGGTTCCAATACATTCTACAAGGGTCATGGGAGATATAATGTATTTATCCTTATAACACTATTCCAGGTAACATTACTTACATCAAAATTACAGCAAAAAAAGAGAGTCCGCATATTGACTTTTACTGTGTTTGTTATATGCTTATCTAAAATCTTAAATCTGAAAAGCATATAACAAACACAACATTTATCTAGTATCATCTAATCATTGCATCAATCCACAGTTTTGATCATTAAGAGTTTACCATCTTAATTATCTTTTTACCAGAATATTTTCGTTACTTGTCCACATGTCACGTCAACATTGCCGAAATAGTTGTCGTTTTGAAGAGTTTTCCCTTAATTATTTGATCGACGACGAATTGATTATTGGTGTATGGCCAACGAACAATGCAACATGACCCATGAGCTTGTCTTTCCTCGAAAACGTTGTGCCACAAGAGCACTGCCACCTGAGTTCACCACAATGCTTCTCATGAGTCTTCAGATCAGAGACCACAGCAAATTGCTTGCTGTTGCATCGCTTGCACACATAAATCTTGGGGCAATGGCTTCTCTTGTAGTGATTCTTCACGCAGCTCAGTGATTTCAATGGCTGAAACTTGGCGTGCTTGCGGTTCCACCTGCACCCTTCCTGTGGACACGAGTACTTCTTGGACAGTTCTTCGGACGCTACAAGAAATTAAGCCGGTAATTATTTATGTTTAAGCTCTTAGTTATATTTAGAAGCATAACAAAATTAACTAATTACGTTTGACTTTACCGTAACACTTTTCAATGTAACTACTACTGCACTTAAAAGTGTAATTAATGTTTGTTGCAATTAGAAGTATAGCTAATATAGGTGTGCATCAAGTGAAATTTAAATTTTGTTACGTTTTGAAATGTAACAAATGTATCTTTCAAATTTATATTAAACATTCAAGCAGAACAAATTTTTTTCTATCTTAAAAAAATTAAATATAAAAATTATGATACTATTGTTATGGTTAAAAAGGTAACAAATAATTTTCTTATATTTAAACCGTAACTAGAATAAAACTTGTTATTTTATTTTTTTATGACGTAACAAAAGATATATAGCTACTTGCCTAAAATCTTGCAGTGAGGTGACCCATTATTCTTCAGAGGATTACACAACCATGCAGTGGATTTGTAAGCATCGCCATGAGCCCTCATGTGCATTCTCAAGTTGGCGTCACGCTTGAAACCTTTTCCGCAGACTTGGCAATGGTGTGTGTACTTGGCCAATAAATCAGCAGCACTTAATTCAACAACTTCATAGTCTCTATTGATTTCATCTTTGTTGAAATCCTTCCTAGCGTGATTATCTTCATCATGATAGTTTACGCTAGTAGTACTCGTCGTATTGTCAAACGTGTTACAAATATTGTAGTTGTAACAATTCCTTCCGCATCTGTTCTGTGTGAGATTTGCGTTCTGCTCGGGGCCATGACAGAAGTAGTTGTCACCATCAGGAAGCTTATTTGCACAAAGGGTCACCTGCTGATGGCAGACCAACATCATAGATGAAGCAGTAGCAATAATTTCTTGAATTAATGCAGCCAAGGCACTGGAATCTGAAGAACTTAGGCCATGATTTTGAGAAATAAAGTTTCTGGCCAGTGACTGCAGCTGATGAACCTTTTCTTCGAGAAGCAAAAGATTGTAAAGAAAATTATTAGTGTTTATTTGCTGTATTTCTGTGGTTGAAATTACTTCAGAAGGTGCATGAACTGATAAAGCTTGTTGTCCATTATGAGGGTAACATGGATTGGACTCTGTTATCATCTTTATCAATCTCAAAAGTAGCTCCTAGATTGTTGTCAAATATAAGGGATTATGATATAGGGGAAGTGTAGAATAATGCAGGAATAAGTTTTTCCTCATAGCCACCTTTTTGGTGGATATATGATCAGGTATGTTTTATATAATGTTATATTACAATAAAGATCAACGATAGTGACTTGACCTCGTATAGTTATTTAATCTCTTATTCAGTAAGACAAGTTAATCTATTATAACTTTGTTGTTAATGTAACATCATTATTGATTTTTTTTCCCCGTAATATTAATTGTAATAAGGAGATTAGGATTGGGGGAAGTCAACTCAGAGCTAGAACTCATCACCACTTAAGACCTCCATCAGATGCTAACAATCTCACATCAAGACAGACAAACAGACGGGAAACTGATATATACTGAGTAAAATAATGCATACTTGTATAGATGACTGATCTAACTATTTTTTAACATGTTGGACATCATCAGTTGTGCGAAAAAGAAAAAGTAAAATCACTATTTCTAACCTTGCATTAATTTTTTGGCCATGACAGTCACACATAATTTAATGTGAATATCTGGAAAGGGTTAATATATTTAAAACGATCTTTCTAACGAACGAAACAACCCTTTAGTGGTATAGTCCATAGGTGCCATCTCCTCATGCAACTACATGTGTAAGACGAACAAGGGCCTTGTGATCTCAGCATTGGTGCATTGATATCTGAAGTCAAAATATGTAAACTGCTCTCATCATCTTCTAACTTTCTAAATAATTTCAAGAAAAGAAGCCAAAAGTCCTTCTAGGATGAGAATATTCTGTTTATTTATTTATTTAGTTAGTTATTTAAATTTATTTTGTTATTGCCATTTATTAATTTTATTTTATATTTTAAAATGTGAGCTCATACAAGAAGTCATACAACTGTGTTGGAAAAATATTTGATTTTAATTTTGGTATGTGTGTGTGTATTCATATAAACGAAGATAAATTTTAAAGTGAATTTAATTTTTATTTAATTCCACATAACACAAGTTTTATACGGTAAGTTTGTTTTTCTTTTTATGTTTTTAAAAGGTTAGCTATCGAAAAAGATATACATTAATATATATATATATATGTATGTATGTATGTATATAGACATGTATATGCATATATGCACAACTAATTAAGTGAATTTCCTTTTTATTTTTTTTACAAAACTCTGCCTTTCAATCCAATCCATGGTTCCCACAGGATTTGAATCCAAGTCATCACTTATGGGGAGATAGTTTCAACTACTTGATCTATCCCGTAATCTTATCTACACAAGTGGATTTAGTTCTCTTTTCTTTTATCTCACATATAATGTAAACTTTGTATAATAATAAACTACATTTTGTCCTTTTCTTTATATTATGAAATTAAAGTCTTTTTGCTTTTCTATTTGATTATAAACTTTTCTATGGAATTTTTTAATATATTAATTTGTCTAGTATTCTCTTTTATTTCTTTTACTTATAATATATGAAAAGATAAAGAAAAATGCCCTTAACCTAAGGGATTTTTTTTTGGTAAAAATCTATGACATGAGAAAATATGAGTAAAGTTAAAACTGTATGAGAAAATTTGGTTTTTAAGTTCAAATTCATGAAAAAATGATATTCAGCCAAAAGAAAATAGTAGCCATGGGAAAATGATATTCACCCAAAAGAAAATAGTAGAAGGGATGGCAAATGGATATGATCTCGACAGCCGGATGGGATGCATATGCGCATAAATTATAAATACATTCAATTAAGTCATAATTATAGGCATAAATCTCTCCCAGCCAAAGGTAGAACTCAACGCGCTAAACCATGCATGATGCTGCAAAACAGAAACGAGATATTATTAAAGGAAGATACCAATACAAAATTACTGAGAGCCCGTTTGGCTAAGTTTATTTAATTGTCGATAATAAAAAATATGTGAGAAGTACTTTTTTCTAAGTATTTATAAACAGCAAAATAAGCAGAGCCAAACAGATTATAAAACAAATTACTGATAGAAATTTTTCTAAATAATTTACTGCTTAAAGATTTATGGTGGCTGAAAACTTTTCCCCCAAGTAATCCTGCCATTTGGTACAAGGTAAACTCAGCAGTCTGCAGAAATCTGACAACCTGGAGGAACGCTGATGGGATCGTCCAAAGTCAGAAACAAAGGTATATAATTGCGTGCTCCCTCGCCGTATCCTTTAGGACAAATCTCTATCTTCCTGCGATGATTAATGTCAATACAATAAATAAATATACTATTATTTTTTCTGCAAACTTAAGATTGTGTTTGGTTTGCCTATTTTCTGTTTTTATTCTCTATTTTTTATTTTTATTTTTTTTTCTGAAAATATTTTTTATTTTCTGTTTTTTTAAATTTAGAGAATGTGCTTGGTTAACAAAAGTTTTTTTTAATTGTTTATTTACAAAATTGTAACTTGTTTTCTAAATTTTTTGGAGATATTTACAAAATTGTCACCTTATTTTCTAACTTTTTTTAGATATATTTATAAAATTGCCACCTTGTTTTATAAATCTTTTAGAGTTGTTTACAAAATCGTCACTTTGTTTTCTAAACTTTTTAGAGATATTTATAAAATTGTCACTTTATTTTTTAAATCTTTTAGAGTTATTTACAAAATTACCATCTTATTTTCAGATAAAATGCTTTTTTGATATTTTTTGATTTCCTATAAAACTATTTCTTGTTTTCTGAAAATGAAAATGAAAATAGTTAAGCAAATGAGTTTTATATCCTGATTTTCATTTTTCATGAAAATAAAAACAAAAAACAGGCAAATTAAACGCACCCTAAGTTTTTAGATGATGCATGTGGCAATTCTAATATGGTATTAGAGCCTAAAAGACAAACAAATTCACTGCCACACATTTAAAAATATTAAAATTATTTACATGCAAGGTTGAAAAACAAACCCTGCTTGCACAAAGAAGGGACAATATAACTTTTTAAATGAGTTGGTATCCCTAATAATCAATAACAAGTCCTTTTTAATGTTCTTGTCATATTTGACCAAAAAAAATTTTTTAATTTGTTGAAGATAACATGGTGGCAACATATTATTATTTATTGGTTATTGCCATTTTTGCTCCCCTGCATAAAATATTTGGGATTTATGATGTTTAACTAATTTGGAGAAGTTGCTCAAATCATTCTTGACGCAAGGTCATGTGTCACATCGCTCCCGAATCCGTTATCCATACATTAGTGAGCTCCTTTATGCATTTAGAAGTTACTGTTGCTTCGCTATGTAAAACGTTTCTATCACCAGAAGTACTCGCGACAGATCCCTGATAACTGGTGACCATAGGAGTGTCTTGTTGCGTCAACAATCCTTCTTGACGTGGTGACCATAGGAGTGTCTTGTTGCATCAACAATCCTTCTTGACATGCCCTTTCTTGCCACAGTTGCAGCACTAGATATTCTTTTTGCTTTGAGATTTTGATCTACCATGATTGTGACTCCCACTTGCGCCATGTTCCGTTGATCTGCCTATTGTAATTGTTAGCGCCTTTGCTTGTTTTGAGCTTCCAAGTTTGTCCTCCCTATTTTTGCACTTGAACTTGTCTTTTGGAGAAGTGGAAGCAACATCATAAAAAACTAGACTGTCTGTGAGAACATTGTTAGAGTAGTTGATGACAAATTGATCATACAATTTAGGTAGACTTTGAAGTAAGATCTCCACACATTCAAGCTCCGCTATTTTATGACCAAACGAAGTGAGTTGAGAAAAAAGCATATTTAAGGTATTGATATGTACTGTAACTAGTGTGGTCTTCCCTATTCGATGTGTATAAAGTCTCTTCTTCAAGAAGATCGAGTTGTGAAGTGACTTGACCTTGTATAATTTAGTTAGCATATTCAAAATTTCTTTTGCTGACTTTTTCTTTTCGATGCTCGATAGCACCGAATCTATCAATGCTAGATGTAAATTGGCCACAACAACATCGTCTATCTCTTTTCACTTGTCATCAATTACCCCTGTTGGCCTGCCTTCAATTGCTGTAAAACAATTATCTTTCCTCAGAATGGCTTTGATCTTCAATTTTCATACGGAGAAATTACTCTTGTTGAGCTTCTCTATTTCATATTTCGCTACCATAGCATTGATGACAATTTGCTTTTGGAATTGAACCTACTCCCACTATTTTACTATGAATAACACTATATATGTGAATACTACCGTGTCTAATAATGGCCTATAACTCTATAGAGGAATGTGTTAATAGTAATAATACCCTCAACTCGTGGCTTTGATGCCATTGTTGGGGTGTGGGGCAGCGCAATAATAGAGTTGCCAAAGCAAGATCACGTAACTAAAATCGGAAATAACAAAAATGGATAATTGAGACAGCAAAATTTTATGGGAAAAACCCTCAAAATAAATTGAGGGAAAAATCACGGGCAAGTAAGGAGGATTTTACTATATGTAAGAGTATTTTACAATCTTCTTTTTAAAATAAAGAGAGAATTATTTTATGCTTTCTTATTGTAAGAGAAATTCACTCTCACATTAATATATATAGCAAGTGGAAAAAATACTAAATACTCAAGAGAACTCTCTATTTTTCTCTCTAAGTGTTTATTTTTGCTCTTGCTTGGGATGCATTACCTTCTCCAGGATGCCTTTATTTATATGGAAAATTGGAGATAATCAATTAAATCCAAAGTTGAATTGCTTCATCACATTAAATGCCATGCAAGTTTTTCTTCTTAGTTTGCATATAGTCTTACCTTGCTTTTCAAACTTTGCATACAATTGTAAACACTTTGTTTGCTTCTTATATTTCCCACGCATCGAATTAGCAAAAGATCATCAAACTTGCTTCATTTTCAACTTTGTATGCTGGAAACTTAACTTTTGTTTCTCTTCTCAATGTGAACTTCACAATCGACCTATATGTGTGTGTACATATATATATATATATATATATATATTTTATATTCTTAAATTTGAATAATGTAGAGGATTTGTTTTCAACTTATAAGATATGTTCTTATTATTATCAATGCATGTTAATACTTAGACTAATAATTAAAGTTACATCGTTACAAATTTATTGTAGAATAAATTAAAAGATTATAAAAGTTACTAAACTATCTTTCAAGACAATTCAATTTATCAGTTAAAATTTTATTCTATCCATTTCCTGTTAAAATCAATAATGATTGGGTAACTGGATCAGCCATTGTAATTCTGAAGATGTTGGAAGCTCTCTTGCATGTACAAATGGAATGTTTGGAGACGCTTATTTATAGGATAAGGAGAAAGCTTCTGCCTTTTGCCATCGTGATCCTTTTGACTTCCCGAGGATCAGATAATTAAAACTCCAAGTCCATCTGATTCTTCGAATAAACGATAAGGAATTAGTCCATTAAACTTCCCAATCCAAGTCCTTATGAAGCATTGGGAATCATTGCCCATCAAGTTGTTGATTCAATTTCTGTTAGTTGTATATAATTGGCCTTTGACTTCCTTTGAAGTGCAAAAATAAAAAAATCTTGCTAAATGGCCAAAATGCCTTGAATGCAAATAAAACGACTCTTTTAGCCTAAGTAATAATAATAGGGAAATGATTTTTAGCCAAAATAACTTAGTCAAAAATGGCCGAAATGGGGATAAATCTGTAATTTATTATATTTTTTGACGAATTTATTTTTATTGAATAATTTTATAACTTTTTCTTTTCACTTTTATCATTATTAGATGTCTAATTGTCACAAAACTTTTTATAGTTTCAATATGTTTAACTACTTTTGACATTTAGCAAGGTCCTTGTTAATATATACACACGTGCAAGCTCTTTGTTTCTTCTAAAGTACCTGTTAATTAATTAGAGTTAGTTTCTTAGAATCGTAAGATTTTGGGCAGATAGAAAGGAACAGGATTATTCAAGCATGGTAATAATTGATTCTTGAGTGAAGTGCTCGTGGATACGATTGATGGTTGTTTGTAGAAGGGTAAGTTTAGATGCAATTGAGACTGTAATATCGTCTATTAAAAGCCTGTTTGGCTAAGTTTATTTGGGACTTATAAGTTATAAATAGTAAAAAATATGTGAGGAGTATTTTTTTTTAAGTACTTATAAGTAGTAAAATAAGTAGAGCCAAACAGGCTCTAACTATCGTTTGGCTTCCAATTTGTTTCCGCATCTTGACTATCTCTTTTGCGTAATTTCTTTTCCCTCTTCGTTTTTTTTCAATTAATATTTGTGTTGTCTATATTTTTTTTCTTTTTTAAATTTTAAAGTCAAAATAAGTTAATTAACGGTCTTAATGCTAGTATTTTATACATGGGCTAGCACTTGAAAGCCCACAACTAAATTCTACCATATGGGCATTAAAATAACTAGCCCAATTTATACCAGCCCAAAGAAACAAGCCTTTTTCATGGAGTTCAGATTTATGGCTTCACAACCAAACTTATGGTACAAAATTTAGTGTTATGGTTCACTAGAAAGCGAAGAAACTACCCAAGGTGCTGCACCAAAAACTTCAATACATCTATTGGAATAAGTATTTCATTATATCGTCAATGCGAGTGATAATGTGACATGATATGATTGTAATTTAAAGTCAGTTTTGCAATTTTCATATAAGTAATAATTTACATTAACCAAAACACAATTTGCTTAACCCAGTTTAGGCCTAATAGATACTTGGTTAAACTATAATTGTCTGAGAATGTCAAAATCTTGCATTATCTACTTTGAATCCATTTGATATTTGCCAGTGAATATATATATATATATATATATATATATATATATATATATATATAACGAAAAAATGTATTAAAGATGATAAATTATTAAGGGAAAAAAAAAAAGAAGAAGTTAATTTCAAACAGCATACACTTTCAAATGACCTATGTTAATATATAAAAGTAACTTTGAGAAGTTAAATGTGATCAATTCGTTAGAAAATTCAATCGGGAGGATCTCTTAAATAATCAACATTAGAATTTGAGTTTACATGAAAAACCAGATTCATCATCTCCAATGTCGAGCTTGGAAAAGAGAATTATTGATCATTAAAGAGAGTAATCTTTTCCATTCTTTTTTTGGGTTCCATGGAAGGGCTAAGGCCAACTGACAATCTTTTAGAGAATAGTGACATATTTTTATTTGTAATGTCTTGCATCAATTTGTTAATAATATGTGAGTGATTTGTAAGTCAATAATATGAACATAACTAAATAACTTGATGACCATTTTGGACCATATAATTAAAAAGCCTAAATAATTATTTATTATGGGTAAAAGGTTATAATACTAGTTTTGTTCACAAACTTAAAAGTTTAGGCTCAGAATACAATACTATCTTCCTTCAATAAATAGCATTTAGTTGTTCTGGAGTCTCTGTATACATTCAAAACCGAATATATTTTCCACAACTGTAGTTAGCTAATCTATTCGATTTGACCAAAATGGATTTATATCTTTCAATTTGTAGAGGTGGACAAAAGACTATTTAATTAAAAAGAGAGCATTTGCCCCCAGGGGCATAGGTGAGTTGGTAAGTGGCCAGGTGATTAGGGTGGAGACACCCTGACAACGCGGGATCGAGTCCGTGTGGCGGCAGTACTCCGCTGAAATATTGCGGGGGCTGTTGCTGGATTTCCACGCCCGTTGGTCCTCTCCCTGGTCGGGCTGCCATTCACGCACATCCCTCGATTTACCTCCCGCCTGGTTAAGGGGCCTCTGACCAGGTGGGAAAGGGATTCTCCTTTGGTTAATCCTTTTAAGAAAAAGAGCGCATTTTAAATGCCATTGGTGATGCTGTCCTGCCGCGACAATGGGCGGCACATGGCAGTACCTAAGATTAGGTCAGGGACAAGACATCACACAGAGCCTTCATGCATCATCTTCGAATTTATTGTTATATCTATCCATAAAGAGTTACTATACATATGAAATTCGAGCATATTTTGAAGGTTTGGGATAGATGTAACCATAGCTTAATTTGTGGTCCTAGTCTCTCCAACATTTCTTCTTCTTCTTTTTCTCTCTTTCTGATTCTCCTTTTTTTTTTCTTTGTTACAAGACTAATTGCATACATCCCTATTGCTAAGAAATCTCGTGAAATAACAATATGCCTTTAAGCGAATTCTAAAAGTAAGTCGACAATTAAAAAAAAAAGTTTAAGTAAAAAATTTTGAATCCCAATATAAATTATTTGCCAAAACCAAACTATTTAAAATTTGGGATATCGTGACCCTATTTATTTAAAGAAAATTATTTTTTAAGTCTATTTTCTAAGAAAAATTTGGAGGTCTTGTTTAATTTTTGTGATAAATTCGAAAAGTGTGTTCATTTGTTGAATATGAAAAATAAATTTCTCCTTTATAAAAGTGAATTACATGTTACTTGTTAATAGTTTTCTAATTTTCCTTTTATAAAATTAGGGAAAAAATGTGTTTATTTACTAATAAATGAATTACAATTATTTTCCAAGTTACAAATATATTTATTAAATAATAAAATATATAAAAGATAGTTTAATACATCATTTATTTGTGTTTGTATTATGTGTCGTCATAATACATTTATAGGTTATCCTAAAATTAAGCCCAACTAAAGTGATTTTAATATATTGGGCCGAGGCATTTAATTTGGTATAGACCTCTTTTATATGTAGGAATCCAATT
Source organism: Cordia subcordata (assembly GCA_028554755.1). Taxonomy (NCBI): domain Eukaryota; kingdom Viridiplantae; phylum Streptophyta; class Magnoliopsida; order Boraginales; family Cordiaceae; genus Cordia; species Cordia subcordata. The sequence goes on from JAPTOF010000007.1 coordinate 3,135,788, forward strand.
TCTTAATTTTTGTTTATGATGGGCAAAACTGAAATCATAATTATAAAAGAATATACAAGGGTTATGGTCTCTTATATGTGGTTAGAAAATATATTGTTCTTGTTCTCTTTGATATCCCATCATTAGAAACAATATATAGACAAAATCATATTGGTTTGAAAAATCATAAATTCACCTATTATTCCTGTTTTCTCTAATATTCCACCGTCAGAAAAAATACATAAACGAAATCATATTGTTTTGAAAGATCATAAATCCACAATTGAATGTTCTTTATTAATGTATTTCAGTCTCGGAGTCTCCCATGTTTTCTTGAAGTTGTACAAAATTTTTTATAGTCTCAAAATTTGTAGTACTTTTTGTATTATTTGAGGAATATTGTTAATGTTTATATGCTTTGAATAATGTTCACTGTCAAAAGTTGTGTGGCATCTTTGAAAGTGTAGAAATATTAACAAGTTTTAAAATATAGAGAATTTTATGCAATTTTAACAAGATACAAAAAAGTAAAATAGATTTTACTCAAAAATAATAAACAGAAGAAAAAAAATAAAGTAGATTTTACTCAAAAATAATAAACAGAAGGAAAGAAGGAAAATAAAAAAAAATAATAAAGAAAAAGGAGGAAGAGTTCTCTCCGAGGTCGAGCTTTCTTTTAGCTGGAAAGCCTGCCTTTTATAACAGCCAACCACGTGTCGAGATGTGAAGAACGCCACCTCAGAGATGTATTTCTTGAGTTGTACACGTGATGTTAGCCAAAAACAAAGAGAGCCCAAAAGAAAAGAACCTTGTTGTTTCGCTGTTTTTTTTTTAACTAGTGCGGGCCCGTCAATTTGTATCCTGATTTCAATATCTCTATTTGTGCATAGATTTTACAATTTGATATAGAAATAAGATCAAAAAGAAAAAAAGTTGTGAAAAATTAAGCCAAGATAATAAATGAAAGAAATCAATTTTATTTCAACAAAGTTTAACAAAGAAATACTGACTTCAAATAATTTGACCAAGAAAAAATATCACACTGTATCATAGAGAGAACATAAATGAATTGAAGTGATAAAGAAGACCTTTTCTTTCCGGAGAAACCAAATATTAGTACAAGACCAATATCAGCAACCACTCTAAGACCTCTTCTCCTGGCTAACAAAGAACTAAAACCTACAATTAGATAAGAAACATGCAATTAGATAAGAATAAGAATTGTCAACCTTTGAAATGATTTCATTGAAACCATTCTTTGTGATAATTTAGAATCCTACCTAGATAAGTGATAATCAATATCTCGTTCACAGAATAGTTACAATGAACACACAAGTACATAAGGTTTATAGGTTCTCAATTCAGCCTTTGTTCCAGCCCATACACATATGTTATGTAGGGAAGAATACAAAATTCCACAGAGTTAGGCAATTGAATTCATTTTTTGACTCTACCAAGCTTACACTTCCCTATAGCAATTATCATCAATGAGAGTACCAAACCAGTTCTCCTTCTATCTCTTAATTAATAAAAGAGACTACTATTAGCTCATTTCTCTGACTCTCTCCCTTTCTCTAGATGTTATAAATATATGCATGCTATTTGTAAATTGATTCCCAAAGAGAAAAATTGGTAAATTTTTAATGTACCCTTATACTCAAGCAAACTGATAGAAGAAAGTTACTCTTAGAACCATACTACATAAAGCCAATATGCCTAAATTCCAAGAGTCACAAAGGATAAACAAACCATTCTTTCTTATTCAAATCATGCCCTTATCATCTTTAAGCAAAACTACTGTTTTGCCCTATGATTATAAATAAGTCAATTAGCTCCTAAATTCAAACAGCTAATGGCTTCCGGGAGGGACAGAACAGAGATACGAATAAAATAATTATTATTGAGAAAATATACATCCTCAAATGTATTCATCTCTGCCTCTACTTCTGAAATATTTTTGCAAATCAAGAATATACATTACACCCTTACAGCATTTCTTCCATGTGTACATTCAACCTTCTTTTAAAGCATAAAACAATCCAAAACATAATGCAAATAAAAAATAAAACAGTAAAAAAAAAAAGCAGAGCTGAGCAAATAAAAAACCACACCTGCTAACTATCTTATCAACAGGACAATAACAGTTTGCCCATACTTTATGCTCCTTAGCACAAGCTGCATTTTTCATTCATGGATTAAAAATAAAACAATAGCATACCTAAGACACCACAATCTGAATCTCGTAGAGAAACAAAGTAGATATACAAATTGCTAATTTCCTTGTTTCCTAAAGCCTTTCTGTGATTTGATTAAAATTTTATCCAAATGAGTTTGATTTCCATTGTCCATGCAGGTCAAAAACATGGCAGAGTCTTGACTTTTAACCAATGTTATAATTCTACTCACCTCTCCTTGTTCGTTTAAACTTATTAAAACTTATTAAAATTGTTTGATAGTTAGTTGTCCAGGCTATTTCCGAAAACTCAAAAATTGATAGGTCTTAAGAAATCAATAACAAACTATTGGATTGCAAATGAAAATAATTTTAAATTTATACGTCAAATCCAATACCATCTATCTTGATGTAGTATATATGAATTTTAAAGGTATTCTTTTAAATTTTAATGAACAAACTTCTGTTTCAATTTACTAATGCACAGTGGTTTAACGCAAGATCATGACAATTTAGTTCTTTCTTCTCTTTTTTTGTTTTTCTTTTGGGGGATGGGGAATAATGGTGTTTGCACCTCCATAGAATTTTGATGCAAGATTATAATCTTTTACATTTCTTTTTCTTATGTCTTTTTTCTTTTTTTAGGAGTAGGGTGTCACCACTTCTATCTGGTAGATTTATTAAGGGAGAAGTAAAGCTGTTTAGGGAGGTGGATTAAGCTTTGTCATTCTGTTATGTAACATGAGGGATAATAAGTCTTCAACATTTATACAAACGTTATTGTCTTATTATGCTTCCCTGGCCTTTTGAGTTTCATGGAATCTTTCTTCTAGAAATCGGTTCGGATGATCAATCTTACGCCTGCATCCCGTTACATCAAATCAACATCCAAACCAATCATCTTATAGTTCAAACTAAAGTTAGCTATAATATGTGACTTGATAGTAAAAATTAAAAACACAGCATCCATCAAAATGAGTATTATAAGTAACAAAAGGAAAATGTAGGCTACTTAAAAAGTGCCACTAAAGTGCATGGCATGTATCAGCCACTAAGAAGTACCATATCCATGTAAAAATGTGTAAATAAGAAACAAATAAGGGGGAATAGCTAAGAAATAGACACAAACTCATGCATAGGCTTCGGCAAATCCAGCGAGACAAAATAGATAAACTGTTTGAGAAAAAATCAACCTGTGATTGAAATTGTTGCAAATATATAATCCAACTAATCAATGAAAGCTCATCTTCAATTCGCATTAGATACAAGCTCAATAACAATTTTACAATTTAAGATCATTACGATACCACCCACTACATCTAAGAGAACGCAAATAGCAATACAAAATAACATAACACTGTAAGTAACATCTCATTGTGCTAAAAAAACACATTGCAAAAGGCAAGATAACATAAGAGCCTTGGAGGGAAGAAACAATAATGACGGGAGAAGGGGAGCAAATATAGACAGTATTCCCATCCACAACAGCTCTCAGCAGACAACTTATCAAACATAAACAGAAATATAGTCAAGATACTTCCAGTCTTGTAACTGAGCATATTCTAGGTCTTCTGTTTCTTACGCCCATCTATGCTATCATGTGTATATACAAAAGAGAGAGAAAAAAAAACCAATCTTAACAGTATGAACCTCAAAATCCTTTTGGTTATTTGATTTTAAGGAAACAAGAATTAGATGATAATCACTAACTTTCCAATTCGATGATATTAATGCATAATATCGTTTTGTCTCCTTGAACCACACACTATCATCTTTATTCCCCTCACCCTTCAGGCTGTCAACACCTCCACTTCTACAATTTCTCACCTCACCACACACTATTACAAACATCATTACACAAAATGAAGATTCAAACTCTAAAATGGGCAATCTCAACCTATCAGCTTTAATTTTATTCACAGATTTCCTACAACCAACGAAACTAATACTGCAATTTCAGAAATAAAATAACTTTTGCACCAAAATTACTAACCTCTATAGTTATGAGAAGTGAAAAAGTTATCTTCAAAGTTGAATTCGATAAATCCGATAAAAGACTCTTTTTTTAATATAATTGATGCCTACTCTCAGATTTGTTGTAGTTCTAAGATAATTCTCAGATATGTTGCAAAAAGAAAAACTAATTAAAACTATATTCTAACAAATTAAAGCCAAATAAAAGGTTAAATCATAGCTAAACAGATAAACAACAACTGAAATTGAAAAGAACAAAAACAACTAAAATACTTGCATGCAGCTTCATCTTTCGTGCTTTAATTTTTGGTGAAGCTATGGCCTTTTGTTGTGGAAATCAGTTCAAATTCGATAGACATCATGAAGCAGAGTTAAAGCATGAGGTGGCAAATATATCTCGCTTTGGGTTGTGTCGTGGCAACAAAGTGAATCGTGGCGAGGGGGAGAAAATTGTGAAGCACGAGGTGGCAGGGTGAGAGAAAGGCAGAAAGCTAAACCGTACGACGTCGTTTCGGATGCTTGGAAAGCAGGCAAAACGGCACCGTTTGTGCGAAGAAGAAAGAAGAGATCCTTTCTTTTATATACAAGTAAAACTAGTGAGGCTCAAGCATTCAAATCTCTAAGTGATTACAACATTTAAATTAAGTCCGATATTATTAAATTCTTAAATAATTTAAAGTATACATCAAAATTTATCAAAATAAATTCGATATAATTTTATTTTAAACAAATTAACTTTCATAATTAAAAAAAAAGGGGGAAAAGGAGAGAGGAAAAATATGGAAAGTATGCAAGCCTCGTTGACCCAGTAAGTTATTTCTGTGCTTGCAATATTTTATTATCTTAAACGTTTGGATGCTTGAGTGGCCAAAATGGATGTGTGTGTGTGTGTGTTTTTTTTTGGGTACTTTAATTAAGAGAGAATACATATGGTATTGTAGCACCCCACTACATGTGCTCACTCTCCATGAATCCTCTAATCAATCGCCCTATAAACTGATCGTGTTTAGACATCTCACGCAATGTATCCACGTGCTTGCTTACTAGTAACACCACTCCAAGACGTGCACATAACGAACACTTAACATGATCAAACGCACACTAGAAAGAAAGAGGGAGGCCCCTCATCAACTATGCTAGCAAAATATCTATTAACTCATGTTAGTCACCAAGACAAGGTTACGAGATTTATTAATTAATAGTCAAACAAAGGATCGAGCTTCGCCAATAGAACGACTTTTTTCTTCAAATTCCACACATAACAAGAGTTCCATCCAGGGGCTTTTCAATCAGCATTTTCTTTATCATCCAACATTTAGAGAGGAAAAATAAAAAAGAACAGCTTTAAATCCACAGCTGATTCAACAAAGACATTAAATGAATCTGTGGGCATGAAGCCCTCGTGCCAAACTATTTATGGCGTGAGGTCAGCAGTACCTTTTTCTGGTATAATTAATCAATATTTATCATGGTGGCTATAATGAATTAGTTAAGAAAACTTGAAAAGTAAGGGATGGTGAGTTTTCTTGTTTTTTAATAATTAGGTGTGTGATTGGGTGGGCTGAGTGCTACAAGTGAAGTGGAGTGAGCCATCAAAAGATCATATATAGAAATAATGAAATTTAATGAAGTGAATGAATGATGAATATATATGAATATACACATTGGTGGATACACATGGGGACTAGCAGTTACTTACCCATCTTTCCTATTCATTTATTCTTTTGTAATTCAATGAAACAGACATTGATGAGAGAGAACTCTTTTCTTTTAGAGTTATTGTAATCTATAACAAAGAGAACCTAATCCACGACTATTGGTTGTGGTGCTGGTGATGCCAAACCCTAGCCATGCTAGCTATATCGTATCCCTATTACCACGAATTTGGATTCTTTAATTTTATAACGTTATCATAGAATATGGTGAAGTGGTATACAATTTATAATGTTAAATCTTGTACATGATATTATAGTGTTACGAATCCGAACCTACAACCCTTTCGTGTTTTATGCAGATTGTTACACACATGCATCACTCTCCCACACTCAAAGGGGAAAAAAGAAGGGGTCATTTCACTCACTTTTCGTGAATGAAAGGCAACCACGAACACTAACCACTTACTTACTCAAAGAATTCAAGTTCAATGAGTAGATGATCAACATCAGAAGCCAGTATAAACAAAATGGTATTTCAAAAAAATAAACAATTATGAAATAATAATATTATTTAATTGAAAATTGTAACAAATTGTGTCATAAAACAATTGATTGTGTAGTAGCAACACTTGTTCACACTTAGTAGTGGCAATCAACTAAAGCTGGGGAAGAAAATAGATGTTGTTGGTTTGCTGATGAAAATTGGAACTTCGAATCATGGCGGTGCAGATCATCGTCTTCCGGTGCCGGCGCCGGCAGGTTAAGATCCAATTCCAGTACACTTTTTAGCCTCTCGCCGTCGTGAGATGACTCATCGGTGATGCTTGCATCAATATTATTCATGGTGCTGCCTTTGTTACCTGTAGGAATATTTCTATGCCTTCTCATGTGACCACCTAAAGCTTGCCCTGATGAAAACTCCGACCCACAAATCGAACACTCATGAATCTTAGGCTTGTTGCTACCAATATTTGAAGCTTTATTGGGTAATTGGATTGAATTGGAAAGACCTTCCGGGTTGTAGCATTCTTTTTTGCGATCATCATTTAATTGTGTGGTCGTAGTAGTCGGAATTTGGCATCGGTCTGGAGATACCGATATCTTTTTGTCTTCTATCGTTGGCTTAGGCTTCTTGTGACTTGCTCTATGCCCACCTAGAGCTTGAAATGATGGAAAACTCCTATTACAAGTTTTGCACTCGTAGACAAACATGCCAACCTTGGCATTAGTTGTGGTGGCCATTTCAGTGAATCTTCGGCTGCTAATAATATTACTTCTTTCCATCTTAACCTCCTCAACTTGTTCCACTTGCCTAATTGGGCAGTCACCACTTTGTGCCAAGAGAATCAAGCAATTGGCCATGTCTTCATCTTCCTCCATGCTAGTCGAAATTTCGCTAGACACCATCGAATCAACCCCACCATAATCATCGCTCGAAGAGCTGGATGTAATTAGTTTGATGTCTCCAACAGATACGACCGCGCTTAAAGGCGACGACTGCCTCGGTCGCTTACTACGTTTCCCTCTAACGATCATAGACGACGCCCCCGTGAACTCTTCCATGGCAGCATCCATATCCATGAGAAATATTCAAAGGTGTGCTTAAAGGGACTAGTGAAAGAAACAATAGAATGTAAATTTTTTTTTTTTTTTTAAAAGGAAAGAATGCTAGTGAGTACGAGAAGAAGAGTGATGAGAGAACAAATGTGTGCTGTTGTGGGGCGACCTTATTTATATATATAGTGATGGATAACAGAAGTGTTTGTGAGTCAAAAGCCTCTCTCGTGAATTAGTTACCATGAGTTATTAGTGTATAGCCACCCATCTTGCTTGCGTTTTCAACTTGGAAAAGCACTTCTACTTCTAACTAACAAGTGTAAATTACATTTTTGTATAGTTTCTGGATCCATTTTGAAACATTTCTTAACATGCACTATTCTACCTCTGATTTATAATCTTAAGGTGTATTTAATACGATTCAGAGTTTCTTATCATAAAAAAAAGGTGTATATACATCCCCTTTTATCTATTCCATTCTCAAGATAACTCAAAAGTCAATTCTAATCTCCTATAGCTATATACCCAAATTAAGTATGTATCTCGTGGTTGATTAACAATCAACTTGAATATATTTAATTAGCAAGTAATGAAATTGACAGAAACAATATTAATTAACTATAGTTTTAAAGGTTCATTTAATATTGAATATCTTGCAGGAAGATTAACTGTATTTTCATCAATTCAAGGTACTTGGACAGAACGAAGTGGAACTGATGGCATGTGATAATGTTGCTCTATACTTTGCAAGAGAAGTAACTTTAGGTGTTATGAAATGTAGAGAAGATATTTTTCACACAGAGAGGCGTAACGGAAAATATGAATGACTAAAGGTAAATTTAGATGTATGAAGGTTTGATGGTGACATTTTAAGTCTACTTCAAACTAAAATGACCTTTTTCTTCTTTAATTGTATTTTTAGTATTTCTGTAATGGTTAAATAATTTATTTGGTCTCTTATCTTTGATTCTTTTGACAATTAAAAGATCTTAAAATATGATAATTTTGTCTCTTATGTATACACTGTTAGTTCGAAATTCAAAAAACATAAAAATTTAATTTCAATCCCGTTATCTTTATAATTTGTGATATCGACTATATACTAAAAAACTGCTTATTAGTGACGATATCATCAGTACCTTCTTTTTGAATTTATAGGACCATTAGTTTCTTAACATTTTCCGTAGGGGACTAAAAGTGTCACAAATTGCAAAGAAAAAAGATTGAGTTGTTGTGTTTCAAAAATAAGGAATTTTATTATGTCAACCCATCTCGGACACCGATCTTTTTTCTTTTGCTTTTAATTTTTTTCTCTATTTTTCTTTTCTCTCCTAGTTTGCCAGCGAAAGTCACGAATAAACACAAGCATTAAAGCAAAGGATTGCAAGTTAAAAGCATGTTCCACCTCATTCAATTCACTCCATGGCTTCTTAAACTTAAAGCAAAGCACTATTTTTAAGTGCATCAAGAGAGAGAGAGAGAGAGAGAGAGAGAGAGAGAGAGAGAGAGAGAGAGAGAGAGAGAGAGAGAGAGAGAGATATGCAAGCAAGGCAAAGCAAATAAACCACCAAAGATTCGGTTTGGCTTTCAAGTACACCCATATACTTTACCATCACTCGTCTTGAATGACAAAATTGGATGGTTTCACACACTCATCCACACCCAAAAGCTGGTGCCGAATATGGCACTACTGGTAGGGACACTGATTTTGCCCGTGTCGAGTGGGTAAGGAGGGTGGGGGATTGGCAATTGCTACTAGTAGTATGTAGTGTGCACCATACAGGTACCTGTCATGTTACACCTTAAGTGACTCGTGACTTTTCTTCATTCACCAAGTATTTTTTTGTATTATGCTACGAACGAGATTCAATAAACTTAACACTATTTTATAATGATTATGTTATTACTAATTCATTATTAATAAGTTTCATGGTAATATATTGGTTATTGGCTCCCCGATTGCCAACTAATAGCCCCTTTAAATTTATAATTGAGGATTGTAAGAGGTGGTTCGAGAAAAATATCAAAAGATCAAGGTTAAATATGTCTATCATGAAATAAATAAATACCCTAACTAGCTGGCAAACTATTCTCTACGGCAACCTATCGGTTTCTTCACAATGGTCCAGGCACTAGATCGACTGAGTCTCTTACTTGAGAATGATAAAAAGGGTATTACGTCTCATAAATTGATTTGCACATAACTGGCTTAGCCTCCCATGAAGCAAAAGGGGGGGGGGGGGGAAATAGCACCCTATGCCTAGTGTTTGTGATTAGTATATGTAAATAGGCATAAAATTCCTTATTGTCTACAATGTGTAACACACGTGTCCCTAACATGAGAGTTCGTGTGTACGATGAAATCACAAGAGGAACATTTATGATAAAGCAAAGGAGTAGGATATTATTAATCTCATATCATAATAACAATATGAGTAGATTTATTTTCTTTCGTGAATAATTATATATATCTTTGTTCGCTAGTTGTAGTGACTTGAGTGTTGAGTCCAATTGCTAATATGATTTAAAAGGTTTAAGTTGTAGCTTGTTAAAAATAGTTAAAATCTCAAATCACTATAAACTAAGAATAAATTCTTACTAGAAATAGTTGCGATAGGATGTTACACCAATAGCATGTTAATTTTGCAATTTATTGGTGTTATAGTAATTACCACTATTAACGCCCCCTCAATAATGGCTTAATTTTCATTCACTATTGAAAACACCTTTCTATCTTTCTTTTGGAGCAAACAAAAAGTACTTAACGTGCTAATTATTGCTTCCTATGTACTTATCCACATTTAGTGAAGCAACCTAGATCTACGCCACTAAAGAGTTCATCAAGTAAAGTGACAACCACCCCCCAAAACAATTTTTGTTTCTAAAAGGAGTAATGGACCACTACTTTACCAATTAGGTTAAGGGACATTTTTTTTTTTTGAAACAAAAAAAAACAATTACTTTGTAATTACATTTTGGCCAATAGATAATATTCATTTACAGGTTTACCCCATTCACTTAAAAATCTAGAACATGACGTTATTAAGACTTGAAAATAGGTTCAGTCATGTGAAAATTTTCATCTTGAGACTTCTTTAAGCAATTGAGGGTAAAATTATACACTAAAATTTTATTTGATGGTGAAAAACGCACATATAATAAGGTGAGGTTTTATGACTTTGCCCCTAATGTTTATTTTAGCAAAAAATTAACAAAATGATCAAAATAGAATTAAATTGATAAATCAATCCGTTTAGTACCAAAAGCAGTTAAATTGCTAAGATAGGACTCGAGAGGTAATTTAGTGACATATAGAATTTTTTATTTGTTATTATTTCTTTTTGGTATGATTCTAACTTCTTTAAGATTTATTTCGACATCTCTGAGTATTTGAGTAATCTTGAATTGACCCCATGTTTTATTAATTTTGATTCCAATTAACTCCAATCTTTACCCTTCTATCCTCTATACACGTCCCCAAAATCGCTTCTCTCTAAATTAAAAGAATACTCATATGTTAGCCTGAACTTCTCATATTAGCCCCTTGTAGCTTTCAACCACTCAATATTTGCATAGACCAAGCCAGTAGTAGCTAACATTAATATCAAATAATTTATATCCCCTAGCTAGAATTCCTACTACAAGATATTTTTTTTATCATTCTACACTGACCGATTGACATGACGGAAATACTAAGAATTACTTTAAAAATTCGAGTAAAGATTGAGGCTGGTAATCAAATTTCTCCTCACATAACTAAATGGGGAGTTAAAATAAAAATTGAAAAAAAAAAAGCAACTACTTTTTTACTTTTTTGGTTAGTCGAAGGATATTGCATTAAACCAAAAAGTAACCAATACCAATTCCATAGAGCGGACCAGGTTCGTTCTAACACCAAAAGAGGGGGAAAAAAAAACGAAATTAAAAAGGAAAGAGAAAAAAAAAAGAAGATAGCAGTAGAAAAAGAGCAAAACTTTCTTCAAAGGGAAAATTGGAACTTCTGTTAAATATGTAGGAAAAAAAAAAGAAAAAGGTGAAGGTTGAATTTCTTCATTGGCAAAGAAAGAATCACGAACTAGGCATATGGTCTACTCTGGTCTAGGTTCGATTCTCAATTGATTTACGTAACGACGGTAATATAAAAATAGGTCAGGCCCAGCTAGCTCCCTTAATTAATTTTAAAACAAAAAAAAAGAAAGAATAATATCAAATCTCCAAAAGTTCACCACTAAATAGAATGTTTCGTCACTGAAGTGGATGGAAGGTATCAGAAAATTATTGTAATCATATATGTGTAATTATATAACATGCCATGATAGGGTTTTAAATTAAGGTACGCTAATAAATACATAAAATCTCTTCTTGTAAATTTAGGGCTCGTTTGGATTGATTTTTTTCAAAAACGCTTTTTTTAACAGCTTTTGAAAAATAACTTTTTTTTAGAAGCTAAAAATTTTAGCTTCTAAAAAAAAACTGTATTTGAGCTTTTTTCAGAGTTTCAGCTTTTTTGGAAGCTAAATCAAATAATTATTGCAAATTTAATGTAACATTTTCAGAAAAAAAATAAAATACTTTTTCCTAAAAAAAAAAAGCCAATCCAAACAGGCTCTTAAACTTTTAGATAAGTTGATCATTTATAATGGTATTCGAGTTGACGAGGTCATGGTTTCAAAATGCATCATCACCTATTTAAAAAAATATTAAAATTATCTACTAAAAGATTATGCATGCATGTCTGCACATGAGGAGATGTGTTAAAGTACAATAAATAAACACATCAAATCTCAATTTACAAGTTTAACTTTTTGGATGAGCTAGTAATTTGTCAAGTCCCTAGTATATATGTTCTAAGTGATCTTTTAATCAAGCATGCTATCTCACAATTTTTCTTAAGTCTGTATTTAATCTCACTATACGTCATACAGATAAGATCATGATCAGTGGTCGAATTTTAGTGATTGCGACTAGGTGACATAACTATTAGTTCTATTACTCCATTAATTCGACCTATCATATATTTATTCCTTTTGTTGTACCATGAAATTATGTTTCATTTGAAAATATATCTTTTTGTCATTCCATATAAATTTCTAATGTAAACCACACACCAAGAATGACATCCAAGAGTTTATATAAATTGCATTCCATCCCCTTCTCTTATAATTTCTCTTTGCATACTCTAGTCTCAACTTGCAATTTAGTCAAATATTTCTTTTTCTTTCTATCATTTTTAATATATCTAAAATCGAATATCTATTATTATGTCAAAAGATTCTCTAGTAACATAATGATATCATAAAAACATCATCTTAGTAAATTATCTAGATCATTGATTTTCAATCGAATGCTAATAAAGTGATGATCACTTTGATGAAGAAATAATCACTTTTCTGTCAACATCTCTTTATCACCTTCAAATCAAAAAATTAATAGTTCAAAATATTATAGAGTCATAAATTGATACAAAAAAAATTCAAAATTCAATTTATATCTATTAATTATTTCTTATCTCCTAATAGAGTGGTAGAACTTTTAATTATTTCATACGGGTAAATCCCATTTTCCCCTATGAGTTTTTAGTTAAATCTTAAATTCTCCAATGAAGTTTTAGTTTTACCCATATTCTCCCATGACTTCAATTTTTCCAGACAAAGCCTTATATTAAAGGCATCTTTATTTTTTTTTTATAAATTTTATAACCCAAAAGAGAAAAGAAAAGAAAAAGAAAGATAGTAGACAAAAAAATTAATGAAATCATTCAACAGATCGATGAGTCACTAATAAAATAAAAAATCACAAAAAAAATCAAAATACAAAGAAAAAGGAAAAAAGACTACTTATTTTACAAAAACTGCCCTATACACACAATTAAAGAAAAATTAAATTCACTTTAAAACAATTGTTTTCTAATATATATTTCAAATTGACTTATTTTTTCCTATCCAATCGCATCATGTTTTCAATCAGCTAACCATTTAAATATAAAAATAAAAAGTAACAATAGTTATTATACAAATTAATAAAAAAATTAAATAAAATGTTCTTTTATATATGTGTGTGTATCAAATTAATTTTTTTTTAATTTCAAAGTATAACTTTTTATAAACGAACAATTTAAAAACTTAACAAAAAAATTAAAAGAATAATTAAGATAAGGCGTTGTTTGGTGAAACTTACTATCATAGGGGAAAGTGGGTAAAAATAAATCTTGATGGGAGAGTTTGAGATTTATGCTACAACTCATGAGGGGAAATGGCATTCTCCCTATTTCTTACTATCTCCTATTTAATTCCTAGAGTGTGCTACTTAACAAAGACTGAAAAAGATATTTAAGGCGGTATAAGATATCGAAAATCAGAAACAGCTTGGTGGCAACTAATACTCATAATATATAGTAATATAGCTTACCAACTATTGATCACATTATATTAGTGGAATATTAGATTTAACCTTTTTGTTATTACTAGGACAACCGAGCAAATTAATACCAATAAAGAGGTCAAAACACTATTGCATTGAGATCGTGGCTTTCTTTATTAATTAAATCAAGCTCAAACACTATTAGTTTATCTCATGAAGGATTAGGACTCACATGGCAAAAGGATCTAATAGAGATTATATTCTCTTTCTCATTTATTCCAGGAACATGTCAAGATGATACAAATGAAAAAGAAAAAATAAAGCAAAATGGATTTGTTACATGATTGGCTGGCTTTAAACTTTTATAAGGCCTGTTTGGATTGACTTTTTTCATGAAGAAATATTTTTTTTAGAAAAAAAAAAAAAAGAAACACATCTTTGTTGAGATAAATATCTAAATTGGTTTCTAAAAAATTGAAACTCTAAAAAAAAAACACTTTTATAAAAGTTATTAAAAAAAAGCACTTTTATAAAAAGAAATCAACATGATCGAGTCCATAACCTTCTCTCATCCTCTTGACAAATCACAATTATATTCACAAGTGGAGGCAAATGTATTGTACGAGTTGTCGGGGTTATTAAAATTACCAAGTCCTTACTAGTTAATAAAATATTTTAAATCCGTTCCTGTGAAAAGAAGAATGCCAAATAGCCAAAAATAGGATTGTGCAGGCAAAGGTCAGAGACTTGGGCTGATGATCAGGGGCAGATTCTTGGCGTAACAAATTAATGAAGTGGTTAGACGCGTGAAGCACGTAAGGTATACATTAGGCCGGTGCTGCAGCGCCATCATTGAGCTTTTGTTCTTGTAGTTGTTGGGAAAGTTAAGCACACTTATTGCTCCTTCCGTGTATAGTTTTTATATTCAAATTTATTGTCTTCATCTAGAATAGTCACTGGCTGGTGAGATTGAAACTTCAAGTGTCTGCAAATTAAGAAATCTTGGTAAGCCTTCGTGACACAGGCTAAGGGCCTATTTGAATTAGTTTTTTTTTAAAAAAAAAAATATTTTTTTTTTAAAAAATTATATTAAATTTGCAAGCTCTCGTTTGGATTGGCTTTTTGCAAAAGTATTTTTTTAACAACTTTTAAAAAATAACTTTTTTTAGAAGCTGAAAATTTTGACTTCTAAAAAAAGTTGTACTTGAATTTTTTTCAGAGTTTTAATTTTTTTTAAAAGTCAAATCAAATATTTATTGCAAATTTAATGTAACTTTTTTAAAAAAAAAAATTTTTTTCCTTAAAAAAAAACCGATTCAAACAGACTCTAATTAGTGAAGCAAGTGAAGACTAACCATACTTGCCATTTGACAATTCCAACTATCATAATTTTTGGGTTGGCCTTATCTAAATTTACCCTCCAATAACACATCTTTCTTCACTTTAGTTTTGAAAAGAGGTGAATGGGAGAAAATATCTTTCAAGATGATAATCCTGTAATTTCAAAATTTGTTAATACTTTTGATGATTTTAGAAACTGTTGGCCCCAATAGTTTTAGATTTATTGTATACTCTCCAATTTGATTTTGAAATTGATGCATGTGTCCCCTTCTCTTACACTAGGGGTCATGCAATGTTTTTTAAACATAGGGATGTTAGTAAATTTTGGAACCGCAAGGTTTTATGTGATTTGTTTTCAAAATACAAGAGAGTAAAATATATTTTACTCAACAAAAAAAAAAAAAAGGAGAAAGCCTTTCGTAGCCCAAATCGGGAGGATTAGGAAACAACCCTTCAAGCAAAGGGAAAGGCGGAAAGCCATAGTCTCTGTGGTTGATCTTGTAATATTCTTACTTCTTAGTTGTGAGGTCATAGGTTATGTTTTTGAACGCAAAGAGGATTTTTTAACTTAATTAATGGAATACTTGTTAAATTAACAAAAAAGAAAAAAAAATCTAAGTTTGATTTTGAGATGGTACCAAAGTTAGGACTTGCTTCAAAATCTTATGATTATTCATGCTTGTGAAAAGCTATGTTCGATAGTCCGTATATCATGTCTCCAAAAAGTTGCTTTTAATATAAAATTTTTTATGCTCTTGAACTCGTATTCAAGAACATAATGCCCTCTTACATAGATGAATAATAAATTATAAGAGATCCAAGTTACTTCTACTAGCTAGTCCCATTAATTTTGAAATGAAACTCCAATAATTAATTATAAATTTAAAGTCTGGTCTTGGGTACTTTTTCTTTTTAGCTATATATCTTTGTATGTGATTTTCCTTTTCCAAAAATCAGATGATGACACAAGGGAGAGAAGTGGGAAAGCAAAACAAATTATCCTATTTTTTATATCATGTTATTTGACCAAAAAAAACACATATATCATGTTATAGCTACGTAGATATTTTAATGTGGTCGGGAGCTTAGTCCATTTCCTTTTTTATGTTTAGAAATTCATCATTTTATCAGAGTCACGAACGATTTCTTCTACTTTAAGTTACAAATTTTCATAGTATAAACGCATATTTGAATTAATCTTAGTCAAGAGTCAAATAATGTTTGTGAAGGAAGATTTTTTAACGACATTTGATATTTTCTCTAGTATCAATCATAATATATAAATATATATACATATGTATAGAGAAAGAGAGAGAGAGAGAGAGAGAGAGAGAGAGAGAGAGAGAGAGAGAGAGAGAGAGAGAGAGAGAGAGAGAGAGAGAGAGAGGTTCAATTTGGGGGGTGGGGTGGTTCTGTTGCAAATTGCAAGTTGCAAGCAAAGCACATTTGTTTATTTAATAGCAACCAGACAAAGTATTTGTTGAATTTAATAGCCACAAAAAAAAAGTGTTATTTTCGCAAAACGAAACTACGAGAAATCAACAATGCATCCCTCTAAACATTCTTTCTTCGAAAGGCAGCTCGATAGACAAAACTAGACATGCCCCTAAATACTAATGCCAAAAAAAGACGTAACGTTGTTTTTATAAACGTACGTCCAGAAAATGATTAATTATATGAGATGGGAGATTTAAGGAACTACAAACTAAGACGCTAATGTGTAGTTTCACGAACCAATACCAAAATACCCATGCCAATACCGAGCTAGGTAGCTTGAGCTTTTGTGAATCGTTTCAAGAATTTGGACAGCAAAACATAACATATTTTAATTCCTAAAGGTGTGAGGTGGCAGCATAAAATTATTTAAAAGGAAACTAAAGATTTAGTAGTCAAATGATATGTTTTTTGCCTTTAGTATGAGTAGTTCAGTCTCGCTAATACATGTAATCGACTTTTGGTTTCCCTTGAAGTGAATATATATATATATATATATTTAAGAGGGAGAGAAAGGAAGAAACTTGTATTAGAACTTGGTTTCTATAGGGAATTTTTACATTTTTCCTCAGTAAGTTTAAACTACTTTAGATTCTTGAAGTAATTGACCAAAAAAAAATGAAGTAGAAGCAACCTAATAGTAAGTACAACCGTCAGCAGTCAAGCCTCCAAGGTACTTTATCTTACAGTGACTTCGATTCCATATCTACAATGACGAAAGGCATAATTAAAGTCGTCGATAAGAAAGTACGGCGATCAGAATGCTTCAAAACAATAATACTAGAATATGTTTTTCTCCATTCAGTGAAGGCTTTTATTTTTTTTTAAAAAAAGTAAGTCAATAAGTGAGCAAGTAAGTCCTTAATATTTTATTTTTATCCTATCCTCCTTTTTAGTTGGAGTTACTAAGGGGAAGTTCATAGGTAGCACTAGTTACAAGTTGAATTACATCAGTTCATAGGGGCAAAAATAAGGTCCATCCAATCTATTCTTTAGAGGCTGCCTTCATCAAGTGTAAGCAAATTCAATCACATCTAATTCTAATCCGTGCATATAGGTAAAAAAGGGCAAAAGAAAACATGAAGAACTCCTTTTCTATGAGACCCATTCTATGAGTCACAGTTTAAGTTTATTATTAATGGCATTGTATCACGATTTGAAGGCGTGTGAAGTATGAGAGTGCAAAGTCACACCTCATAAGACTTATTTGAATTCACTTTTTTTCATAAAAAGATAACTTTAAAAAATATATATATTTATAATATTTATAACTCGTTTACTCGACCTTATAATTGAGGGTGAACCACTTTTCTTTAGGAGAACTACTTCTAGAGCCCGTTTGGATTGGCTTTTTTTAAAAATACTTTTTTAAACAACTTTTAGAAAATAACTTTTTTTGAGAAACTGAAAATTCTAACTTCTAAAAAAAATTATATTTGAGCTTTTTTTTTAAAAAAAAAGTACTTTTCTTTGAAAGAAAACCAATCCAAATAGGCCCTTAGAATTTTTTTTTTTTTGGGGGGAAAAAATTGTCCCTTTATCAATAAGTATTTAGTTTAACTTTCAAAAAAGTTGAAATTCTTAAAAGGTTTCAAATTCAATTCTTTTCTTCAAAAGCTAGAAATTTAATTTTTCAAAAAAATAAAAAATTGTATTAAAAAAACTTTTAGAAGAAATAACCTAAACAAGCTTTTGATAAACTTAACATTCTCACTATGAGTTAGTTCTTAAACTCAATATTGAGTAAATTGTATATTACTCCTTTGTACTCTAACTTATGTGCACTATACCCCTCTATAATATCAAAACTAGTTAATTACCCCCTTATACTCTGATTTATGTACATTATACCTCATATAATATCAAAACTAACTAATTATCTTGTGAAGTTCCTAAAATTGAGCAAAATACCCCCTTAAAGTTTTTAAAAGTGTGCAAAATACCCCTGAATTATATGACAACAAGGGGTATTTTGTACACTTTTAAAAACTTCAGGGGTATACTAGCTATTTTGATACTATTGGAAGTATGGTGCACACAGATCAAAGTACAAGAGGATAATTAGCTAATTTTGATATTTCAGAAATGTATAGTGTAAATAGGTTAAAATACAGGAGAGTAACATGTAATTTACGCTTCAATATTTGATGGCTCTTTCGACTTGTTACCATATGTGGGAATTGCGCGTACGCATTGTATTTGCAGCTTTTATTGTTTGATCATGATTGCTTAACATGGCACACTATTCTTGAAAGGCAATTAAAGTAAGTAACTAAACGGCTCTAGAGGCGTAATAGTGGGGTTGGTTAATGTATTTGTTCATAAAATTATAACATTATTATGAGACATTATGAATATTCAACCGAGGAGCTAATTTATTATACTATTTTCAAGAATGTTACCACGAAAACTTGTAGTATTAGGAAGTTTCTCAGTAACACACGAAATATTACTCATCTTTGACAGATGGGGTCCCAGCGGTTGGACTTTCTTGTTGCTTTGTATGCTACGTTAGAGAGATTCTTTGAGAAGGTAAGCACCTTACTCTGCCTCGTATGCCTCACCCCGAAACTTTTGAGAGCATCCTGTCACACCCCGACAATGCAGGTGCCATGTAGGCCGCCACTTGGTGAAGATGACGAGGCTCACAAGGGGGCACACATGTCACTTTCCCTTCCTGGAACATCTAGAAGGTTCTACAGATAGGAACAAATATGGTAGGGATTTTGAATTATACTCAATCCCCTTAATTATGCGATATTCTGTTATAATAGATGATAGAATCTCCTGATTGAATTTCAAAATCCCTTAATTGATGTAGAGGATTCTAGAAGATCGTGCTAGCCGTTAGATTAAGATGATCATAGCCATTCATTTGCTAGCGAACATGTATAAATAGCCTAGCTTTTCATTTGTAAAGGACACACAGAAAAGTTTGAGAGCAATAGAAAGCATTTCTCTCATCTCTTTATTCCGTTGCATTACTTGTTATCTTGCAAATTTCCTTTGTTCGTGGTTTTTGCAGGCTGACTTAGCCACTTTTGCTTGAGAAAAGTGTCTAAGTGCCACACGCTGCGCTTGGGATAGGCCAAGGGCGTGACAAGTGGTATCAGAGCCAAGGTTACACGCAAGGTGTTTGTGATTTTGCTCTTGTGAAGGATGTCTTCTTCAGGTGTTGAGAAGAACACTGATGTCAGCCCTGATGAGAGGGGAAGGGAAGCCCTACCACCTGCGGCAACCAAAGGCAATAAGATGGGGAAGTCTCGGGATGTGCAAGTCGCTTTTGAGGCACGTTTGACAAAAGCGGAAGAGGCCCTGGCTGAGTTCATGACAAAGATGCAACAGCTTGGGTTTTACGATGAGGAGACACTAGGTCAGGAGAACCTACGGGAAGAGCTCCAAAAGCTTCAAACTAATGTGCAAACAGCAAAAGTGATGGCTCAACAAGCGTTGACAGAGAAAGAGACCCTGGCCGATTGGTTACAAGGGAGAATGGCTGAACAAGACAAGATCCTTGAGGAGATGAAGAAGGATTGGGCTATGTGCAGAGAGGCAATAGCCCATGGCACAACAACCTCTCGCCATGCACCAAAGGTGGATGTGCCAAGACCCAGTTCCTATAGTGGGAAGCGTGAATCCAAGGAGGTGGACAACTTCTTTTGGCAGGTTGAGCAATATTTCAAGGCAATGGGGTTGGAGGACGACACAAGTCGTGTCAAGACGGCAACACTCTACTTCATTGAGGATGCAGCTTTATGGTGGCGCATGAAGCACTAAGGACTCAAGGAGGCAAACAAAGACTTACCCACGTGGGCTATGTTCAAGGAGGAGGTATATGCCCAATTTTATCCAGAGGAAGCAGAATGGGATGCTCGTGACAAGCTTAGAGTCCTGAAGCACACAGGGACCATCCATGATTATGTCAAAGAATATGTTTCCCTTAAACTTGGTGCGTAATAAGCGATTATGATCACATGTATGACTTTGTTAAGGGTTTGCGACCATGGGCCCAACAAGAAGTTAGGATGAGAAGGCCAAAACCTTTCTTTGAAGCCGTGGCCATAGCCAAATCCTTACTAGAATTCAAGACAAGGAACTACTCCTCCAACAAACCCATGAACGATTTTAAGGGAAAAGGTGTTGGAGACAAAAAACCCAAAGTAAAAGAGAAGTCAACTTCCAAAAAGCAAGGGAAGAAAGAGAATAAGCCCTTCACCATTACTTTTGTGCAGGACCACATGTGTGGCGGGAATGCCCCAAGAGACAGACCCTCAACTCATTATTGGAGGAACATGAGAAAGCGACCGAGGCACACATGAGTTCCTTACAATTGCTCAATGCCTTAAATGTCAAGCCAGCCACTACGACGTTGCTCAAAGGCGGCCTGATGTATGCAGAAGTGATGATTCATGACAAGACCACCATGGCTATGTTGGATACCGGAGCTTCCCATAACTTCATGGCAGAAGATGAAGCCAAAAGGTTGGGACTTATCATCACCAAGTCCCAAGGATCCCTCAAGACAGTCAATTCTGTCCCTCGACCTTTGTCAGGTATTGCCAAGAATGTCTCGTTAACTCTGGGCACATGGCAGGGAGACGTGGACTTCACGGTGGTACCTATGGATGACTTCAAGGTCGTCCTTGGCATGGAATTCTTTAGAAGAGCCAAGGCCATCCCCACACCACACCTTGAACAAATTGTAATCATGGAGGAGAAGACCCCATGTATGGTGCCAGCCAAAGTTCAAGTGAGGCCGGAAACGAGACTATTGTCAGCCATACAAGTTGATAAAGGTCTGCGACATGGAGAGGCAACCTATTTAGCAACCATGAAGGGGGACGTGGATGACCCAGTGCCAGGAGAAGTGCCCATGGAAATTGCTAAAGTTCTCCGGGAGTTCGTAGATGTTATGCCATCTGAGTTGCCAAAGAAGCTACCACCTAAGAGAGAGGTGGACCACGAGATCGAATTAATTCACGGTGCGGACCGCTTTGCCAAAGCACCTTACCGAATGGCTCCTCCAGAACTAGAAGAATTAAAGAAGCAACTCAAGGAGTTGCTCGATGCAGGATTCATTCGACCCTCCAAAGCTCCCTATGGTGCGCCAGTGTTATTTCAAAAGAAGCAAGATGGCTCACTCCGCCTATGTACAGATGCGTGCCCTCAACAAGGTCACGGTAAAGAATAAGTATCCCATTCCTCTAATAGCAGACTTGTTTGATCAGTTGGGTAGTGCAAAGCTTTTCACCAAACTTGACCTTCGTT
Source organism: Cordia subcordata (assembly GCA_028554755.1). Classification (NCBI taxonomy): domain Eukaryota; kingdom Viridiplantae; phylum Streptophyta; class Magnoliopsida; order Boraginales; family Cordiaceae; genus Cordia; species Cordia subcordata. Next base: position 3,157,589 of record JAPTOF010000007.1, read on the forward strand.
CGGGGTACCATCAAGTGAGGATTGCTGTGGGGGATGAACCAAAGACGACGTGCATAACAAGGTATGGATCATTTGAATATTTGGTTATGCCGTTTGGTCTCACTAATGCCCCGGCGACCTTTTGCACTTTGATGAATAAGATTTTTCACCCTTACCTAGATCGGTTCGTGGTGGTATATTTGGATGACATTGTGATATATAGTCAAACACTGGAAGAGCATGCCAACCACCTACGCACCGTTCTCAAGGTGTTGAAGGACAACGAGTTATATGTAAAGAAAGAAAAGTGCTCTTTTGCTCAACAAAGAGTCCATTTTCTTGGTCATATCATCGAGAGTGGAAAACTAAAAATGGACCCAAAGAAAATTCAAGCTATCATGGATCGAAGCACCAACCAAAGTAAGTGAATTACGCTCTTTTCTTGGGTTGGTGAACTATTACAAAGGTTCATCCTTGACTACTCAAAGAGGCGGCTCCACTTATCGAGCTCCTCAAGAAAAACACTTCTTGGGAATGGTGTAAGAACTGCCAAGGTGCCTTTGAAGAGTTAAAGAATGCAGTTGCCAGTGAGCCTGTCATGAGCCTAGCCGACCCTGGGAAGCCATATGAGGTACACACAGATGCCTCCGAATTTGCCATTGGAGGCGTCCTCATGCAGGATCGCCACCTAATTGCCTATAAGAGTCGGAAGCTCAATGACACTGAAAGAAGATACACGGTGCAAGAGAAAGAAATGACAGCCATTATCCATTGCCTAAGGGTGTGGCGCCATTATTTATTGGGATCCACATTCGTGGTCAAGACAGATAATGTTGCTACGAGTTACTTCAAAACCCAAAAGAAGCTAACTCCAAAGCAAGCAAGGTGGCAAGAGTTCCTTGCAGAGTTTGACTACAAGTTGGAGTACAAGCCCGGGAAAGCCAACTTGGTGGCCGACGCCTTGAGCCGTAAAGCAGAACTCTACCACCTGAAGAAAGATGATACCCTGGTTGACAAGATCAAGGGAGGTATGTCTCAAGATCCCATTGCTAGTAGTTTACTCAACCTTACCAGGGAAGGAAAGGCAAGACAATTTTGGGAGGAAGACGGCTTGCTGTACACCAAGGGGCACCGCATTTATGTCCCTAGGTGGGGGAATCTACGAAGAGACTTGATGAAAGAATGCCATGACTCAAAATGGGCTGGTCACGGGCGATTCGTCTGAGAGCTCTATTGGAAGTCGCATACTCCGGCGCATATGAGGGATGATATTGAGTCATATGTGAAAACATGTTTGATCTGTCAATAGGATAAGGTTGACAATCAAGCCCCTGGAGGATTGCTTCAACCTCTTCCTATACCAGAGAAACCATGGGAGATGGTGACCATGGACTTTATAAGTGCTTTGCCAACATCAGAAAGGTGTGGGAGTATCATTGTAGTTGTGGATAAATTCTCGAAATATGCCACATTTATACCTAGCCCGGTGATTATGCAGTGAACAAACAGCCAAGCTCTTATTCAAACATGTGGTAAAATACTGGGGACTCCCACGACACATTATTTCCGATCGTGACCTAAGGTTTACTGGTAAGTTATGGTCTGAACTCTTTAAACTCTTGGGGTCGGATTTGCACTACTCAACAAGTTTTCACCCTCAAACTGATGGGCAAACCGAAAGGGTGAATGCCTTGTTAGAACTATATCTGAGGCACTTTGTGAGGGCCAATCAGAAGGATTGGGTAGGGTTACTTGATGTGGCCCAATTTTCCTACAATCTCCAAAGGAGTGAGGCAACGGCAAAAGTCCATTTGAAGTGGTGACAGCCAACAACCCTTGCCCCACACACCATTACATTGGAGTCCACCTATAAGGAAGTAGCCCTCACCTACCAAATAGCTAAGGGATGAAAGGAACAAGTGATTTGACAAGGGTCTATCTTGACAAAGCAGCTAAAAAGATGAAAAAGTGGGCTGACAAAGGAAGAAGGAATGTCTCCTTCCAAATTGGAGACAAGGTTATGATGAAGCTCCTACCACAACAATTCAAGGTGTTTCGAAAAGTGCATAAAGGACTCATCCGCAAATACGAAGGGCCTTATGAGGTGATCAACAAAGTTGGTGACGTTTCTTACAAATTAGACCTACCTCTAAAGCTAAAGATCCATCCAGTATTCCATGTAAGCATGTTAAAACCATACCATGAAGATAAGGAAGATCCAAGTCGAGGGGAATCCAAAAGAGCACCAACTGCCGTGGTAGACTCTTATGATAAGGAGATTGACTTCATAGAAGCCGACTGCATGATTCACAAGAAAGGAGTCCCTCCCCGACGCGAGTACTTGGTACATTGGAAGGGCTTGCCATCAAGTGAGGCAAGTTGGGAACCAGCAGACTCCATGTGGCAATTTGCAAAGGAAATTGAAGGATACCATGAAGGGGACGCGACGAGGACGTTCGCAGGAATAGGTGGGGGAGAATGTCACACCCCGACAATGCAGGTGCCATGTAGGCCGCCACTTGGTGAAGATGACAAGGCTCACAAGGGGGCACACATGTCACTTTCCCTTCTTGGAACATCTAGAAGGTTCTACAGATAGGAACAAATATGGTAGGGATTTTGAATTATACTCAATCCCTTTAATTATGCGATATTCTGTTATAATAGATGATAGAATCTCCTGATTGAATTTCAAAATCCCTTAATTGATGTAGAGGATTCTAGAAGATCGTGCTAGCCGTTAGATTAAGATGATCATAGCCATTCATTTGCTAGCGAACATGTATAAATAGCCTAGCTTTTCATTTGTAAAGGACACACAGAAAAGTTTGAGAGCAATAGAAAGCATTTCTCTTATCTCTTTATTCCGCTGCTTTACTCGTTATCTTGCAAATTTCCTTTGTTCGTGGTTTTTGCAGACTGACTTAGCCACTTTTGCTTGAGAAAAGTGTCTAAGTGCCACACGCTGCGCTTGGGATAGGCCAAGGGCGTGACAATCCGGAGAGTTTTGCACATTCTTGTTTAGTCCTTAACGTCTTGTAAGGACTCTTTGGAGATATCCTTGTTTAGTCTTTAACGTCTTGTAAAGACTCTTACATGGTTTCTTAAGCTTAATGAAAATCTTGCTTTCTCAGCCGAAAAAAAAAAAAAAAAAAAGGGAAACAAGAGGGAAAACATTGAATGTGAAATAATTGAATGACCATTGGAAAAATCGGAATTCAATTTTGATACAATAATGAAAAAATATACTAAGTTCTACCTAGAATCAATTAACAAGAAATGAAATAATGTAGTCTTATATGACGATCTTAAAATTAATAATTCAAATTAATTGATTATATTTCTTATGTTTTAGGTGGAGATGACAGAAATGCAAATGAGCAATTGATCGTCAAGAGGATGAGACGGCCATTCTATAATAATATTACTAGATCTAAGGAGCTTCAGCTGCCCATTTGACGCTCCATGGCTTCTGAAGATAAGTTTCTGCATAAAGAGGGTGTTTGGCAATGCTTATTTGGGTGCTTATAAGCACCTTTACAAAAAGATGGTGGGAGAAACCTTCAATTTCTGAGTACTTATAAGTACCTAAATAAGCACTTCCGAACAGGCTAAAAGTTACAGTAATAATTCCAGAAATGTATAGACCAATTAAACGTAAGTTCCTTATCAACAGTAAGACACAACATGCATGCCATATTATTATCCTTATGATAGCGTTTAAACTTCATTTACTAGCACAAAGTGTACATACAACCTCCAATTTATTCTGCAGATAGTGCTTTATGGCGTCTAACCTTCATAGGATCAGAAGATCGATCTTCTTAATTTACTCCTTTGCATGAACACAGGACAAATGAAGTACTCCAGATAATGATTTTCCGGTAGGTGCACACGTGAGAACCAGACCGTGGGACAGCGGGAGTAAGGCTATCACTTAACTGGAGTCAAACCAACAACACCTGCATAGCAATAGAAGTAACTATTAGTGTACCGGAGTTGAGCCAAGGGGGATCCCTTGTTGCTCTTGGATTTTCAAATAAGCTACTGGAAAATGAGTCCAGAAAACTAACGTCATAGGGCAGTTTAATATCTAAAAAGATGGCACATTCTCTACTTGGGAACACAGTGGTCATTTCGGGAAATCACAAAAAGGAAAAGTCGAAAGACAATCCGGGAATGAGGGAGTATATATACAGGTAGACGTCTTCTAACCTCCAGACACAATAAACACCCCACATAGCTCACTAATGCAAACATCAGGCGACTTATTGTGCTGGAGTTTATTTCCAGTCAAGCCGTATCAAGTTCAAGAGTATCTTACTTAAAAAGAATGAGACTTTTGAACTTAAACCAAGCAGACTCAATATTGACAAGATAGATTGCCTTAGGTTCATTTTCATTTCTAATTCTTCTTATGCTAAAAGAAGTTCAACCATTTCTTGTTCAAACCTAAGGGCTGCATAATTTGCTTCGAAGTGCGCTTATTTGAAATCAGAGGCAGATCAGACACAATTATTGGATTGCATTTGGGGGGGAAATGTGCGAGGGAGCTCCAATTTCAGACCACAAGTTTCCTCTTAGATTAGACAACTCGATCTTTGAGCCCCTTTTCATAAGCGGCTATGTTTCGTGTTCTAAAACACACATTTAGGAGTCTCTCTCCAGATTTTACTTCTACACGTGTGACTCTATGCTTCTCTAAGTGATGCCTAAAAGCATTTGTTACTAATTCTTTTCTTCTTTCTTCACAAGGGTTTTCAACTTTCTTATAAGAAATTCCACAACAGAAAAAGGAATCCTAGTGTGCTTTCTAGAGTCATGTCAAAAGAATCCTAGTGTGCTTTCTAGAGTCATGTCAAAATGACAATTGATTATCTCTAGCAAATCTACAAACAACTAAAGCATGTCCCAAAGCTAGAAGAAAAGATAACAACTACTAACTGTAGGTTTTAGTTTTGTGTGAAAGATATATCTGCTAAAAGTTATTCAAGCTGGCAAAAACCAATAAAACAACAAACCATGCCCTTGTAATAACTATTAAAACCCAATCAACTAAATAGACATGCAGCAGTGATGATCTCATTTAACTACACTCTGAAGTGTCCATGCATATCAACTGGAAAAAGATCTGACTAAGATTTTGTAAATGTTTACACCTAAAGTTTTTCTATCAAGACATTTAGTTCAGAATACAGCTCAGCCAAATTAACTTGGAGAACTACTGATACATGGAGAATAGTCAAAACAAGAAAAGAGGTAGGCACCCATTTAAATGACCAGCATGCATACTTCCCACAAACTTTATGGGTTCTATAATAAGAAGTCATGCCAATTTTAGAAGGCTGTACACAAGCAGCACTCATACATAGCAATTTCAATACTTCACTTATAGAAAGTCATTAGAAGTGGTAATGAGGCAAATATAGGATTGACTTAGACTTAGGACTTGCAGAAAAGCAAATTTATCATGCATCACATACCACAAGCCAATCGTCCACCTGCGTTCCCAGTGGTAAGACTGAGTTCTTGTCCACCTACATCGAGATAAATCACAAGATGGTCAAAGGCTCAAAGCTAATGATCATCCTAATGACAAAGTCGGAAAAGAGAAAAAGAAAATTGTGAATTGCAAGAAAGAGAAAAATAAATGAACTGTTTTGGCATTAATATAATTAAGAAGATGTTCTGTGGTACCAGAGAACCAAAGCTTTGGCAATATCCAGTGAAAAATACTCAAGGGAAAAAAAGTAGAATTATCAAGAAGTTTACCCTTTCCCAGATCATCTTCGAGCTCATGGACCACAAATGCCCTTCCAACAACTGAATTAGAGCCATTTAGTGGTATCTGATAATTTAGCCAAAAGGAACAATAGAAATAACATAAGAAGAAGAATGAAATGAAATTTTACACACACATAACTGACCAAGTTTTGAAAGCCACCTGGTTATCCACAATCATTGCTTCAGCAATGCCTGCATCGCATTAATCAAGAATGCAACATCAGTAATATAATATAGCATCTTATAAATTTATCAAAGAGAATTTAACTATTACAGCATTAATGAGTATCTTGCTACTAGAAAAATGAAACAGAAAAGTGAAGGGAGCTAATTGCAGTCAGGAGTACCGTCTGTGTTAGCTACTATGTTTCCCAGGTCACCCGCATGACGAACATCGTCCTCTAGAGCTCCATGTTTCTTTCCATTTGGATTAAAATGTGGTCCTATATCACACAAACAATACATTCACTTTACAATTACTATAAAGCTCAAACTTAATCAGTGTGATCAAATTTTCCTCTAGTAAACTACAGTATGCATTAAGCATATACTTCACATTAGAAACAATCAGCTAAAATGGTATAATTAGAACTGGTCAAAACTAGGGGGAAAATATCCAAACAATAATAATCAAGACCCAACCTGTTGAAATACACCCATTTGTTGTATCTCCATACTCGTGCTATAACACCCAGAAAGAGAAAGAGAAATGAAAACAAACAAGAAAAAATACACCTTTAAATACAATGATTAGCTATAAATGCCAATAAATTAACAGAATTCACAAAAAGAAAATGAAATTGAGTGAGACAGGTCCTAAACTCACTAAGTGAAACCCATGCTTTCCTGGCGCCAACCCGGTCACTCGCACATTAACAGTAGTTGGCCCTTCAAGAACAAAAGAGAAATTAGTTTGATGTACATTTACTAATATACATTATGTGAACTTATATACACAAATATGTTCCATATTGTTTTACTCTTGATATAGTTTATTGAGAATGGTAAACTTTAAAAGCCAAATTCGCGGTCAGATCACTTTGTGGCTGCTAATGTGGTTGTATATACATAAATTAATTAACAGAACGGAGAGTGCACTATGATTTAATTGCGGATTGTTATTAAAATTATTACGACATCATAAAAGGTAACAGGCAATGTCCAAAATTCAACAAGAACACTGCTTGGATTGGCCATTTTTCATGAAAGAGCACTCTTTTCGCGAAAAAGAAAGAATCTTTGTTTTGGAATAAGCAATTATATTAACCTTTAAAAAAAGCTTAAAACTCCGCCCCGGGGGTGGGGGGGTGGGGGAAGAAAAAAACCTTAATTTCCGCTCCTTGTTTTTTGGGAAGCCAAAATTTTTATTTTTATTTTCTTAAAAAAACAAAAGTTATACAAAAAAAGAGCTCTTTTCAAAAGCCAATCCATACGACTCCTAGATTATCCAAAATTTACATTGAGGTTAGTGAAAAGGCAGCTCCTTTTTAAAAGTAAGAATTTAGTATCATAGTGTTTGGTTATACTCGTACAATGGAATTCATTTCATTTACTATTGAATTACGTGAGGATTTGTATTTCGAAATGAATCCAATTATTTCGAATTATAAAACAATTTTAAGTCAATTACGTCGTTTGTAAATATAAATTGTGTTTGGAACACGCGTAGACTTGAAATTAATTTGCAGACTCCACAACTACATTGTTGAATTTAAGCGAAAAATAACAAAAGCCTCAAGCAATAACTACATTGACGAAAAAAGAAATTAAAACTTAGAAAAGAGACAACTACGACAAGTACATTGACTCAAAAGGTCAAAGAGAACAATCAAATGGAAGACTTGGAGTACCGTTATCTTGTTGGGAGAGGGTGACAATGCCTTGGACATTGGAGTTGCCTTTGAGGACAGCAACTGCCTTCTTGGTGGAGCCGGCGACGGCAAGGGGTGGAGGGGCGGCCGCGGCGGCGGTGGCGGAGAAAGATAAGTTGTTGAAAGAGAGCTTACCCAAAAATGAGGAGGAGGAGGAGGAGGAGGAGGAGAAAACAGCTGGCAATGGAGTAGTTGGGTGGTGGATGGAATCAGGGAAGAGTAGAGAGTGTGTTTGGGTAATGGCGGAAGCAGTGGAGAGGATGGTGTGAGCTGCCATTGCTGCAAGTGCAGCTTCCATTGTTGAAGATGAAGATGAAGATAAGAAGGATGTGAGTCAAGTGATAACACCTTTTTGTTTGTGTTGCTGGGTTGTTCTTGGATTTGCCCATTATTAGTATCGGCTTGTTTGTGTTGATTTTTTTAAAAGTGTCTTTAAAAAATTTTTAAAAATAATTTTTTTAAAAAATTAAAAATTTTTACTTATAAAACAAAGTGACATCAGCTTTTTTTTTTTAACTAAATCAAATAATTATTACAAATTTAATATAACTTTTTTAAGAAAAAAATATTTTTTCTTACAAAAATTTAACCTAAACGAGTCCTATGTGTTAGTAATAACAACTAACAAACGATAATTGTCGATTACATTAAAATAGCGGAAATTAAAATCTGAACCACTCGCGTTAAAAGGTGGAAGTTCTTAACCGCTGAAGTCTACGTATTAGTTTCTATTGGATAATTATCTTTTAAGTTTTTTTTATCTTCTCGCTTATACTTGCAACATTTTTGATCTCGCATGTTTAAAATAAAAAGTTTGTGAACTAAGGGGCTCACTTGAATTTCTTTTCTAAAGCTTTCTTTTTAACAATTTTTTTAAAAAGGTATTTTTTAAAAAACAAAAAATTATAATTTTTGAAAAAAGTTGTATTTAAACTTTTTTTTTTTCAGAGCTTCAATTTTTTTAAAAGCTAAATTAAATGATTATTGCAAAAATAATATATATTTTTTTCAAAAAGAAAAAGTGTTTTTCCTAAAAAAAGGGCCAATTCGAACAAGCCCTAAAAATAGAAACTGAAACTGAAAATCGAATTATCTAAACTCAAAAATTGAAAGTTAATTGAGAAATTAACTTAATTATGTTTGATTATTTAAGTGTATTTTAATTAATGATCAGTCAGTTACTTTTCTTTGTGTTGGAATGGAAAGGACAAATTATATTAGTTGTCTAGTATCACTCATAACAATTTTATCTTCTATCTTACATTTGTGACAAAATAATCTCATAACTAAAAGTTTTTTTGTTGCATTTAGTCCAAATTATACTTTCTGTTAAAAATTATCTTAAACCTCACATGAGGTACGCATGAATCATAGATGATAATGTAAAAATTTATTTGTAGACTTTTCCTTCAATTCACCACGACATTGAAGTCAATATCAAGCCCATGATTAAAGTAAAACTATGAGCTAAAAATGCTCTAAAGCTATATGTATCAATGTATGTGAGTGAGTGTTGTACCTTTAGCCTTAGGTTTGCTCTATATTTACAAAAGAGGGATGGTCATTGAGTATGAATGGGACTCTTGATACATATTAAAGAAAACTCTAGTGGTAGAGTTTTGATCAAATCCAATATAAATATGTAGACAAGAGCAATAATTCTAAGACCCCTTCAACAACGTAGGCATCCTCATATTCGATCAAGGTCTTTTAGTTGCTAGCTAGAGTATTATCCCAGAGTGCTAGGGCCTAATGAAGATAGACCCATGTAGAGTAAGACCTCTTGATTTAGTTTGGCTAAAACCCTCTCTTAGTCAGATATTTCATCAACTTGGGAAACACGGGCTGGGGTTAATAATCACCCATGTCAACGAATTTGTTTTTTTTTTTTCCAAGGCTAAAATCATGCATTTCACGTGTGATTTAGGGTTCGTTTGGATTGACTTTTTTCAAAAGCACTTTTTTTAATAACTTTTGAAAAATAGTTTTTTTTTAGAAGCTAAAAATTCTGGCTTTTAAAAAAAAGCTGTATTTGAGCTTTTTTCAGAGTTTTAGCTTTTTTGGAAACCAAATCAAATAGTTATTACAAATTTAATGTAACTTTTTCAGGAAAAAAAGTGTTTTTTCTTGAAAAAAAAAAGTCAATCCAAATAGGCCCTTAACATACTTTTTCAACCAAAAAAAAAAAAATGGACTAGCAGCAGTTCAAAACTATTAGTTATGTGGCTAATTTATCATAAATGAAATATAAGAGATAGAATTATTACAAGTGACAAAGATGATTGTTGTCATTTACCTAAAGAAAAAATTTATTAAGATAAAACACAATTACAAACTTAGTCCATTCCAAAATAAACAGAAGGAGGACCACCACCCACAAGCAACAAACAAATACATATCTCAAAGGCCAAAACAACAAACCAAAAGAATGGGTCAAAAGCAACAACCTGACACATAGATATGACCATAAGTGCAACATTAACACCTTCTCCAACAATTAATAAGGTTACCTATGAGAGGAAAAGTGAAGCATTTAACTCAAATAGAGGTGTTGGTACCACTCGGCCAAGTTCCATAAGATTGGATCCACCCACATTGGACCTTTTAGTCCAAACTTGCAACAAAGAAATCACTTTGAAGTGCTTAGCAACATGGAAGAAATTGAGGAAGAAGAGTTGCAACTTAAAAAGTGCCCATCAACCTTGAATCAAGATGAAGACCAATAGAATGCAACCGGCCCAATCGCTTTAAGGAATATTTGATACTTTCCTTCGTTTGTTCATGTTTTGATTGATTGTATTTTGATTTCCCTTTCTTGTCCTTTGATTTGTTTTGTATTTCTATTGCTTGGGAGATTTTCTTGAGTTTGACTATTTTGGATGGTTAGATGGTTAATGTTTTTGTTTGTTGATCTTTACTTGCGCCTCATTCACTTGCAATATAAGATCATGTTTAGGGTGACTTTGAGGGGTTAAATTGGATTGTGCTTTTATTCGCGTTTAATAAAATTTTACTTACTTTGTAAGAAAAAAATAAATTCAAACCGACCATAGAAGCCAACTTGGCCAATCTAGCTACATCCCGTTGGCATCAAAATAAGACTCTACATCATTGTCATCTACAAACACCACCGATGCCCTTGTAAATCTATGCAAAATCTATGCAAGAGACTACTAGAGCAATAACTACAAAGAAATTGAACAAAAGAGTTTAGAGAGAGTCATTAACCCAAACAAATGTTGGACCTAAGAGATATAAAACCTTAATTATTTAGACATTTTAAAAAATATAAACTATTTAGACCTTGAACTTGAAAAGATAATGCTAAAAGGCCATCCTATCACCTTTGGAACAATGAACAATAATAGATTCAAGAGCACTTGACAAATAAAGTTGTAAACAACACACTATGAAATCGTTAGATGATAATTGAAAGCAAATGAATTAAGAAGTACTTGTCATCACGGGAGTTATAAAACCTTCAACACCAAAGCAAGTCACGGCAAGAATCAGATGAAACCAAGCCAAGGTAAATAATAACTGCTCAAATCTAATATCTATAGCCTTGAAAAATAAACTCGACAGATTTGGGGGAAAGCACCAAATACGTGAGGGCTCCAAAAAAGTTACACAACCATACACACAAAAACCCAAAAAAAAAAAAAGGAAAAAAAAAGAAGAAAGTAACGGAGTGACAAAGGATCCGCTTCTAGCAAGTAAAATGCCTCGACTCGAATATAGACGACCCTTGTGACGGAACGGAGAGGCATGCTAGTTGAAACGTTAATTATTTTTATAAAAAATTAATTGTTTAGTCCTTTAATTAAATAACGTTTCAAACAAATCAAAACGATGAAAGCTACTCTAAAAGAACTATCGCCAATCACACACACAAACACATCTCCTGTTTTTCTGCATCAAAAATTTTCTCAGTGGGAATCCAATCTAAATAACACCCACCTAGCGGATTTGAAATCCCTTTTGCAACGTTTAGAATCCAATATATTCAGAAAAACACACACACAGACACAGACACAAAATTATGGAACCCCCAAATCCCAACCCTCCAAACCCCAAACCCCAATCCATGCGCGTCCTCATTCGTCCTCCTCTCCCACCCTCTCACCCCCAACCCCACCCCCACCCCACCCCACCACCCCCTACCCCCACTCCTCCCCGTCCCCCACCCCCGCAAAACGGCGTCGTAGTAGTCGGTTTCATCGGCCGGCGTTTCAACGACGTGTCTTACTTGATCAACAGAATCATTGATTCGAATGTGTTTGGCTCTGGAAATCTGGACACGCCATTCACTTCCGGCGAAACGCTTGAAATTGATGATGATATGAAGAAATGGTTTGATACTCGGAGTATTAGCTTCTACCATGACGAGGAAAAGGGTGTTTTGTACTTGCAGTTTTCGTCTACTAGCTGCCCCGCGATGGAAGAGTTTTCTGATCCTAATATTGGGTTTGATTCGGTTTTAGAGGACCGCGAACTCGGGGATCTTCAAGCAATGCTCTTTATGTTCTCTGTGAGTTTTTCTCCCTGCAAAAAATATAATGTAATGTAGCGTGTGGATGTTAGTGTGTGCAACTTTTGATTTTTTTGGGTTATGCTTATTGTTGGGATTCGATTTGGTGTTGTGGTTTTTACCATGTGTTTTGGGAATCATTTCTGATATGTCATCACTGTGTGAATGTAGTAAATCTTTTTGAACTGGTCAGAGAGGAGCTTAAATGTAATAGCTTTTAGCTAATAGGAAGACACTTAATAGAGAATGGACTAGTATCAGACTTATGGGAGTCGATATTACATTGTTGATTTTTAAACTCGGGGTGACTTGAAGGCAGCTATATGCGTTTGTCGATAAATTTAGTGAAATACTGCTAAACAAAAAGGGTGAGGACAAACCCTTGGTGAAGTTTCAAGTTTTACCTGTTATGAGGAAGAGAAAATAATGTTGTAAAATGCTAGACTTTACATCTGACATGGGATATGGAGACAAAGTGGCTGACTTTGTCATAAGTAGGTAACTGGAAATATCTCTTCTGGTGAGCACAGTAATAGCAAAACTGGATATATAATCTGAATATCTAATGAACATAATAATAGAAACTAGTTTAGCTCCATGGCTAAATACATATTCGATGGAGCTGAGATTATGAAAGAAAATGTGTGTAAGCTCGTTGGTTAGATAGAACTCTACAGCCTTCTTTCCCTTCCCCTGCTTAGAAATTATAAATTGAAAAGAGCTATTCAAATCATATTGATAAATAGACATGCCTGGAAAATAAAATTATGACTTCCATATGCTTGAAAAGTGTAACCATGTTACATGAATTTTATACATTATCACTGAATGTCTTTTATTTATAGGCAATTCACGTGAGAGCATATTGTTTCCTGGAGAAACATATTCTGGTCCTGAGAATTTATGGCAGATTTATTGCTCAAATGGTGATTCATAGAAGAAAACTTTAACAAGCAGAAAATTCATACCAGTAGTCATCCGTTTCTAATCCTTTTTACTTCGTATTTCTTGAAGTGACGTCCATGGGGTTGTATTGAGATTTCATTTTTTCCCTTTCCTAACTGTGCTGGCAAGTGACTTGGGTGTTATTAGTCATGCAGGTTTGCCATGTAGTGGTACTCATCCAAGAAGGATCACGCTTTGATACCCAGATTTTGCAAAAGTTTCGAATCTTGCAAGCTGCAAAACATGCAATGTCCCCATTTGTGAGATCACAAGCTACTTCACCAGTCACTTCTGGTTCCCCATTTTCATCTTTGCAAACTTCTGTATCAGGAACGTCATCTAGCAATCCATCTCCCCGAAGAAGTCGTGGCATTTTAAGCCGCAATGCTTCTGCAATTGCACTCATGTCGGGTTTAGGTTCATATAGCTCTATGTTACCTGGGCAGTGTACTCCAGTCTTACTTTTTGTTTTCGTTGATGATTTTGCTGATGTTAATCCTGCTGCCAGTGTGGAGGAGTCAGCAGAGACCTCGTCTCTCAGTCAGACCTCTAACTTGAACAGTTTGCCTAGGTCAAACTTGCCCACCAAAGGATCAGGTTCTGTTGTTATGCTTGCCCGTCCTGTGAGTAAATCTGAAGGTGGTTTTAGGAAGAAATTGCAGTCATCTCTGGAGGCGCAGATTCGTTTTTCAATAAAGAAATGTCGAACACTTTCAGGATCTGAAACTAGTCATGGTGGATCAAGAAGTGGGGGCATTTCAAGTGCAGCTCCTTTGTTTTCTCTTGATGCATCAAAGGCGGTTGCACTTTTAGATTTATCTTCCACTAAGCAAGGTGAATCTCTTGAATATGCCTGTGGCCTTGTAGAAGATATTCTAAATGGGAAAGCAACTTCAGACTCTCTTTTGCTTGAGAGTCTTGGTCTGAGTGCAAGCAAAGAGGATATACTCTCTGTAAAGGAGTTCATACACCGGCAATCTGATATGTTAAGGGGAAGAGGGGGTTTGGCTTCTGGCACCAATAGTGGGTCTGCTGCTGGTGTTGGCATGGTTGCTGTAGCTGCGGCAGCAGCTGCTGCGTCTGCTGCTTCTGGAAAGGCACAGAATACTCCTGAACTTCCAAGTTTTGGGATCTGGTTATCTTCCAGCCAAATTATATTACATGGAATCCTTTCAACAAAACATGAGCTTGCAAGTGAAACCGAAATTGGCAGGAGAGGATTACATCAACATAAAGCTGTTTCACCCCCTCGTGAAGGAAACGCATCAAAAGGTCCAGATTCTCTAAGACCTGCAGTTTCTTGTTTGGAGAGTAGTGTAGGGCTGAACTCTAAGTTTTCCACTATGTGGTGTGAAAAAGTTCTTCCTGTTGCAAAGGAAGTGTACTTAAGTGAATTGCCCTCTTGTTATTCTACTTTGCAGCATGAGGCCCATTTGGAGAAAGCTTTACACGCTTTCAGTTCAATGGTTAAGGGACCTGCAGTGGAGCGTTACATGAAACAATTGAAGGACGAATGCACATCCATATGGACTGCAGGTAGGCAACTTTGTGATGCAGTTAGTCTGACTGGAAAACCATGCATGCACCAGAGGCACGGCGCTGGAACTGGTGGTGCACTTCTGTCTGGTGATAGTAAGCCTCATTCTAGTGGATATGTATTCCTTCATGCGTGTGCCTGTGGACGCACAAGACGTCTGCGACCAGATCCTTTTGATTTTGAAACAGCTAACGTAACTTCCAGCTTTTTACCTGACTGTGACAAGAATCTTCCTGCACTCCAGTTTCCACAAGGAAACACTAAAGGACCTATTCAACCTTCATCTTGGAGTTTAATTCGAGTTGGGGGTGCTAGATATTATGAGCATTCTAAAGGTTTGCTTCAGAGCGGCTTTTGTGCATCTCAGAGATTTCTATTGAAGTGGGCTATTTTACTTGAGAAACAAAAGAGCATGAACGATTTGACCCCCAATGCGTTGCAGCAAGCTTCAATGAATAGTCTAAGTGGCAATGCCGAGGATGAGTCTGTTGCAGATGGAGGCATAAAGAAGGCAGATGCAGTTCCTGCGGAACTGCATGGTGGAATTGAAACATGGAAAAAGCCTTCCTCAGAAAATCTTAAAGCTGAGAACAAGAATATTAATTTTGGTGTAGGGGTCTCTAACTTTACAATGAGAAAAGCTTTCTCCGAAGTTGTTGCTGGATCTGCAGCTACAGATTCAAGGTTCCCTCCGCTCCAATCAAGGAAACAACCTCTGCCAAACACAGAAAAGGATATTAAGCATCGAAACATAGGAGAAAGGGTTGAGCAGAAAGCTAATGAACTTGCTGATAATCAAAGTTCTCAGCCAATTCCTGAAATTTCTTCTTCGACAGGGAATAATGTTGGTCCTGATAACGTTATACCTGGTAATCCTTTTTTACAGATAGGTAGCAATGTCATCCCAGTTAATACATTTGATGGTGATAAGATCAAAGATATTACTTCCTTGAAGCACGTAGCTCTGTACATTGGGTTTGAATATGAGTGTCCCCATGGACATCGTTTTATATTAACTCCAGATCATCTCAGTGACCTTGGTTCCACGTATCTGGCCCCTGAAGAGACTCTTGTCTCATCGTCTACGGCAAACTCAGACCACAAAGTGGGAGATCTGTCAAAGTCAGGAAAGGGTGCTGGCCATGGAAAAGCCTGTAAGCAATCAAATGGAACAATTGCAAGTCCTGTTAATAAGAGAAGCTCGGAGAAGTCAAAAGAGAGAGTCCCCAATGGCATCTTATCTACAAAAAACCAAGGGCAGTTCTCCAGGCCATTGACAGATCAGACAAAAACTATGGCAGTTGCTGATTCTTTAGAAGATATAGGAGCTAGTCTTCAATCAGCTATGCTTGATGATGGTGGATTGGCTTTGTCCTTGTTGAATAGAGATTTACCAATATACATGAGCTGCCCCTACTGCAAGGACAGTAAGAATAAGAAGAACCCAAGAAATTTGAAATTCGCTGGTTCAACTTCACAGCTTCAGCGGATCTTTTTGGTATAAACATTCTCTTTTTTTGGTTTTTAGCCATGGACTTTTGAGTGAATTAGTTTGTATTTTTAATTGGCTTTGAACTCCTTGATACAAGAGGGATGGCAGATTAGGAAAAGCATTTGGAGATTTAAGTAGGACAGAGGGTTATGCTAATATGACTCAACTGTGAGCAAGGGTCTAGGTCGATAGAGTGAGATTTTCTTTTTCTCTTGACCTCAGGTGTATATTCTCTGTGATATCTTAGTTCTAGTGTATTGGTCCAAGATACTATACCACAAACCTTGTCTATTTTAGACAGTTAATTCCTCTCTGCATTTAGAATACAAGCACTACCTACAGTGGAAGTATCTAACTATAAGATTATTGTGTAACAGAGACTTTAAGATAAAGACCACCGTATATCTACAAAGTTGCAATATAAGGGATTGTTGTAGTAACATTTCATGCTAGTACAATTTCTGAAAATATTATTTTTTCATATGAAATAGCTGCTTGTGCCTTAGTTGTGTTATTCATTGCTTCTTTATTTCAGAAACTTGTATGCGCATTTGGTGCTTCTGAATCTGTTTTGTTATTATTCTACTAGTTAAGTGATTATCTATCCAATATCATTGTTTGATGCCTGTTTTTGAAAAATTTTGGCCAGCTTATGTCGTCCATGACCATGCTGTCATCTAATCAATTTGCCAAGGTTACTGTTCTGGCTAATATTTTTCCTGCCAAATAATTTATATAAGATTGTGAGAAGCAACAGAGTAAATTTGAATATTGGTTGATCTGAGACAGCAATTTAACCATGTTGATTGCAAACTCTAGTAAGTTAACAAGTTTAGGATGAAAGCTTTTAATGTAATTTTCATTGATGTTCATGAACTATTTTATGGTTGCCGGGCGATATGAAATCAAATTGACCTAAAATACATCCTTTTGTTGAGTGACTAATATTTTGGAAGTGACATTGAAGTGGGAATCTAAATGCCATTCAATTGATTTTCTACTGAACGGGAATGCTTTGATGTTTGATTTCCTAATAAGTACTTACTCTATGTTCTTTGTAACAGGTTACACCTCCCTTTCCAATCATTACAGCAATAGGTCCAGTTGTACAATTCGATGTAAGTACTCGATACCTGCTCCTACATCAGTCCACTACTGTTCTTATCAACAAATACATAACTCGTCTCATTTCAAATTATTTAAAGTTTTGAAAATCATCTCTCATGCATGTTAATAAATCTCAAAGGAAAAAGAAGGAAAGGGTTCACACAGCCGCAAGCCTTAACATGGTCTAGAACTTTAGTACTTAAGGTTGCGTTTGGTTTGCCTGGTTTCAGTTTTCATTTTTTGAAAACAGTTTTCATTTTCTGTTTTAAAAAATTTAGAGAATGTGTTTAGCTAACAAAAATGTTTTTCTTTTTGATGTTTATTTACAAAATTGCCACCTTATTTTCTAAATTTTTTAAAGATATTTTACAGAAGTGCCACCTTGTTTTCCAAAATTTTTAGATATGTTTACAAAATTGCCACCTTTTTTGCTAAATTTTTAGATATATTTACAAAAATGACACCTTTTTTTCTAAATCTTTTAGAGCTATTTACAAAATTACCACCTTGTTTTCTAAATTTTTTAGAGTTATTTACAAAATTGCTAGCTTATTTTCTAAATCTTAGGGTTAGTGACAAAATTACTACTTTATTTTCTAAATTTTTTAGAGTTATTTACAAAATTACTACCTTGTTTTCAGAGAAAACATTTTTGTGATGTTTTCAGAGAAAACATTTTTGTGATGTTTTCTGATTTTCTAGAAAACTGTTTTCTGTTTTTCTGAAAATGAAATCGAAAATAGTTAACCAAATGAGTTCTATCCTAATTTTCATTTTCCGTGAAAATGAAATTAGAAAACAGGCAAAGTAATCGCACCCTAAGCATTTCATTTATCATTCTTATGGTTAGAGATTTGTGTTTTTACATAAATGCGTTTTGGAGTCTAGCCAACCAAGACTGCTCCAGATTCCATTGTGGTACTAAGGGCTGATCTGGTAACTTCTTGATGGTCTTCTGGGATACTGACACTACTAAACTGAAATTGATTTGGAAATCCGCTGGTAACAATTAGACATGTCTTGTTTTAGAGGCCGTTTGGATTGGCTTATCAAAAAGCTATTTAAAATACCTTTGACTTTAAGCATTTTCTTTTTGTTTTTTGTTTTTTTTAATTTTCAACTTTAAGTAGTTATGTATTTGAATAAAACTTGTGGTTATAAAAATAAATATTTATATGTTTGGTTAAAGTGGGTTGATAGGTAACTTACATTGTTAAAATAGCTATTAAGGACACAAAAATAGAATTAAAAGGGTAAGTATAAGATAAAAGAGTAAAAATGTTTTAGTAATAAAGATAAAAAGGTAAGGATAAGAGTAAATGATTTGGTCAAACTTACTTTTTTTAAAGTACTTAAAGCCATAAAAACCAAGAGATAGGAGTAGGGAGCTTTTTATTTTTTGCTTAAAGCCACTTACAAAAAGCACTTTTTTAATTAAACACATCTAGTAGCTTAAATTGGGCATTAAGCAAGTTTGACCAGCTTAACAACCAAACCAAACACCCTCTTACACTCGAAAAGTGATATTTCCTTTAGTTTCATAGGTAATGTGTGCTAATTGTTTGATGCATGATGATGTCCAAGTCCTTGAAAACAAATCCATTTGCAGAAGCTTATCTTTAATATTTTATATATCAGATTTCATATGTTTTAGAGATATTCCATAGTGGCTATGTATCTTTTTGAGATATTTGAGGATATTCCTCGTGGTGATTAACTAATACCGGAGCAAGTAAGGAGGTAGAAGAGAATTATTTACATTTCTGAGATGGGCCATTTCTTTAATCCTGGGTGAAAGTGATACAGAGTTAAAAGCAAGTTGTGAACACCCAGAGAAAGTCGTGTGGGTTATGGTTGTTTAAGGAAGCAAGGATAGGGTGCAGGAGGATGTTAAAACTGATTGGATCTTTGTGTTGTGATCGAGGTGCAGCTGGTAGAGAAGAGATACAATATTGAGGGTTCTAAAACAAAAATATGACTTTGGTTGAGCAGATATTCGAAGGAGATTTTAGGGATTTTTCCATTGGAAGGTTGAAGGAGCCAGCTTTTTAATTAAATGCCAAAGATATGGAACGTAAAGGCATCCCTAGCGGTGACCACTGTTCGAGCAAATTTTGCGTGGGGGCTGTCAGATCTAGAGAGGATGCTATTGTGTCTTTCCTGGCAACCATTGCGGAGGATGAGACTGATTGACATGCATCAATTATAAGAAGAGCAAATTGCTTTTTACCCATTGTGTTTTGTCAAAGTTGCATAACCCCCTATGTTATAAAGAAAGACCCCCAATTTTTGGGGTGATTGGGCAACATTCTTTGTAACCTGGGGGCACTAGCAACATGCTCTATAACATTGGGGAATATTAGTGAGTTTTGAATTTTGGGATTTTTATGGGACTCTAGCAAAACACAGGAGGTAAAATGCATTTTACCCTTGTAAGGATTTATCCATTTGTAACAAAAATTACAAGATGGGTCATGTCAACATGTGATTGGAACCCTATGAACTCATTTGCTCAAGTTGCCTAATCAAGTATCATAAATTATCTTTCTCCAATCATTATAGTTGATGCCAGTTAGAGGGATTAAGACTTGGTCTAGAATGGTTTATCTGTCTCCATCATCGGCATTGTATTCTTCTTAATCTTCTTCTTACTTCTAATGAAAATACCCAATGTTCACATCTCACATACAAAACCAGTGGCATATCCTCTTGACATGGCCAAATTGGTATGGTGGTTGGACAAGGGATCCATGTAATCTTGGCAAAGGTAATTCAAATCTAACCATCAGTGTTTCTTTCCAGGAAAATAATTTGCAATGTCTCTGTATCAATTCATTAGATGATCTCTGTAACTATAATCCGAGGTTTGAAGTCCGGGATGCCATTCAAACTAGAGGAACTATGGATTTGAGCATACAGGGCATTTTGCTTCAGTTTTAAACCCTATGCTGTCCATATTACTGTGAAAGTTCCATTTTTGCACTGCAGAAAGCAATTTAACTGGAACTTCTATTCTCAATTAGACAATTCGTTTGCCACTATATTGCTGAGATTCATGATTCTTGAATAGTGAAGTCTTCTCTTCTCTGGGAGTGAGGTTTTACTGCGACTTGGATAAAACATACTTTGGTCTCTCCATTTATTGAATTCTCTTTTCTAGTTGTTATTATTGTTCTAATGTAGGTTGGATAGTTATAATGCAGTTTTTATCAATTAGTTACAGTTGTTTCCTTCTGCAACTTGTAGATGTCTTGTCTACCTGCATCTGTGCCGGACCATAAAAAGAAACTGCAGTTCAGTGTTGGCTGCCAGGTGATATTGCCTCCAGAGAGTTTTCTGTCACTCAGGCTGCCCTTTATATATGGTGTAGAACTGGAAGATGGAAGTCTTCAGCCTCTAAAACCTTTTGACCATCAACCAGAAATGACAGCTTGGATTATTAAAGGGACAACATTGCGGTTTGCATCTAGAGGGTGAAATCTTGAGAAGGATTTATGATCATAGTATATTGTGGTCAATCTCTGAAGCTTGATCATGTTATGATTTGCTCCAATTAGAAGATTGCTGGGACAGAAGTTCTAATTTGTCTCTCCTTGCATCAGGAAACTTGCTTCCTAATGGTGACTATGAAGTGAGTTTTTAGATTTTTATAAATCATGCAACAGTTACTATTTATTTTTCACAAATATTTGGTTTAAATATGTCTCTTGCATCTCATTTATGTCCTATTTGGGTTTGTTCCTATTATACAGACACTGTTAAGTATAAAATCGTGCTGCTGCAAAATTCAAGAATAAAACGGGTTGGTCGGTGAGGAGTAGTTGGAAGGAGGGAAGCAGGTGTATATTTAGTGTAACTGGTAAGTGACCATGATTATGATTCCTGGTAAAAAGATTAGTCAAAGTCATGCAATGTTTTTCTATATGCAACATGGTGAGAAAAAGTTTAGTTGTAGTATTGCAATGTGAAAGCATATTTGCAACTAAATTTACAAAGTTCTGGTATATTTGCAACTAAATTTACAAAGTTCTGGGCTTATCTCGTTGTTAAATGTCTGGTGAGTCACTTAATTTACAAAGTTCTCGGCTTATCTCCTTGTTTTACGTCTGGTGAGTCAGCTACATATCAAATGTATCGCTGTTTGATTGCTTTTCAACATCTCTCTGATGAAAACAATGAGTTCTCTTGATTTTCAGTTGTCCAAGTGCAAATATGATAGTCAGCTGTTTATGCGTGCAATTGACTAAAAAACATATGTGATTTTGTTGGTCAAAGTTGCTGCCCTTAGATGTGGTTGGTGTATAGTGCTCTCAATGCTAAAATTCTATGTTTAATTTGTGTTCTCCTGCAACATTCATGCAGATTGAAAGATCTTATGACTTACTGTTTTGATGCAGATTCAGGAGATGAAGTTAAGTGGCAAGTCAGGAGATAAGAAGTTTACCTCCATTGACAAGTTGGTCAAGCATGTCCGAGCTTGTTGTCATGCCTTTGTCTAATATACATTGAGGATATTTGGTGCTAATGAGTTATGGCAACTTGAATTTCAGGTATGTTTTCCTAAAATTGGTGTATAACTGCAGCCTCTCACTTTATTTTTCAAATATAGAGAAATTAACTTAAAGAATAAATTTGGTTAATTGATTCTGTTGCCAGCGCATGCTCTGACACTGTCCTAGTTGGCTGGCTTCGAAAATTGCTGACTCAAGTTGGTAAATTAGATGCCAAAAAGTTTCAGTTATAATTTCATGAGACTGCATTTAGGGGCTGCAAACACCTTCATTCCTCAGGCCCTGCTATTACCTTTTATGTATATGGAGATGGCCATATTTTGGTAGAGTTCTAGATATTCCTGTAAATATATAAAATCTTAAAATCAAGACGCAGGAACAACTTGAATTCATGAGGCGGGTATTGACCATAATAAACAAAGGAAATTTAATGGTCTCATCTTTTATGTATATGGAGAATAGCCACAGTTTGGTAGAGTTTTAGGGTAATGACGATTCATTGCTGTGTGAACTTTGCGGTTTGCCTGGAACAGGTTTGGGCTTTTGCTTCAACAAGAACACATTTCTCTATCAAAATGCAAACCCGTTAAGAAAGTCTTCTCACCATGACTTGCTTCCAAGTGCTGCAACATGCATCAGATCTGTGTTTGACGCCAAGAACTGCTGCAAGTCAAGGACGGTTATGTTGCTTCAGCATTCCTAAATGGAACATCTGCAAACAGAAAAGGTGGCGGCTCCCTATGCGGTGATCGGTATACCCAACTGCACCAACCATGGGAAAAACCAAGGGGAAAGTATTATACTACAATCCAATCTCTCCTTCGCAATGTCAAAGTAATATCTGCCGATAGTTGTGAACGTGAATTCTTATGCACTGAAATTATATTGCACCTATCTGCCCTGATGATTTATGATTCTGCATAGTGCTTGTTTTGTTTGTCCTCAGCATCTTATGTCTTTCCTGCTCTAAAATCCTGCGGTTGATGTTACTTTCTGAATCAGTGGGATAGTTTCCCTCCTTAAGAAGATGAACTGTTGAAAAGTTCTATTTTTTGTTTAAATAGAGAGTAGATGAACTGTTGAAAAGTTCTATTTTTTGTTTAAATAGAGAGTATATACACACTTAAACTATTATGTCTTAGCAATCAAGTTGTATATCTTTTACCTTTAGTGTGAGTGGTTTAGTGATCAATTCCTGTTAGTTGCATGTAATTGGCTTTTAACCTCCTTTAAAGCCAAAAAAAAAAAAAAAAAGAAGGGAATTAACCACCGCTTTGTAAGGAGAAACTGCTTTACTCTACTTCACCAGCTTAGGCTTCATATCTTTCTTTAATGGCTTCTCTTACTTTGCTGGACGTTTTTCTTTTCTGTCAAAGATTCAATATGCCATCTCAACCACTTTATTACAAGTAAGAGTGAGCATTTGGTTATAATTTAACCAAACTGAAATTGAATTTTTGAATTTTTAGAAATTAATAATCGAAAGTGAACTGAATTATTTTATAGAATCTTTTTTTTATTTGGTTTTGGTTATTAATTGAAATAATTGAATTTCAGCAAGAATTCAAACACTATAGAAAACTGACCGAAAAAATGAAATTCCAAGTTGTAAATGTAATTATTTTTTAAACCATTACGCATAAATGTACGTAATTTATCATAACGAAAATGAAAAATGAAACATAATTAAAAGATTAGCCTTCAATTTTGTAGTCGGTTATTAATTGAATTTTGGAAAAAGAATACCTTAACCTGAACCAAGATTCGAATTTCACCATTTCTCATAATCAAAATCGTACGCATTTCTCCTTCAAGTTGGTTCGATCAATTACTCCTCATTCCTAAATAGAAGGGCAACTCCTTTTTTGCTGAGAAAGTTAGCAAAATTCATTAAACTCCACAGAACATTTTCTAATCAACATTGTCAAACAAAAATTTCTCCAAGTCTCCGCCTACTCGTAATGATAATATTTTGTTCATTACGGATAAATTTTTTTACAACTAACAGCCTTCATCCTAACATTGTGAAAAATTTTATCAAGAACCTGTTCCTCTTTAAAAAATCACCACAATCAAATCTCCTATTTTGCTCATACCTAAACCCTAAACCCTATCCTCGAACATTTGACTCACAGAGGACGCGAAGTTCTTCATGGAAGATTTATGGATGGACCTAAAATGTCTATTTATGGGATTAAGGGTTTGTTTGGATTTGTTTTTTTTAAGAAAAAGTCTAAAAGTATATTCTTTTTGTAATAACTATTTGGCTTGATATTTAAAAAAATTTTGAAACTCTGAAAATTTTCAAATATAACTTCTTTGAGAAGTAAAAATTTTTAACTACTAAAAATTAATTATTCTTTCAAAAATTATTTACAAAAACACTTTTTAAAAAAAATCAATCTAAAATAGTCCCAAGAAACATACAATATAAAAGTGATACACAATTTAAAACATGCAAAGATACGTTCTAGCTGGAGGTGGCTAGGCTGATCTTACGGGTGATGTTGACAACTTCTGAGTATCTATCACCTAGAGGAAAAGCCAACCTGGTACATGAAACATTCACATGTCCAATCGAATTGGCCTTTTCGATCATGGAGGGCACAGCGATGCTTGTCACTAGCCTTGGTTTTTTGCTTCGCGAAAATTGCCAAAGTGTGGAGAAAGAAATTTTAGCCAGAAAACAGAAGAGACAATTAATAGTTTCGAGAGAGATTGAATGATAATAAGAGATAGTGGTAGATTCAAAGTTTCGTCTAACTAAATATATACGAGCATTACAAAAAAAAATAGGTAATGAGCATCGATTTTACTGTCGTTTATATAGAATAAAAAAAAAAAAATCACACCATGTTTTATTCACGAATCAAACCTTGAACCTTTTTTATTGTAACACTTGCAATCATATCAATTACAAATCAAGTTAAAAATATATTCATTAATTATATTGCATAATAATATATTTATATATTACGTAAACTCTTGCCTATGTCATAAAACTATCACCTATTCCTCGTTATTTTGTAGTGAAATCGCTGCCTATTTTTAGCTTTTTTTTTAATGAATATTTCTTTTAAGTGATGGTTAAATTAAAATTTTAATTTAAATTACTTTTACCATACACATGTTCACGATACAGTACTGACCGATTCCTTAATGATCTTACCGTGAATATGGTCGAAATTTTTATTTAAAAAAAAAAGGGGTAGGGGACATGGTTTATGAGGGTCATAACCTTAAATCATGAGCATGCACCATGTTTTGCAAGGTACAATCGATCATTAATTTTCCAAATTATTGGCTGCTTTTCTGGAAATCATTGCCCTCAAAGGGCCAAAGAAAAAGAGGTGACATGAAAGTGGAAAAATAAGTGAAATGGCCAACCGAAAAAGAGGCATCTTCAGTAGGGTAAGCAAAGAAAACCCTTCACAAGGCGCCATCCTCAGACTATTCTTCACTGACCTGATTTATCTTGGAGAATACGTGGGAATAGTAGAGATGCTACATGATCTTTTGTACTCTACCTTTGAATAAGGAATGTTAAAAGGATAGTCATACTTTTTGATGCTTCAGTAGTTTGATTTTATTCGTGGCAAATTTTGGCAAGTCTTAAAACGGTCATAGATTATCTTAACTGTGTCAAATTTTAATACTAACTTCTTTTTCACGAACTTTGAATTTCTATGAAAAATCGTGATCCAAGTAATTATCTATCAGTGAAAAATATTAATGAAATTGTAATCATGAAGATTAAGAATGTACCTGCAATACAATGATTGGGTAGAATTATTGGCAACGTAGTGAGAATTATGTACCCAATTCAGCTATGTTAAGACGTGCATGGAATGAATATATGTATTTAACTTAGCTCGATCTTAGAGTGACAACTAAGAATGGTTCCAAAAAATAATCAAGTTTACCTAAATTTGAGATTTGAATTTTATGAACATCTCAAATGTAATTATATATATAGAGAGAGAGAGAGAGCACCGTGCTCCTCATAGTGCATGAAATTCACGTCATTATACACACATACTTGTAAATTGTAAGAAAAACAGAGAAGAGAGAGTGCCACAAGCACACACACATATACAAACACACTCTTCATAGATTCGAAAAATTTGTAGAGTGAAGAAAGAGAAAGAGAGAGGCAAGAGCGACGAGGGAGATACAGCTGAGATTTAATTTTTCTTTTCTTTCTTTTGTTTAATACAAAGCATGTGTGACATGTTTATTAAGGAGCATATGTTCCGGAGACGCCAAAATATGGTGCACAGTAAAATTTGTACTTATTTACAGAGTTTTGACTTTGCTTATTTATGAATTTATAAACACTTAAAAAAAATCCTATGCATACTTTTCGTTTTTTGCTACTTATAAGCCCCAAATAAGCGCCGTTAAACACTCTCTTAATGTATCCAACCAGAGTGTTCCCATTCTAGACCAATCCAGCCATGATTGCCCACACCACCGAAAGTAGCAAAAGGGTCCAAAAACATTTCTCCAGGGTCAACATCATACAGAAGGCCTTATCCACCACGTACACGTGTCAGTCTGTTACAGGTCAAATGCTTAGCTGTCAACACAAGAATGGTCCCCCTCCATTTTCCCCAGTCTCACTACTTTCTATTCTTGAACATTAAAAAATGACAAATTTTTGTTAGCAGTCCTGGAATTTGTTTGGATTCTCAAGATAAGTCTGGATATTTCGTAATATTTGATAAAATTTGGTTAACTTAGTCAATCACGTTATATTTCATCTTATTTGGAATCAAAATTACAAAAAGAAATTTATCTTATAACCGTTTTGAATTTTTAAGTTCATTTCTTTACTCTTATTTGAATTCTCAAGTTAATTTTTGGAAAAATTTAGTTTTGAAAAACGGCACGTGCTAATCACATCACTATTTTTCTACGCGTAATAATAATAATTAAAAAATAATAAATACTACTCGAGAGCAAGATTTGAAATAGGACTCCAGGACTAGTATGGACACCTTATTTTTAAGAGAAAATCAATAATAATTCCCTGCTTATCTTCTACAATAACTTAAACTTAAGACACATAAATCTCAAGTAAAGATGTTACCACTGAGTTTTACTCTCTTATCAATATAGACACATTCATGTACAAGTTTTTTTTATGTGCATTAAATATAATAATTATAAAAATATATAATAATTAATATACTAGTGTCATCTTAATACAAACAGAGAAACACAAGTAAACATCGTACTATATTCATTGCCAAGAGAACTAATTAAATTTTATGATGGTTGTTTGGCATGACTTCATATTTTGAATTGTTAAATATTCAATTTACTAATAATATTGTTATTGTCTTCATGTAATGATCAATCAATTGTTTACTGTCGCTATTTTCTTTTATTTTAAAAAAAATTTTCTCTTCTTATCTCTCTATTTTCACTTGTCTTTTAACCATGCAGCTCTAGTATAAAAGTATCCTCCCATGCACACATTCCTCTACCCCGTGTGATATCTCTCTACATCCCCAACCCTAGCCAAATTTTTTCAACCTCCACTTCCGAACTCTGCAACAATGCCGCTCCGCCACATCAGCATCGGACACGTCAACGAGATCCGCCAGCCCTCCACCCTCAAGGCGGCGTTGGCCGAGTTTATCAGTATGCTCATC
Organism: Cordia subcordata; assembly: GCA_028554755.1. Lineage (NCBI taxonomy): Eukaryota > Viridiplantae > Streptophyta > Magnoliopsida > Boraginales > Cordiaceae > Cordia > Cordia subcordata. Next base: position 3,185,006 of record JAPTOF010000007.1, read on the forward strand.
TTCGTTTTTGCCGGCCAAGGTTCTGGCATGGCATTTAGCAAGCTGACTAAGAATGCTCCAAACACCCCAGCTGGCCTCATCGCGGCCGCCATAGCACACGCTTTTGCGCTGTTCGTGGCCGTCGCCGTCGGTGCTAACATCTCCGGCGGCCACGTCAACCCCGCCGTGACGTTTGGCGCCTTTGTTGGTGGAAACATCACTCTCATCCGTAGCATTGTCTACGTGGTTGCTCAACTCCTTGGCTCAACTATTGCTTGCCTGCTCTTGTTGGTCTCTACTGGTGAATCGGTAAGCTTACGAAACTAAAACCTTTAGGTAAATGACTTATTTGAACTTTTGTTTTGGATTTTTTTGACAATTAAGTTTTTTTTTTTTAAAAAAAAAGGTAACAATTTAGTTCCTTATCTTTGCAATTAATGATGTCAAATAATTAATAACATTTTATTTATTTATTTATTCTTGTAATTTGTGATTGGGTTGGTTTCTGTTTTTGTAATTTGTGACATTATTAATTCCTTATTTTTGTTACCTATGACAATATTAGTCCTCACTTCATTAATTTATTTACTTTTTTAAATTTATGACTAATGACATCAAAAAGTTAAAGAATAGGAGATTGAATTATCACATTTTAAAAGGCATTATTGTCCAAAGGGAGACCCAGTGCAAATTCTAATTGTTCGTGTCGAGAGCTAAGATTAAAGTTGACACAACAGCAAAACATAGGGAATCAAAAGTATCACTTTATTAGGGGACGAAATTGTCAGAAATAAATAAATATAAGAAACTACGGGGGCAATTTACCCTTATAATATATGAAGGAACAGTGATTCACGCCCATGTGAAATATAAACTGAATCTAACGTGAAACTCGACAAAATTCATGCAGACAACGGGAGCATTTTCCTTGTCAGAAGGTGTATCAGCAGGGAACGCCTTGGTTTTTGAGATTGTGATGACCTTCGGACTGGTGTACACAGTGTACGCCACAGCTATTGACCCGAAGAAAGGGGACCTTGGAACAATCGCACCCATTGCAATTGGTTTCATAGTGGGTGCCAACATTCTTGCTGGTGGTGCATTCGATGGAGCATCAATGAACCCTGCTGTGTCATTTGGCCCTTCTTTGGTCAGCTGGAGCTGGTCCTGCCACTGGGTTTACTGGGTCGGTCCCCTGATTGGTGCTGCTCTTGCTGCTATTGTATATGATGTTTTCTTCATTGACAGCTCTCACCAGCCATTGCCCAGCGCCGATTTCTAAAAATAGAAATCGGCTGATTCATGCCAACTAAGAGGTGATAATAGAGTGACATCTAGTGTTACTCAGTATGTTGCAGAGATCTTTGCGATTACCTGTCTCCTTGTGTCTCGATTGATCTTTTCGCCATTGGAACTTGTTGTACTTGGACAGTCTTTGTTTAATTTCAGTCCCAATTTCTTCATTTTAGTTTACCAGCCATTTTGATAAATTACTTTTACTATCTTTCTCATTATTGGAAATTTCTATGTGAGAAGTATTTCAAACTTAAAATAGAAATGTTGAATTCTGAGATATATGTTTTTACTTAAAAGATATATAATTTGAGGTAATCAGACATAAACTTTAGTTTGTAAGATCGCGTTAAAAGAATAAATACTTTTTTATTAATTTATTTTCTTTGTCGTTTTCTATGATGAAATGAACTTTCAACTTCCTAAAATTAAATTAACTCTATTTTGGGTGCAAACAAGAAAAAGAAAAAAGAAGAAGACGTTCCTATTTTATTTTAGTTGGAAGAAGAAAATATTTGCCAAAGTATGTGGAAACACTTTAAACCTTGTTAATCCCAATTCAGTATCACAAATTGAGTGCGCAATGGTCTTTCTGGACTTATCATTATTTCATTTTTAATTAGTCTCTTCTCTTTTTCTTCTAAAATATCATACTTTAGTCCCAGAAATTTGATCCTATATATAATTCTGGCCCATTCTTTTTAGAAAGAATACCATGTATCTTCCACAATGGGATACATGTACTTGATCTAATAAAATGATTTATCCTATCCAGACTACTACAAGTCCACTCCATTTCAAGAACAAATTTGATTAATTTTCTTGATCTTCATAATATTTAGGACCAAATTGGATTAGGTCATAAAGAAGTATCTTCTTGTAAAACTTTTGAAAAAAGCAATATTTTGACAAGTTTTGAATTTAGTCTTTTGAGAGAAGTTCAATTAAGCCAATTTAAAAGTCTATGGATTAATGTACTTATTCACGAAAAAAGTAAATATTTTTCATGGAAAAAAACGAATTCAAATGAATCCCTTGATGGAGAAAAATAAACTTTATTAGGAGACGAGTTATATCTTTTTATCCCAAAAGAACTTATTCAGGATTGTAATCTTAAAACCTTGAGTGCTTACAAGAATGCATGGCTGATCAACATAATTGGAGGCCTCAAGCCAAAATATAATTTCAGGCTTTTCATATTTTCTAGTTGACATATATATATATATATATATATGTATATATAAACTTTTCCAAATTATAAAGAATATAACCACAAAATTATGAATTAAAAAACTAAATAAATAAAAATTACGTAAAGTTTTAGAACCATAGAACCTAATCAATATGAAAGTTTGATTGTAAAATAGATCATCTCTTCAGAGTTTTCCTATCATCTCTTCAGAGTTTTCCTATGGAATATAATGAAATGATATCAACTAAAAAGGAATTTGACGAAAATCCTTTCCCTTATGATGGGAGGGAAAATTGTTGTGTCATGTTTTTAATTTAAGGTCCAAAACTAAAACAATTGTTTTAATTGATAAAAAATACCCTTGATGATTATATAGAGAATTAAATAGAAAAATAGAAATTTTAAATTAATAATACAATTTTAATATATTAATTAACATATGCTTTAAGGCCTAAAACCAATTACTTTATCCTTTAGCCACTGATGAAATTATTTACACAATGTTTGCAAAATATGATCCAAGCAAATCAAACAAGTGAATGTTAAATAGAGTTGATCCCATCAATCCTTGAGAGAAAAAGAATAAAAAAAAAAGCAAAATGGTCAAGAGGAAATGGACCACAAGAATCCATCAAAATCTCTTGTATTTTGCATGCTGTATTCAAGCCAGACAATTGTTGATTCAATTTTTCCTGAAAATACAGTAGCGCATGCTCGAATAAAGTCCTTTTTGTTTTCATCGATCATGTTATTTAATGGACGCAGAAAATGACCTCCCCGCACATTTCACATGGGTGTGAGCATACGTGTTTCGGGTCTATTTGAATTGGTTTTTTTCACATAAAAAAGTATGTTTAGAAAAAAAAATGTATATTATTTTTGTGATAAGTATTTGACTTAACTTTAAAAAATTTAGAACTTTTCTTAACTTTAAAAAAATTAGAACTTTAAGAAAAGTTCAAATTTAACTTTTTCCAGTGCAAAAAAATTTAACTTCTCAAAAGAACATTTTCTTTTAAGGATTGTCCAGATTGACTTTTTTCAAAAGTGTTTTTTTTTTAAATTTTTTGAAAAAAAATATTTTTTAGAAAAACTAAAACTTATGGACAAAGTTGAAATTGAAATTTTTTTGGAGTTTTAGCATTTTTTGAAATCTAATCCAAAAACTTAATGCATTAAAAATACGAGCTTTTTTCTAAAAAAAAAAAGTACTTTCTATGGAGATAAAAAAACTAATCCAAACAAACCCTCAACATCATAGTAAAAAATACTTTAAAAAGAAAAAACACAATCGAAATTTGCCGTACAATAAATTTAGTGGATATGAATAAAACGTCACTTGAATTTCTCATGTGCATGTTGCTTGATGAAAATGATGTTGAATTTATCTTCAAAACCGTCAATGCTCATTTGTTCCCAGCCAATTTGCGATATTTTTCAAATTGTGGAGGACATCGAAAGCCTTGTCGCAAGTCTGCCATCAACCATTATCTAGAATCAAGCTTGTTGATTGGATTGCAACAAACGAACCTTTTTGGGTTTTGATTTCTATAATTGGAGTAGGCTAAATTGCACATTCTACCTTGTACTTTTAACATAAGATTCAAAAGAATACAAATCACCACCCTTGTAATAAAATGAATTTACTTACCAAGAAGCCAAAATAAAAAATAAAATAGAAAAAGAAAGAAAGAAAGACACACTAATAAACTCTAGTCATCCTATTCTCATGCATGACAAATCCATAGTTAACTCTTTCCTTTTTTTTTCTTTCTAAATTTATGAAAACCCTACAATTTTAGATTCATTTGTAGTACATAATCCTAATATATCTAAAACAAGTTTAGAATCATTAAGTATGAGAATTATATATGAGGAAAAAGGAAAACATTATTTGATTATCAAGACCAAAAACATGAGACATACTTATGATCATTTCTCAAAATAATATGCAGCGAAATAAGATTTTAGAAGTAATCTATAATATATATTAAAGTTCTTCTATTTTTAACATTGTGAAAATGTCGTATCAGCGCTTAGTTAGGTGGCATTCTTGTTGTACTTTTGTTATCTATTTTATTTTTTTATTACTTTTATTTTATGAATATACATTATTAATTTTAAGTTAAACATTCAATTAGCGATCAATTAAATACTTGTAAATTTGAAAAGGTTCATGATGAGTGTCACACTAGCATATATGTGGTAGTCCTTGTATTATGTTATTAACTTATACATTAATTTATCATTTATTATTTCTTTTATTTTCCATTATTTCTTACTCATTATGGCTCTACATTATTATTTTTATTTGACAATATAATGATTAATCAATTAATAATTAAAATAATATTATTTGTTAATTTCAAAAGCTTCATGACTAGATTCATGATTCGCTGTTTAAAATTATGCCTTTCGACAATTATGAGAGTGTCATATTAACACTTACGTGATAATTTTTATTACTAGTTTATATATTAATCTATTATTTATTTTTAAATTTTATTTTCTATTGTTTATTATTTATTATTGTTTCTGATTTAAAAATTCAATTACAAATCAATTAATACTTAAATTTATATTTATTTATATAAATTTCAAAAGATTCATGACTAAATTCATAGGTTGTTATTAGAAACAAGTAAATTCAATTAAATTTATAATGTTTAATATTAAAAATAAATTAACTCATGCAAAGTGGGATATGAAAATGCTAGTAACATGACATATATAAAAGTTGAAAAAGGAAGTGTTACATGAGATTTGAAAAGAAAAAATACACAGAAAATAAATAGTAACATCAATAGTTAATAACGTGTAAAGTACTTAACCTTTGCAACGTTAAATATTGCATTGGAAAAAATCCAAAAAATTAAAAATAAAAGAAAAACTAAAAAGGTGATGGTCCAATTGGGGCCAATCCATTAGGTAATGTTGGGCTGAACAGGAACCAGCCTGCTATCCTTCCACTGCAAGGAGCGAGAAGTTATCGTTGCTCTGTGAAGCCAGCCTAACGCAGTGCCCTCTACTCTAGGTGCAATGAGGCCCATAATTACGTTTGAACCACATGGCCCAACTCTCTGCTTGGAATGGACAGGCCAGTAATTATCCTATCAAGCCCTACCATCAAGACCGGCCCAATATTCCACCAACTCAAAGCCCCCACTTGGGTTACAAGCCCACGTTACAGGGCTCGGCGACTAGCCTCGTTAGGTGTGCAACCATTAACAGGAAAATTTAAGCTGATGCACCGATGTGGGAGAGAAAAGCAATCTTCGCAACTCTCACCAAGCAAAATTTATGTGCTTTATTTACACTCTGCTTTTACGGGAGATACTTTGTATGTAATGTTCGCAATGTGTGCAAATATAAACTAAGTTGTACATCATCAAAACTAAAACCAATGAGAGTAGTTTGTCTTTACCCGATGAGTTTTACCTAATTGCTATCGGTCATTTTTAGATCAAAATGGAAATTTTAGAACGTAATTAAGCTCGTTTTGATTGATAAGGTACTTAAATTGTGAAAATCTAATATTATATGTAATATTTGTTAGAATGGTCAACTCATCTAGAAACTTAAATTTATAAAAATATAAGAATAAAAATGCATTTTACCTTTTGTTAATGTTCTCGTTGAGTTCACCATAGAAAGGGTGAAAATACGAGTGACCTTCCGGTACTAGCTATTTTTAAAATCAAAGAAATTTATATATAATTTTAATAAAATATAAGCATAAAATGCATTTTAGCTTTTATTAATATTTTTGTTGAGTTCACCGCAACTCCTTAGAAAGGGTGAAAATACAAGTGACGTCCATGTCAAGAATCTTGGAACTATGAAACAGTATATAACAATCTTCAAATGAAAAACGAAAAATTCTTTTTTGCGTACAACTTGGGGGTTATAGTGTAAAGATCTCTTGAGAGTTTTTCTCCTAAAAGAAAAGTTGCTAAAAAGAGTTGAAGAATATATATATATATATATATATATATATATATATTATACAACTCTATATATTTGTTATAGATCATTTATTATAGTATTTCTAACTATCATAAATAGTTAACATTTTATTACATGCTAATGTACTTAATTCTCTTTTTTACCCTACATTTAAATTAATTATGTCTTTTTATTTCTTTTGCAATCCCTATATAAGATTTTATCATTCAAAACTTGTTCAATGTCCAATCACTTATTAGTTAATTTGTTTAATAATAAGCAATAGGTGTAAATCTATATTTTTAAATAAAAATCATCCTATGCATCGTAGGGGTATAGATCTAATTTACTCTAAAATTACATATAGATCTAATGACGAAAATCCAAAAAACTTATCTCTTTTCTTAACTTTGTGCTCAACTAATTGAAAATTATGAAAATATGTTTTGAACTATAGAAGGGAAAATGAAAGAGAATGAGAGTTTCAAATGTGCTAATTTATTTTATTTTTTGTTAGATAATTGTATTAAATGACATATTAGAGATGATAATGGCATTTTTCATGAGTAAGTTGCAACAGCTATCCTGTAAAACTAAATGCAAATTTGGTGGAGCTGTTTTTCAAAAGGTAGAAGAAGCGACTGAGGTATACAAAATATCCACCCCTACCCCTAAAAAGCCTGACTTTGTAGTGTGGGTGAGATTAGGGTTGGATTATTTCAATATTGTGTTTGGTGTTTTATCTTTGGCGGATGACAGTTTAAGGGCTAAAAAAGCAAAAAATGTCTAATTTGTCATGAATGGGATGTTGGTAAAACATCTCAAGTAGCGAAGGAAATAGAAACGATAGCTGCTAATCATCAGTGAAAGAATTAGTTGTAAATTATTGCTATACAACTATGCTAATTGCTAACTGTTTCAAGTTTTTTGTTTAGAATTAGTTGTAAATTATTGCTATACAACTATGCTAATTGCTAACTGTTTCAAGTTTTTTGTTTGTTTCAATCTAATGAAGTTGAAAGAAATGATCTATAATTTCAATGTTATTCAATTTCATGGTCCACTAAAGTTTCTTTTGTTCTAATCTAGATTTTGATGTCACACGATTTGACAAATACTTGAAGCTGCATTTCTATTGAAAAAAAAAAAAACCATGACAGTGAATTAAGGAAGGATAATAATTTAATATTTATTAATGTTTAATTCTTAGTTAGGTAGTGGGGTTGTAATATATTATTATTGGTTTATAAACTTTCAATTGGTGAAATTGTAATATTTTAATGTTTTTCAATGGCTCATCAGTGAATGGAGTGAATTGTAACATTTTAACTCTAATTTCTTAATGCCACTTTTTTTTTTCAAAAAAAAAAAAAAAACAAAGGCAACACTCTCAAAATCTTTATTAATGAAAGCCAGAAAAATACAAATACTAAAAGGACATAGGGCCATACCTCTTATTCTTAATGAGACTTTAGTTGGTGGATGATAACTATTTCATTGCACTACATTAATTTTGTTAAGACTGTTTTAGAGAATACCATTTTTAGATTTATCACGTTATGGACCAAGGCCTAGCATCACTAAAGTTCAAAAGGACATTTTCTTCAATACCTTGAAAATTTTTTTGCTTGAACTAACTTATCAATTAGACGCCCCGATAATAAAGTGTTACAATAAAATAAATTTATTTGGATGAATGACTAAAATGATACAATAAACATAAAAATAATTATAATTTCTCTTTATATTGATATAAGAACTAATAATATAAAAAGATGCTAATCCGTTAATTTTTTTGGTCAGGCACTTCTTTGCCCATCTCGATATCTCATGAATGACTAAAATATTGAGGCAAAGAAAACCATATGCTTTCAGTACATCAATCGAAGTACCAACCTGATCCAATATAGTGAGCTTTATCTTGGGCATCCATGCAACTCAAACTTAATTTAATGTGCTACGCAGGCCTTTTCCCTTTGGTCAGGCAGTCTACCTAATTAACAAGCGTCTAAGTGATAATTTTATTTAAAAGTTTAAATTATTAGAGACAAATTTTATATATTATTTATTGCGATCTTCAGTAAATCACTCTCGCGTAAGTTGCATTAAATTTTTTTTTACCTGAATTTTACACATGAACGTTTTGAGTGGTAGTGAAAACTCTCATAACTTTTTGTATGCTGAGCTCTAAAAATATATGATGTGGCCACCTCATATGTTTAATAAATATTTAAATTATTAGAGAAGAAATTATTGTATTATTTATTATTTTAAGAGGTATGTAAAACACTCATTTGCAACTGAGCTTTTTTTTAACTTTTTCGGGTAAGGCTTAATTGTGAAGCAATAAATTTTAATGCGATCCTTTTGACCCTCCTCTATAGTAATATAACAATTAATTATTAAGAGTGCTTGAAATCGTCCGTCTACTTTAATAATTTTTTCTTTATTTTCTTTTGTAGGTCAGCAAATTCATAACCTATCTATTTGAGAATTGAATCCCCTCATAATATTATGTTGTAAAAAAATTGGAGATAGACTGATATTACAATGTAATAAGAAAAATCAAATTCTAAGGACTTTTCTTCTTTTTTTTTTTTTGTTAATTAATAGGTTGTCGTATTGTCCTGATAATGGGAAGATTGATAACAGCCATGGGTCAATTAACATTACATTTTTCAAAATAACATAAAAAATTATGTGGCTCGCAAAGTTGCTAAATCATGTGGACAGATTCCAACGTTCCAATAGACTTCCAGCAACTCTTGCCATTTGACATGAATTCATCCCTGAGGTAATGAGTCACATGTTTATATATACCAATATAAATTAATTTGATTATGACAAAAAAGAATAGGACACCAAGAGTTTTGGTCAAATGGAAGATTTTCTTGATGAAATTATGGATATTTTAACGTCAGGTTTGTACATCATTTCATTTTTATGTTCACTCTCTTTCTTCCATGTCACTCATGATGTGCGTGGTCGATTAGAAGAATTTATTTAAAATAGTGATTCTGATATCACATATTTACATACGTTATCTCACTTAAATTTTCACTTTCTTTCTTTCATCGAGTGGAAAAATTTACTGAGAGTAGTGACCCTGATGTCACTTATCAGGCTATTCACTAAAGTTGTCGCTTCCATGTTTCATGGCAACTACAATATACATGGATTCCCTCTAGATCCAAGGGATCTGGACATGAATGGTGAACGTTGGTATGGAGTTAGAAAAATTATAAGAAATTGAAAATAATACATATATTAAAAAGTACATTAAAACTACTAATTACCAAACAATTTAATTAAGTGGTAAGTAGTTTGTTGCATATGTCATCTCCACCATGATGATATTAGGCTCATTGCATTGTAGGGTTGTTTCTAAATCAAACCCATGATTGAGAAAAGTTGTAGGACCGTCAACAACTTCAAATGTGGTAAGTGCGTGTTCAACTTTCATTCTTTAACCTTATTTGTATGAAGGCCTGTACATATGGGCTAACTTTCAAAAAAATTAAAACCCTGAAAAAGCTTAAATACAGTTCAAATGCAATTTTTTTGAAAATCAAATTTTTAATTTCTCAAAAAAATATTTTTTTCCCAAAAATTGTTAGAAAGCTCTTTTGAAAAAAAGCAAACCCAAACAAGCCCTTAATATAGAGATGAAGATTGCAAAGTCACAAAGGAATTTAAATCTTAAGAGTAAGCAAAATCTCTAAGCTAGAGATCGTGTTTGGCAATGTTTGTTTGGGTGTCTATAAGTACCCAAAATAAAAAAAAAATTGTTAATTTTTTATTTTATATGTTTATAAATACTCAAATAAGCACTATCCAACAACCTTGAAGAGAAGAAAGTTTCTATTTTTTTCAGGTAATTGGAATATGATTGAGATGTGGTCCAGAGTAGTGATATGCTTGGCTCCTTATCGATCACCAAACTGGTATCTAATGCTTTAATTTCCTTTCGTTATCATCATCTTCATCTTAAGGCCGAATTATATAAGAGCAAAGAAAGTGAACGACTCCGACAAAAAAAAAAAAAAAGAAAGTGAACGACAAAAAAAAGTGGATCTTGTCATGTATATACACGTCACTTTGTCTCCAGAAGGAATCAAGTGCATGAATTTGTACAAGTACTAACGTGGAGCCTCGTCAGAAAATTTAAACTAACTCATTTTTGCAAGAATCGCTGCATGGGTGGGTTGGAGTGTCGGAAGCTACCTGGTAAAGTTAATTAGGTATTCAATTATAATATAAGGTAATATTATAATGTTGTAAGTAATATTTTTTGTGACATGGAATGAAATAGAACTGTTCAAGTTAAAAAAAGAAAAGCTAATTGATTAGTTGATAACAAAAAGATTTATAAAGAGTTACTAAATTCATTCTAAAGTATATAGAAATATACGTTTTTAATTATAAATTATGAAAATATGTTGTCAACTATATAAGAGCAAATTATGGAGAAACCAAGATTCAACCGTATTATTTTATTTAATTTATTTGTTGTCAGACAATCGTGTTAGATGACATAGAGATAAAAAAAAAAAAAAAAAGGAAAAATAGTGAAGGAAGGGCAATATTTTAATATTTGTGAACGGGTCTTGATTAGGTAGAAGGGATGGTAATATTTTATTACTGGTACTTGGTAAAATTGTAATATTTTTCATCTTTGTCAATGACTCTTCAACGAGTGGAGTGACTTTTTTGTCTCCTCTTATTGAAGGTTTTTGTCACTGTACAGTGGGTTATCTCTGATACTCGGATTGCAAGCGGGAACAAGTGTCCTTCTTTTTTCTTTTATTTTTTTAATTTCATTTTCTTTTTTTTTACTTGTATATTTTTCTCTTTTTTAGTATAATATGATTTTATTGTATAATAACTTTAGCTCTTTTGTTGATTTTGATATTATATAAGTTTGTCAAGCTTTGTGGGTTGTTTCTGATTGTAGCCATAATCCTTTGTTCGTTGCATGGAATCACCTCCAGTTATCATCCAATGTTAGTTATGCAACTCAGCATGTTTGGTATGCCAGTTGCGTGACAAAATGGGCGGTTTGTATAATTATGATAGGTTTTTTTTCTTTTTTTTATTAGGACTTGTACTCTATTTTTAGAGCTATATTGTGTTGTTTAGTAGAACTTTAATTTTCTTTTATTTATATTGATGTTTGTATAATATGTTAAGACTGGATCGAAGTGAATTGTAACATAATATTTAATTTTAATGTTTAACTAGTGCACTTTTATTTTTTTGATAGAAAATGTTAAATTAAGTTGAATTTATTAATTTTTAATAACATATGAAGAATTTAGTCATGAATATTTGGTGATTTGCATAAATATTTTTAAACAATAAATATTAAATTTACTTAGGTTTAGTCTTTACAACTCACAAATGAAAAATACTTGAAGGCTTTTAAGTATTAATTACATAGTAATTAAATTTTTAAATAAAAACTAATATTATATATCCATAACAAAAAAAAAACCTTTTGAAATTTACGAATGAATATTATTTTTAAAAAATTAATTATTTGACAATTAAATTTCTGAGTTAAAATTAAGAATATATATACATAATAGATAATAAATGAACCTTTTGGAATTTACAAATGAATTATATTTTAAGCAGTAATTGATTGATTATTTAATTTTTTTAAATTAAAACTAATAATTTAGTTATATCCACAAAGATAAAAATAATATAAATAAAATAAATAATAAATAATAAATTATTGTATAAGCTAATAGTAAAATATCCATTGCAAGCCCTAATACGATACTGTCATAATACTCAAAAAAATATTTTTAATAGTAAACATTAAATTTACTTGGATTGAATCTTTTAAAACTCACAAATAAATATCATTTTAAAAATTAAGTGATTGGAAATTTAATTTCTAATGCTAGTAATATATATACATAATAGATAAGAAATAAATTTTTTAGAATTCACAAATGAATTCAATTTTAAGCATTAATTAATTGTCCATTTAATATTTTAATTAAAACTAATAATTTATATTCATAAAAATAAGAAATAATGAAAAAATAAAATGACCATGATATGTAAGTGTTTGACACGGCATCTCACAATGCTCAAACATGACATTCTCACAATGCTAAAAGAAGTATTACTTTTAAATATAGTATAACTTTTAAGATTGTCAATTCCATGTATTAAGACAAATATAGTATACATCGATTCCCTGTGTAAGGGATCTGAACATGACTGCTTGTCTGTTCCTATGGATAGGAAAAATTAACAAAAATAATAAAGAGAAAGGTACCATTAAAATTACTTACTAAATTACTAAGCTAAAATAGTAAGTAGTTTGATTAGGAGGTAGGATTGAGACTATTCCTCCAAAAATAATAACTAAAATTGAAATTTTACGAGAAATGGGGGTTTGTTACAATAAAGAAAAACCCTAGTAAGTAGTTTGTTACATTTGTCGTCGTGATAATGATGTTAGGCTCATGACAAGGGCGTTTCAAAATAAAACCCTTGATTGAGAAAAGCACGAGCAATCAACAACTTCAACTGTGGCAACTGAATGTCCAACTTGCATTCTTTGACCTAATTTTGTCTCAAAACAGACAAGAAATATTCATTAGCCCGAATTTAAAAGCAGACCGACTTAGATCTTTGCATAATATTATGATTCAGATCCCTGGAAAAGTAAGAAGGGTAACCTGTGAGCCACATGAGGAAGAGAAGAAAAGCTTACATTTAAAGTAAATGTCAAAATGTAGCCTTGAGCAGCAGTAGCCAAGTTTGAGCTCTGAATTTTGGAACTCGAAAAGGACTCAAGAACCTTGAAAAGTGCGACTGCAACGCCAAAACCTTTGTTGCACACTAATCGCACATAAAACTCTCTTTCTTCTACTTGAAACACTTCAATCTGTATTTCAAATACAAAATGTACACTTTTTAACAACTTATGTTATGCAGAACTTTGTGAATTGGATTTGGATTGGTTTTTTTTAAGAAAAAAACACTTTTTTTTTTCCTCTTAAAAAAATTATATTACTTTTGTAATAATTATTTGATTTAGTTTTCAAAAAATTCAAAATTTTGAAAAAAAAAGTTCAAATACTATTTTTATTTAAATAAAAAATTTTAATTTCTAAAAAAAATTATTTTTTAAAAATTATTAAAAAAATACTTTTAAAAATAGCCAATCCAAACAAGTCCGCACAAATTTTAATTCCAAAAGCAATAGTAGATAAGCTGTAGTTAAGCATTTGAACCTGCAGTATCTTCTTGATTGCTGGATGGTTGTTCGTGAAATTCATTTTGTTGACATTTTGGGAGGGCCCTTGTGGGTAAGTGTTTGTTTCCGTCAGTGATGACTCAAGAGCAGCTATCTCAGCCTTTAGATTCTTAGCCTGCATTTGCAGATCTTGCACATACATCACGGCATCTCCAATAATGGAGGCCTTGTCCATCTGCACCACCTCCATTGGAAGACAAAATTCAGATTTGGTAGAGATTTATTGAGTTATTACAACTATAACATGTAAGAGCCACAATTTGACACACAATTCTTCATCTATATATAAACTATAGATGCCAAAATTTTGCGCCTTCTCTAACCAGGAGACTGTCATTGCGGATTTTAGGTTTTTAAAATAAATGATTATTTAACATGGTATATGAACTTTTTTACTAGAACAGTATAAGGATATCTTCAAAGCAATCACCTAAGATAATTAAAGAAGTCCACGTCATGGAACGTTATCCATATTACTAAGAATATTAAGATGGTTGCTGCTAGAATTCATTAGATTAGATTTCAGTGTTTTAGGAGATAATCAGCCCATGATGGGGTTGCACGTAGTGCTTATTTAGGAACTTTGCCTTCTCACTGGACGGGTAACATCCGAAACCATCTTACTGATTTGCTATTGAAAGATCACCTACACCCCAGAGGGGTAGGCTAACTCGCTGTACTGTGTTTTCATTTCATTAAATGTTATTTGTCCCAAAAAAAGAGTAACTTTTAGATAAAATGATTACTTAACGTGACAGCAAAAAGGAGAAAGATCAAACCTTGGTGATATTAGGAACCAAAGCGCGCAATGAGTAGAGCTTTTCCTTCATCCGGCTTCTCCTCCTCCTCTCCGAAATGATCGTCTTTGAACGATCAGGCTTCGTATTCTTCTTGGTGCGATTAGTACTGGTAACAAAGCTAGTTGTTGGTGTTGGAGCTCTAGATTGCTCACCATCAATTTCATGCTCTCCCACCTTATTCATCATGTTTGAAGGAAGTGTATTGAGTGCATAGTTTGGATCAAAGTCTGCAACATTGAAATAATCAAAAAAATTCTCTTGGATTATTGTTTGATGATCAACAGATAATTGGCTGTGATCATCAAAATTACAACCAGCAGAACAATCATAGTCTGGGCAGATTTCAGGAATGGGATCAGAAACTTCTGCCCCTATGATATCAATGAACTGCCCAAATATGGAGTCATTTAAGAAATCACTGTAGCCGAAATTGGATGCATTTTCCATGGGAATATTTCCAGGCACATTAATGTCATCCATTATGTGTGACGACTTGCTCTTAGTTGAAACCTGTACAAGTATTTATAGAAGCTGGCCTGATGAAATTAGTTATATTTCTAAGTAATTTATGTTCGTTCTATTTTAAAAATTAATTGTTTAGTGAGAGGAGTGACGACATTATATATACTAAATTTCAGCGTTAAAACTTTACATGGAGGGCTTTAAAAACTGGGTCAAAATCATACCATAATCAGGAAATAAGCAGAGGTAAATCAATTATGTATGGGCGATGTCAGATACTGAGTCAAGATCATATCATGTTAAAAATTATTAGAATTCGACCTTAAAAGCCAATATATTAATGAAAAGAGTAGGTCAAATTTTTATACACTAAACTGAAATTTTAAAGAATAGTTCAGGACTTATATACGAAATTTAAAACTTGAAATTTAATTTTTCGATGTTGGACATTGGCACAAGAATCATACGTGGACAACATGTTGCCAAAGGTACCTTAAAAAATAAAAATAATGGGGTTCAGAGACGTTGACCATTATATTCTTTATGTGGTTCATAAACTTATGAATTTTAGATATGAATTTTAGATTATTATTTGTTAGAGATATCATGTCACAAGAAAGCTGCGGCGGTACATCGTCAAGAAGAATAGTATAGTACCGCTTTATGTGTCATTTTCCTGTTGGTTTTCTGGATGAGTTAGGTCCGATTGGAAGAGAATAGTGTGCGTGGATTGGGCCTTTAGTTAACCTATCAAGAATATGTGAGATTTTATTTCAAAAATTAATTACTTAATAAGAAAGGTGTTCAGGGCCTTACACAGTGAATTTGCGCCATAAAAATTTCGTAAAAAGGGCGACAGTTTTTTGACGACATGTCGTAAACTGTCACTTATGTTGATTTAAAAGCTCAGCAACACGAATCAAGAAACCGGTTAGTCAACTAGAGGAATGTGTCCAGAATCTCATATAAACTTGACTTGTGATTGATTAATGAGAAGAGATTTCGGGATGTTATATAGTAAACTTGACTCGCAACAAGAATTAAAAACTTAGAATTGAGTAGAAAGAATTGAGAAGTAGACAGAGATAGATTATATAATATGTGCATGATGCTAGAAATTAGGCCACAACGATCATGTTAGAAATGACATTGACATTAACTTGATTTTTTAATGTGAGACAAGAACATGTGTGGCAAGGAAAGAACTATCCATAACATTTACTAGTATCTTTTCACCTGTGAGAATTCATCAATTTACCAATCGGGTCAGCCTAGTCGAATGGAAGTGCAATCCTCAGTCTGCGTCAAGATTTTCTTGTTTCATATCGCATTATTTCCAACACTTTTGGAGTTCAAAAAATCTTTTCTCTTAAATGCTTTAATTTAATCATTTACTCAAAATGGTTTTAATTTGGCCTAGTCTAGTGATGAGGTGGTCCTCAATCTTCGACAATGCTTACAAAATAATCACTCGCGAAGTTGCATTTGGGGTGGAGCCAACTAAGGTAGCTTTTCTTCCGTACACTTCAAATATTTTTTCATCCTCTTACTTTCTTTTTATCGAATTATTACTTTATTTAAAAATTTTAAATCTTAATATGTGAGTTTTTTTATTAATTTATTATTTTATCGAGTTCCTTCACGTGCAAGTAGGAATTATTTTTAATTCTTGGATATAAATAGTTTAATATTTTTAAATGAGTAATAGTGATTTGTGGACCCATAACTTAAAACTCTCGTATTGTATCAAGTTACTATCTTGTTTGTAGATTGAGATTGTGATAATTATTTTGTTAACACTTTGATCTTAATTTTGAGGAATCATATGCGAAGATTAAATGAAAGTAGTACCTACACCAGTTGTGTACTTCCCTGATAATACAAGACGTGATGCAGCGTGACATGACTATATATATATATATATATATGTATATATAACATCAAACTAATTAACGTCATGCCTTACATCAATGTTTTCCATGGCTAGCAAGTTTCGCGTTCTTTTTCATTGGCTTCCAGCAGACATTAATTTTCTGCTTCCAACTCGATTATACGAGCAGATAAACTAAACTTGTCTTTGAAAGACACTTGAGTGTCAGAAAATACAACGTTTAATTACAAACTTAAACAGAATTTGTCACATTGACTTTTGCGTTAAGAGGTCTCGCAACAACTTATAAGTAAATGTAAGATTTTATCAAACAACATCACAATGGACATAGAGGTGTTCAAATTGACATGGTTCAGGATCATAGGGTTGAATTTTTGATGCTTATACCGTGTTAATATAATAAATAAATATACCACAAATTATATATTTTTTTATAAATTTAAATTTTTAGATGATTTAATAACTTTAACATAATATCAAAACTTAGACACCGAAAGGCTTCGAAAACAAAAGGCCTTCCTCCACGTGGAATGGGCGTTGTAAGTCTAATACACGTGCTCCCTCCCCATTGTATATTCTCTTTGAGTATTGTGCTCCACTCGATATGTGCTTGAGCATGACGCATAAATAAAAGAAAAAAAAGGAAAACATTTTTTTTATATTCACAACTTGATATGATATATTCATAAGTTTTAATAATTTATAACTCTTAATTATACTATATATTTACGACTTTTACACTTTATATTCAAGAGTTCTAATCATTTAAATTTTTATAAGATATGTCTGTAGGTTTAATTACATATTCACAACTCTTATACTATATATTTAAAAAATTTAATTATTTTGTATGTCCACTAACTATATTTACAAGTGTTAAGTTTTATATTATATTGTATTTACAACTTTTATACAATATGGTAACAAACCTTATACTCTAACATCTAGCCAGTGAGTGAAATATCTATCTTCAGAGATGTTTCTAGGTAGGAAGTCTATAGCATGCATGTTTAATTTTCAACCTTTTCTTCTATTTCATGTGCCTTTCATTAAAATAGAGACCCTTTGTTCCAATGGTCGGTTTTTGAGTCCAAAAGCCGATGGAAAAATTAGGTCAGATGGAATCAAATTGATGCTTTGTACTTTCTGTGATCCTTCGCGATTTGTTTTGTCCAGTAAAATATATTCTACATAAATAAAGAAAATTACAACACTATTTATGATCATTCATCAGCATTCAGCACTGATTGTAGCACTAATTGTAATTACTTTTTTTTTTGGAACGAGCACCAGCGGTATACAGATTCGAAGCTATATAATCCAAAGTGATATGCGTGGCTCCATATCAGCATAACTAATATCTAATGCTCTTCTCTTTTTTCCCCTCTACATCCTCTTATAAAACGTTAAAATAAGGGTAAAATATACGTTATATATACTATCTTTGATTTGTCTAATTAGTTGATTATTTTTTTGTGCTTTAAAATTTATTGCACTACCCCCTTTCGCTTATCAAAAAGTGACACATAATAACCTACCTTTATGTTTTTTATTTAAATTAACTTATTATGCATCATAAGCATATCTTTTTTCCTCTATGGCCGTTAAAACTTGTAATGTGTTAAATATTTTCACAAAAATGCATAAATTTTTAACTAACAATGACTAGATAATAATAGGAAAAAAAATAATGATGTGTGTATTAATGTATCAATGTATAATATATTAGGGCATGTTATTTAAGGTTAAATATGTCAATTATATTAGTTCTCTTAAAAGATATATTTTTTTATCGCAAGTCTTGTATTAATATAAATATCCATATAACAACCCTTTGGGTCTTATGCTTAATATGTTGGAAAATTTCTCTTTAAAGTAGGCTACTGTTAATTATTTTTGGTTTTATAAAATAGGCTGAATATTTGGTTCATAAGTTGGACTTTGTGATCATATTGGTTTTAGCCCACCTCATAAATCCATACGGTTCTTTTGTGCGTAAGCCCACATATTCTAATAAATCCTTTTACAGGTAGGACTGTCAGAATCTATTATAAATAGGGCTAGATACCCTCTCCTACTCTTAACTTAACAGTTTTTCCCATAAGCATCTGTTAATATTGAGTAGAGCAGGGAGAGGAAGATCTAAGCTTAGATTGGGTGACAGTTATTTCTTCAACAACAATTCTTTGACAATAATGGGTCAAACAGGTATGTGCTTCCACTATCAGTTATGTCTTTGAATTTTATATTGTAAATTCATGTATACGATCTTATATTGCGCTTACATGTGGTATCAGAGCCACTTATAAATGGATTTACATGTATGTTTTTTTTAAGAAAAATTGGAATACTTATTTGAGCATATAGACTACGAAAGTTGTTGATAATTGTTTTATATTATTATTAAATTTTATTTCATAAAATTGATTGAGTGCTTTCGTAGAACTCTCCTTGGTCATTCTTGATGTATTTTATGATCTATTTTAATTTTTGAGTTTTTCCTCTCAATTATTCAGAGCAAGCTAATCGCCACTCACATCAAGAAAATAGCCATTTTTTAAATAAAAAAAAGGGAATATTCATGATTTGATTTGTGTTTTTGACGACCCGTGTTTTGGTCCTGTGTTTCAAATTTTTGTGATTTTCTTATTTTTAATAAAATAAATAAAAAAAAGTATTTGCATAATCCAGCAAAGAATTCAACTTTTTCTGGTGAAATTGATGTTGAATTTGAATTTCTAGGTGAAAAATATTAGGATTAGATTATTTAATTACAAAAATCGAATTAGATTCGAGGTTTTTATGACATGGGCTTTAGTTTTGGATCTAAACATACTCTGTATTAGCCTATTTTAGACGTAAAAGGGCCATGTTTGGTAAATAAGACTTTGGGGTGATTAAACTTTACAATTAATAAGCATAGCCAAACAGAATCTTATTTAAATTGGTAAGGGGTGAGTTTGGCAAATAGTCCTTTTGGGATACTTAGGCTTTTGTTATATATAAGCGCAACCAAACAAGACCCTTGTGTTTTAAGCTAGAAAGGGCTGCGTTTGGCAAAACTTAATTTCTTTAGCTTTTTGGTCTTTGGATTATTTGCATAACCAAACAGAGCCCTTATTTTTAAGTTGGGAAGGTCTTGTTTGGCTAAAAGTTTTTCTTACCAAAGACATAGCATTTCATATTTTATATTTACCAAACAATGCCTTTGCTACTATGGAATTAAATTTAATTTAAAATGTTAATTTTTTGTGTATATATATATATATATATATATATATATATATTAGTCTTTTGAGAGGGAAAAAAATCATGGTCGAGTTTTTTTTTTCTTTTGGTCATCCGTTATTATATAAATAAATATATGTACATATGTTATATTTTGTTAATGCCCTAAGATGCGTCATTAATGGTGACGTGTTCTTGCAATGGATATTTTATAATTATTGCTTATGTCTTATTCCTTTTAAAGTATTAAATTAATTAATATATCATTAACTGACTTATTATAACGAGTCCTTAGGGCACTTTTAAGTGCAATGCCATCATTTATTTGCTTTTGCAAATGTACTAGAATTCTATTGCTAAGGGAGTTGCCATTGGATCAAGTTAATATTTGGTTTTGGCACCAGTAACAATTGTTTTAGCTTTGTTATGAAAATAAATTTAATTACACATTGAAATTTTATGCTACAAGACCCTTGTGTTTTAAGCTAGAAAGGGCTGCGTTTGGCAAAACTTAATTTCTTTAGCTTTTTGGTCTTTGGATTATTTGCATAACCGAACAGAGCCCTTATTTTTAAGTTGGGAAAGTCTTGTTTGGCTAAAAGTTTTTCTTACCAAAGACATAGCATTGCATATTTTATATTTACCAAACAATGCCTTTGCTACGATGGAATTAAATTTAATTTAAAATGTTAATTTTTTGTGTGTGTGTGTGTATATATATATATATATATAAATTTAATTTAAAATGTTAAATTTGTGTGTGTGTGTGTGTGTATATATATATATATTAGTCTTTTGAGAGGGAAAAAAAATCATGGCCAAGTTTTTTTTTTCTTTTGGTCATCCGTTATTATATAAATAAATACATGTACATATAATATATTTTGTTAATGCCCTCAGATGCATCATTAATGGTGACATGTTCGTGCAATGGATATTTTATAATTATTGCTTATGTCTTATTCCTTTTAAAGTATTAAATTAATTAATATATCATTAACTGACTTATTATAACGAGTCCTTAGGGCACTTTTAAGTGCAGTGCCATCATTTATTTGCTTTTGCAAATGTAATAGAATTCTATTGCTAAGGGAGTTGCCATTGGATCAAATTAATATTTGGTTTTGGCACCAGTAACAATTGTTTTAGCTTTGTTATGAAAATAAATTTAATTAAACATTGAAATGTTATGTTTTTCTCTATGGCAATTTCTATGTTTTATAAATAAAGATTTGATCTAGAAGTTTTCTTTAGTCTCTGAATTTAATGAAAATATTTATTTTCTTTATTCAATTTGAAATTTTATATATCTCTTATTGCTAGATTATTCATATGTGCTCGTGAAATTTGTTGACGAATGCAATTTTAAATTGATCACAGAAACATGTCATATTGAATTGTTTTATATTGTGTGGTCAATCGCATACATAGCATTTTGTGATTAAAGTTAAGCATTAATTTTTCCCAATGAGTTGATAGCATAGATTTAAGTAGGCAAATTCACCAAAGTGATTTGCTCAATTAAAGCTATGACTTTTCTCATTTTGTTTGAGAAACTACCATGGTAAAGTAAGCAATGTTCTCCCAAAGGAGATCATTATATGGCTTTAGCCTGGTAGCATAAACATAAAGTATGGACTAAGATTACAATGCTATTAGGGAGTTTAATTGCCCAAAGATTATTTGTATTACTTTATGTTAAAACAGCGCCTATTTACATGTTGAATTATTTGCCTAAAGGCAGATATGACAGCGATGTGCTTGGACTCTTTTGTTTATAATGCTTACTCTTGTAATATAGTATCTATGCATAATGTTTATTAATATTGCATTCTTTTCTTGAATTGTTTCATTTACTTTGAACAATCATTACTTAGATGTTTTGAATAGATAAAACCATTATGAAATGAAAGCAAATATTGGGTTTTATCTGAGTATATTCAATACTGACTTGACATTACATTTGATGCACATGCCGCTTTGGTTGATAAAAATGGTGATAAATAAAGGGTAATATAATTGGCAATAGGAGAGGTCTAACTGTCTTGCTTAATGACTATGAAGAGACCATAACTAAGTATTTAGTAAATGGCTCGTCTTGAACTAAGAATGTAAAAGAACTCCTAATAGCTATGGGAGAGAAATACCAAGGAATATTGGAATATCGATGACAAAAAAATTACCCATTATGTTATTGAGGAAAACAAAATTAAGAGTAGAAACCCAAAAATTGTATATTTTGTTTTCAATCTTAAGCCCTATTCTTATAACGTTAGTACCTCGAATTCTAAGGGTCATGTTTCTAAGAGAGGTCATAGTTTTAAAAAGGGTGGTAAAAGTCAGATCTAGATCGTAGATTAAAATCACAATGTAAAAGGTCCCAAATCTTCTATTAGTAAGTTTGATAAGAACTCTTACTTTTGTAAGGTTATAAAAGAGCTCATTGCACAAGTTCAATTTTGGTTAAATAAAGAGAAAATAGATGAGGGGCAAGTGGATTAGAGTCTTACATTGGGACTATTAGTCTGTATTTAAAAATTAGTTTTGAACTTATTTTAGAAAATGTTTTAGACGAAACTTGATTCCTTTTTTTTTTTTGTTTATAGACAAGATTGGTTATGATTTTCACTTTAGAAATGACCAAGTAAAATTGTTTTTTAATTCCAAAATTATTGGTGAATGTGTTTTATCAAATGGTTTATACCAATTGTGCTTATTCCCAGGAAGTTCTCGTGACTCTTTTCATATAAAAAATTTTTGCTTCTAAAAGGAGTTTAATTATAAGAAATTATTCATTTGCTGTGGCGTAAAAGTTTAGGTCATATTTCTAGGAAAAGAGTTGAAAGACTCATTAGCAGTGAAATTTTACCTTCTTTAAATTTTTGATGATCTTGAAACTTATATTGGGTGCATAAGGGGTAAGCGCACTAAACTTAAAAGAAATATGCTACCCGCAGCTTTGCCTTTTAGAAGTGATAAACATAGATACTACTGGACCTGTTTCGGTTCTATTGTGTGGTGATAAATATTTTGTTACATTCATTGATGTTTTTTCTTGTTATAAATACCTTTATCTAATTAAAGAGAAATCTGAAGCTATTGAGAAATTTAAAATTTTTAAGACAAGTAGAAAAACAATTTGGGAAGGTTATCAAAATTGTTGGATCTGACAGAAGAAGTGAATACTGTGATAGGCTTGGATCTCCGGACAACATATAGGGTCATTTACCAAGTACTCATAGAATTATGGGATTATTGGCCAGTATACTATGTCTAGTATCCCTGAGTAAAATGGTATGATCAAAAGGTGAAAATACACCTTTACGGATATAATAAGAAGCATGATATGTGTTATTAACCTACTAGAGTACCTTTGCAGTAAAGCCATTAAAATTTCTTGTTAAATACTTAACCATGTTCCCAACAAGTTTGTCCCTAAGGCTCATTTTTCGAATTTTGGTTAGGAAGAAACCCAGTTTGACCGGTTTTCGATTTGGGGTTGTCCTGCTTAGGTAAGGATTTTCAAATAAGAAACCACTGACCCTAAGACTATTTGTTGTTTCATTGGGTATTTGGCTTTTTTAAATGATATAGGTTTTACTCTTCTACATGTGTTTCTAAGAGTGTCAAATCTCAAATGCCCAAATTCTTATAATTGATGTTGGTAATGTTGTGTGTCCTCAACCTACTACTGATGATAATAATAGAGAAATTGTCTCATTTTCACTATTAATAAGTAGTCAGGCTAATACTCTACTCATATTGAGAGACAAGATATTAGTGGGTATCCTATAATAGATGATGATGTTATAGCTAATGACAATCTACATGTTGCGATCTCACAACCTTATGAGATTAATGATAAACAACATTTAAAAGGTCTATTAGAGAAAGAAGACATTTCATCTATGATGATTATTGCATTTACTTGAATGCTATAAGAGATAAGATGCAATCTATGATGAAAATGAATTTTTGGAAACTTGTTGATCTTCTTAAAGGAGATGATCTTATTGGTTATAAATGGGTCTTCAAAACCAAAAGAGATCCCCTAGAGAAGATTGAGAGGCCAAAGGTGAGATTAGTTACAAAAGGCTTTACCCAAAAGAAAAGGTATAGATAACAACGAAATCTTTTTCACATGTTTCTATAAAATATTCTTTAAGCTATTAATGGCTTCTATGAATGTGAAGATAGTTTTCCTTAATAGTGATATATATCTATAAGTCTATATGAAATAGTGTAAGGGTTTACTATTAGTGGTAACGATAACATGGCTTATAGACGTAGAAAATCCATTTATGGTTTTGAATCAAGCCTCAAGACAATGAATATTTGAAGTTTGATAAAATAGTAACTTCTTATTATTTTGAGGAAAATAGAGTTGATCCATGTATACCTTTCAAGATCAGTGGAAGTAAATTTGTCTTCCTAATATTGCATGTTGATGATATTTTACTAGTTATATATGACTTGGGTATACTCCATGAGACTAAACAATATTTTACTTAAGGCTTTCGATATGAAAGATTTTGAGGATGCTTCTTTTGTTCTTGGGACTAAGTTTTGTTGAAATAGGTCTCTTGGAATTTTGAATCTTTTACAAAATCTTACATTGATTGAGTTTTTAGAACTTTTTTTGGTGTAAAGGATTATAAGTCTTGTTTGCATTTATTGTAAAAGGTGATCAACTCAAATTGAAGCAATATCCTCAAAATGATATAAAAAGGGATTCTATGAAAGATATACCTTGTGCTATTGCTATTGAGAACCTGTTGTATGATCTTGTATGCACTAGACTTAATATCGCTTATACGATATGAGTTTTGGTTGATAATAAATCCTGGAATGGATAATTGTGTTGTTGCTAATTAGGTAATAAAATACCTACAAAAGACCAAAAATTATATGCTTTTGCTATAAAATAGATTATCTAAAGTTGGTTGGACATTCTACTTTTGGCTATGTTAGATGCTCAGATGATTGAAAATTTACTTTTGGGTATATCTTTGTGTTAGCTGGAGAGCCATGTCTTAGAAGAGTGCAAAATAACAGCTTAATGCCTCTTCAACTATATGTAAATTTGTGGCTTGCTGTGATGTCTCATCTCCTACTATATGTTTTAAGAACATGATATCTAGTTTTGAAAATTATAAATTTTGTTACTAGATTTACTAAGATCTATTGTGATAATAGAGTTGTTGTTCTATTCTCAAAGAATAATAAAAAAATTAAAGCTTGCAAGCATATAGATATCAAGTTCTTGGTAGTCAGAGACTTTGTCAAAAATGATGACATTCATATAGAACGAATTGCTAGTGACGACGTATTAATTGACTCCTTGTCCAAGGGTCTTTGACTTATGATTTTTGTGAAACATGTTAGGAATATGAGTATTTTACAATCTTTTTGATGCTATTGTCTAGTGGGAGTTTTATATCATCATGTACCTTGGATGTTCCCATTCTTTTATGTTTTGCTTTGCACATTAGTGCATTCGCACAATAGCATGTTGTTTTATGGTTTACAATATAATTGTATATTATGATTATTCATATTCATATTTTATTGAGGATCTTATGTTTAGTGTCCATTGCGATAAGGTCCCCTATTGTGTTTAATATCTCCATAAGGACACATTTTGGTTAGAGATATGTATTCTTACCTCTGGCATGTTGATCGTCGTTTTGTGAGGTAAGAATAATCTGTCCTCTGGCTTGTTGAATGCCATTTTTGTGAGGATATATGTTCTTTCCTCTAGCATATTGAAAGCTATTTCGTGAGGATAAGAATAATAGATTTCTCTTCCTTTAAATGCCGATATTGGAGAAATCATGTTGAGGACTGACAAAGAAATAGCACATTTTGATCACATATTGGTGCTAGTTTCTTGCTACGCTGCCGTATGTTTGGTCCATGACGATAAGGTTGGATGACATTTGTGACCATGGAAAGTCTTGTGTCAATAAGGAACACTATGACTGCCATGATTCGATGTTTAACAATTTTGTTGGTCCGGACATGCGCTCGGGGTGTAATCTCGTGAATCAGAATATTTTTAAAAGTTGTGGCCACATTTTGTTTCTTATTCAGCCTAATAAATATTTTTCTTAAAAATTTTTGGAAAATAAATAAAACAATTAACGTTGCCCAAGTAGGAGACTGTTGGAAAATTTCTATTTAAAATGGGCTACCATTAATTATTTTTGGTTTTATAAAATAGGCTGAATATCTGATTCACAAGTTAGGCTTTGTGATCATATTTGTTTTAGCCCACCTCATAAATCCATACGGTTTTTTTGTGCGTAGGCCCATATATTTTGATAAATCCTTTTATGGGTAGGACTGTCAAAATTTATTATAAATAGGGCTAGGTCGCCTCTCTTACTCTTAACCTAACAGTTGTTCCCATAAGCATTTGTTAATATTGAGTAGAGCAGGGAGAAGAAGATCTAAGCCTAGATTGGGTGACAGTTATTTCTTCAACAACAATTTTTTAACAATAATGGCTCAAACAGGTATGTGCTTCTGCTATCAATTAAGTATTTGAATTTTATATTGTAAATTCATGTTTACGATCTTATATTGCGCTTGCATAATAAACTTTTATACGGTATCAAGAGCCAAAAGATCCTAACCCTACTTCTCCTTCTCCAATTTTCCTTTTTTCTTTTCTTTTCTCTTCTCTTATTCCTGTTCACTACCGCTAGTCGGACCTCAAATTGGCTCCCAACAAAAGCACCACCAACTTGCTATTCTCTTGGCAGACTTGGTCTTTTCACCTTTCCGTTGTCTCCAAGTCCAACGACCCAATTTCTCCTTCTCCACTATACCACATATCACCGCTAGTCGGACCTCAAATTGGCTCCCAACAAAAGCACCACCAACTTGCTATTCTCTTGGCAGACTTGGTCTTTTCACCTTTCCGTTGTCTCCAAGTCCAACGACCCAATTTCTCCTTCTCCACTATACCACATATCAAATATTAGTGTATTAATTTATAATATATTACGACATATTATTTAAGATTAAATATGCCAATTATATTACTTATCTTAAAAGATATATTTCTTGTATTGCAAGTCTTGTACTAGTACAAATATCTATGTAACAACCTTTTAGGTCTTGTGCTCAATTATGCTCAATAAACTTCTATAGTGTGACCTTTTAAAAGTACAAGGGATTAATGTGATAAATTTTGAAAACAAAAAGAGATAATCAGCTAATTAGACAAATCACAGAGAGACAATCAATTAATTAGATAAACCATAAGGGGTTAACATGCCACCTTTTAAAAAGCACAGATAAGTAATGTAGTAAGTTTTAAGGCACATGGGATGATTAGCTAATTAAGAAAACCACAGGGGGATAATGTGCATTTTACCAATTAAAATAATTACAGTATCACAACCAATTGACGGAGGGCTCATCTAAAATAGTCTTTTAAAGCGTTTTGTTATGATTTTTGAAAAAAAAATGTATACATTTTTCAAATGTTAAAACGTCTGAATTTTAGAAAAAATTAAATTGAAATTTTCTTTTCTAGAGTTCTATTTTCTTTCTAATAGTAGTCACTAACAACCTATTTGACTAAGCTTTTTTGGGGCTTATAAGTTATAAATAGCATGTGAGGGGGTGCTTTTCCTAAGAGTTTATAAGTTACAAAATAAGAAAAGCCAAACAAGCTCTAATAAGTTATTTTAGATCTACCTTGAGTAGTACCCATGGATAAAAGAATTCAGACAAGAATAAGGGACCATCCAAGTTTTGCTTAGTCGCCACTTCGAGGCCTATTTGGATTAAATCTTTTTCCATTAAAAAAGTATATTCTTTTTCACAATAATATTTGGGTTGATTTGGGCTCCGTTTGTTTGCAGGAAAATATTTTCCTAGTTTTCCGCTCTTTGGTAATACAAAGAAAATAAGTCAATAGAAAAACATTTTTCGGTCAAAGGAAAACTTTAATTCACAATAGAGAAAAATGTTTTCCAATGACAAAGGAGAAAAAAAACATTTTCCGGATAGTAACTTCTTCTCGTAGACTCTTAGTCCACCCCTCATCCTACCCCCACCCTCAACCCTACCCCTACCCTAACCCATTTAAAATCTAAGAAAAATGAAAATTAAATAATTAAAATTAAAATTTAAAAGTAAAAATAAAAAATTAAAAATTAAAAATTATGAAAAAAATAAATATTAAAAATTAGAACTAGAAAAAAAATAACTTAAAAAATAAAAACTTAAAAACTATAAAAATTTAAAAGTTTGAAAATTAAAAAATTAAAAAATTTCAGATTACAAAATTTAAAAACTGAAAAATTTAATGTTTAAAATTTAAAAATAAAAAGAAAAATTAAGAAATTAACATTAAAAAACTTAAAATTAAAAATTACGAAATAGAAACTATAGAAAAAAATTAAAATTTTTAAAAAATAAAAAATAAATATAAAATATTCAAAATTAATAATTTAATTATTTTTATATTAAATTTATTATTTTAAATTTTGAAAATTTTTTTTGTTTTTGGTTTTCAATTTTTCTCATTTTAAAATTTTATATATTTTATATTTTATTTTTAAATTACATATTTTTAATTAAAAATGCATTTTATTTATAAATATTTCTCTTTAGAAATATTTTTAAAGTGTGAC
Organism: Cordia subcordata; assembly: GCA_028554755.1. Taxonomy (NCBI): domain Eukaryota; kingdom Viridiplantae; phylum Streptophyta; class Magnoliopsida; order Boraginales; family Cordiaceae; genus Cordia; species Cordia subcordata. Next base: position 3,213,729 of record JAPTOF010000007.1, read on the forward strand.
TACCAAACACCAAAAAACATTTTCCCCATATGACAACCAAACATCTGAAAATATTCTATTTTCCAAGAAAATATTTTCCTCCAGCAAGTTATTTTAAGTTAAGTTTGTTGTTTGATGAGAAAACTTTGCTATGTTTGTTATATGTTTATGTAAAATCTTAAATCTAGAAAACATATACGATTATATGCTTTTCGAGTTTAAGATTTCAGATAAGCATATAGCAAACACATCATTAGTAAAAATTAAGTAAAAACACCAGTAAAGCAGAGAAAGAATTAATGCTCCTAGAATTCTAGAATATATGCTTCGATCCATGCATGGACGAGTAAGAGTGTGTGTTTGGCATGCAATGCTTATAAACGCTTCCTATAAGAAGTTACTTTTTATAGCTTAGGTGTTTGTAAACACTCTTAATAAGCACCTTTTATTTTTAATCTTTTAAAATTTAGAAATAAATCTTGCTTTAACATTAATTGATTAATAATTAAATCTCTAAACTAAAATTTACAATGTATTCAAATAAAATGATAATAAATTAATATATGAAGGATGCCATACAAGTGGTAATATGCTATTCTGAAATTGCTTGAAAGAAAAATAAATAAAATATATGAGGTAAAGGCCAAAGTGCGTAATTTAGATATAGTTCAGGTCAAAGAGCATTCGGGTCAAGAGGAACGAGCTTAGTCCATCACTGAGAACCATCCTTTTTTGTTATTTTTTCGTTTGTCAATATAGTATTTTTGTATATCATATTTCATGCAGTTTATACATCTACACATATACAAATGTATATATATGTTTGTGTATGCGTGAAAGAAATAGCAAACGAACAAAAAAAAGAATGTGTTGTATATAGTGGACATTCAAGAATCAAGATTGAAGGCTATTTTCAAAGCATTAAATGGTGTGTAGCATGCAAATTTTGAAGAAAAGGAAGTTATCATCTTGGGAAAGGAAAATTTGTTGAAAAATTACAAGCTATCACATGATGATGAAGAAAATTTAACACTTTAGTCAACTTGCATTTAATGATCATTTATTAATTTGTCTCCAAATTTTTTCTATAAATAGCATGGCTTGAGATGAGTATTTTGATCCATACAAGAAGAAGTAGAGAAGGATTAGTAGTAGAGAGAATTAGAGAGAAAGAAGAAGTGATATTATATTGTATTAGAAAGAGATTTTATTATTCAAGTTATTTTATACCATATTATATTTAAGTTATTTTATAACACGTTATCAGCACGAGTCTCTGCCGAGGAGGAGTTCTGCAAATTATTAAAAGGAGTACGATCGTACAAAAATTTTGGTAACGGTTCTTATTTTATTTTTGGCATTACATCATATCTATAGCATAAAGTTTTTACTATCCTATTTACTTTACATTGCATTTATTCTAGAAATAAAATTTATGTTTATTATTTTTTTTAAAATATATTATTGCAATATTTCATCCTTAGAATAATAATGATAAAATAAAATAATAACAAATACCATAATTTTTTGGAAGACCTAATTACCGTGACTTTGAGACATGATCACCTTGACTTTTGGATATGTGATTATGATGACTTGATTAAAAATAATGATGACTTCTAAGGACATAAACACTAATATAGTTATATAATGATTAATTGTAATAATTATACAACATGTTATTTAAAATTGACATCTTATATTATATTATGTCATGCTTATAAGTTTCATATGCCATATTTGTAATTTATTCCTACATGCTTGTATTTATTGATTTACAAGTTACGTCAAGTAAATATATTATTATTTTACTTATTAATTTATTTTTGAAATATGCTAGATTTATAATGTCAAATCTCACGAAGCTTGAATTTGTGGCCCTTGATATTTCTGGAAACAATTATTTATCAATGCCAAGGATCTTGGAGAAACAATTAAAGAAGGAAATAGCGCATCTTTACAAGATTGCGCTAAAGCATTGATATTCCTTCGACATCATCTCCATGAAGGGCTTAAAGCTGAATATCTTATAGTAAAAGATCCACAAATCCTTTGGCAAAATTTGAAGGAAAGATTCGATCATTATAAAACAGTGATCCTTCCTAAAGTTCGCTACAAGTGGATTCACCTGCGATTGCAGAATTTTAAAATTATAAGCGAATCTAACTCCGCTGTATTTAGAATTACTTCACAATTGAAATTATGCGGAGAAAAGATCACTGATGAAGACATTCTCTATCTTCCACGCATCTAATATGCTCTTACAACAACAATATAGAGAGTGTGGTTTCAAAAAGTACTCTGAGCTAATCTCATGTCTTCTTATTGCTCAGCAAAATAATGAGCTCTTGATAAAAATCATCAAACACGACCAACTGGCTCAGAACCATTCTCTAAAATGAGTGAAATTGCATCTCCTGAGGTGAATGCTGCATCATCAAATAATTATGGACGTGGTCGTGGTCGTGGTCGTGGCCGTGGTTATAGACATGATAATGGTTATAATTTTCACAAGCCAAATAGACCAAATTTCAAAAGACAAGAAAACCACGACAAAGGAAATCGTCTACGAAATAAATCTTTCCGACGTACTGAAAGCACTTGTTATAAATGTGGCATGTAAGGGCATTGGCATCAAACATGTCGTACTACCAAACATCTCGTGAATCTTTATCAAGTTTCGTTGAAAGAAAAAGAAAAAGGTGTAGAGACAAATTTTGTTGAACAGAATACTCAAATGAACTACACGTACCTTGATTGCTCTGACTTCTTTGAAGATGCTACTGAAAATATTGAGCAATTGATTGGTGATGGAAATATCCATCTGAATTAATCTTTATATAAGAGTAGAATGTTTCTATTATGTCGGATTGTCTGTCATTTTAATACTTAATTTTAGCTTGAATGTAATATCTATCTTTTATAAAATGAATGTCATATTTTTGCTAATATTTTTCTATTTCCTTTATTATTATTGTAAAGAAATATGGATTTGCATCATATCAATGATGGAGAAATATGTTTGGCTGATAGTGCTACAACACATACTATTCTCAAGAATAAGAAGTATTTCTTCCTGCTGAAATTAGCTAATGCAAATGTCAATACAATAGCTGGTTCTACAAAATTAATTGAAAGCTCTGGTAGAGCTTGTGTTTTGTTTCCTGAAGGAACAAAGATGATAATAAGCGATGCTTTATACTCAAGTAGATCACAAAAAAATCTACTCAATTTTAAAGATATAAGAGAGAATGGCTATCATATTGAAACCATAAAGGAAGACAATAAAGAATATCTCTATATCACATCGATTATATCTAGCAAAAAACATATATTAGAAAAATTGTCAGCATTATCTTTTGGACTATATTGTACTCATATAAAAACATATATTAGAAAAATTGTCAGCATTATCTTTTGGACTATATTGTACTCATATAAATCCTATGGAATCACATGCTGTGATAAACCAGAAGATAATTGATCCAAAGAATTTTACACTTTGGCATGATCGCCTTGGACATCCAGGCGCAATAATGATGAGACGAATTATTGAAAATTCACAAGGGCACTCATTAAAGAGTCAAAAAGTACTCTCATCAAATGAATTTTTATGTGCTGCTTGTGCCCAAGAGAAATTGATTATAAGGCCATCCCCAACTAAAATTGATGCTGAAAATCCTACATTTCTAGAATGAATTCAAGGGGACATATGTGGGCCTATTTTTCCAGCATGTGGACTATTTTGATACTTTATGGTATTAATAGATGCCTCTACACGTTGGTCACATGTCTCCTTATTATCCACTCGAAATGTGACATTTGCAAGACTCCTTCCACAAATAATCCGTCTACGTGTACAATTTTCGAATTATACGATTAAGAAAATTCGTCTTGATAATGCAGGAGAATTTACATCTCAATCTTTTAATGATTATTGTACATCAATTAGGATTATAGTTGAGCATCCTGTGGCTCACACGCATACTCAAAATGGTTTAGCAGAATCTTTCATTAAACGTCTACAGTTAATCACTTGACCACTGCTTATGAGAACTAAGTTGCCTAATTCTGCTTGGGGACATGCCATATTGCATGCTGCAGCACTGGTTCGAATAAGACCCACTGCTTATCATAAATATTTCCCTTTACAATTGGTTTCTGGTCAAGAACCAAATATATCCCATTTAAAAATATTTAGTTGTGCAGTATATGTTCTAATTGCTCCACTACAGCACACAAAAATGGAACCACAAAGAAGACTGGGAATATATGTTGGTTTTGAATCTCCATCAATCATTAAATATCTTGAACCCTTAACTGGAGATCTTTTCACAGCACATTTTGCTGATTGCCAGTTTGACGAAACAGTATTCCCAGCATTAGGGGGAGAAAAACAAAAGTTGGAAAAGCAAGAAATTACATGGAATGTATCATCTATGGCTCATTTTGATCATCGCACAAATATATCTGAACAAGAAGTTCAGAAAATTATTCATTTACAAAGGATTGCTCATCAATTGCCTGATGCATTCATTGATACAAAGAGAGTGACTAAGTCGCATGTTCCAGCTCGAAATACTCTCGCTAGAATTGATATTTTGAAAGAGCAATCTAATACTCTAGCAAATGAGTCTATGGCACGTCAAAAACGTGGTAGACCAATTAATTCTAAAGATAAAAATCCTCGAAAAAGGAGGGAGCTGAATAAGCAAGTTGGCATTTTTGAGGTTCTTAATGATCCTGTAGATGTCGCAAAAATTGCTGGAAAGGCAATACCAATAGAGAATCAAGTACCTGAGTATGAGAAAAATAGCGACAATATTGAAAATGAAGAGATCTCAATTAATTATATCTCTATAAGAAAAAGATGGAACCGAAATGAAATTCTTATTGATGAAAAATTTTCATATGCAGTAGCTACTGAATTGATGATAGAAAGCGAGGATTATGAACCAAAGTCCGTTCAAGAATGTCGACATAGAAATGATTGGCCTAAATGGAAAGATGCAATAGAGGCTGAATTAAATTCTCTTGCAAAGCGTAAAGTTTTTGGACCTATAGTCCAAACACCTGAAAATGTAAGGCCTGTAGGCTGCAAGTGGGTATTCATGCGAAAACGAAATGAAAACAATAAAATTGTAAGATATAAAGTACGACTTGTAGCACAAGATTTTTCACAAAGGCCTGGAATTGATTATGATAAGACATACTCTCCTGTAGTGAATGCAATTACATTGAGATATTTAATTAGCCTAGCAATTTGTGAAGGACTTCATATGCATCTTATGGATGTAGTGACAGCATATTTATATGGGTCACTTGATAATGATATTTATATGAAAGCTCTGAAGGATTGAATATGCCGGAAGCATATAAGTCAAATCCTCGAGAAATGTATTCCATTAAATTGCAAAGATCTTTATATGGATTGAAACAATTTGGACGAATGTGGTACAATCATCTAAGTACATATCTTCTAAAGGAAAGATACGTTAATAGTCTCATAAGCCCATGTGTTTGTATCAAGAAATCAAAAATATGGGTTTGTTATTATTGCCGTATATGTTGATGATTTAAACATCATGGGGACTGTTGAAGAGCTTAAAGTAGCAATTGTATATTTGTGTGAAGAATTTGAGATGAAAGATCTGTGCAAAACTAAATTTTATCTCGGTCTACAGATTGAACATCTGTCAAGGGGAATTTTAATCTACCAAAAGACTTATACTGAAAAAGTTTTGAAGAGATTTAATATGGACAAAGCTCATCCATTGAGTACCCCAATGGTTGTCCGATCTCTTGATATCAAAAGGGACCTTTTTCGTCCTCGAGAAGATAACGAAGAAATACTCTACCCTGAAGTACCGTATCTTAGTGCAATTGGCGCGCTGTTGTATCTTACTAACAATAAACGTCCAGATATTGCATTTTCTGTAAATTTATTAGCAAGATTTAGTGCTACACCAACACGAAGACATTGGGCCGCTATTAAACATGTATTTCGTTATCTTCGTGGAACAATTGATATGGGCTTAATGTATTCAAAGCATACACATCCTACATTAATAGGGTATACAGATCCTGGGTATTTATCTGACCCGCATAAAGGACGATCTCAAACTGGATATCTCTTCACATATGGTGGTACAGCTATTTCTTAGCGCTCAACAAAACAAACTATTGCCATCACTTCCTCAAATCATGCTGAAATACTTGCACTACATGAGGCGAGCAGAGAATGTGTATGGTTGAGGTCTTTAACTCAACATATTGAAGGAGAATGCAACATTTCAGATAGCAAAAGAGGACATACTATACTATATGAAGATAATACTGCATGTATTACTCAAGTCAAAGGAGGCTATATCAAAGGTGATAGAACCAAGCATATCTCACCAAAGTTCTTCTTTACACATGAACTCCAAAAGAAATGTGAGATCGATGTTTGTCAAATTCGCTCAAGTGAGAATTTAGCAGACTTGTTTACAACAGCTTTACTCGCAACAACATTGGAGAAATTGGTACACAAGATCGGCATGCGACGACTCAGAGATTGCTCTTGATTGCCTTCATAAGTGGGAGTATTATACGCGCTGTACTCTTTTTCCCTTAGCCTAGGTTTTGTCCCATTGGGTTTTCCTGGCAAGGTTTTTAATGAGGCATCATGAAGCGTATAACAAGGATATTGTACTCTTTTCCTTCACTAGGTTTTTTTCTCACTGGGTTTTTCCGAGTAAGGTTTTAACGAGGCATATTCTTGTTGATGAATGTCCAAGAGGGAGTGTTGTATATAGTGGATATTCAAGAATCAAGATTGAAGGCTATTTTCAAAGTATTAAGTGGAAGCATTAAATGGTGTGTAGCATGCAAATTTTGAAGAAAAGGAAGTTATCATCTTAGGAAAGGAAAATTTGTTGAAAAATTACAAGCCATCACATGATGATGAAGAAAATTCAACACTTTAGTCATCTTGTATTTAATGATCATTTATTGATTTGTCTCTAAATTTTTCCTATAAATAGCATGGCTTGGGATGAGTATTTTGATCCATACAAGAAAAAGTAGAGAAGGATTAATAGTGGAGAGAATTAGAGGGAAAGAAGATGTGATATTATATTGTATTAGAAAGAAATTTTATTATTTAAGTTATTTTATACCATATTATATTTAAGTTATTTTATAACAGAATGCATATTATTAACAAACTAATTTATATCATATATGTATGCATACGCTAAGAAGAGAATAAAGAATAGTTAACTAGACTAATGATGTGACATCTCTTTTGAGCTTCGAGAAGGAAAATTGTTATATATAATATAATTCATATATAATAGATATTAAGACAATAATACTAGGTCTGATGAAAGGAAATTAATTTTCAATTAGTGATTGATTGATTAAAGAAATGCTTGGATACGCAATATACAAATATACTTTTGATAGTTACGTATTTCTTTATATAAGAAGTTTGGTTAGATGATTGAGTTGTGCTACTCCATCGAGTATATCTCCATGTCAACATTGGATTTTTCAACTCAATGAAGCATTACAAAATACATTAATTTATGATGGGATTTTTTGCTAACGGGTCTCTTGTATCATAGTGAAACTATGTCACTGGTCTTCGTGTCCTCAAAACACTTTACTTACACTCTTAAATTTTTTTGACTTTTGCAACGTACCCCAAATAATATTTTCCATTAATTCATTAACGGATCTTATAAAATGTCTATTTTGCCCTTATATTTTAACAGAATTTTGCCTTATTTTATTTAAAAATTCAAAAACAAAAAAAAAGAAGGATTGTCTTCTTCTTCAAAATCCCCCACCCCACCTTTGCCACCACTACCCACTTCCACCAGCCCTATCACCTCTGCCAACCCCTTCCTCAACTAGCTCCATACTCAACTACCACTGCCTCCATTAGCTCCACCTCCACCCCGGTTGCCATCCTTCTCCTAGCAGTCCTACCCTTACCTTTCTTATTACTTTTTCCCCCACCACCCTACACCACACAGTCACCACCCTTTTTCCCAGCCCATCCCCGTGCTATCGCCACCTTTCCCCTACCAACCCCACCCCATCTTTTTTAGGACAAAAAAAAAAAGAACTTCTTCAACATCTTATTCTTTATGAATCGGAAGGCATCTTCGCATTCTCCATCTTGCACCAACCACTCCAATCACCCCTGATCAACTTTTTCATCATCTACCACCGTCCACTACCACACCATAACTGCCACCTTTCTCTACCTCACCAGCAATGATTTCATCCCTGGTAGCTTTCACCAGCACCACCATCTTTTTCCTCTCATTATGCTTGTTTTAATGGTGTACTTGGATCATAGCTTTGCTCCTCTAAAGGTGGAGGTGGGAATAGGGCCTGCTGTGAGGGTGGGGGTGGTATTTTTTTTTTTTTGTTTTTTGTTTTTTTGAAAGATGATGAAAGTACGGGGCAAATAATCTTAAGAGGGAAGGTAAATTAAGATTACACCAAGGTTTTGCAACAAAATTCCCAGCAACAAACAAAGATGGTCATACAAGAAAATTATCAAACACCTTGTGTGCACAAACAAGCAATGAAAATAGAGTAAAAAGTATAGAGAAGTAGACACCGGTATTTTTAGGTGGTTCGGCCTCACTGACATCTACCAACCAAGGATACTTTTCTTAGGACTTCACAACACTTCTACTAGATGTTAATGCTTCTTCAAAGGTTGGTAAAGCACAAACCAACTATACGGCTCTTTGAAGCCAAACTTCGAAGAACCTAAGAGTCCCACTTTTAGGATTTCCCCACACTCTTTTGTAGCTATATAATGATACACATAATCTCACAAGCCCAAGAGTGTATATACAAGCTATAAATGGAAGGAAATAAATATTTTGGGTTACAATACTTCAATAAGCAAATATAGCAATTGAGGGCCCTTGAATGCTCAAAGAATATAGCAAATTGTAACTCAAGAATGATGATTTCTAAGTATTAATAATAATTGAAAATTCGTTGTTGAAGGTTAGAAATCAACCTTTAATGCTCAAAGTTCGTCTTGAAGATGGGGGAAGAAATGTGGTTTTAAAGAGCAGCTTAAACAGTCATAAGCGACTATAGTATTTAATGACCCGGACTCAGGGTCGGTCGACCGGGGGTGCGACCGGCCTTGTTCCCCAAGCTTATTGACTAAGGTCGTTCGCTAGGTCAGTCGACCAGCCTGGTGTCGGGCCTTGGTCAGAAGCCCAATTTGAAAACCCAGTCTCAGGGGTGTTAGGACAGGTGGCCGGATGCTAGGTTGTTCAATCGGCCTAAAGTCCGACTATACCCAGTAAATTTTAATCTCAAGTATTTTGAGCACCATTTTGTAATTCTCTTTGAATCTAAGGCAATAAGATAATGTGAAAACACTTCAAAGAGATTTGAAAAGCCTTTAGATTACATAGTAAGAGATTTTAGAAAGTTTAAAAGCTTTTTGAAATAGATTTAGCAATCAAAAAATGCTATAGCCAAGTTTTATCAAAAGCATATGAAGTATATAAAAATGCAATGCAAAAAAACTGTGAATGTAAGCTATAAAGAACTATTCTAAGTCATTCACAAGAAAACACACAAGCCGATACCCTTTATGTCGCCTATTCTCCATCCTTATGTCATCACACTATCTTCAAGTCTTGATCTTGAGATCTTCACACCTTTAATACGTAAGGACTTCTTCTTGTTCTCTTGTGATGATTAATTTGCTCCTTTCACTTGCATCTTCTCTTGATAAAAGTCGTTGTTGCTCATCATGCAAGTTTGCTTGCTTCTTTTTAACACCAAGCATTTTAAGAGTACTTTAGCTCACAATAACACGATAATATAATTCACAAGCTAAGTATTCAAATAATATTTTGGCTATAAAGATGTAAACAATCAATCTAAAAGCCAAACAAGTGTGCATTAAAGTATATAAATACATTAGTACAAGCACACTTGGTAAACCCAATTTCCCTTGATTTGTTATCATCAAAATCATATAGTTATGCATATAGCCAACAATAAAAAATTAAAAAAAATAAACATAAGCTTATGTGTGCAATTAACGGTAGAAAACAAAAGCCTACTTTCACTTTTGGCGCATGTGGAATACACCTTGTTAAAATGGATGGAAAATTTACGGGGGGGTTCCTGTGCAAAAGTCGGAAAAATTCAAGAGGATAAGTAGAGAATTTTGGGAACACAAGGGCCAACAACGTAGTTTCACTATAATACAGGGGATCCATTAGTAAAAAATCCTTTATGATGTTAAGTTGAATATTTACTTTGTTAAACAAGAAAACCTAGAAACTTATGCATGTAACCTTGAAATAATATATATGTTTGTTAAGTTTGGCGTCATCAATTATATTTCTAAGTAGTATCTTCGAGTATTCCACTAAAATGGTTGATAAGTTTCAAGTTTGATCAATTGAAAGAAAAAAAAAAAGGAAAAAAAAAGAGAACGAGAAGAGGGAGAGCGTCACCTTACCAATCATAATTTTTGTGCCCTCAAAGTATCCCCTCCATGAGTTTTATCAAATTTCAAACTCTCTAGTGAACTTTTAATTTTATCTAGTCTCTTATTATACAAATTTTGTCAAATAATATCTTATGCTAAAGGCCATTTTATCATTTGATTTATTTTTAGCTATTTTTAAGAAAGTTATTTTGTTATCATTTGTGAGAGAGAAATAAATAATTTAATAAGTGTCTCCTCATTTGGACTAATTCTTGTGGGGCTATCTTAGCTAAATCTCTGCTTTGGATCCTGACCTTATTTAAACAGGCTTCTAACCGAGGGTAGGCCTTAAACACGCTTCGAGTCCCTCTAAGAAGTTGAGAAGTACACTTAAAACTTTGTTTTCTTGTCTTTCTAGTTGAGTAAACTAATAACATTGTGACAAAAAAGAAAGGCATTTAGGAAGAAATAAATGATGTCATTATTAAGTAATCATAGAATAGCTCAAGTGATTGAGACTATTTTTTTTAAGAGTGACGTCTTAGGTTCGAATTCTATAGGGGTTGGGGGCATCAAAAAAACAAAAAAAAAAAAAATAATGTCATTACCATTGAAATCTCTATCGTACAAGGAAAGAAATGCTCAATTAATTACGGCTACAGCCTCTAGTATTTGGATAAGTTAAACTACTGCTAAATATTTTTAGGGAAGTAAAAATTATACTAAGAAAATAGGGAAAATCTATACTATGAACTACTAGGCTACAATTCCATTTGTATGGAAGTAAAAATCATAGTAAGAAAGCAGGGGAAATTCTATGTTGCGAACTACTAGGCTACAATTAAGTTAAGCTGCTACTACTAATCTATGCTACTCTAGTGCTAAGTTAGGGATGTAAAGGAAAAAAATTGATAAATGATTGATGAGTCATGTGATTGTTGAATCCCTTACCCAGTCTTGTTTTGTCCTTTTTTAAGTAACTATAATCCTATAACCATTAGTGACTATCCATGTCCTTCCTTATTTTGTGTCCATGATTTCTAGATAACTTCTTATCTGACCAACTTGGTAACTGTTACAACTGCCTTTAACTTCATCCGGTCAAGCCCTTGGGGCTTTTACATCCTCTTGTGATAATTTTCTCCTTTGAACCTCGAGACACAGGTGTTAAGCCCTTCAAACCTTTGGCCTTTGAAGTGTTGTGCTTCGAGCTTATATATGTACACTATGCGTAACTTGATCTTTTTCTAATTACTTTTTCCTATTTACATTTGAAAAATGATCTCATTTGCAAAACTGCATGTATTAGGTTAGGATGTGTTTTGATTCAATTTAAGAGGTATATATTAGAAAAGAGATATTTTAAAGCGAATTTGATTTTCTCTAATATTCAAAGTAACATGAAGTTTAAATTAAAAGCTATTTTTTTAATCTTTCTCTTCAAACTATAAAATTAATTTTTTTGTGATTTTCTATTTATAATAGACTCATTTATTGAATGATTTATTTACAATTTTGCTTTTAAGGTCTTGTTTGACAAAGTCTGGAATCATGGGGAGTATTGTTAAATTTAAATGCTCATGGGGGAGTTTCGAAATTTAAACCATATTCGACAACTCCTTAAAATAGTATCTAATGTAGCATTTAGTATTTCATCAGGGTATTGTTGTTCAGTAAAATAGTATCTCATATAGATTTTGAGGTAGATTTAATGTTTCAACTAACTTTTTTGAAGCATTAAATTATAGATATTTCAAGTGGTATTTAGCCTTTTACCTTGTTTCTTTTTTCTATCTTCATACCCTTATCTTAGTTTTTCATCCTTTCCTTTTTTCTGTACCCTATTTTTATGTTTTAATTTTTTGTTCTCTGTTATATCATTATGTCTCATCTTTATTTTTTCTATCCTATTTTTATGTATTTTTTCTCTACTAAAGAAAATTTTTTATTTATAGTATTAGAATAGTTTACTGAAAAGACAATATCTTGCTATGCTTTAATAATTAGTTATTATTAAATATTAATAATTATTCATTCCAACAAATAATAATAATAATAATTATTATCATCATCATCATCATCTTATTTCTTAGTAGTATTAATAACTATACTAGTCACAACAACAGTAACAAGATTATTGAGGTCATATTAATAACCTTTTATGTGATTTTACATTTATTAGTTAATTCAACAATTCAATTATTTTGCTAAGTAGCTAAAAAATGATATTTTCTCCTTAATAAAAGAGATTACTTTATTGTGCTATAAACTCAGTCAACAATTTGAGATTTACGAGGTATTGTTCCCTTTGATCAAACCTAATATTTAATATAATATAGAAAAGTCACATCAAAGGTTCTTTCTGACAAGGACGACGTCTTCGTTCAGGCCTGACAATGAAGTAGGCATGGAATATTATTTGGAAAATTTTGACATATTGGAATAAAATTAATCGTAATAAAGTCAACACGCGTTTAATTTCCTTCTCAAATTAAAGAAAAAATTAAAAAAAAAGAACTACGCGTCTTACGATCTTTCGTTTAATTGGACTGAATGCCCCTCCCCCCCCCCCCCCTCAAAGTTAATTAATCAAACTTACATTTTGAATTTATAAATATCTGACTTTTGTTCATTCCTTGCTTTTAACATATTAGTATTACATTTGTAATTAAAAAATTGAAGTCCCATTTTGGATATATAAGTACTTGTAATGATAATAAGCTGACCAGCGCAAATAAAAAAGTAAGCATATATGGAAAATCTCAACACAAGAATCAAAAAGAAAATATCATAATTAAGACTAAAATATGATTTATTTCATTACTACACCAATACCAATCAATATATGTTTGAGCATCAGAGGACCTATACAATATCGATCCAACATACACATTGTTGAACTCTTACATTTCTATCCTTGAGAGTATTTGTAACTTATGTTTTACTATTTGTATTAACTATACATGTTTGGTCAAGTAGCTTTATTGAAGTTTGATTTTTGATACTTGGAAATAAAAAAATATATATTTTCAATAACGAGGGAACCTCAATTGTTGGAGCTCGATCATTAAAATTCCAAAAGAGCTCGAGCACCAACTGAAAAATCTTCGGTATAGTGATATGTTCGCAATATATGCATTGGTGGCCAAAGCTCAACCTGAGGACATGAGACAAGACTTGAACCTGGTTATGAGCTGTGTTATTCTCCTACTTTTACTATTAGAACACCCCAAGAGGACAGAATAGAGATACTTTTCGTCTCTAAATATTTACTTCTTGATCATTAAAGCCATTGAAAATTTTACTTTAATTACTCAAAATAAATTTAGATCATTTATCATTAACACCCTTAATTATGAAATCTATAGGACGAATGTTAACCAATTCTAGTAGATTGAACAAATACAATTAGAAGGGATAATAAAAAAAATTTGAAAAAAGTAAATCCTTTATCGAATTAAATCTTTTGACTATAGATAAATCACATTAAACAAAGTGTGACTACAGGTGCAGAGAAAATGAAAGGTCTTTTTCTTTTTTTTTTTTTTTAAAATGTTTGTTGCCTCCAATCATGATGCTTGAAGAAATGTGTCTTGAAGATTTGTAATTTAATATCAAGTATCAAAATTTAGGGTACCGTCCCAAGCTCAAATTGACTAAAGACATCTTATTAAGAAAAGAAAAAATTATGATAATTTACAGGCGACATATAATTTTTTTTTTCTTCCGCTCAGTAGTTTCTTCTCTCTAACTACACTCTAGCTCTTAAACTACAGGAAAAAAAATCTATCGTTCTCCTCTCTCTCTCTCTCTTGCAAAAGCAGTGTGGTTTTAATAGTTGTCGCAGTAGCAACGGTGTTGGTGAAAAAGCAACGATAGAGATCTGAAGTAAAAAAGGATTGGAACATGATAGGTGTATGCATATATACAGGTCATACACGTATATATGTTCCTTGTATATTTATGGTTGTTGTGTATATCAGTATATATGTGTGCGTGCATGCATAGAAGATTTAAAGAGAAAAATTGATGAAGGTAAAAGATGAAGATGATGACAAGAAACATTGATGTGGATTTGACGTTTGTTAGGTTGAGATTTGTGATTGAAATCTACAAATTGTAAACATAACGCTCATAAGTGCTAACATAACAAAAAGAGTTGTGATTTGTAAATATATTGTTCACAAATTGTGAATTAATTGTAAACTAATCTTAAAGAGTAATGAAGAGGAAGGTTATCAATTGTAAATAGTAAATATTTTGTAAAAATATATTATAAAATTATGAACATATAATTTTTTTGAATTAAATATGAGTTGTGAGCATAACATTTTTTTTATCGGCATGAAAATGTGCGAACAGTTCCGTACTGTTCAATCACAGTGTGATGCCCTGCTCTTAGGGGTTGTTAAATGAGCTCAACCCCAATTTTAAATTAGTAACTGTTTGTTTTAAAGTATAGTATTTTTTTAAGTTACTTTTAAATAGAGAAAGAGTAAAAGTTTCCCAACCCAATTTTTGCTTTCAACGGCTTTAAGAAATTTCTTTCAAAAAATATTTTGACCAAAACTTTTACTATTTTATCCTTCAATTATTTCTTTATTCCTAAACTATGTTTACCCTTTTGTTTTATATTGTATTTACCCTTTTATTTTTATTATCATGATTTGCTTAATAATCTATATATATTTTATATATCAAAAATTAAATTATAATATTTTAGAAATATTTTTAAAAGATAATTATATATAGTTGTATCGTATTTTAATTGATATTTTGTTTTTATGTCCCTAACTGTCATTTTCATAAATTACTTTCAACACTGTTAACCAAACATATTACAAGCTTCTCCATAAGCCAATCCAATGTCCTCTAGTCATCAAACGTTTGAAATGATTGAAACTCAACTGTTCTAGAGTTATTTTTGTTTTCTAATGGGAGACAATAAAACTCAATTTGTAATTCATTATTGATCTCTGAAATTTTGTATTTACACTTACAATTTTTTTTTTTTATAACTTTGATTTATTTGTTGAAGTTATGTACCTCAAACTAATTTTAATTATAGGATCTAAATACTAAGTCTGAAAAATGGCGAATACGTTCCCTCCATATTGAACGGGGATTTTGGGTGGTTATTGGGTAGCCTGCTAACAACTGGGATAGGACTCTGCCTCAAATTCGTCTGAATATTGTCATTTCTAATTTTGGTTTCGTAACCTTTTCTTATAACATAATAAAATATATATTTTTTTTAAAAAAAAGTACTTTTTTTTCTAATAAGTTTTTCCATTATAAGTATTTGGCCTAATGTCCTTTTTTCTATAATGACGTGGCATTGCATGTTGCTGAACACATAGGCAAAATGTGTTGAGGTGGCTTATACATGTGTCAAGTAAAATTGATAACTTGGTTTGCCTAAGTTTAAAACACTATACTGTGAAGGCTGAGCTCTCAAAGGGTTCGAAGCACGTGTGTTGGGTTTCGAAGGTTTTGGGCTTCAGAAGCATGTTGAAAGAGCCTTAGAAAAGCTTCGAAAGTCGATGTGGTTAGAAGCAATTCTAGCAGTCACCAAATTAATTGGTTAATTGGGAGTTGGCTGGCTAGAGATTGTGGGCACGGAACAAGGAATGACTTGGATGATTATTAGCGACTACAAGGTTACAGCTACTGTATAAGAAAAGAAACAAGACTGGAGAAGGGACCCAACGATCACACAACTATTCAGTCTTTTGCAAATTCTTGTTTACATTCCTTGGTTAGCCTGTCATGGCATAAAATAGCACTAGCATAGTTTAATTCAACTGTAGCATAGCTTAGTGTAGTTCATAGCATAAGTTTACCTTGCTTTATTAGTGTAATTTTACTTCCTTGCAAGTAGTTTATTATTAGTTTATCTTTGTATGATGGAGATTTCAATTGGAATGACAACACAATTCTTTCTAAATATCTTTCTTTTTGGTTATCTTGTTCACAACTCCAACAATGTACTCAAATTTATATATATAATATATATATATATATATTATATGTATGTATACATACATATATATATGTATGTATGTATGTACGTATGCATGTATTTATATGTATGTATATATTAGATAACGTTTTCGATAAAGAGGATCAATAATGGTTCTCCACTTATCCTCAATGATGATTTGAACTCAAGATTTACTCTCAACTTCTCATAGGGCCTCAAGGTCTATTTAAGACCCACCCTCGGTATCTTGAGGCTTATCTTAGTAAGGTTAAGGTTCAAAACAAGGGTCTAGCTAGAACAATTCCACGAAAATTAGCCCATACGAAAAGGTCCTCATTGAATTTGTTTCTGACCCGTAAACACTTTTAAGAAAATCTAGAACTCTAAAAAAAATTTAAATCTTACATAATCCACAACAAACTTTTTACCAAAAAAACAAAAGAAAATCCACAACAAATTAAGATCTGCACTTTCATGTGAAGGCAAATTACGTTGGAAATGGGTTGCCTCTGGGCCTAAGAGAGCCCAACAGAAGTGATTGTTCCCTCCTGTGGCCCAAAGGTGAGAAGATTCCCGAAGTAAAGGAAAACATAAAACCAAAGCAGTATAATGAAACTACTCACTAAACTGCGTAACTGGAAGTAGTTTGAGCCATATCCATGGTGAGTTTGGACCCTCTCATAATATAATAACATTTTAATTATAATATAACAATTGTAAATTATCACGACGTTATGATTTGGGAATTTGATCTATTCCCATTGATGATGATATTAAACAGACACTGTTGTTTCGAAATCAAACCCTTGATTGAGAAAAGCGCTAGCAATCCAAAACTTCAAATTTGGCAAGTCCATGTCCACATTGCATTCTTTAACCTGTGTTGGATTAAAACAAGATAAGCTTAAATTTTGAAACGAGGCAATCTCTGGATTTGTTGAAAGAATAATAGACATAATAAACCTTTCTTTGATAATTTAAATTTTTAGATAACTTGTTACATTAATATCCAGCGAAATCCAAATTACCAAAATTACTATAGGTTCATGTCACGTTTACTTTAAATTAAAAGTATAATGAGTGGCTTATAAGTGAATGTTATGAATATAACTAATGACTTTGGGTAACTGTTGTAAGCCAATTAATTTAATTACTAATTATTTGTTATATATAACATTATTCTCACTCTCGAGTGTGAAATTGAAAAAACAATATATCTACTTGCATCTTTAGTTCAAAGGATAAATAAAAAGGCGTATAATTAGAGATAAAAATAAATATAAAATAAACCCAAAACTTTTAGATACGATTATGATAAATTAATAAAGCTACTTGAGCAACAACAATCTTACATTTACAGTGAATGTCAATACATAATCCTCAGAAGTAGTAGCCAGGTTGGAGCTCTTTATGTTGAAGTTTGACAAGGATTCAAGAGCCCTATAAAGTGACGCTACAACGCCCAATCCTTTCTTGCATACTAATCGCACACAAAATCCTCCTTCTTCTAGTTGAAACACATCAATCTGGATTAATTGAAAGAAAAAATGTCACATCTTATCAATTTGCATAAATTGTGATTTCAATACTCGCTAATAACAATTCTCTACAATATTTTTTATAGCATAAGGGGCATTAGTAACATTTTTCTTATGGTTAATTCCTCCTATAATCCCTAAACTATGATCCTTGGAACAATTTAGTCCATAAACTACGAAAATATGTCTTTTAGTCCTTGAAATGTTTACAATTGGACAACGTTGGTCCAGTCAACGTCTCCCTTCCAGAAATTAACAGGACTAGCACAAGAAATGCAAGTGTGCCATAATGAAGCTTTATAAAATTGTCACGTGCATTTCTCGTGCCAAGTCCCATTAATTTTTGCATGAAAAATATTAATAAACCAACGTCGTCTAATTGTCAACAATTCAAGGACTAAAACGTATGCTTTGATAATTTAGGACGAAACTATCCCAGCCATAGTTCAAGGGTTATTAGAGGAATTAATCCTTTTTTATGACACAAGGGATACTAGTGAGTTTTGAAATATATAGCATGAAAGTTTTATGCAATTTCTATAAAAGACATAGGGTAAACTCCATTTTACCCTATGAATTCTGCATGAAACAAAATTTCAAATCCAAAATTAAGCACAAAATAAGCATTTGAACCTGCATTATCTTCTTGATTACTGGATGATTGTAAGTAAAACTCATTCCATTCACATGTTGTTCATGTCTGCTTGTTTCTGTCTGTGATGACTCAAGGCTAGCTATCTCAGTCTTCAGCTTCTCTGCCTGCATTTGCAGATCTTGCACATACAGCACAGCATCTCCAATTATGGAGGCTTTATCCATCTGCAAACAACCCCCAAGAATAATTGGCATTGTTGAAATATGTTTTGCATATATGGTACGTAAAGCTCATTTGGATTGACTTTTTTTTAAAAGCGTTTTTTTCCTAAAAACTTTTGAAAAACTAAAAGTTTTAGCTTTCTAAAAAAAGCTGAAACTGAGCAACTTTTCAGGGTTCAGCTTTTTTGAGATCTATTACAAAAAATACGGGCTTTTTTCAAAAAAAAAATTTGCTTTTCCATGAGAAAAAGCCAATTCAAATAGGCCCAGAATGAAGATCATACCTTGGTTATGTTCGGAACCAGTGCGCGCAGCGCGTAGAGCTTTTCCTTCATCCGGCCTCTCCTCTTTCGCTCTGATATTATAACCCTCGGCCGATCAGGCTTCGTGCTCTTCTTAGTCGTTGTACTGGTAGCAGCAGCCTCCTTTCTGGTTGTTGCTGAAGATTGCTCCTCACCATTTTCTTGATAATCGGTGTCTGCAACATTGAAATCGAAAAAGTTTTCGTGTGCAGGCACATCAAACAGGCAATGATCATCAAAACTGCCAACAATGTTCTCAGAGTCATAGTTTGGATAGAATTCAACTATTGGATCGGCATTGTCTTCCCTTAAAAGTTCAATGAATTGCTCAATATCAGTTTCATTTATGGAATCAATTAGGTCAAAGTCTGCTACATTCTCAACAGGAAAATTTCCAGGCACATTAGTGGTGTCCATTATGTGGCGAGCTGATTGTCAATTGCCTAGTTAGCATTTATAGAAAGTGGTTGTGATTAGTTATGTGATTGTTAGGTGGATGGAATCTTGATGTTTTTAATTAACGAGAAACACGTTTAAAGCAAAACCACATTGATCAGATCAAAGTTTAGATATAAATTTCGTGATATAGCTAGTAACACGTTTCAATATATACTTTCGTTCAACATTCAAACTTAAAAACTCAAGTATACGATCAATCCACCTAACTTTTCCAAGAAATAAATCAAAAGAATCTTCTATATTTTCTTGTAACACGAAAGAAAATTGATATTAAAACTAGTAGTTGATAAAGAGATGATGTGCCATAAAACTCAAGTTGTTTGCATGTACTTGGTCGACTTAGTCATCAAGTTCAAGAGCTAATGATTGGAGAATTTCTATGATTTTTTATATGTTGGCAAGAAGGCCGGGCCAGTGCCCAACCACACAAGGATGTTTGGTGATAAATTGGCCTATCATTAATTATTAATGTTAGTATTACATGGCTCATCTGCTACTTTAAGCACGTTGTTTCCTTTTGTGCCAAGTGTTGTTTAACCTATTATGTCTGGGTTACTCTTTTCTTGCAAAACAAGTTTCGAAAATATTTCTTATCTCTATTCGTTTAGTTCCAATTCTCTATTTTCTCAAACGTCGTCTTCTGATAGTGAATCAGGGTCGGAATTGGAATAAAATCACTTTCTTAAAATTATTACAAAAAAAATATAAAAGGGTCAGGATTAGGATAAAATCACTTCCTCAAAATTATTACAGGAAAAATATAAAAATTTTGATTCAGACCGAAAAGTCCCCACTAAACGCCACAAGCTCTGTTAGTGTTCTCTTAATAGTAACGGTAGAAATACAACAACATCCTCATTTAAAACAACAAAGCACCAGTGTCACTACCGTTTTCCCTTTTTTTTTCCCCCTTCAGCACGTTAGACATACAAGTCTATTGACAAAATAAACAGTACTAAGGATGCAAAATGCAACATTTGGAAGGAAAAAAAAAAAAAAAAAAAGGAGTTATGAACAACAATTGATGTGATAAATTATTTAGTATGCAACAGATTATATCGAGTTACTTGTTCTTATCGAGAATTTTCTCTTCTACTAACTCGTTTCACACTTCCAATATAATGGACCAATCCATGATCCATCTCCAACGTCTTTGATATTCATTAGTAGCCTACGATAATAATGTGCATTAATTTCAATATCCTTTAATAATCTCTCGGAAAGAAGCTTATACAAATTAAATTCATAAACCAGAAATGGCGCAACAAACAATTTTCTTCCTTGATTCAAGTTTGTCCAGGATGGGCTTTCTTTTTTATTTCGCTACAGGGCAAGCCACAAAAGTATCAAAGATCATTCATTGCTCTTTGTTTTGTGGAGTAGCTAGCTAATAAAACTATTAATGGTCCATATATAAATATGTATGTTTGTATGTATATATGGAAGAGGAAGAGGAGAGTGACCTAAGAAAGAACTATACATGTCACTCCAGAAGTCATCAAGGACTACAACATTGTAAAGTGTTCAAATTTTGGAGAACACCATTTCTTCCCATGAATTTTTTGCTTACATCACAAACATTTTTATGAAATTTCAGTTTTGCCCTTTTTTTAATAATATCAGATTTTGTCAAATAGTACCTTATATTGAAGGATATTTTCATCTTTTAATTGTTTGTTTAGCTGCTTGTTGGAGTTTATCACTGTTATCTTTTCTTTTTTTTTTGTGCTTTTAAAATGCAAGAAAGTCTTATATTGGATAAGAAAAAAATATATATATGGATTTCAATTTGACATGTATATATATGATTTGTATTAAAAAAAAAAAGAAAGATTTTTAAATATATCTAATTTTTATCTAAATTCGTGCATTTCACAAATGTTGTATAATAAGTTACATTTTGCTTTTGAGTAAAATGCATTTACACTTGTGTTTTGTGAAAGTTATATAAAACACCCTTTGATTTCAAAATCAATAGATGACCCTGTATAGTTTAGGAAATGTTGTAAATTAGCTCCTGCAATTAGTAATTCTGTTAGAGTTAACTGAAAGCTGTTAACTTAGTGTAAATTCCCCCTTTGATTTTGAAAATGATGCAAATTCCCCTCTAGTTTCAAATAAGGTATAAATATAACAACTATAGGATGAAAATAAAAATTCGTGAAGATTCTATTAAAAATCTATATAATCTCTCTGTACATTTTTGCATTTTCTTTTGCAAATATGAATCCAAAATAATACAAAAATGAATGTCAATTCCTATCCACATCAAAATATACAAAAAGAGTGCAAATCTTATTTGTCTGTGTATTATTTTTTTGACCAAAATAAATTTTGAATTAATTAGAAGATATTTTTACAGTAGAAAATATTCTTTTACTATATGAATAGATCTAATTATCAAAGTTATTAATAAAATAAATTATTTTATTTCAATAATAGTAGTAGTAACAATTATAGTTATTGTAAACAATAATAATATGATACCAATGTCTTTTTACGTCATTTTGCATTAACCAGCTAATCTAACAACTAATTTTATTGCCATAATAGAATAGATAGGTTAAGCTTCTCTCTTTATTATCTGGCTTGAGGTGGGTGCCAAGCCTTCCTCAAACCAAGCACTAGATGGATGGTGTATCAAATGCAAAGATGGCGAGGATGAATGAAGAATATGGAGAAAGTGAGAGATAGGAAGAGTATCAACGATATGTTTAAGTAAAATAAAAGGACTTGTTTTGGAAACTAGGTAGCTATGAGCATGCAAGCTCTTTAACCTCTTTACTTTAAGTGGAGTGGCCAGCCGATTCACCCTTGACCTTCTGTAGAATTTTGATCAGCTCGACTATAGAACCCAGCATTGACAGTACTATTGTCGCCAAGAACTCGGCCTCAGGCATTGGAGATGTTGTCTTCAGAGGTGAAGGATTGGGCTGGAGAGTTGAAAGCGTCGACCTCTATGAAAGTGATACATTTTATTTAATCAGTTAGTTAAACAGTTCTCGACTAATAACTAAAATTAAATAGCTATCAGGTATCCAAACTACTATCAGCTATTCAAACAGTTATCAGCTATTCTAATAACTAATTTTACTGAACAGGCCTTTTAAGGGTATATCAACAACATTCTTTATAGTATAAGAGGTATTAGCAAGTTTTAAATTTTATGCAACTTTGATAATACAAGATGGATACGATAATTTTACTTTTTCTTTTTCTTTTTTGTCAAAAGAGTGAACTAGCTCTTTGAAGGTATAATGTAGCTTTCATGAAATTTCTTTTTCTTTTTGTTTCCCTCTTTTTCGCTTCTTCCTTTTATTTCAATAATATTAAATGAGCTAATGGTGCGTCTTTAATCCATCTGCTTCTTTTTCTTTCTTCTTTTTTTGTTCTTTTTCCTTTTTTGTTTTCATCCAAACAAATATTTGCGAAGTTTATAGAAGTTGTTTCAGTAGTTGGCTCCTTCTCAGCTACAGGGTCGCAAAATATATTGTGAATTGTTGAACATTATTGAGACCACTACGTTAATGGACAAAAATAAAACCGAACTCTCATCAAAGCATATGCTTAAAAGTACCTAATCAATTATTTCGTCTTTAACTAATACTTAATCGACAAATTAATTAAACTTCCACATAAGCAGACAATGATTTTTGTGATTTGGTGCAACATGACAATCACGACCATCCCAACGACTTTTATTCGTCTGAATTTCTCTGAATTTCTTTGTGTTTAGGTGAAAAGGACTTTTCGACAAAAAAAAAAAAAGATGAAAAGGACTTCTCTGGATTGCGGGCCAGTTCTACATCCATGAGTTTTGTTTTATATTTCATGAGGTTTTCCTTAACATCAAGTTTTACCAAATAATATTTACATTATATTTGGATTCGGAGGGGAAAATTTAATAAAGGAAAGGAAAGGAAAGGAAAATATTATAAAAGAAATGAGAGAAAATGATTAATTCTTATTTGGATTGAAAAATTTTTACAGAAAAAAGGATAATAAAGGATTGTGAATTTCTTTTATTTGGATTGGGAAGAAAATGGAAGGAAAGGATCAATTTTGTAGGATATTGGACTTTTATACCCTTTTAAAATTTTATGTACAAATGAGAGAGAACGATAAAAGGGTCATTTTTAATTAAAAGACTTTTCTTTCCCTCCAAATGACTTCAAATTGAGAGGATTGCTTTTAAGGGATTTGAGAGAATTTGTATTATCCCTTCTTTTCTCTCGCCAACCTAATACTTCTTAAACAAACAAAGGAGAGGATTAAAAAACCCCTTCCTTCCCTTTCTTTTCCCCCCATTCCCTTCATCCCAAACAAGCTGTTATTGTTAAAAGGTATTTTATTTTTTTATTTGTTTATTGGCTACTTTATTACCAATATTTTTTCTATTTGTTAAATATTAGTTCATTATAGAAAATCATATATCAATTAGGGGGAAAAAATAATTTCAATATGTTATATATGTATTTGTTTAAAAAAAAAAAAAGATTGATCTTAAACTAAATCTAATATTTATTTCATTTCATGCATAAGACAAATTTCGCGTACTAACTATTTTTTACTTTTCTATTTTTTTTTATGTTTTCAAAAAATTGGCTTATTTGAAAGAAAATTATGCATTAGTTAGTTAGAGAAAAAAATATTGAATTGCATTACGTGTGTATGTATCTAAAGAAAAGAGATATTTCAGTGAACCTATTTTTTTGCTAGCGTGCCTAACACAATTTTTGTGCAATACAATTTTTTCATTTTTCTTCATATTTTTAATTAATTTTTTTATTTTCTAATTGATTTTAGACCTTTTTTGTTGAATAATAATTTTACTGAATTATTTTGTCTATATTTTTTCATTAAAATAAATAAAATTGAAAATTGAAATGTCCTTCAACATAAAGCTTTGTCTTGGTAAAACTTGATGGTATGGTGAATATGAGTAAAGTTAAAGTTTAAGGTGGAAAATTATATTCAACCTTTTAAAAGAAGAGTTTGAGATATAAGTTAAAAAGACATTAACCCATTTGAGAGGGGGAGATCTAACACTTTTTCCATTTTTGTCTTTTGAAAATACATCTCAAATACCCAACAAATTCTCCGCAAAATATATTATGCTCTCTCATTAAAGTGGACTCACATCACCTTGTGGCCCTTCATTAAAGTGTATTAGACTCACTTAAAAAAAAAAAGTTCATGTTAGGTATCAGACATGGGGCTTTATATCATGGCCCTACATCAGCATGCTCCTACGAAGTAATATGCACCTACTGTGCATGAATAGTATGCGATTTTTATTAGGGAGAATGCCATTTCCCCTCATGAGTTGTCACATAAATTCCAAACTCCCCTATCAAGATTTATTTTTACCCACTTTTCCCCATGATAGTAAGTCTCACCAAACAATGCCTTATCTTAATTATTCTTTTAGTTTTTGTGTTAAGCTTTTAAATTGTTAGTTTATAAAAAGTTATACTTTGAAACTAAAAAAAAAATTAATTTGATACACACACATATATAAAAGAAGATTTTATTTAATTTTTTATTAATTTGTATAACAACTATTTTTAATTTTTATTTTTAATGGTTAGCTGGTTGCAAATATGATGCGATTGGATAGGAAAAAATAATTTAATTTGAAATATATATTAGAAAAAAAAAATTTTAAAGTGA
The DNA here is from genome assembly GCA_028554755.1 of Cordia subcordata. NCBI lineage: Eukaryota > Viridiplantae > Streptophyta > Magnoliopsida > Boraginales > Cordiaceae > Cordia > Cordia subcordata. The sequence goes on from JAPTOF010000007.1 coordinate 3,238,956, forward strand.
ATTTAATTTTTTGTTAATAGTGTGTATTGGGCATTTTTTGTAAAATAAGTAGCTTTTTTTTTCTTTTTCTTTGTATTTTGATTTTTTTTTGTGATTCTTTATTTTATTAGTGTCTCATCAATCTATTGAATGATTTTATTAATTTTTTTGTCTACTATCTTTCTTTTTCTTTTCTTTTCTTTTCTTTTCTTTTCTTTTTTGGGTTATAAAATTAAAAAAAAATAAAGATGCCTTTAATATAAGGCTTTGTTTGGGAAAATTGAAATCATGGAGGAATATGGGTAAAACTAAAACTTCATGGGGGAATTTAAGATTTAACTGAAACTCATGGGGGGAAATGGGATTCACCCATTTTTATTATGCTCACCCCACATATTTATTTACCACGTCAGGTTTATTTGTTCATTGACTTTCATATATCAAATATATATTCACCACTCCATATATATTTGTTTATCACTCGCACGCACACAAATACACACGTTTATTTGTTCAGTACTCTACATATATTTGTTCACATATATCTGTTTACCACTCTCATGCATACATAAACACACACAAATAAAAACAAATATATTTGTTCACCATTTTACATATATTTGTTCACCACTCCACATATATTTATTGATCAGTCTCACATACAACAAACACACACAAATACAAACATACATATTTGTTCACAACTTTACATTTATTTGTTGACCATTCTATACATAGTTGTTTACCACTCTCTCACACACAAACACAAACAGAAACAGATATACTTGTTCACTACTCTATTCTATTTGTTGACAATTTTATATTTTTTAGTTCACCACTCTATATATATAGTTGTTCACCACTCTCACACATACAAACGTAGACACGTATATTTGTTCAAACCAAAAGTAAACCAAACTTGACCTGATTAGATCTCACAATCCGGCCATCAGATCATCACGAAATTTTACATGCTTACTCTTCTCAAGCCAAAAAATATATGATGACAAACGAATTGATGATCGGACTTGGGAAGGCCTCTAATTGTCACCTGCAAATGTACAATTTTTGAGCTCTTTTTCGGCGTCTCTTTTAGTCTCCCTTCGACACGTGACCAGTGGCAACACAACCTCACACAACGATAACACCTGGGTACTCTAAAGCTTCAATTGGCATTTATGTGTATGAGTGATTGTGTGTACGTTTGTGAGCTGCAGAGAATAGTCACACAGAAAGAGAGAGAGAGAGAGAGTAATTTTAGAGTAATGATGCTTCGTTGCATTTTTTTAATATATATAGGCATGGGAGATCACGCGCGTGCGGGTGCAGGATATGCGTAGGTGCACCTTATTGAAGGACCATAGTATAATTGGCATCAGACATGACTTCTCTTCTCTCTCCTCTCCTTTCTCCCTCTTGTCTTCTTCTCTCTTCTCTCTCCTCTCCTTTCTCTATTCTTCTCTTCCTTGCTCCACCAGTGATGCTATCGGTCATCTCAGACAAACACAACTATAAGCTTTGCCTTGGTCTGTCGATTATAATGATATGCACCATGTCCAAGGAAACTTCTTAGGTGCTGATTCGCTATTAACGTCCTCGTCATCTTCTTCCTCGTGTCAGCAAAGATTCCAATGTCCTCTCACAACACTGCAACCACCAACCTTTTTCTCTCCTCGTCGCAATTTTAATCTAACTTTCCACACGACGTTTGGACGCTCCAAGCTCCATCCATCTTTAAAGCTTACCTTCACCTTCAAGTGTGCGAGCATACAGATGTGTCTGTTTGTCGTTCCTTCAAGTGTGCGAGCATACAGATGTGTCTGTTTGTCGTTTGTGAACAAATAATGGAGTAGTGAACAAATAAATGTAAAGTTGTGAATAGATTTGTATATATGTATGTACGTATGTTTGTATTGTGTGTGTACTTATGTGGTTTGTATGTGTGCATGTGGTGAATAAATATATGTGGGGTGAGCACAGTAAAATACTTTTTTTAATTTTACTATGCGTGAGCAGTAGCGTGTACTGTTCATGCACAGTAAATGTATGTTACTCTGTAGGGGCACGTCAATGCAGGACCATGATATAAAGTTCTCCCGTTCTCATCCTTTTTGGATAAATGCTTGTAATGATCCTTTATCTTTTGCAGCTGTCATATCTTGGTTACTTATGTTTCAAAATAAATCTTTTAGTACTGTTAATCTAACAACTTATTTTCTTCTATAATTTGATGTTAAATATATGTTTCCAAAAATATGTGTATAACATGTGCATTTTAACATGGAATTGTAGAAAAAAAAAAGATCAGCTATTGAATTAAAAGTGGACTATAATATTTACTTTAAAACATATAAGACTAAAATGACACAACTATAAATAGTGATAGAGTATTGCAAGTATTACTCATCCTGTGCTGGCGTTTACTCAAAAAAGAAAAGGAAAGAAACAGCACTTGTTTCAATTTAATTAGCCAAAGGAAAAGGGGTAAACTGCATCTTATCTTTGTGTTTTGTCAAAGTTTTGTATGAAATTCCCTTTGTTTTAAAACACACTAACAACCGTCGATGGAATAGAGAATATGGTGCAAAATACTATCATTCTTTATAATATAGAAGATTATTATTAGCAAATTTTGAATTATGAGGAATTTTATACAATGCCAACAAAACACAAATTTGCCCCAAGGAAAATTTTAATACCTAGAAATGAGAGTATATTCTTAGATTTGGCAAGGATAAATTTGTCATTTTTCAAAATCATTATGCAAGTAATTGAATTTTAAAAAACTGAGGAGTTTTTGAATTGGAGAAAACCAATCAGTAATCAATAATAACGTATAAATATAAAAATCTCACAAAGAAATTCTCTATGCAAATAATGCAGTAATTAAAAACAAGTTAATTCTTTACAATATTTAAAAGCTTCACCTCACAAAATCTTTTGAAAGAAGTTTTGCAAATTCAATATTCAACTTCACGATCCAAGAATTTCTAGATTTGAAAAGATGAGTAGACATGAAGAAGCAAGTTCGATTTTTTGTTTTCTTTAATTTATTTTTTTCTCTAAAATGATGGTGACCCTGATGAGAAGGTGTTTGGATTGGTTTATTAGAAAGCTACTTAAAATATTTTTGTTTTTTAAGTGATTTTTTTTTTATTTTTGACTTTTAAGTAGTTATATGTTTGAATATAAATTGTAGTTATAAAAGTAAGTATTTATATGTTTGGTTAAAGTGGGTAGAAAAGTAACTTATATTGTTAAAATAACTATTAATGATATGCAAATATAATTTAAAAAATAATACAAGATAAATGAGCAAAGATATTTTAGTAATAAAGAGAAAAAAGTAAGGATAAGATAGTAAATGATTTTGTTCAAATTTGATTTCCTTCAAAGTACTTAAAGCTAAAAGAAATAGAAGTTGGGGTAGGGAACTTTTAATTTTTTGCTTAAAGTCACTTAAAAAAAAGATATCTTTTTTAAAAAATAAATATTTTCATTAGTTTAAATTGGATTTTAAGCAAGTTTGACAAAAAAAAAAAAAAAAAACCAAACATCATCTTAGACTAAAGGTTCATTTGGATTGATTTTCTTTAAAGCACCTTTTAAAAACTTTTTGAAAAGTTTTTTTTGAAAAGCTAAAAATTTTAACTTATGAAAAACCTGCAAATGAGTTTTTTTCAGAGTTCTGACTTTTTAAAAATCCAATTCAAATATTTATTAAAAAAATATGTTTTTTTGACAAAAAAAAATACTTTTTTATATTAAAAAAAATCGATGCAAACAGGCCCTATCATTTTAGGATAGAAAACATCTTTCACACCAAACAGGAAATTAAGTCCATAATTTGTAAATAAATTCACACACTTATCGGTGTCTCTATATACCACATTTTTCCTTTAATATCATGAATAACAAAGAGCATGTGACGATCTATTACATCTGCCCCTGAATACTAACATCAGTAACCCTGTAAACACTAGTAACACACTTCCAGAGACCACATTTTCATCTCAAAGTTTTCTTTTTCCTCTGGATATGGGCAGTTAAGAAAGAAATTTAATAGAAGTAAACATTCATCAATAATATTATAAACTTAGAAATAAGACTTTAAAAATTATAAAAGAATTTTTGTATTATTTTATTAGGAGTACATAATAATACAAATTTATTAATTCTTGATCGTCATAATATTTCAAAATCTATATGTCCATGTTTCATTATTGCTCGTCTTCCTAATGTTAAGTTTCACTTAAACACTCATATATTTAATATATAGTCGTTATTTTTACATAAAATAAGTTTTTCTTTAGACAAAAAAAAAATTTTGGTGAAACAAATTGATGCACGATCTCCCAAAAACTCCTGAATTTTGACAAAAAAGTAAGAGAAAGTTCAGCAAAAAAAGGTTCTCTACAGTTCATTTTATTCTCATAGGTAGATGTGTTGCACATGTGAGAAAGTGGTAGCATAACTTTAATTCAAAACTTTGCGAATCATTACTTATATATAATTATTTGCACACTTCGAGTTGGAATTTTGATATAATGATCAATAATGCATATACCCCTTTTTTTTGTTTTCCTTTGTTTTTCTTCTCTCTTTTAACTTTTTGAGCAATAATAATTCACGCGACCAGATCCAGTTCCATTGCTAGAAGAAAAGAATCAAAGGGAGCTAATAATAATGATAATGATATTTGTTCCATTATTTGGGCATCCAAAGGACATTTTGTACCATACAAGCCATGCCCTGCATTTCTTGTTCTTTTTGGAGGGTATGTTCCATACATTAACACTATAAAGGTGTGTTTTCTATGGAGGGCAATAATTTTTGTTATTTGTTTTCACTCTGAATTTATGAACGGAAAATTGAGGGAAAAGTTTTCATTTTGAAAAATATTTTGCTTTTAGACTTTTTTTTTTTGTGTTAAATCCTCCATCCTCATGAGTTAAACTCAGGACCTCACAGTTAGAGAGAAAATAGTTTTAATCACTTGAACTATCCCTACATTCATAATGTCATTTCTCATGTGATGAGAAATTGATAATACTATTTGCAAACAAAATTCTTTTCTCCTCTAAGAACGTCCCAATAGTAAGAATTGGGAACAGACGTAATTAAGTTCGACCCCTATTACGTGCTCTAGGTTAAGTGCCCAAACTTACTTGATGGCTAGGTTGCAGGGCAATCTACTTCACTTGGAATTTATCAATTGGTGGTTGAGCTTTGTTCAGATGTTAGATTATCGAGCTCTATCAATTAAATTTCTTTCATATAAAAAAAATTGATAATACCAAACACACTTTCTAACGTTCCAGTCAAATTATGGACGAAGTTATATTGCATAGATTGTTAACAAAATTTAAATCCATAATTATTCTAGTAATATGTCACTTTTTATATCTTGCTTATTTTTCCTTTTCTTTCTAGAATTGAATGAGGAATGGGCAAATGATATTTCTATCCTGTAATCCTCTTTCCACTCCATTACTTTTGTCTTTCTTCCCTTCTTGTCGGATGCACGTTGGGTTGTTGACTTGCATGAAAATGGGAAAAGGTGATTTTTCAAACTTTTCATCTGAGAAAAGCAAAAACACATAAGAGGTAAATGCTATTTCTAGCTTTGACTTTGACCAACAAAGGTTTCTCCAGTCAACGGCATAAAGATCTGTCTAACCCCACTTCTTCAACAGGGCAAAAGAATCCAATGCTTCTTTGGGAATGTTTTTACTTCTGACTTTTGCTAGTGCCCTATGGAGAATGCTGTCTTAGGGGTAAGTCTTCACCATCATAACTACACCTAGACTTCACGATAGTAGCACCATAAAATAATGAATTCATAAGACATGACATGATTGTAATAGGGTAAATTGTTATAGACATGACATGAATTCATAATCATATAGTCTTCTATAATCATTAAAAATAAACACAAATTTCCCTTTGTTTAAAAAATCATCATTTGTAACAGCTATTTAACTAAAAAAACAAATTGACGGTGCGGAAGAGCGTGGGCTTCTTTTCAATTAACAATTGAAAATGACAATTTTTGGACAGAAGGGGACATATGCTTATTCTTAATGTCCACAAGAAGATTATGAGAGGATTTTTCTACTACAGAAAAGTATCGTTTGAGTTTTCGATACATGCAATATAGAAACAAAAGATGCGCATATGCAATATAGAAACAAGAAACAACACAACCCTGTGGAAACAATAATAAGCAGATGATTATGCGCTATAAAGACAAGATAGGAGACCAAAATTCCTTTTAACAAATAGCAGCCATTCTTTTACTTTATACAGTCACAGTTGTATCTACAAGGCTGCAACTATTACAAGTCTCACGGGACACTAGAACTAAGCTGATTGCTCCATTTGATGGCATTACTGGAGAAGCACCGACATCGCTATTGTCTTACCAAATTTTAGAAGTTGAATGGCCTCAGGGTCTCAAAAGAAAGAGAAACCAAAGTTGCAGGGGTTGGTCTACTAGGAGGACCATTCCAGTTTTCTACAAGAACTGTGTCAATTTGCTGTGAAATCCTGCATGAGCAACAAGACAGCAAAGCTGCAACGAGCTCAAAGTATGTTGAATCCAGTAAATATCTGACAAGTTACAGAATGGAAAGAACTTCCAGAAGAGATCAGTCTCTAAGTATGTAGTACTAATCACTGTCATTAGATGCTTTAGTTTGTATTATAACCCTAGCTCCTGAAGCAAGCCTGTTGAAGAGAAAAGAAGAATCTCAACTCTATTGAATAAAGAAAAGCAGCATCCTGCTAGTTCATTGAGTGTTTACCATGAAATTGGGAGGAGTCAAAACTTAACTTTCTTCAATTTTGATCACATTTTCTTCATCAATCCTAAAGGAATTTGATTTCCTTGAGTCCATCGTAGTAGAAGTCGGCTCTGTGATCCTCTTGCTTCCACCATTGGCAGTACCAGATGCAATATTTCTTGAATTGTCCATTCTATCAGATGAAACTCTTGGTCCATCAGAAAGAGGGGACCTCGTGGATTCACTTTTTGATTGTTTACTGAGTGAAGGCTTGATGGATCTCGGAATGCACTTAGAACGAGTGGAGGTGGCCTCGTCTTTGTCTTCAACTGAATGAGAAGGTCTAGTAGTCCTGCATCTCCAAATGTGATCCCCTTTTCAATATAAATAGTGACAAGAATAATATATACAGGATAAAGTTAGTATTGTCTGAACTCAATATTAGCAGTATCATAAAAGATAACCTAAATGGCCTCTTTAACACATTGAGATACCTATCTCCCGAAAGAGCATATGACGATCTCTTTTTTTTTTTCAATTTTTTTATCCCCTGCCCCTCGTGGGATTCGAATCTATGCCATCACTCCCAAGGGAAGTATATATCACTGGAGGTGAGATGATCTTTCCTGAGAAGTTAACTGTTTCTTTGGTCTAATTAATTATCCACAATTCTCTACCATGTCTTAAGTAAAACAATGATATTAACTGTCAAACAAAATCTTAAAGGAAGCTTGAGACCATGTTTAAGACCATATGTCAGAATATGAATGGAAGAATTTAGGAATAAATAGTTTATGAATTGAACCCTCATATTTAAATGACTCTTTGTACTGGCTCCAACTTGTTGCTTCAAAAAAAAAGAAAAAAAAAACCGACCATAATATATGACTAGACCTTCAACCTCTGTAGGTCGACCTTCAACCTCTGTAGGTCCTTTTACATCCAATGTTATCACAAACCACGATATATTCACATAATCGATCCTGATTACTATCATCATAAAGGAAAACATCTTCATTTAAAGTGGAAAATTTTGATTACGCATCATTTATTGTTCAGCATGGCATTCTTAGGACATTTGGAGACGGAACAAATTGAAGCAAGAATCAAGAAACAAATACACACTGATCAGATGAAGCAAAGATGGGAAATCAGCATAACAAGTACGACTAGAATCTTGATTGCAATACAGTTTGGTAGATTAAAGTCATAGCTAGTTAAAATAGACCAATTTCACAAACACAGAACAACATTGATAGCCAAAGTGTTAGCTCATTATAGCAAAGATAGGAAAATCAGAAGCAACTTACACTGCTAGAACAAAAAGCAAAAAGCACAACAAACCTGTCGGCATTGTAGGAAGACGACCGTTTTAGAGCAGGTATTCCTTCTTCCCTCAAAATACTGGTTTCAACTAAGCTCCCACTGAAGTATTCCTTATCTTCTACTTTCAGACCCATGAGTCTAGGATTTTCCGGCAAGCAATCAAGCTCTGCTAACATTAGTGATCTAGAAACCAATGGTGAGGAAAACTTTGAGTGCAAAAAACTCGGTTTGTAGGTTGGTACAAGGCCAAAACTGTGATCTTTTACCGAAAATGATCCACAAGAGATCAATTGCATAAACATGTTTGAGGCCTTGAGCTTTGTACTGGATGGTGCTTTAAATTCTTCCTCCTCGAGTATCCTAAAGCTATTTAACTTACTAACATCAGCTTTGATAAGAGATTCCAGAGTATCCGTTCTACACCCTAATGAAGATGCAGTGGAAGAGGATGGAGGTGGTGAAACTAAATCTCTGGATGCCTCTGTAGTGTCCTTTACACATATAACCTGATTTCCTTGGCTCCCGTTGCTCTCTGCTCCTAGTGAACCATCATCAGTAGAAACACCTTTGATACAAGTCTCTCGGGCACCATTAACCCTGCACATATTTTCCTCAGTCTGAGTGGATGCATCAGCCAGGCCATCATTCTTGTAGATTTTATATTCTGTTAGGCTTAAAGAACCATTCCACGAGGAATTCTTCCCAAAACTAGACTCTGGGGATGCATCAGATGAACCTGAACGTTGAGCCAGAGGAGAATGCTCGTCATCCTGAGAATGCTTAATGGCCCTTCCATTCATGCTAGAAGATGATGAGGAACCATCTTGGCTTCTAGAAGAAGGTGGTTCAGGCAATGCTTTCAGATTTTGCAATCCAACATTTCCAACAGGACTGAAGCGACCTGGAAAAATAGAAGCCTCATTATCAGACAACTTTTTCATGCTAAGAACAATATTTCTGAATTCTGCCTCAACTTAATTGCCCGAAAATTAGAAGAACGGAATCACAGAATTTGAATGCTAATAAAGTTTTTAGTCTAGCATTTTCCAATCATCCTAACATACTGGCATTATAAAATTGCTTAGCCTCAGAAATATGAGAAAACCCGACATTCTTTCACAGTGTCAACTTAGATTTCTTAGAGAAATCAAAGCTGAAATATGTACCATCTTCCCTTCTTTCTCTTGCTCCTCTTTTCTTTTCTCTAACTTAGGAATTGCGATTCAAACAGCTAAAAACCACTGAGTCAAACCCAAAACTAAATTCAATCATTATGGTCCGGAATATGGTATACCGGAAGAAGTAGGTTCATCGAAAAGCTCAGAACCCTTGAGAACATATTCATTCCCGTGAGCCGGAAGGATCAAGTCATCTTCACACAAATCGTGCCACACAAACCCATTCTTGTAGCTTCTGCAACCACATACAACATCTAAAAATATCAATATCCAAATACATAAACACACACACACACACAAGTATCACAAAATGAAACAATGAATTAAATTAAAGAAAAAACAAACAAAAAGAAAAATCTCAAGACTGGTCTCTTACCTCTTGCAAGACCAAGAGTACATTGAAGCCATGCCTCTGCCTCTAAGCACATTAAGCCTCTCAATTACATCTTCAACAAACCAATAACACCAAAATTAAACAAAAAATCAGAATTTCAAATAGTATCATTAAATAGCTTAAAAATTCATGAAAAAAACAAAAGACAATACTTTCCAAATATATCTATAGCTAAAACTCATATAAATGCATATACCACGACATACAGAAGTATTCAAAAATGCATATTTCACGTAACATAATATGAAAATGATTTATAAAAAAATAGTTCGTAAATTTAATTAATAAATTCAATTAAAATATTAAGACTACCTCTCAAGTAAAGGCCATCAGGAGAAGAGAGTCGGACTTCAATGAAATGGGGATGCTCAAGCTGCCGATTCCTACACAAGTAGTAAACCACCGCCGCTCTCCGAGTAGTCTGCTCCGCCTCCACCACTGCCACAGCCACCGCCCCCGCCGCCGCCGCCGCCTCAGCCACCTGATTAGTCTTGGCCACTCTGTGATTCGAATAGTGATATTTGGGTGATTTCTCAGTCCAGACTTTGGCTCTCTCTGGACTCAGCTGCGTGTTGTACTTGTTCATCCTCCTCCGCTCCATTTCTCAACACCCCACAAGATCACAGCTTACTGTGTGTTTAGTGTGTGTGTTTGTGTCTACACACAAATATGGTTATTATATCTATATATATAACATATACATATATATATGTGTGTGTGTGCGCGTGTGTTGTATATAAGAGGTTTACAAGTTGAAAAGGTTGATGCAGATGCAAATGCAAAGAGGGAGAGAGGGAGAGAGGGAGAGAGAATGTGTGTCCGTAACTGTGTGTAATGTGTATGTGTCTTGTGTAGTATATTATTGTTTTGTAGCCATGAGAGTGGTGTGTAGTATTTTTGGGAAAATTACACGTAGGATTCTTTGTTTTGTCTACTTTGATATTTAGATCTCACATAATAATTTTCTATATTTATTTTTATGACTTCATTAGTTTTTAAATTTTAAAATTATTTGACAAATAAAGGGGGTTAGCATGTGACCGTACACGTGACCCAATACCTGTCTAAGAGTCTGTTTGGTTTAATTTTTGGAGGTACTTTTGTGAATTTAAAAATAAAAATTAGTCTATTTTTAAAAGAATTTTTTTATATAAAAGTTGAAGTTGAGAAACTAAGTGTTCCAAATTAGAGTTTTTCAGAAAGACTTTTCAAAAAATATTTTTATATCATGTCATAAATTATTTTTTTTTATTTTTCACAAAATACTATCTCATTTTTTTAAAAATTCAATATTAATATTAAAATAACTAAAAGCTCAATTCCTAAATACAAGGTCAAAACAATCAACTATTTTTGGTCAACAGTACTTTTATCCAAAACTCTATTACTAAAGATTTATAGTTCAACAGTTGAAATTTCACAACTAGGCCAACAAAGCCTAATTCAATTTATTTTAGAGGCAATTTTGGACTTGAATCCTAATGACGTTAAGAAAATAAAAGATGATTATTATATCTCATTTTTAATGTTAAAGAAATTTTAAAATAAGAAATCATACGTGTCATTTGTTCTTCTTTGAAGAATTTCTTGTTTTTAATCTTTTTTCTTTTCCGAATTGGTTATAAACTATTGAAGAGTGTCTTGGGCCAACATGAACCACGTTGCTACACTAGTGACGAATTTGAATCATAAAAATAATATTTTATAAAAGTGTAACATGAGATATGGGGTGATAGGCCTCTCCTTGTGGAGGGTAGATAGAAAGTTTTTTCGATCGATTTTTTTTAAAGTATTTTTTATATAATTTTTAAGAAAAATTTAAAATTCAAGCTTTTCTGAAAAGACAATTCTAATACTTATTTAAAAAAGTATTTATTCACTAAAGAAACCAATTTGAATGCCCTCAAAAATACAAAGCAATTGGCAAATCAATGAAGCACGGCATTTGCAGCAAAGGAAGGAATAGTGATACATCTGTTGGCAACCCCCGTGGGCGGAATTTAAACTTAACATTAATGGTTGTTCAAAGCTTAATCCAAGTAGGGTGTCTCAAGGGGGTTAACTCGAGATAAATATGGGATATAGGTAATAGACTTTGTCATCAATCTTGGAATTGCCTCCAATAATACGACGGAGATGAGAGCCTTGCTTAACGGTATAAAGGTTGCAACTGAAATGGGCATTTTAGATATGGAAATTAAGATAGATTCACAACTCTTGGTTTAATGGATCAAAGGAGCAGCTAAGCATGGTGAAGAGTTGCTGCCCCTAGTGGAAGAAAGCAAAAGGTATTTGGCTATTAATAGGAAGTTTCACTCTAACTCATATATATCGAAAAGTCAACAAATGTGTTAATTGAATAGTGAACTTCATATTGCAGTTTTCTCTTAGCACGCATAAAATTACTATCCCACTAGACTAGTTGAAACCCATCCTTGAGGATGATGTGATAGGAGCTATCTCTAAGAAATTAGTTACTATTTAGTTAGGCTTTGCCCTGCTTTATATCAAAAAATAAAATAAAATACAAAAGCAATTTGGATGTGTATGAAACTAATAAAATAAATTACTCTAGATAAAAATGAATCAGGACACAAGCTAGTACCAGCTGTTCCATGTTTATTTGCAGACATATTTTGTGCAATTTTTTTTTTTTTTTGTTTGGTCGAGTCTCTTGTGCAAATTAACATGTCAATTTTGGCCTACAAAAATAGAATTGATCATCTCAGAGCCCAACTTTTTATTTTGGTGGAAAAGAAAAAGACAAACGAGGTGAGATTTTTTTTTTCCCAGAATGTTTATGTAGCTTTTCAGCGAATTTTTTGTTTTTTTACCTAATTTTTAATATTCTTTACAAAAATGACATATTTTTTTATAGGTTTTAAAAAATGACCCAATCTCATTCTGGAAACGCGCTGGACGCGTTCCCAAAACGAGACCCGCATTCCCAGAATACGGCTGGTGTTTTTGCAACTTTATTATTATTATTATTTTTTGTTTTGAACATACCTTAATTTTTCATTATGTATTAATGGGACGGTATTACGCTTTCCCTTATGCAGTTATTTATGATCCGTGAATGTTTTTATTTCAGTATTATGGACATTATTTCAAGCTGAAGGTCGGTGCATTTGAAACGAGATGGATCGCTAAAACCAAGGTGGACAACGAAGGTGTACACAGTATGCGGTCAACAAGGCCACACTGCTCCAACTTGCCCCAATAATGAAAATACGTAGCGTGTAGTTATAATCTTGTAATGTTGTTATGTAATGTGTATTAGTTGTAAACTTGAATGTTGTTATGTAATATATATTAATTGTAATCTAAGTAATCCTATTTAGTTATAATCTTGTTTTGTTTATTTAGTTGTAATTTTGTAATGTTTTGTTTATAATTACAACATAATGTTTACTTGAACAGAAAGAATTAAGTGTGTAATATCCAATTAATAATGTAATATCCATAATGCTGAAATAAAAGCATCCACGGATCATAAATACATACATAAGAGAAAAGCGTAACACCATCCCATAATTTATAATGAAAAAATAAGGTCCATCCAAAACAACAACAATAATAATAATAATAAAGTAACTAAAGGCTGGCAAAAACACCAGCCGCGTTATGGGAACGCGACCGCATTCGGGGAATGCGATCTCGTTCCTAGAACGCTGGTTTTGAATGAGATTGGGTCATTTTTGAAAATTCACCCAAAAATAGGTTATTTTTGCAAAGAATATTAAAAATTGGGTCAAAAAAAATCCATAAGCTTAGTCTCCATTGTATCATTTTCTTTTTTTTTTTTTTAAAGGACCTTATTTAGTGGGTAAGAATTAATTTTCTTTTTGTCTAAAAGATAAAGAGTTAATTTAACATTTTAATTTATTTGGTTAGCTGACGTAGTGGGATAATAATTAATCTAATTTGATTTGACTTTAATATGTTTAATCCGTTTTTGAGCTATTATTTCTAAAGAGAGGGGTGTGTGTTTGAAAGAGAAATCGAGGGGTTTTGACCAGAAAAAGGATAAAAAAATAAAGTAAAATAAATAAATTAAAATATTTATAAAAAAAGGAGATAAAGGTAGGGGTCTGGGCTTATCGAGGGACGCCCGCATTTAATGCATCAGACAGAGCGAAACAAACCACAGTGTTACTGTGTGTGTCAGTGTGGTTTCTGGATGAATAGGATTAGAATTTAAATTTTTTCATAATATCACAATATTATAATCATAATTCATCGTAATTTAAATTATCTGTAATTTTATACATGAAGGGGGAAAAGAATAAAAAGAAATGGGGTGACCGCTGTCAGTAGATAAAGTAATAAAATAATAACTTGTCCTAATAAAACATTTTAGTATAAATTCACGTTGGTCTAACCATGGCTCTTAAAACAAGCGTTAAACTGAATTGAATTATTATATTACGAGATTTATTACTCTGAAGTGACGGGTGGGGTGGGGCGGGGGGGCGGGGGCTAGGGAAGAATGGGGACGAAAGTGACTAGACAGATTCTAAGAAGAAGAAGTGTGTTGCTTGCTGCTGCTTCTTCTTTCCTTAATTTCTGGGCTTAAGTTTTTTTTATTCCCTTTTTGCTTGTGGTTGTGACATTGATATCTTTTGGCTGATTCTTTGGAGTTATTGGGTTTGATTTGATCTTTCATTTTGGCCCCTTTTTACCCAGCTTTTGTTTGCTACCTACTCTTTGGGCACTATTAAGTTTTAGGCCACCCTGTCCACTACAAAATTACTAATTTACTCTTACTATTTGCTACCATAATATTTTTAATTAAATCTTTAAAATAATTTTAATGTTTCGAAAATCATATCGTGAATGTTGGGTGTTCATGAGTTATCGGCTTTGTTGAGGGGCTGTTGCTTAAAACGGAGAAAGATAAGAAGAGAAAAACTAGAGAAAGATTAGATTTGAAAAACTCAGTCACACATTGTGATTATTTGATAATTGCGGCTTAACCTCTTTGGAATCCAAAAAAAGAAAAAAGAAAATCATATTGTGAACTTCTATGTTAGATATAAATTATTCAAAAAATAAATTTCGGAAATACTTTTTAATGCTTAAAAAACTTACATGAACCTTTATATTTAAATATAAGTCATCCAAAAGTTAATATCTCTTGTTACTACGTACCTCACTGTTAAAATGCAATTAAAAAACGATTATGTGATCAAATATAGAACTGAAATTGGAACGAATAGTCGGATATATGAATTCTTTGATTCAAATTTTGGATTTTAGATGGGACAAATAACTACCTGATCAGATAATAAAAAAAGACATCTAAATGGTTCTTGGATTATTGAATGTCTAGTTTTTCACACTCGGATTTTGAGTTCTTTTGACTAGAAATTAAAAAAAAAAAATGAGGTCAATGTAATTAAAGATTTTCTAATATTTTTGAGATGAAAGGGAAAATAAAATGTTATCTATTTTACAAGTAAAATACTTCTAAATAGATTGATGAATGATGAAAATCTAATTATGTATTTTTTTTTATTTTTCAATTGCTCAAAAGATCGAAATACACATGCTAATTTATAACTACTTGAGCCAAAAAAAAAAAAAAAGAAAAAAATTGTCACGTGCCTTTATGCATCTTCCTACGTTTAAAAAACATTGCAAAATGCACAATATATATGGACATACACGCATACAGAGGCAATAAGCATAATACTATTGCACCATAAGTTCCATAACGACATCAACAATAAGTATGGCGTGGTGATGGTGGTATTACGGTGGTGATACTAACGTGTCATGCCGATTGGCTCTTTGTAAGGATTTTTCCTTTCTTTTTTTAATTATTTTCAATTGTTTAGATATTATGTTTGTTAGAAACTAGTAATAAAATAAAACAGAAATAATAACAAGGTAAATAGAAACTGAACTAGAAATAACGAATAAACAAGAATAAACAAAATTAGTCGAGGCTTGAGATACACGATTTCCTTAAAGGATTTACGCCCCTTCACACGGTGCTAAAGGTTATAGCGTATCCTTCCCATAATACAATGACTATACCTCTTGACTATGGTAGCACACCGAAACAAGAGCCGGCGAACAAGAAGCGTAGGACTCTCTCTGTATGAAGGAAATAAGACTAGCAGAATGCTTATAAAAGTACGCTGTGTGCTAACATGGGAATGCTCGGGTATATAGCTCCTTCTGGACACAGCTATATATAGTGGAGCAAAGAGGAGCAGCCAGCAAAAAGCAATTAAGGGAGCCATAAACCCTGTCCCTCCAACAGTCAAAAACGTCCAAGAAATAAGCTCACCTGATGCCAATAAGCAAAACGTGCTAAAGAGTAAATCCCGAGTTTTAATGTATCAGTTACGTCCTCTTCAAAATCTTCAGGTGTTTGAGTTTTTCCAAATAAAATACAAACCGGAGTGAAAATCCGTGCCACACCCACACCCGCGCCGCGTCCCCGGACCCGGCCGTGCCGTGCCATGAGGTGCGGGCGCGCGCGCGCGCGTGTGGTGGGTTTAGTACCATGCCCACTATGTATAATTTTCCCTCCATATGCCTCGCTGGCACATCTCATAAAGGAATCTGTATATAAAGTGAGAAAAGTTTAATAGTTTTCCTATGTGGGATACAAACCCACAGACAACCAAATCTAACAACCAAACTAGTAACACACTCAACTTTGGTTGCTAATTTCTCATTCACCTTTAATATGTTTCTAACATGTAAATATATCATGTTAATCCACTCGAAACAAGGAACGTAACGATATCATCTACCGACCCTTTTGACGTGCGGGACTTAACTCAAAAATTGAGTCAATATTGCTTTGACCTCATGTTAAAGCATTCTAAACTAACATTCCCCACATGAATGAAAATTAGCTGACTACTATGCAAATATGCAAATGCAAATGCAAGAGAGAGTCCAGAAAGAAATACTGCCTCAGAATAGGTAACTTTTGGCTTTGAACCTTCCTTAGTGTATACCATCGAATTTACTCGCTGACCAGTAGACTGGATGTTTTGAACTGTTCAGTTTTAGTGTAAATCAAGACAACAGCATACACACAGCATCTCTTAATACACTTTTAGTTCTCACGGTTGTGTTCATTTTGGCCCTGAACAACTCCCGGTATTCATGAGTACTCAGAGAATTCAGCCTACAATTCTCTTAGGAGCGGCCCCTCCTTACTCATATAGGTGATTCTTCGTGAAGAGTATCTTGCTATACTCCACTTGGTTTTCCCAAGCTACAAAGATCATTAAAAGCTAAGCTTATCCTATACCCCACAGGCTGCACTGTCTGCTTGTCATAGGAATGGGTAAAGGAGGCTTATGCCCCCACAGTGCTTGAATAAAGTCATACATAATCCAGTTTCCCCTTTGAACCAAGAGTCAGGGATCTCCTGTCAGCGAGGTAGGGTTGACAATTATAATGACCTTTTAGTTACTCTATAGGCTTAAGACCCATTCCACTCGACAACTTAAGAACTTGCTCTCTATTTACACCTTTGGTGAGTGGATCCGCAATATTATCCTTAAGACTTTACATAATCTAAAGTAATAATCCCATTTGAGAGCAACTGCTTAACAGTGTGATGTCTACGGCGTATATGCCTAGACTTACCATTATACATAACATTTTGTGCCTTGCCAATCGCTGATTGACTATCACAGTGAATACTAACAGCAGCTACAGGTTTTGACCAACATGGAACGTCCTCTAAGAATTGTCGAAGCCATTCTGCTTCTTCTCCAGCTTTGTCTAAAGCAATAAATTCAAACTCCATAGTGGATGTGGCTATACATGTCCGCTTAGAGGACTTCCATGACACAGCTGCTCCAGCTAAGGTAAAGACGTATCCACTTGTGGATCTTGAGTCTTTTGTGTCTGATATCCAATTCGCGTCACTATATCCTTCTAACACAACTGGAAAAGTAGTATAGTGCAACGCGTATTTCATGGTGTATCTCAAGTATCTTAAGACCCTGATTAGTGCAACCCAATGTTCTTGACTTGGATTACTAGTGTATCTACTTAGCCTATTCACAGCGCAGGCTATGTCGGGTCTTGTACAGTTCATAACGTACATTAGACTCCCAATGATCCGGGATACTCCAATTCAGATACCCCTTCACTTGTATTTTTCCTTAGATGTACACTTACATCTAAAGGAGTCTTTGCAATCCCGATGTCACCGTTATTATGCTTGTTCAGTATTTTCTCGATGTAATGAGATTGAGACAAGGCTAGACCTTTAGGTGTTTTAATGATTTTTATGCCCAGGATTACATCGGCAACACCCATGTCTTTCATTTCAAAATTTCGGGAGAGCATCTTCTTTGTAGACACAATCACTTCATTATTCTTTCCCATAATAAGCATGTCATCTACATAAAGGCAAACAATGACAAAATTTTGATCTGTTCCTTTCCAATAAACACACTTGTCACACTCGTTGATTTTGAACCCATTTACAAGCATGACTTGATCAAATTTCTCATGCCATTGCTTAGGTGCTTGTTTTAAACCGTAAAGAGATTTCACAAGCTTACACACTTTTTTCTCTTGACCTGGAACTACAAACCCTTCAGGTTGTTCCATATAGATCTCCTCTTTTAGATCTCCATTCAAGAAAGTCGTTTTTACATCCATTTGATGTATCTCCAAACTATATATAGTTGCAATAGCTATCAACATTCGAATAGATGTAATTCTAGTTACCGGTGAATACGTGTCAAAATAATCTAGACCCTCCTTTTGATTATAGCCTTTTATAACCAATTGGTCCTTATATTTGTCTATTGATCCATCTGCCTTCATCTTCCTTCTAAAAATCCATTTACACCCTAAAGGCTTATTTCCAAGAGGTAGATCCACTAATTCCCAAGTATGGTTGTGCATGATAGACTCAATTTCACTATTCACCGCCTCTTGCCAAAGAGGTGCCTCAGGAGCAGACATAGCTTTCTTGAAAGTTTTGGGCTCACTTTCTAATATAAATGTTATAAAGTCAGGCCCGAAAGACGTAGAGGTTCTTGCCCTTTTACTACGTCTAGGTTCATGAGCTGTAGCCTCTTTATCTACATCTGAATGGTCAAGACCCCTTTTAGATGAACCGGGTTCAGAAGAATTTGATTCTTTTGACCCTTTATATGGAAACGTCGTCTCAAAAAACTCAGCATTTCGAGATTCAATTACTGTATTCTCGTGAATGTTAGAAATTTCTGATTTATGTACAAGAAATCTATATGCAGCACTATTCTGCGCATATCCAATGAAAATACAGTCAACCGTCTTTGGTCCTATTTTGACCATTTTAGGAGTAGGAACTTCTACTTTAGCTAGACAGCCCCACATTCTTAAATATTTGTATGAAGGTGGTCTACCTTTCCACAATTCATACGGTGTTTTTTCTAGTTTCTTGTGGGGTATTTTATTCAAAACATGATTTGCAGTCAAGACTGCTTCCCCCTACAAGTTCTAAGGTAGACCAGAATTTATCAACAAGGCGTTCATCATTTCTTTGAGAGTTCTATTTTTGCGTTCAGCAACCCAATTTTGTTGTGGAGAATAAGGAGCTGTTGTTTGGTGTATTATTCCTTATTCAGCACAATAAGCTTCAAAAGGATATACGTACTCTCCACCCCTATCACTTCTCAAAGTTTTGATCTTCTTACCTAGTTGATTTTCCACCTCAACTTGGTATTGTTTAAAAGCCTCCAAAGCCTCATCTTTCGATCTTAGTAAATATACATAACAATATCTTGTGCTATCATCGATAAAAGTTATAAAATTTTTTTACCGCCTCTTGTTTGCACAAATTTTAGATCACAAATATCACTATGAATTAATCCAAGAGGTTCTGTGGTTCTTTCTACAGATTTGAAAGAAGTTCTCGTTAATTTTTATTCTACACAAACTTCACATTTTTTATGATTAGAAAAATCCACTCCATGGATTAGTCCCATTTTTACAAGTTTGTTTAGAGAATCAAAGTTTACATGTCCCAACCTCTCATGCCATAAAATAGGAGATTCAAAGAAGTAAGCAGAAGGAACAATTTTATTAATCTCATTCTGGCCAGAAGGCCCAGCAGTTACATTTCCTTTTGGGATCTGGGCTCTAACACTTAGCTTATGCGTCCCCTCATGGAGATAGCCCTTACCCACAAAATCATATCCCTTCTTGATTACAACTTTATCAGCACTAAACAGCATAGAGAGTCCGGCTTTACCTAACAAAGAACCGGACACTAGATTTTTCCTAATCTCAGGAACATGCAGAACATTCTTAAGTGTCAGCTTAATGCTAGAGGTCATCTCTAGAACCACAATTCCTGTACCTACCACTTGGGAAGTTGCAGAATTTCCCATGTACAAGACTTCTTCCCCGGTGTTAGCTGTGTAGGAAGAGAATAGCCTTTTCTCAGAACAAACGTGTCTAGTAGCCCCTGTGTCAATGAACCATTGTTTAGGATTACCCACCATGTTCACTTCTGACACCACTGCTGAGATATTTAGATCAGACCCGTCGCCTTCTACGTCTTCCACGACATTTGCTAAGGCTTTTCTCTTGCGCAACCTGCAATCCTTTGCCTTGTGACCAGTTTTGTCACAGATATAACACGTCCCATTGAACTGCTTCTTGTCAGCTTTGGGTTTCAAAGAATCGTCTTCCCCTTTTGCCCACGATTAGCTTGACTGGTGAACTTTCTCTTTTTGTTGAGATTTAAACCATGTTCCACCATGTGGGCCTTGGATTTCATTCCACCATGCATGCCCCATTTGCTAGTTGAACGATTTTCTTCCTCAATTCTAAGCTGCAGGATTAAGTTTTTCATTGTCATCTCCTGTTGCTTGTGTTTGAGGTGATTTTTGAACTCACTCCAACCGGGGGCAATTTATCTATTAAGGCGACCACTTGGAATTGTTCAACTGTGGCATCCCTTCAGATGGAGTTCTTGGATGATCACCGTATTCTTGTACCTGTGACATCACTGGTTTAGAATCTGTCATAGAGAATTCTAGAAATCTAGTCACCACGAATTTCTTCGTGCTAGCACTTTCTCGCTCATACTTATCCTCTAAAGACATCCATACTTCCTTAGCTGTTTTACATTTAGCATGTACTTTATACAAGGAAGTTTCTAAACAATTCAAAATATAATTCCGGCAAAGGAAATCGCTGTGCTTCCAAGCATCCACAATCGCCACCGTCTGCACATCCGGGTTATCCCCCAAGGATGGAGAATCTTGCTGCACATACATGAACAGCCCCAAAGTTGTGAGATAAAACTCCATTTGAAGCTGCCATGTCTTGAAGTCTTTGCCAGAAAACTTTTCTGGCTTCTCAACATGTGGAGGTGGAGGTGCATAGTTGGTTGTCCCAAATATAGGCCTGCCTCCAAAAACATTGCTCGAACCAGCTATATTTGCAGCTCCCCCAAAGGCACTGCTTGAACCAGCAACATTGTTGGCTTGTCCAAATGAACTGAAAGCTGATCCAGTTGCGGCTCCAAATCCGCTGAATCCCTGCACAGTCCCAGGAACCTGCACAGTCATATTAGTTGTTGGAGTAATTCCAACATTCCTAGTTATGGTAACTCTTGTTGGGGTGTTCCCAGCAGTCATAGAAACATTCGGGGTACCAATGGAAACCTCAGTCACACTTGTTCCAGCAGTCCAAATTTGGGTGTTATCCACAAATTGGACTTCATCATTATTTCCAATTTGAGTTTCGTTATTTCCAAACATGATTGAAAGTAAAGGTTATAAGATTTCCTGCACTCAACCAACTGAAATTAGTTAACCTGTATAATAAATAATTTAAACCAGTAGTGAACAAAAACTAGTTTTTGTTTGATACAGATTTGAAAACTGTAAGCAATAGATACTACAGTTTATCAAACCTGTAAAAGTTTAGAATAATATAAAACTAAATTCTTTAAGACTGTTAGAAACTAGTAATAAAATAAAGCAGAAATAATAACAAGGCAAATAGAAATTGAACTAGAAATAACGAATAAACAAGAATAAACGAAATTAGTCGAGGCTTGAGATACACGATTTCCTTAAAGGATTTACACCCCTTCACACGGTGCTAAAGGTTATGGCGTATCCTTCCCAGGATACAACGACTATACCTCTTGACTATGGTAGCACACCGAAGCAAGAGCCGGCGAACAAGAAGCGTAGGACTCTCTCTGTATGAAGGAAATAAGACTAGCAGAATGCTTATAAAAGTACGCTATGTGCTAACACGGGAATGCTCGGGTATATAGCTCCTTCTGGACACGGCTATATATAGTGGAGCAAAGAGGAGCAGCCAGCAAAAAGCAATTAAGGGAGCCATAAACCCTGTCCCTCCAATAGTCAAAAACGTCCAAGAAATAAGCTCACCTGATGCCAATAAGCAAAACGTGCTAAAGAGTAAATCCCGAGTTTTAATGTATCAGTTACGTCCTCTTCAAAATCTTCAGGTGTTTGAGTTTTTCCAAAAAAATACAAACCGGAGTGAAAATCCGTGCCACACCTACACCCGCGCCGCGTACCCGGACCCTGCCGTGCCGTGAGGGCGGGTGGGCGCTTGTGTGTGGTAGGTTTAGTACCATGCCCACCATGTATAGTCTTCCCTCCATATGCCTCGCTGGCACACCTCATAAAGGAATCTATATATAAAGTGAGAAAAGTTTAATGGTTTTCCTATGTGGGATACAAACCCACAAACAACCAAATCTAACAACCAAACTAGTAACACACTCAACTTTGGTTGCTAATTTCTTATTCACCTTTAATCCGTTTCTAACATGTAAATATATCATGTTAATCCACTCGAAACAAGGAACGTAACGATATCATCTACCGAACCTTTTGACGTGCGGGACTTAACTCAAAAATTGAGTCAATATTGCTTTGACCTTATGTTAAAGCATTCTAAACTAACAATGTTAAGACAAAAGGGAATTATTATATGTAAAGGATTTGTTTTAAAAAGAAAGAAATCATATATCTAGATCGGATTAGAGGAGGAAAAAATCTACCCCATTATATATGAATATCCAGTAAAATACCGGTCATTGGATTAGATATATCTGAACCGTCCTTTTTGCATATTTTATTATCTTATCGGCTTCAAATATAAAAAATTTTCTGTTTTCTATTCAAATTTGATCGAAAAATGATGCAAAATGACAATTGAAATTTGAAGATTTCTTTCTAGAGAATTGAAGAAGAATAAAGTGACTTTGTAATATTGCTAACTAATTAAAACTTCAAATAGATATTAGAAATTAGTAGTAAAATTTGGCCTCGAGACATTATGCTGAGTTATGAATTTTTTGTTCTCATACATTCTATTGTACGAATGGCTTGCACAAATTTGTAGTGTTACGTGCCATGTGAACCATGTATGTATTGTATTCCAAGTAATGTGTACTCTCAAAAATTCAAACTCTTGTACTTCACTAGATGCATGATGAAGCTTACCCACCTTTCCTCCATTACTCCTCGCCATTTCTTTGCTTGACCTAGCTAGGCAACAAGTCAACTATGTCCCAATAGAAGTACTTGAAATTTATGACTATATGTTTTAGGTCAATTCAAAAAATTTTCCAAATTTGTAATTCTCGATATTCGTTTTACAAGTAAAGAAAAAGTTTAAATAATTAGAACTATCTCTTCAAAAGTAATAATTTTTGGTATGAAACTTTTGATGGAAAGATGGGTCCGGATGGAAGGTTAACAGAAATTATTGCCATTACGAAGAAAACAAAAACCGCATGATTACTAGATTTGACTTTCTATAATTACTTAGGGGCTCGTTTGGATTGACTTTATTTGAAAGAGATTATTTTAATAACTTTTGAAAAATATTTTTTTTTTGACAAGTTAAAATTTTTTATTTTTAAAAAATATTGTATTTGAATTTTTTTTAAAATTTTAGTTTTTTAAAAACTAACGCAAATAATTATTGCAAAAAATGTACTTCTTCAGAGAAAGAATTTCTTAAGAAAAGAAATCAATCCAAAGAAACTCTTAGCCTCATGATAAAATATTATAGATTTTTCTATACTTTCAAATGATTTACTTTATATGTACCTATCCTTCTATTGTAGTTATTAATTAGTAATTAATGTTGTCTCATACAAGAGAAGCAAAAGGAAACAGAGAGTACTCGTAAGTAATTACTGTATATGTATGTACCAAGTCTTCTATTAATTGCTGTATAATTAATTGACCCCACAACAAAACATTATACATTTGTCCACGCCTCCAAATAATTGTTATATTGTATATATTTATGTATGAATTTGAATCAACTCGTATCTAATACTCTCTCATAGTAATAAAGGACAGAAATCACATTCATTCAAGACATTCAAATTTTGAAGAAAGTTGTTTTCTCAAAATATTTTTTTTCTCTAACAATTACTCACTTTTTTCTTTAATTTGAATTTCATAGACAGTTGAGATAATACTACATGCAAATGAACATTTAAAAGTTTCTTTCTTATATCATTAATTATAACAGATCATCAGATTTGAGAAAACCTTGAGCCATGTATGTACCTGATCTTCTATTACTGATTAATTAATTTTGTCTCGTATAAGAGAAGCAAAAAAAGAGTACTGCAAATTACTGTTAGACTGACCACGATTAAATGGTGTTTGGTAGAGTTTAATTTGAATGCGTGTAACTTTTTATTTTGAGTGCTTATAAGCACCAAATAAGGATCACTAAGAGGGTGTTTGGCTTTGTTTATTTGGTATTTGTAAGCACTTAAATAGTAAAAAATATGTAAAAAGATACTTTTTTTAGGTGCTTATAAGCACTCTAAATAAGCAAAGCCAAACACCCTCTAAAAACCCTCCCATATTGATGTTGTGTTTGTTTGGAGCTTATTATAAGACATTTATCTTATTTGATAATTTATGTGAAAAAGATTATTTGTTATCAACTTATTATAAGACACTTAAAAGATATTTTTAATAAGATGTCTTATTTGTAGTTATAAAAAATAAATTGGGTTTAGGGTACTTATATCTTATCAGATAGAAAATAATTAAAAATAAAAATTTAAAAATATAAAAATTTAAAATTAAAAAATTAAGAATAAAGAAAATTTAAAAAATTTAAAATTAAAATAAAATTTTAAAATTTAAAAATTAAAATTTTAAAAATTAAAGATTAAAAAATAAAAAATAAAAAATAAAAAATTTAAAGTTTAAAATTTTAAATATTTAAAAACTAAAAAAAAAAAAAAAAATAAAAAATGTTAAAAATTAGATATTAAAAATCAAAATTTCAAACAATTAAAATTTTTTAAAAAAATAAAAATTAATTAATATTTATATTTTATAATTTATTATTTAATT
Source organism: Cordia subcordata (assembly GCA_028554755.1). Taxonomy (NCBI): domain Eukaryota; kingdom Viridiplantae; phylum Streptophyta; class Magnoliopsida; order Boraginales; family Cordiaceae; genus Cordia; species Cordia subcordata. The sequence goes on from JAPTOF010000007.1 coordinate 3,263,992, forward strand.
ATAAAATTAAAATACCATAAATCAAAATTGATAACAATATTATCAAAGTAACTTATAACAGTATTTCAGCTAACAAACTAAATAGTCTTATTGTATGAGACACTTATTTTTTATAAGACACTTATCACATAAAATGTTTATCAAATTTCAAATTTCAGATTTCAGATTTCAGATAAGACTATTCCAAACAGGCCATGAATTGGTGCCATGTTGTCCATCCATGTTCCTTGGAAAAAGATGTGTGCTCCTTTTAAGAATTTGGATTTCCTTTTCTCCTACAGAAACCCATTGCAGAGGGTATCTGCTGCAAACACAAGCACATATTTTTGCAACTAATAATGGCCCAATATTAAATAGAGAAGCCATCCATCATTTTCTGTCCATTGGCTTTAATTATTTTGGGCGATAAGTGTGCCTTTGCCAAAAGGGAAGAATCTTTCTTTAATGGCAAGAATTATGAAATGATACAAGGCAACTCGATACATAAAACTAATGCATTGCCTTAGGTTACTAACAATGTCTCGCTGGGCAGTCGTTTATTTTCCTTTTATAAGGAGAAAGTTGCTCTCGATAGGATTATAGCGAACCACTCTATAAATCCAAATTTTATGGTTTAGCAATACGTCTCAACACATACTTCAAGCTAATCAAAAGTCAAATAATTTTATGATGACAAAATATATATAAACTCAAAATTAAAACTTCTAATCACAACAAGTGATCACCTACTACCTCAGCTAATTGTTAAAGGCTTCTCTGCCATATGTTCCTTTGTGCAATATAGATGTGTCGCCATACCTTTGTCATTTGTGCATTTAGATATGGTAAGACTGAACTGTCTTAACAAGAAAAAAGGGCAAAGGTTGGCTGAACTGAAACTTCTATGTATTCCTCACCCCCCCCCCTCCCCAAACACCCCCAAATACACAAAAAAAACAAAAAGAAACTTATCTCTCTCTCTCTCTCTCTCTCTCTCTCTCTGTCTCTTTTCTTTAATTCTTTCTTAATTCAGGGAACAACAGTTGATCAAATTAGATGATGAAAAGGAAGTTTCAGTATAAATTTTATGGCAGGCCCCCACAACTTGGAGGCATTAGCCATTATGTAGAGATCTTGAAACTTTGCAAACTTTGGCCCAAGTTTTAACTACATAAAAATCTACTACTTTTAATTTGGTCCAAGTGATAAACCTTTTCTTGTATTTTCTTGTCGGATTTAATTTTTTATTTATTTATTTTAAGATCTCGCTCCTTATGAGATTTGAACCTTGATAATCATTTTTTAGAGGAGACGTCTTAATCACTTGAACTAACTACTTCTTAATCATGACCTAGAATTATGTTCTTCAAATTATCTTTCTACATTATTTTATGATTTTTACTCTTTCTCCTTGTTTTACTTTTTTCCTTTCCTCAAAAGTCAAAATCATCAGTCCTCATTTGAGAATTCGGTGACGTTATTCACCGTCGTTGCTTTTCAATTTGTATTCGCAATTTTCTTTGATCAGGATGGGTAAGTGTTGAAACCAAGATGCATTGGACAGATACAAAGTAGGACACACTATTTCCAACTTCTTATTTTATTCTATTTTTCTATTATTTATTTTATTACTTTTATTGTTTTTGTTTTATTTTATATTATTATTACTATATTGTTTTTTAATTTTTATTTATTTATTTATGTATTTTGACTTGATTTGGCTCTCTCTTTATGCATCCATATCCTACACCTGGGATAAAATATTCCTTAACAATAATCATAATCGACTTAATTCATGCACAAGAAAAATCGACCGCTATTGACTTAATGCATGCACAAGAAAAATCTATAGCCTTTGCACAATTGAATTTATATACAAAAAATACAAGAATTTTTAATACTAATATAGTGTCGATCAAAGATACTTTTTTGTTCAAATTAGTACGAAGTATGAGTTAGAAATACTTTTTGTTCGGATTCCACTTAAACTTCGGGTCAGATAAGGTCGGGAAAAGACCCACAAAACGTTAAACACGAGAAGCATAGTATTGGAATTAATCTACATGCCACTGCACATCCTAATACGGTTGAAATAGTGAAAGCAAGTGCACATTTCCACACATGCAATGTTCCCTCTTACCCCACCCCGGGGGGGGGGAGGGGGGAGGGGGAGGGTGGGGAGAGGAAATAACATGAAAAGATTATATTATTTCAATGGAGATCCACATATGGAGCACATTGCAGACATTCTTGGCAAGTCTTTGGAAATGAGAAATTCCATATAGTTAATGCATGTGCTCAAGAAGAGTTTCAACACATAGCAAGATGATGATAACAAAGTCGAGATTTCCCACATGAGCAATATGTGTTAAGGGTTACCACCTCATTATGCGTGTGCAGTGTGCTCAAGAAGACTTTCAACATTAGAAAGATGATAGCAAAGTCAAGATTGCCCACATGAAAAATATGAACTTGTAAAGGGAATGTTATTGTACTTATGTATTGTATTAACACGTCTCTTCACGTGCAGACATAACGTTGTTTTGATTTTTAGGGCAGATCACTGCGTGCAAAGATTCAAGCTTGGAATGTTTGGTGTTCATGTCAACTTATTCTGCTGCCGTGTGGACCATTTCACTTGACCATGTACAGCTTGGTTTGGTCCCCAAATTTTCCAACCATCGTTGGAAGTCTATACATATCCCTGATATTTTGGAAGGTTCAATTACAAGGGAGGCAAGGTCGGTAACATTGTAGGGCTAGTCTAGATTAGCTTTTCTCAAAAGTTTTTCTTTTTCATAATTTTTGAAAAAAATATTTTGTTGAGAAATTACAATTTCTAGCTTTTGAAAAAAAGTCGAATATGAGATTCTTTCGGGATTTTAGCTACAAAAAAAAATACACTCTTTTTCAGAAAAAGTGTCTTTTCATAAATGTCCATAAATAATATGGTTGATTTATCAGGAAAATATTTTAACTAGAATAAACGTTCTCTTCACCACAAAAATAAAAAAAATATGAGTTTTTCACCTCTATTACTTTTAGGAAGATAAAGTAGATGGACAACACGAGTCTTTTATTTTTGTGAAGGTAAAGTAGATGGACAACCACCAATGATGACCTAGTGGTCTAGTAGTATGTTTCTCACCTTTAGTGTGAATGATTAATTCTTGTTGGTTGCATGTAATCGTCCTTTGGCTCTCTTGAAAAATAAAAAGAAAAAAAAAAGTAGATGGACAACACGAAGATTTTGATTGGCTCGGCAAGCGTATTTTGCTCTCGTAAGAAGAAAATTACAGAAAATGTCATCATATAGATGATGCACACAAATGAAGAATGATTCTTTTTCAAAATTCACGGGTCTATTGAAACAAAACAAATAGAATAATAGGCCCTTTCGATTAGAAACAGAAGAGATGGGCCGCATCGCCTAAGCCCATTTTATCTCAGACGTTTTTTTTGTGCGGGTCAATTTCATTATAGATATTTATTATTTCGTTAATTCAATTTTAATTTAGTCTTAAATGTTTAAAATTATTCAAATTTCTTCTCAATGTTTACAATATTATTTGAATTTGCCCCTATCTTAAAGGGAAAAAGAGTAAAAAAAAAAAGAAATTAATTTGAACAAATCTGTAAAACATTAATTACTAATATAAAACTAATTTGGTTATTGTTGTAAAATTTTGGAAACTATTTTTAATATTTTGAAATAATAGGGATTAATTTTAAAAAGTGATAACATGGAAGACTTTTTTGTATAATTAATACATCTTGTGCCTTCGTATGCATTTTTGTCCTTGTTTAAGTTTTATTATGTAACACCAATTTTATTAGTAATCATGACATCTGACAATAGTCTTGAGCGACCTGCTGGAGGAGTTTAGATCAAGTTAAATTTGGAATTATTAAATGATCATTTCATCTAAAAGTTTAACATGCTTTCAATTCATAACTTAAGTTTAGTTATTACATTAAGTGATCACTTATTATTATTATTATTATTATTATTTGTTTTGAACTAAGATATATCAAGCCAAATTAGATTTCAGATCAATCTCTATTGGGCCGGGAACGGCAAAAGAAAAGTTCTACATTTTTGGACATCCAAACTTGTGTCTCCTCCTTAAAAAGATGAAATCGTTACTATTTCGACTAATAATTTGATGGTTCATTAAAAGACTTACTTGTAAGTGAGAGACTTTGTCCCAGAAAAATGAGGAAAATGCGTTGAAAGACAAAGAGTCCGGTAGCGAAAGGTCAAAAAGAACGGAGCATTGGTCTTCAAAGAACGTGGAAAGGGCACATATGTTTCCATTTCTTTTTCTTCATTCAACTTTTCTCAACAACAAACAACTCTGCCACATGGATGACAATCCTTCAACATAAATGTTTGAGTTGGGAGGTAATATTTCTCATTAAAAGGCACAGACTCGAACTTGAAACTTTTATCATAGCAAGTTAATATACGATCACTTCACAATCAATTTATTAAGCTTGATAAAATTCACTTACAGGGTGTTTAGTTTTGCTTATTTAGGATGCTTATAAATACTTAAAAAAAAAGTACTCTCTCACATATATTTTACTATTTAAATGCTTATAAAGACCAAATGAGTAAAGCCAAACACCTTCTTATTTATTATTCAAGGGCTTGAAATCTCTCGGACTTGGGAACATATAATCTTGGTCATGTTTGGTTAGCTGTCTGCATTTATTATCCATTTATTTATTTGAAGTTCATGGGTATTTGGCATGCATTTTGTCTGCCTTAAACATAAACTTCTTAATTAGATTAAATAGAGAGAGGAAATTGAAAAAAGAAAAAGGTAAAACACATTTTACCTCTTGTATTTTCACCAAAATCATCTAAGAATCTATTTGGAATATCTTTAGACATTTAAAAATACTTTTGAATTTAAAGTTGAATCTAATTTGTTTGGCCAATTTTTAAAGGTGCGTTTACATAAAAGCCAAAACTAAAGGAAACTGAAAAACCAAAGGCTCTAAATTAGAGTTTTTATCCTTAAAAAATACTTTTCAAAATCTATTTTATATCATATTAGAAATGAGTTTTTTTTTCCTTCTTTACTCAAAAATACTATTTTATAATTTCGAAAGTTTAATATTACTCTCAAAATAATTTAAAACTCGACTCCTAAAATATTAGACCAAAAAATCAACAACTTTTATTCAACAATACTTTTACTCTAAAAATTTATTATTAAAATCTCTATATTTAACGACTGAAATTTCACAGTTAAAGTAAATAGATTCTAAAACTGTTTTAAAAAAAATGATTAGGAAAATATCAGATCTATATAAAATAATAAAAATCAGTGTTGTAGATCCTGATTCTGATTTGCGGGAACCCACTCCACCCGACAAGGATGCCTCTCGGACCCTCCTTGGTTGTTGGCCATGTCAGCTCCATGCAGCCTTAAGTCCACACTTACTCAAGAGCATCTCAATGAACGAATGAATTCTTTCCCTCCCCAAATTACGAGTTTATGGACGGATTAGCCCTCAAGGAGTTGCTTGACTGGAAAGCAACACTTTGCTCAAAAACAAACTACGCCAAATAAGAATTTTAATAGAGTACCAAAAAAGAATTCGTTTTCTAAAAGATCCTTAAACTACATCGAAAGAGTATGTTTCAATTTCTGTAATAGTATTTGATATCAAACTCTTAATATATCTAGTATTCGGTTATATAGAACATTTTTTAAAACCAGCAATTCTACTGAATTCACAAAATTATTTAAAGATTTTAGCATTATTAACGTATAAAAAGTAAATCTCTCAACTGAGACTGATTTTGATTGCCAAAAGTATTTTAGTCATACAATATCTCAATCACATTGAACAAGTCAAGAGTAAACATTTCACTATTAGAAGCAATCTATTCACCCAAAAATAGCTTGAGCATCAATATCTCTATGATTGAATGAATTCTTTCTCTCTGCAAATTACAAGTTTATGGACGGATTAGCCCTCAAGGAGTAGCTTGACTGGAGAGCAACACTTTGCTCAAAAACAAACTACGCCAAATAAGAATTTTAATAGAGTACCAAAAAAGAATTCGTTTTCTAAAAGATCCTTAAACTACATCGAAAGAGTATGTTTCAATTTCTGTAATAATATTTGATGTCGAACTCCTAATATATCTAGTATTTGGCTATATGGAGCATTTTTTAAAACCAGCAATTCTACTGAATTCACAAAATTATTTAAAGATTTTAGTAATATTAACTTATAAAAAGTAAATCTCTCGACTGAGACTGATTTTGATTGCCAAAAGTATTTTAGTCTTACAATATCTCAATCACATTGCACAAGTCAAGAGTAAACATTTCACTATTAGAAGCAATCTATTCACTCAAAAATAGCTTGAGCATCAATATCTCTATGATTGAATGAATTCTTTCTCTCTGCAAATTACAAGTTTATGGACGGATTAGCCCTCAAGGAGTAGCTTGACTGGAGAGCAACACTTTGCTCAAAAACAAACTACACCAAAAGAGCAAGTTTCAATCCCTGGAATTGTATTTGATATCAAACTCTTAACTTATTTGGTATTAAACTCGTGATATTCGATTATATAGGATATTTTATGAACCTGCAATGTAAGAAAATTATCAAAATAGCAAGTTTCAACCTGCATAATTGTATTTGATATTGAACTCTTAACTTAACTAGTATTATATTCATGCATTCAAATACACCGGATAGTTTTTGACTAAGGAAAAAAAAAAAAGATTACACGGGGCATTTTGTAAACTTGCAATTCTACCGAATTCAGAAAATTCTTTAGAGATTTTAGAAATATTAAGCTATGAACAGAGGTTAACTCGACAGAGACTGATTTTGATTGCCAAAACTATTTTAGTCATAAAACATGTCAATCACATTGAACAAGTCAAGAGTAAAAATGTCACTGTTGGAAAAGCAAAGAGACAATCCATTCACCCACCCAACCGAAAAAGCTCTGCCCAGAAAGCAAAGCCCAAAAATAGCCTGGAGTTTTTACCTTCTAAACCAAACATCTAAAAAAAATCTGTACAAAATTCTAACTCATATTCTCATTTAGAGCTTAGCAAAATCATTCCCTAAACTTAAAGTGATCATATAAATTGCATAAAATTAAATTTCAAGAGCTACCATAACAACAAATGTGGTCAATGAAGAACAAGCCTTTGGTATTTTGCTTGAAGTGTGGAATAATCATAGTCATCAGTGAAGCCTCTTTTCCTATTTACTCTACCACAGTTGTTAATGCTGTTGACGCAAGTGGCAAAGCTGAGTAAGTGGTCTTGAACAGGCAACACTGGCGGCGGGGGCGGAGGCGGAGGCGGAGGCGGAGGCGACGGAATGACAACCGGGGGCGGCGGAATCTGCTGGGTGTCGAACGGCGGTGGCGGGTGGCGCCACTGAGGAAGAGGGCCAGCCAAGAGGAGTGTCTGCAGAAGTGGACCTGCTTTCATCACTGCCTCCAAAAACTTACCCTTTTCAGGCAATGGCTTGGTGGGCACAATAGGCAATGCTAGCTCAAATTGTTCTGCTGCAACTGGTGATGAAACGATGCTTTCATCACAATCTGAGTAAGACTTTGAGGTGTACTCCATTGTTATTCCTCCTCTTCTTGGCTCATCTTCCACCATGCTTGATACCCCAGAAGCTGGTAAAGATTGCTGCTGCTGCTTTTGCTGTTGTTGTTGTTGTTGTTGAAGCAAGAGCTTTTCAAACAGAAGGCTTTGTTGAAGCAACAGCTTTTCAGACAGAAGGCTTTGGCATTTCTCATTTGCTTCATCCCTTTCTTTAATGGCCCTGTTAAGCATTTCTCTAAGCTGGTCCAGTTCACCATCTTTGATTTGCAGCTCCTCTTCTGCTTTAATCCTTGTGTTTTCAAGCTCCAGAGCAGTCAGCAACAGAGACTGCCTCAGTTCATCCATGCTCTGTTTCGACAAAAATTCAACAATATGCATTCAATAGAAATTAGTACCTTTAAGTTCGATATAGATTCTTTGTACAATTATAACATTATGAAGAAATACAATAGAGAGAGGTCCTAACCTTTCCACTGCAGAAATATGCCCAATTAAGAAGAGGGTTGTATTGATTGTCCATGCCAGGATAATGATTGGGATCCATTAAAGAAAGTGAGAGACAGAGAGAGAGAGATATGGGGGAAATGGGAGTGTTTAGAAATGGTGAATGTGCGCTTTATAAAGACACTTTTTTGCTATTTTTTTTTTTTACAACAAGAGCAATCCAGTTGGCTAATTCGACTGTCGGAACAACCTGCAAAGCTTGACCATTAATGGATAAACTTATCAACCGACTGACCTTGGGCACCGAGCATATCCTTTATATTAAACACCAAGTAAGTTGACGATACTCAAATAAGAAAATGGGACTAAAATTGAATTGGGGTCAAGAACTACATACAACCACGATTAGGGATGACAATGAGACGAGTGATTTGGAGTACCCGGTATCGACCGACCCAATTAAAATCTAATAAAAAGTTTTTATTTAATTTTTAATTTTTTTAGCGGGTTTGGGACGATTCGGGGTACTTGCGGATTTGGGACGTTCCGAGAATGGGATTTCCATTTACTTTTTATCCGAGTTTGGGACTGAAATAGAAATCAAAATGCTACCTGAATACCGAGATTGAGATTCTTTGGTGTGCAAAATATCTGTCCCGTTGCCTCCTTAACCACGGTTCTTGCAGCTAAAACATATCTTCAGACAACTGTTTTGCTACTGTTTTCAACAGTGCTTTAAACCTTCTTTTTTCAATTTTTTTTTCTTCGTGGGGCGTTAGACAAAAACAGATAAAGCCAAGAAGCCTAAACAACATATCAAATCCAGTCTGACTCACAAGTCCAGTCTCTCTCTTTCTGGACGTAGCAAGCGCAGAGGAATTTTACAAATCAGCGCCAAATGCGGGAGCAAAAGGGCAGCACTGATGTATGTATCTACACACGTTTTGCACCAATTACAGGGGGTCTATGGACTGTTCTCTAAAATGCTTCTGTCATGAAAATTTTCGAAAATTTGCAAGCTGTTTGGCCGTGTTATTTGATACGTATCATTATCATTGTAATGTTATATTAACACGTATCTTTTCTATAGGCCCCGTATAATTATTTTCGTCGTTTTAAGCCTAACATGCACGTTAGATATCCCGTTAGATTCCAAGGGTCCTTATCATGTCGCTTATAAGTAGCTGTTCTTGCTTTTCTCACATGGGCTATGAGGATCAGGGTACGTGTATTCTATAAATAAAGTAATTTGTCCCCATTTAACCGCTCCATCTCTATAGATTTTGATTTTTTTCTAAAATAAGCCAATAATTAATTCCTTCTAATAAATTATTTCAAGTCTTGATACTATAATGATGTCATGCAGTAAATATATTTAACGATAAATCATAAACCACAAGTAAAATGTGGTAGATCGGTAATATCTCGAGCCCCACTCCTTTACATTCAAGAAATCTTACCCCAGTTACTTTTAGCAATTATGTTTAAAGCTCTTTTTTAGTTGTAATTGTTTTTAGACTGGTTTCTACTATTGTTTGTGTCTTATTTTGGGTTCAATCTTAATCTTTTAAAAACATATGTACTTTAAGTGTAGTTTTAATCTAAAAGATTAATTAACTTTCATAAGAAATATTATTTGTATGGTCATCAAATTATATATCATAATTCTTACTTTCTTACTAAAGCGGTTTAAATCCATCTCTAAAGGTTGTTGTTCTAGAGCTGCTTTCATTTGGCCTTACAAACTTTGGTCACTACTTTTTTGTCATGGAAATGTGTATTGCATGAAATTATAGATTAACTAAATATATTTTAGAGCAGGCAATTGGCTATTGAAAAGATATAGTATATTAGTCACTAGATGAGAGTTAATTTAGCTCATTTCTCATTGAGATTTTTTTTTTTTTTAAATGTTATCTACTTTGAAGAGAAGTTACCACATCTATACCTGCGTTCAATTCAAGCCACCATTTTCTTATTCGTAAGTGAAGCTTTTCATCCAACATAAAACAAAAATGTTATATGTACGAGTCAAGACTTTCATCCCACAAAAAACGAAAAAGTGAAACGCACAAGTCAAGATATCCAAAATCCACAGTTCCTTTCCATTAATGTTTTGATTTGCGCCAATATTTTCATTTTTATTTAAATTTAAAAGAAGCAATTTGCATAGTATAACTCACGATTTCGTTTTATGTGTAGTATAAATTCGCACAAATTCTAAGAAGTACCAAAGTTTCAGATTCAATATCAGACAATTTATTATTTCTTCATTCATTCCCATTCAATCAAAAACAACTTTTTGAAGGTTTGTTGAATTGATTGAAATTAAACCACACTAATCTCTACTATATCTTTATATTTATGCTATAAACTAAATTTTTGTCGATATTCACAAGCATAAATTAAATTTTTGTCCGGTATTTACAACATTCCCTCAAAAGATTAATTAACCTAAAATAATCAATCCAAACTATTTGTTATACTTACAACATCTGCTTATATATATAATTCAAATACCGGAACTCAAACTCATCCGGGACATTACGATCAACCCTAATAAGGACCTGATAAGGATACGCACTTATAAATCACTCAAATATCCCCAATCAAATTAATATGAGATGTTACAAAATTTCCTCATGTTTTGTCTCATCTCAAAAAATACTTTTTCTGCAGGTTACACATAAGAGAGGATCTTAAAAGAAAAGCAGTTTTCTCATTTGAATTACTATTATATCTAAGATATTTGACTATTCCACACTAATTGCATTTAAGATAAACTCTATGCCCCTTTTTTCTTCTTTTTAAAATAAATACACTTATCGTCTGCCTCTCATGTCCTAGGTAAGACCTCTTAGGCAGTTTTCTTAAGAATGTCGTCGAACTACTAAGCACATCAACTTATAATATTATTAAAATTTGTATTAATAAATTGATAATGGAGGATTAGGTGGAATTCTTTGGCCATTTACTAAGAAATTCAAGATCAATCTTTTGTATTATTCGCTTAAACAATTGGTCTAAAATGCTTGGTGACTCCAGTTGACCAAAGAGGGAAGCCTATTTCAAACCCTCTAGCTTTTTCTCGATGTTGTTTAATTTTCATCCAACGTGGGAGGACCTCTCTCTTGTTTGCGTTATTATAAAATTAAGTTATCTTTTCTTCTTTTTTCCCCCACAGACTATATCGTATATACAAATGAGGAGCCAAAAAGATATAGAGTCCATTTGATTTTGCAGTTCTTAAGTTGCTCATAAGCAATTAAAATGATAAATAAGTGTAGAAGCATTTGGTTAAAATATGTTTATAACCTATTAACTTGTTTGGTGTGTGTATATATATATATAAGTAGTAGTGTTTGTTAAAATGATTAAAAAAGATCTTTTATTAATAATGTTGTAATTTTTTTGTGGTTTTAAGGGGTATAAAAATCTTTCTATTTGGTTAACTCTCATTACCTATAAGTAGTTAAGTTAAAAGTTAAGGAAGTGGTGCTTTTTTTTGTTTCGTTTTTTATAAGCCAACTTTACTTGCTTATAATAAGCACAATTTGCTATATATATATATATGTATATTATTTTTCTACTTATAAATAGGTTTGACCAGCTTATAAATACTCCCAAATACCCTAATAATACAAGGGTGATTCAAGGGTAAAAAACCAAGTAAACCGTTTGTTTTAAGTCAAAAAAAATTTTAGGTCTCGAATTGTAGTTTGAAGTTTATATAATTATAGACTGTATTATTTAATTTTGTTTGCAACCAAAAAAACTCATTTAGAAAAGGCCCCAAATTCCATATAAATTTCATTCTCTCTCCTAAATAGTCAACAACAATCCTTTCATTAGTTACTCAAATATTAATAGTCTAAATTTATTTTCACAATTAAAAGTCTTCAAAGAAATTATACAGATAGAAGATAATAAATCCTCCAATTAATATACTCAATTATATAGAAATACTTCATTCTTTTCCAAATACACACAAAATCTTACCAAAGAGCAACAATGCCTTAAGAAAGACCAAACGGGGCAACTATAATGCCAATTAAGAAAGAAATTGATTATAAGAACCTAATTATTATTTTTATATTTCAAAAAGTTATTAAAATAAATTTTAAATAAAATTTGTAAGAGCCTCATGTTACATGTTGGCTTTAGGCCTCCAAACCTATTAAGTCACCCATGATATAGTGAACATGATGGTAAAGGAAAGTGGTAGCGTCCGGCAGCTGGATGCATATAATCCAACTCAATTGACAAGATAAACCTTGCATACACGTAGAACTAATCATATGTGTGGCAGTCGTGTTAAAAATCTTGGAGCTTCGTTCTCAAGTTAATTGGAGTTAAAGTAGAGTAATCCAGAATCTTATATGATAATTTTGAAATTTTTACATAAGCTGAAAAATAGTGCACTAAATCACAAGTTAATGAATGTTCAAGGGAAATGAATAGATTAGGACCCAACAGAGCCACAAAGGTCACACATATATAGATAAATACACGCGATTTGCAAGATTGTAATAAGGGTCCAATTTTAATCTTATGTTAAAAATTTTGGAAAATACATTTTTAAATCAATTAGTGCTAAGCAATAGCCTCTAAGATATTATATAGTGGAGTTTGAGCTTGTTACTTTTTTTATATGAGATAAAAATATATTATAATAATTAAATCGGATGAGTTAAAAAACAAATAAAATTGCCCGTTCTAGAAATAGCACATGTAGTCACGATATTGCATGCTTACATTGTTATTGTCATGGTAACACTTACATGTATCAACTTCGTTTCTATATCAACGCCACATGCATAGAAAATACACTTGCTATCATGCATCTTTTAATTTGTTATGTAGTCTTAATGTTCACACAACTTAATTGGCTTTCGTTCATGCTATTATGTTGATTTTCTTTAACATCACATCTTATTGTATTAACACGCACCAGCTCATGTACAGGTGATTAATTGTTTTTGAAATAATTTTTAATTTTTTTACCATCTCATCTAAAAATTTAAGTTTATAGAGAACAAATATTGATATATTTATTTATTATATTAACAAAAGATCATGGAAACGTTGATAACAATATTCAGCTAAATTATCAAAATCACACATTAGAATATTCACAAAATAGATATTTACACTGTCTCGTGTAATTAGAAGCCTCTCAACGAGGCACTCTAACGTGAAGAAATTAAAAGTCCATATATAACAATTGGATGACTTAGATTAGACTACAAAGTTATTATTCGAGACTTCACTAGGATTATTAATATCAATGAAATAAGTCGATAGCAATTAGCTTCTAGTCTCTTTGTCCATGTTCTATATATAGAGCAGCCTAATTTTAACTGTTTATATTTTTGCTTATTAGAGGAGCCGCCTCTGAATTTCGTGGATTTTCAATTTCGTTGCATGCAGGAGTACTATTTCATTACATACTTGGCATATTCTGCAAACTTTTGCCCTTTTTCTGGCTGCTACTTAATTATAAATTTCTTTATCCTATTTAGCTTGGAAAATTCAAGTAGAGAAACTATGAATTTTCCACATTTTTGAATTGAAATGTCTTCTTCGTAATTAATGCAAGCAAGGATCTAAATTAATTTCTGAGGTCTTCCTTTGACTATCACTACAAAATGACAAGTTTGAAGGGTTACAATGTTATCAGGTACTGATCTTATTTGTCCATACCAAACTTTGTTGCGTTGCGAAATTGGAAAGATTCAAGAATCGAGCGGGTCGAATGTGTGGGGACACCGGACACCGGTGTAGTACTACTAGTTAATTAATACTCCGATGCTTAGATCAATGGAAAGCCAACGTCTGACTAAAAACAATTACAAAGGCGAAGTTTAATTTAGAAAAATACCAAAGCTTGGTGAAACAATTTAAGGTGAAAAACTACCGCCTAAAAACACATGTAAACTACATGAAATAGATGATGTATAGAAGTGAATAATATCTAGCAAATTTTAGAAACTCCTTGACTTGATCGTAAAAAGTATTATATTATATTCTACAAGGGTTTCTACTATATATTATAGGCCGTGTTGTTGATTAGCAACTTTGAAAGGCATTGGATCCTTCGAGATCATGCAATAATTATTATGTAAATAGGGCAAGAAAGGTACTTTTATTTACCCAAAGTAAATTGTAATTATTAACAACCACCTTGATTATATTTAAAGTCAATATTCGCCATGGCATGTTATTAATCTCGCAGCAATGAAGATGTAGGCAGCTTTGAGATGCAAAAAGGGAGGCATAAAAAGTTTTGTTGATGATCACTTTAACCTACATATTTGTCCAATTTAATATTAAAAAGTATTAACTTGTTTTTCTTTTACATCAATAAATTTATTTTAAATAGAATCACATTAAATCATTTTAAAGTAAATAATATTTGTGTGTAACAATGTGTTCGAATGTAAGAAACGTCAAGTAACATAGTGATGGAAACAATATAAATTTAAACTGCTTAAAGTTGTTGAGTATGACAAGTTATTATTTAACTGCCCCGCTTAATCTTTAAAAGTGCAAGAGTGATTATCCAAGATAATCATGATGACTCACCGTTAAGACACTTGCAGGGGATGCTTCATTGGAAAGCAAACCTCAAATGCTTAGTCCCGACATGTCGGAAAGGTGATACCTCGTCACTTCTGCATGTACCACAAAAAATGCCATAATGAAAAAAAAAAAAAAAAAGATAAAAGAAGAGAAAAGAAAAAAAAAAAAGAAGGAAAAAAAGAATATAAAACTGGACCATACACTTCATGTGGGGTGATCATTAGCAAACTCATTTGTATTGCTAGGTTAAGCAGGAATGTTTATACGTTTGTATATGATGGGGGGAAAATTTCCAATTTAGTTCTTTTTATAATTATTTTATTCTAAATGTGAACATACTTCCACTTTTAGACCAAAAAAAAAAAAAAAAAGAACATACTTCCACCAATTTTATTTTGTAAATTTAGTGCATTATTGTAATATGATCTTTGAATTGGTTTTTCACATAAAGCACTTTTTTTTTCTATGAAAAAAAAAATCTTTTTTTACAATAAATATTTGAATTAATTTTTTTAAAAAAAGAAGAAATTAAAATTTTGAAAAAGTTCAACTTCAATTTCTTTTTTCCCAGAAGCAAAAAATTTGAACTTCCAAAAGCAAAACATTTTTTTTAAAAAATTATATATAAAAAACACTTTTCTAAAAAACCAATTCAAACCGGCTAGCCCTAATTCATCTGTGACTGCCACGCAAAAGCCTGATAATAATATGCTTGCATGTGTCTGTAATTTAATACTAATTTGCGTTGCCCAAATTTCGAGTTAAGAGTATGACCGAAAATACTACCCTTTTTTGTCAAAATACAATAGTTCAAAAGGCAAGTACATAGATTAGGAAGCAGATAGATTAGATGTCTATTCAATCATTGCGGTCGACCCTACGAACAAAGGAGAAGGTAACACTACGTCATCTAGAGCTTAATCTATATGGGTAATCCATCATAGACTACTTACACAAAAATTGATATATTTATTAGAGTAAATTACACTATATTCCCTTATACTCTAATTTATGTATACTATATTTTGAAGTCTTATATTATGCACCCACAAGTACACATTACCACATGCATCTGTGGGTTGTGTATTTCAAGCACTGTATAAAAGCTTCATCTGTTTTTTTTTTTTTTTTGCCTACGATTCTCTCCCCTCTATTCTCTATCGTAATATTTCCAATTCAAATCCAAATCTCACAAACTCTAACTACATTCAATTCAGTCTTTTCAATAACTAAACATATATTGTAAATCAACATTGCAGATTAAATCTAACAAAATGATGGAAGCAACAACATCCAAAAGATTTGAAAACATCGAATTGGAAGTAACAACATCCAAAGGATTTTAAAAAATTGAATCCAAAGTAACAACATGCAAAGAATTCGAAGCAAAACTAGAACTGAAATTATGTATATGCTTATGTGTTTCTACTTATATGTTAAATGCAAATGTAACCAATTTCAATTATAAACAGATATTTTGATGAATAATATACTATTGAACAAACAATAATAGTCTACAAATCAAATACTTATAAAACACTGTACAAACAATAACATGCTTGACTGCTGAACGAATAATAATAGTCTACTGAATAAACAGTTATAGAATACTAAACAAAGAATAATAAATTATACAATAAACAGTTATAGAGCACCTAACAAACAATAATAAATTATTGACTAGTGAATAAATAATTATAGAGCACTGAACAAATAATAATAGATTACAGACTATTGAACAAACAGTTATAGAGCACTGAACAAACAAATATAGAACATTGAACAAATAATAATTGTCTACTAAACAAACAATTATGGAATACTGAATAAATAATAATAGGCTACTAAACAAACAATAATAGCCTGTTGAACAAATAGTTATAGAATACTGAACAGGCAATAATAGGTTATAGAACAAACAGTTATAGAAAACTAAACAAACAATAATAGACTATTGAATAAATATCAATCCTTCAAATATATATGTATACAACCATCAGAACCAATTGTTACGAAGATGCAACCCATTAATCAATTGCATTCATCACCATTTCTTTATATCAATCCAATCAATTGTTAATAATATCAAACCATCAACTTATTCACAATATCAAAAAAATAATATTAACACAAATCAACTACCAAAACAGAGAAAGAGAGAAAAGAGACGTACAAATAGATAAAGAGAATGTAGACGTATAAAGAGGGATAAGAGATATGTGTAGAGAGAGAGAGAGAGAGAGAATACAGAGACTGAGATTTAAGTGGAGAAGTGACTCTTCATTTTTTTTTTTAATATGTATATATAGACATGTGTGTTAACTTGATGAAGGTGCACTTTATTGAAGATGCACCTTATAATTTGTCCATATTTTCCTATAGCATCAAAATTAGTTAATTATCTCGTTATACTCTGACTTATATGCATTATACTCCTTGTAATATAAAAACTAGTCAATTACCCTCTGAAATATTCTTAAAAGCGTGCATACCTTCTAAAGTTTTTAAAAGTGTGCAAAATACTCCCTAAAATATATGATGGTAGGGGGATATTTTGCATACTTTAAAAAATTTCAGGGTGATAATTAGCTAGTTTTGATATTACAAGGAGTTATGGTGCACATGGTTGGAGTATTGGGGAGTAATTAGCTAATTTTGATACTTTAAGAGAATATAATACACATAAATTAATGTATAAAAAGGTAATATGTAATTTACTCTATTTATTATTGTGCTATAGCTCTTTTTCCCCATCCTTTGCAATAAGTCCTTAATTAAGCAGCTGTCCAAAGTTTGATGAGTCGAATCAAACACAAAAAGTAGAATCAAAATGGATGGGGAAATGTGGGGCCATAGTCAAAACATGCATAGTAGAAATGTTCTTCCTTTCTTTAGGTAGGTCGTCATTGTCTACATCAAAATGGAACTTGGAATCCCAAGTGGTGGTTGAATGAAAAAGTGCTTAAACGAAAAGCTGGAGTCCAACGCTGCTATATATCATTTAGTCTTTTGCCTTACTGTGAGGGGCACAGGCAGCATATATGTGCAGATTGTGACAATCCAAAAAAAAATTGAGATCCTCATCCGTGACACCACGCGGTTTTTGGGTCTCCAAGTCATGGCTATTTTGATAGATGGTTGCCACTTTTTGTCCTCTTACTAGTGTTCTTTACTCAACCTTTGAAATTTCACCCACCCACGAGACAAGCGCAGATATAGCGTTAGGTGATCGACAACTACTATGTATTTTGTTTATAGTCTTCTTATACATTTCATGTATCGCCATATAATGAATGCAACTTCCCTTACTTGTACTAGGACGTGCTAATTAAAGAAATTCTGAGGTGTCGATTAAAAGAACTTCGACATTCAAATCAGCGATTTGTGGTTAGTCGAAAGTACTTTTAGGGTGAGTATTTAAAATGTGCTACCTCATTCTTGACCCATGTGCTATTAGTTATAGGATCAAATGTAGAAGAGTTCATATTGGATTGCAAATCTTTTATCATTGGTTGAATAAGGCCTTATTCCTAGTATTTTGGAGAATCTAAATGTTAACTTTTGGAAACGTGTTATGTAGGCGGGGTCCATGGTTTAGACATCACGGTGTCTCGTAGGGTTGGGCTTTGCCTGCGTATCTAGTAGGGTGGGCAGGTTGGTAACCATCCCATATCACTTGGTCTTGCATTGTATTATATATAGAGTTGGACATATCAATAACTCTATATCGAAATGAATAATATATGTATTCAATTTGTTTAGTGGATTTTTTCAAGTAGTAATATAATTATACAGTTGAGATTAGGTAACTTGTCTCATTATGTGGGCGACGTTAATGGAATGATGGATGATGATTGAACAAAGGAAAGTCCAAGAGACAAGAATCAATATACTATGCGGAATATGATTGCCATAATAATTTCCACACTAAACACACAGTAAAAATTAGGCGATCTTTTCACGTTTTATTATCTTTAGACTTTTCGTACCTTATGGAGAATAGTGGTTGTCGCCTTCTGACTTCTGAGGGCCAAAAAAATTAGTATAGTTATAATACAACCAGTGATTAATTTAACAAACTGAAAAAAATAAGAAATAAATACTAGGGAAGTTTGGCTAAAGTCTGACTATACTATTTAAGATAAGTTATATTAACCAGAGTAAAAATTCGTGCATTGCACAAAATACATTATACATCAATCTTTTTCGTTCATACAATTGTCAATAATAAAGCATTAAAAGAATATCATAGTGGCAGAAATGGTTGAATTACAATATGCCAAATAGATGAAAGAATTTTAGAGGAAAATTTAGAACTAAATGACTTATATGCACAAGAAATTCTTTCCTGTGCGCAAATTATTTTTGTCTATCAATTCAAATACCGTTATACTTCTTTTATAAATGACATGAAAGTTTATATGATGGAATTGTTTGCAATTAACAGTAATTCAGTAAAGTATCATTAATAATAGTTATCAACAAATAACAAATAGAGAAAGGATGAATAACTTATCTAATAATCCAAAAGTAACATGTTTAAACTAATAAATTTTACATTCTTGTCAACTTTTCATACAACTTACATTCTAAATACTCTAATTTAGATTTAACTATATCTCATGTTCTTCATAGAAATGAACAACATATGTAAAGTATGTGATGTCAATTTAGGTGACTAAATGTATTTAGCTATTGATTAAACTCAACAACATATATGTAGTATTTGACATTGCGTTCATGCATGTATATAGTATCAAATATTATATTCATACATGTATATAATATCTAATATTAAGTTCATATATGTACATAGTGCCTGAAATTTACATTCATGTATATACTTAGTATTTGAAATTGCATATGTACATATATACATAGTATCTAATGTTACATTAATGATTCTGTTTCCCGTTATAAAAACACATTAAATCTTGCATAAGGCACACGTGAATCACAAATTTACTTTTTCTTAAGGCTAAAATCATACACCTCATGTGAGATCTAAGATATTTTTCAACAAAAAAATATAGTTTGGACTAAAAATGAAAACACAAAATTATTAGTTACATAACTAATTTGTCAAAAATAAAAAATGAGGATTAAATTTGTTACAAGTGATAAAAATAAGGAACGATTTGTGAAATTTAATAGTGTTTTTTTGTGAAAGAAGTTTAACTACAGAGATAAACTCGATTATTTAAGATCCTTGTGAAACCAAATCAAAATAATTGTAACACACATTGTCTTGAAGTTAGCTACATAAAATTTAATAACGTTCTCTTATATATATATTTTTTAGCTAAACTATTATTTGTTCTTATCGAGAGGTGCTACATTATTAATTTTATACATGTAAATTTTCGTCTGAAGATCTGCATCTAACGTTGTGTTTAAAAAATAAAAAATGCACGTGTTACAAGAAGCTCATCCACAATTGGTTTGCTAAGTTTAACGAATTTTGAAGTCTAATTATAATTAGACAAGTAGTGAACCCTTTACTAAGCCTGACCTTATTTTAAAGCCCCTTAAATGATTAAACTCGACTCAGAAACTTAACAATGCCACAACTACTTGTGGGGAAAATAATATATTAAAAATGCTCAATTTGGAACGAACTCATGTCCAATTATTCATCAAGAAGCAAGTCAAACTTGATCATGATTGAGAATCTTCCTAAAATTAGAGTAATAACGTAAACAGATATTTGTAATGGGATAAGATTTGATTTGATTTAATTTTAAATATAGACTGTGATTGAACTTTTAAATATATGAACTTTACATATTTACTAGTAGGCTATCAAACCACAGTAGAAATCTATGTTTGGCTTTTTACCATCTATCCGATGAATTAGTTTTGTATTGATCCAAACTTAACTACTGATCTGTCACAATGAATGCATGTAATCAACTGATTTAAAATGGTTAAATCTTGTGATGATAATAGCAATGAACCAAGTCATTCCATTCTTAAGGTCATATAAAGGGATCTAGGCTTGTTTGTGAATAGTCCACATATAACTTGGACAAATCTTTTCATTTTCCAAGTTAATCTGTTCCATTCGTTCGTAGAGCTATTTGCTCGATCGTAAATATTTCTGGAACACCTCTAATAGAGGGACAAATAGTAAGAACTATAAATTAGTCACAAATTTCGCAAAAAATCAATGTAGGATTGGGCGTTACAAACTCCCCTCAAATATGGATGTCCTTGTTGCACCAAATAGAAAAGACCGCAATTTAAGACCCCAGGCAGCATGAAATCTATCCCAAGCTTACTCTGGTATTATCTATAACTACATAAACCCAACTACTGCATTCACTATTATTGTTATCACTAGTTAAAGTATTTTGGATTAGTTGATTAAGTCAATGTGATAGCCGGCAAATAATTAGGCATGGGACATTTACAAGTTTCCTCATTAGTTTTTAACAGAATTTCTCTTTTTTATATGCGAATGAGGCAAAGCCCAAAAAAATACTAGATAGCAACGAGGCAAAGCTGAAAAAAAATCTAGATAGCAACTAGCCTAGCATAGGCAGCTCCGCAAAGATCTTCTCCAAGGAGTGGCTTTAATAATTCTGGCGGATCATCTCTCTTTTAACACAATTTCTCTTTACCAGGCAAAAGAAGAGGGAAAAAGACTTCATAATATTACTGGTTCTAATGCCAGATGCAGCTTCATACTATACAATGCAGAAGCATCAGCATTTTACTGTATAAGATTAATACATGACTCTTACCAGATGATCCAGCTATAGAAATGACATTTGACAAAGCAAAAAACAGAAAACTACGGGGGACACAAAGAAAAAGCAAAGATTACAGACCAGAAGCATCATAAAATACAATCATTATCGAAAATGGAAACTTATGTGGATGTCATTTTCAATGGAAAAAAATTCATTCTGTTCTCCTCATTTTGACATTGAGAGGAATCTCCTTGTAGGACTGCACCTTCTCAGCTGCTTTGCGCAATGGTCTCCCAAGAGAAGATCTTGGTAGATTGCTCCCAGGGCTGCGTTTTTCATCTTTCCCTTCTACTTCATTCTCAAATGATGGCAATGGAGTTGGAATATCGGGTTGTGTCGCGATTGGAAGCTTGGTGTCTTCTATCTCAAACAAGTTCTCAGAGGGTTCGGGTTCCTTCTGCTGTTGGATCTTAAAACCAGCAGACTTTCGCCTCACACAACGCCTGAAAAGGAACAAATGATAGGGACAATTCAAACTTTTACTTCAAAGCTCAGGAGATGGTTGTTTGCAGAACAAAGATCATGAACAAGTAAACATATGGGAAATTAACTCTTTCACTGAAAAACACAAGCAAAATATAGGCTGAGAAGCCATCTGTACATGCTAATGTTTTTTCACAATGTTGTTAACCAAGTTTCACGGTAACCCTCAAGAGTATTTAGTTGTGTCCACAAATCTATATAACTTTGAATGAAGTAATGATAATTTGAGCAAGAATACGCTGATACTTTTAGTATAGCTAGATGCATTGGAATAATGTGCAAGCCAACCTTTTATTTTCTGCTGGCTCTTTCTCAAGGACTTGTTGAGATGTCGATGAAGGCCCCACAGCTGCAGATCATCAATAAGACTAGATGGTAAGTAGAAGCCATTGAATGATCAACAGATAAACCATTGAAAGAAAAACTAAGCAATTACATCGGCTTCTCATGAGACAGTGTTGCTTGCTGCCATTAATGGTTCCTTTGATTTTATTAGCTCTAGACTCATCACCATCTCCACCCTGTAGAAAACAAGATGGAAACATATGCTCAGTGACTGCTCCAGAAAGATATGATGCTTTACAAAGATGGTACACGAATCATTGAAAGAGCTAAGAAACATACTTGAACAGTTTGACAATTCATTCTTTCTTGTTCCTGAAAAATGAATAGGTTCAATGATATATCGGATGAAGATAGATTCCAAATATTTGTGAAGGAGAAGACAACTAATGCATATTTCCATGTTGTGACTTCTGAATATGCAATTTGTGCAACTGAAAGAGCTAAAGCAGAGTTGGAGAATATCATTTTTAGTATTATCATTGTTTCCTCATGCAAAATATCATATTTTTAAGGACTGTCTCTAGTCCATTCATCTCCACATATTGCAAAAAACGTAAGTAGTATCCTTTTACTCCTAGAATTATGCCTTCCCAATTTTTGTTGCATCTAGGAGGGGAAATTTTTTTTTGTATATCTAAGAGTATTCCAATAAAGAGTATTTGGATTGTTACTATCCTTTACTCCTTTCTTTAGAGTCAGAGGGAACAGAAAATCTTTCTCTAGCTAATATTATGTTTTCTTCATAAACAGAAAATCTAGAAAGGTGAAACATATTTACTGCTTCAACTTAATTTTTGAGGGCCTCCCATTAAAAAGCAGAATCTAATTCCAGTATTGGTTTCTTTAAATGATTTTAGAGTTTCCACTTGAAACATCATTGCTAATTTTTCTCTCTGCTTCATCATCCTCCATTATGCTTTCCTAATAATATATACATACATTCTTTACCAAAAGATTGATACACAGGCCGGACCAAACATCTTCCATCTCATTTTAAGCAAATACTAAACAAACTGAGGGTGCAATATGAGATTAAAAAGGGCAAAATGAGCTCAGAAGTTCATACCCGGAAAAGCAAAGAACAAGATGCAACACACAAGAAATAGCCCATGTATTGTTGTCATAAGAAAACTAAACTTAGCATATGATCAAATAATAGTAAGCCACACAACTATGAAGCACCGACACCTTCAAAATGCAGCGTATCGTGTGTCGGACACCGACATGCTCCCCACACGCTCCGACACGTGTCTGGCAAAAATTTTTTTTTTTTTAATTTCCGACACGTCCTCCGACACGCTCCGACACAACACGCACGGGGTTTTTTTTGTAATTTTTAAAATTATTTGGGGCACTAATGAAAATCCAAAAATAATTAATAAAAGAAAAAAGAAAAATCAATTTAACTTATTTATGCTGCTTATCGTCTTTTCCAGAGAAGTCATCTTCTCACTTCTCAAAATTCCTTCAGCTTAAAAGACTCAGCCCTCTACCAAAAAAATAAATAAATAAATAACTTACTTCTAATATTCCTGTGGTGGGTAGAATTGAAAAATTATATTATTGTGTGTGTTATTATATGTTTGATTGAAAAATTATTGGAGTTTTTCAGGTCTATTGTTGTTAAACATGAATTACAAGAACTGGTGGTTTTTTTCCTTTTTTTTTCATGCATGAATTACAAAAATTGGTGGTCTCTTTTTGTGTCATATTTTGGGGGATGGCTGAAGCCTATAAAGCAAATTGATTTGCCATGATAAAAATGATATTTATGCAATATATTCATGATAAAAATGATATTTATGCAATATATAAAATTTAAATATTTTTTTATTTAACGTATCCTGAGCGTGTCGTATCCTAATTTTTTGAAAAAAAGACGTATCGGCGTGTCGCATCGTGTCGCGTATCGTGTCCGTGCTTCTTAGCCACACAATTAGGTACACTTTGGCCATCTTTTTTTCTGTTACTTCATATAGAATCTGATTGCATTCCAGTAATCAAAATTCTCTGACTACAATTGATAAGCATTACAACATATTAGGCAAAGCATGAATGTTACCTTAGCTTCAGTACTCTTTGCTTTAAGTAGTGCTTCCTTGCACATAAGTTCATGTCTTAATGTTTTCAGCTGTCCCAAAACAACGTTAGATTCACTAACTATAAGAGAAATACATCAAGAAAGCTGTGTTTCTTCACAATTGTTTTAAAAAGCATACCTTATCTTTTCCCAGATTAAGCTCCTGCAGTGTTAACAAATTAGACATTGTCCATCAATTAAAGCTTCAAAAAGCATATTATTTGAAATAGACATAAAAATGAAGGAAAAGAACTGACTGCTAACATATGGCTGTTGGATTGAGCCAGACTCCAATTCTGCTGCTGCAGCTTTTGTAGGCTGACTCTCAATTTCTGAAGCTCGAGTCCACTTAATTCTATAATTTTCCTGCTTTTCAACACCCAGAAAAAAGAACAAAAAAGGGAAATACATCATCATGGTAACTAGTAATTACACACGCACACAAAAAAAACAGAAGAAAGAAAAACAAATCTCACTTCTGGTCTTGAATAAGCTTCACCAATGCCATATTTTCCTGTTCCAAGCATCCAAATAAAACACAAAACAATTAAACTTTCCAATTATGACTTGCACAAGTTATTAGGGTGGACGAGTGCGAATCGCTCGTGGACCAAGTTCGCGGAAGGGTCAGACTCACTTTGAAATCTATTGTACACGGTTATTAGAGAAAAGCTAAACAAAGGCAAAACGTAGCCATAAAAAAGAAAAAAGAAAAAAGATTACCTTGACAAGATGATCAATGTAGTCTTTGGCTGAAGAAGAATCATCAGGCAATGGGTTTTCAAGATCAATAGGAGATTTAGGTTGCGGAAGAACATTAGTAACATCTGATAATTTCTTCCTTGCTATGCTTCCAAAAGAAGACCTTTTTGCCATTCCATCACCTTTCATACTGAAAACCCTCTTTTAAAAAAAAAAAAAAAAAGCCTCAAAAAATTTTCAAGAAAACAACCCAAGTTGGTAATCAAGAAACAACTGCCAACCACAAAACCCCCCGATAACGGTTGTAAATTAAAGGTTGTACCCAGTACACAAGACTCGCAAGGTCCGAAAAAGACTATTTTACGAAATTAGGGTTACGATTAGGATCCTCTCTTAGTCATTGGAACAAAGGCGAAGTGAATATCGACAGCGAAATGGGTTCACTATTCAGTTAACGAGGAGTTGACAGAGACAGAGAGAGAGAGAGAGAGAGATGAGAACAGAGGCCAAGTGAGAAAGAGAGCGAAGGTTCTGAAATCTAACGGCTTTCCGAAGCAAAGGTTTGTAGTAGTTCCCGAGCCTAAATTTTAAATCTTCCAACGGCTTACCGAACCCGCTCTCTTTAGAAACACATTTTTGGAGCATAATTAAGGTCTAAGGAGACTTTCAACCCCAGAAAACATTTAAAAGTCTCCTTAACCCAAAGAAAAATATTTTATTGATTTTTTTTTTTGGGATTAGTAACATTTTGTTCACTCGGTTTTTAGTTTAAAATGTGTATTGATTCGTTCTTGATTACTTGCAATGCCAAAATATTTGACAAAAGTTTAAAATTTCGAACCCACAAATAAAACTAACTTTATAAATTTGAAAACACTCACGGTAATATCCGAAAGGTTACTTAAAACCACAATGTGATGTCCTCTATTAATAGGAGGGTAATATTAAAGCGGTTTATAAATTAATAGTATAAGATTAAATCATGTCACAAATTAGTCCATTCAAGTCCCAAAAAGTTAGATATTAATTATTTTAATCTCATTTGTGGGTTTAAAATTCTTGACTTGTGACACTACACGTGTGTTACCCCCTTGTCTAAAGCAATGGAAAGAAACCTAAAAGGTATTAGTTATTTCAATAAAATTAACAAACATTTGAAAATTTTTAACATATAATATTTTCCAGATGTAAACTTTAATATTCATATATAGGGTAAAAACTTTGCCCATTTACATAGGTAGAATTGGATGTTTGACAAGTGAATTTGGTAACCTCATACCTAAAGTCTATCAATTTCAGTTCTCAATAGCACCCAAATAAAAAAAAACTTAAGAAAAAGCCTGCAAAAGAGACTTCCTGTACAACATATAACCATGTGAATAAACGCAGAAATTGCATTAGAGATCAACCCTGCTACATATTATACATCATGATCAACTGTATTTGCCAAAATATTTACAGTTGCCATGTTTCAAAATCTGCCTGAAAGAAACAAGTCTATGCAAAAACATTTGGGGAATACATCTAGGATGTAGCAGAAGATATTGCAAACTAACTGGTAGAGACACAAATAAGCGGCAGATTACAAAATTAGCAACCAGTTACTTGACCATTGGTGACCTTAAACTGAACCAAGTTGATCAGAAGTCCACCCCTGTCAGACCCGGTGCTTGAATGACTAGCACCTAGCGTGCACCCTGCAAATGCCGCGTTACTGAAAAACATTAATCTCTTGCTTGAACAGAGAAACGTTTAGAAGTGCAATTTGTATAGCTTTAAACAACTAAGAGGAACTGACAGGAAACTTGTAGCCGTTACAGTAATAGTCTTGGACAAAGCGAGGCCCATATTAATGGCTTGGCTTGATACTATTTCACCTCAACAAGGACACTAATTGAACCTAATCTTCTTAAATCTCAAGTTTTGATTTCTGAGTAATAGGAAAAGGAAGTTAAGTTACATATTTAAACTTTCCATGCATCCCAAGATATTGGAAAGTAACTAGTAACCTGCGCTCATTGAGTTCAGCAAAAACAGTGGCATTTTGCTGGAACAATTAAAACATGTCTATCAAACAAGCAATTGTTGGAGAGTTATTTTTTTACCCTTTCTTAAACTCTCTTAACTTGAAGAATATTTCACACTTGAATTTCCTGCAATTCGGAACTTATTCACTCTGATACTTGCAACCTTCACCAGCCCAATTTGCGGTAGAAGAAGGTAAAGTGCAGTTCAGATAAACATACCTGCTCCAATCATCCACTAGCATCGCCTTGAAGAATATACAATGCTTTACTGCGAAGCTGCACGGTTAGAACATTTCAGCATGAGTCACCAGAACATTGCAAGAGAAAGGAAACATTAATAGCTAACCTTTAAAGCAAAAGCCCGCAAATCTGTGCTGGTGATCTGAGAAGCACAATTTCTCAGACAGAGAGTCCATATCTCATTTATAACTGGTTTGTCTTTCAACATAGAATTGCATGAAAGCCAGTTCTCTGCCAGTCCTATATATATGTACATCTTGAGCAGATCGCAGTTCTTTTCTCTCAAATTAATTGACATTAGCAATCTTAGAACTTCCTCAGGATCATCGGCCTGCAAAAAAGAAAGTAAAATTCCCTCCGAAGGTTGCTATCAAAGAGACAAGATGGCACAAGTGAAACAAGAGTAATTTGTTTAGCGGTCTTCTTCAAAAGTAAGCAATCATTTGATATATATTACTGAAGATATAGCTCCACTAAATGACTTATTTAGGACAAATGCTAAGTTGTTCTCACAATCAATGCACCAGTCATAATAACTGGATATATTTACTCAGCATCTAGTTGGTGTATGATTTTGGAAGCAAGGACAGGTGCTAGTGATGCATTTATACCAGAGAGAAAAATGAGAGAAGTATATAAAACAAGAATTGGGCACTCTACACCTCAAGAGCCTTCCTCTTCCTTCTTCAATGACTGCAAAGAGTACAAGAAACATTTACTGATGCGGAGTGTGTGATCTGAGTTCCACTTACCCCTTCCAAGATACATGCTAAAAAGTAATAATGGAAGCTATCATGAGGAGAGAACTGTCACAAGTCTTATCATTGAACAATAAACCACACCCAACCCAAACACCCACCAAAAGAAAACAGAAAAAGAACACAGACACTTCATACTTCGCTGTGGGATTCACACTGTTCTAGTTCCCCTTTCTTCTACACTGCTATACAAGGGACAAACATAACAGTAGTCTAGTGTAAGAAACATGACCTAAAGCAGTTAACACGTATTGTGGTTCAGTTTATTCTATTTGAGAACAGAAATCTTTCTTGAGAATATTGGAAGGGATGGCAGATGACATTAAGAAAAGTAATTTCGGAAGTATCTAGCTACAAAGGCTACAAGAACTTTTACAAGTTATTTAGAATAGAATCTTTCGAAAGAACAATCTTATTAGCGCAAAGATCTCCACTTAATGGTGTTACCGGTTTCATGTATACCCTTCAAAGTTCTTCCTCAGTACAGCCTTTTCAGGTAGATGTTCATGTATCAACATGCAATGCTGAAAAGAATTATCTCGGCTGGTTTCTTAAATGATCATGATCAGAATGGGAACCTTCTCCTTAGCATTTTACTCTGAGACCAAAGGTTCTACACATTCTCACATTACGTGGGAAGGCATAAGAACAAGAATAAATATATCACTAACTGCTACCTGATTGTCAAAGCATGCTACAAGGAATTGGAAGGCCAGCATGCTTCTCAGATGCTTATTACGTGCATCAACTCCAGAAATACTCTCAACAGTTCTCAAACAGTTGATGTCCCTTGGCAATCTGCAATAACAACAGTCAGTCAACAAACATTGAGAAAAAGAAATGAGACAGAAAGGTACTAATATGAAAGTTAAGAAATGAATTTTTGCACTCAATGCCCTTGAAGCAAGAAGGGAAGTATACATATTAACTGACGAAAGAGCTCGGAAGAATGGAAAAGCACAAAGCTTCACTTGACAAGCAATTCCCACACAACAATCTTCCTAGTAAGCTATAGAGCCAGTTTGGCTCTGCTTATTTTGGGGCTTATAAGCCCTAACAGTAAAAAGCTCCTCTCACATGCTTTTTACTGTTGGGGCTTATAAGCCCCAAAATAAGCATAGCCCAACAGGCTGGTACACATACATCCAATATTTCAATTATATGAATACTCACAGGAGAAACATCCTCTCTTTGTTCTGATTCTCCACCTGGTAAACTAAAGTAAGCAACATTTCCAATGAACTTCAAGTTGAGCTTTGCCAACAAGAAGTAGCAGGAGTACAATGCTCTTTTGGCTTCTCACTTATATCATATCAGTGAACTGGTTCTCAAATTGACAAGTAGAGGCCACATTTTTGTATCCACTGTAAAAGCACTATAAAAAACATTGAGGAGCAGGAGCAGCAGCCTAGTCTTGGTAACCTCATCGTTGTTTTGAAGAAACTTCTCACCTTCATCTTGCTTAATTTTAACATACTAAGATGTTATGGTTACTCTATCTACTGAGACAATTTTAACATTCTAAGAGGGTGTTTGACAAATTCTAACTTGGGTGCTCCAATACAAAACTCCTCTCACTAACTTAGAACTCTGAGTGCTTATAAGCACCCAAATAAGCACTGTGAAGACCCTCTTAACATATCCTTGCTCCAATTAAACAACAAACAGAATCAATAGATAGAGTAATACCTGAGAAGGGAGGTAAAGGGGAAAAAAAAAGCAGAAACGAAATAATCACCTGCAAGCAAGAGATTTTGCTATTCTCACAGAGCTAGATCTCCATTCATCATCTTTGAAGAAGCCAATAGCTGAGACCAAACATTCACACAAAATACCTGACAAGCCTAAAAGTTGCCGATCTAGGAAGAGACAGCTAATTACAAAAAGAATTTCTTCAACCTCTGATGTTGAGAAGATCAGATGTGCACTCCTATGACAATAGTAATTAATCCGACATTAGCAATCATCAAATCTTATAATAGTTCTAACTACCAAATCATCCAATGTACTAATTTGCTATAGTCTGTAAGCACAGAGATATAAAGAAGCATGAGTATCTCAGATTTAACAATTAGCAACTCTGGCTATAATTTCACACGTACCTTGCTCGGCAAAAAGCAGCCGCAAATTTTATCCAAGATCTGATATTTTGAGATGGTCCCACATTATCAGAATCAGAATCTAAAAGACAAAATTTTATGAGAAAGCTATTTACCACATAAACTTTTGCATAAACTACATCCATTTCCATATTATGTATAAGCATCAAAAAAGTCATGGAATGTCTGAACATCCATCATGACAAAAATCAGAACCAACCAAAGAATGAATAGCCAAAAGCCCAAAACTAATATAGTTAACTTTTCCTCAGATTTTAAATATAATTTACTGATGCTCAACAATGTATAGAGAACTCAAGCAAATGCCTTCTCCTGTAAGCACGGAAATTGAGAGTGAAGATGACATTGTACAGAAAATAGAAGGTTGCATTAAAAAAAAAAAAAAGAAAGAAACCAGTGTCCACAAGAATCAGCCGTAAACATGTTCCATGAATATTATATACGTGTATCTGCAAACATGCAGCATTGGGTGTGCTAATGTTCTCCTGGTATATTCTTGTGCATGGGCTTGGTCCACTGCAACTTCTAAAAATTGAGAGAACTAGTAGTATAAATACAGAAGTATGTTAGATTCAACTTCCCCACGTACTTCATTTCGAAAAAAGCAGTCCAGCCACCATTTACTATTTAAGACTAGATTCCCCATGGTAGATGCTGCAGAGCTTACCAGCATGAATCATGTCCGCGTTACATGAAGATGTGGATGCTGAATCCCATAGGAAACCATATAATTCGAGAGCTCTAATTAGCTCTGAATAGCTAGGTAGCCAGTCTATTTGGATTCTCTGATGATCAGTCTGTATAAGCAGAATGTACTTAGACAACAGTAAATTACATTATTTCCAAATAATAGTAAAATCAGCAGCCAAAAAAGAAAGATAGTAATGCCAGCAGCAAGAGAATTCTAAAACAGTACTGGAAAAGGAACCTCAAATTTAGGGGAGAGAAGAGCATTCCAAAAGTTATATGCAGCCGTTGACAACATGTCACTTGATGAATATAACACTGACAAGGAATATTTACTAGGCTTAGTGTTAATGATTACCATTAGTAGGTGCCAAAAGAACAAAAATTTTGCTTACTCAAACTAAATGTCCATCTAGCTATCGACTTCTCTAACTTTTTGCATGTCTGAACTATTTTAATAAGCCAGCCATCAATCAACAACCCTTCCAGGAAAATTTCACCTAGAACAAAATTACAGAAATTAAATCATATCTTAATAAAAGATGCTGCATTGTCTTCTAGAAAACTCAAACTAGTACAAGTCCAGCTTGTTGATAAGAACGGGCAATAAAATAAATACGGGTGATATTACAACCAAGAAAATTGAATATACATAGTTATCTGACTGAGAGGAAGAAATAATAGACTACCTTCCCCTGATTGTAGTTCAACCAATGAATTAATATCATGGCTAATGAAAGACTGCAAAAGGCTGCAGCTCAAAAACTCAGGAGACACGGGAGGTGGTGACGGTTTCTGCAAATCAGATAAAAGAAAAATATAATAGCATTCTTCAAGCCTGAGCCCTGCGGTGCCCAAAAGAGATGCTGAATTATGAGACATCAGATAAGTTCATTAATGGGACCTGATCACCAAAAACTTGAATACCCCATAAGGGCATCTCATCATCACCACCTATTTGGCCCATCTGCAAAATGAAGTTCATCAAGCTTACTGAATACAAGATCTGGATAAGAATAGAATATAAAAGAAAGAAGGAAATGCAGAACTTTCACAGGGAAACAGGGAAAAGAGATTATTACCTGATTTTGGCAGCGATCAACACACTCAGATAGTTTTGCTTCCCTATCATCCTCATCCGATTCTGAGTCATATTTTTTCTTAACCTTTGTCCGCTTGGACTCTTTCTCAATGATCTTATTCTGCTCCTTGTAGTAATCAACCAAAAGATCATCTAAACCTATCACTTTCTTTCTGGCAGACCACACAACAGTAGTAAAATATTTTAGGAACTATGATTAGAAAAGGTAAAAGCTTTCCAATCTTACAAATCAGAGTCACATATGCCAGGCTAATGCAAAATAACAAACCTAGGAGAAGCATCACCTAGTTGATTTGAATAATAGTTACAAAATCATGGACTATTCCTAGTGGCAAATGGCATACTATGGTCAAAAGTTGATGAAAATGGGATGGTAGAATAAAGGCATTGCTGCATCTGCAACTCTGCATATACTTTTTAAAAAATTTAGTCCATCATCAGGCAAAAAATGCCCAATCTTTCTTTACACTAGCAAAGATTCTAATGGGTAAATAGCAGCAAGAAAACAAATCTCAAATCTATTTATCATGGTCATTACATCCCCTACAGTCATTATTTTAACTATAACATAATTGTGACTACTTCCTTGGCCATGTAAGAACTATTTCATCTCACCATATCTAAGATCTCAATATCAAATGTCCCAGAACATCAATTTTCGGTTGACAGTTGCACCTAGTGTACAAGTCTCATCCATATAACGGAGTTCGGGGAAGGTAGGTTCTTTGGGAAAGATAGAGGGATGAATCTTACCCCTATTGGCAAAAATGCTCTTTCCAATGCTTGAATTCAACAGTATCAGATAAAGAGTCATTCACAACTCCATCACCAATGGCCAGAGAGTCCTCAAGCACTCTGTTACTCACCTCTCCTACTCAAGCTGATCATGGTCACTCCTTAGCTGCTACATGATTATCACTCTTGTAATCCTTATCTTCTGTTGTTGTAGCCTACTATATCTTATGTAACTACTCAACATTATACTCATAAGTTTAATACAAATCTTATATGGTATCAAACCTTGTCACTCATACGAGTTCTTGATCCTTAACTTTTTTTCCCTCAACAATGATTTCCATTGAATCATCTCCTTCGACTTCAACCAACACTACTACAAACAATACTGGCTCTTTCTCTGCAACGGAACTCATCTCAATCAACATTGTAAATCAACTTCCTTTACGACTGACTCCCATTAATTATTACTCGTGATAGTCTCAATTTGATGCACTTTTTTAGGGATGGCAATGGAACGAGTAACTTAAGGTACTCGGTATCAACCGATCTGTCCGTCCCGTTAAGAACCTGGAACAAATCCGGAACAATTAATAATACCCATTACAGTTTGGGACGGAATTGGGATTGACTTCCCGGGCAATGACGGAGCCAGAACTTTCATTAAGGGGTGTCAAAAAATTTAATAATTTAAAACTAAATAGGCAAAATTTATGAAACAAATGTGCCCTATAAATTTTCATATTTTGAGAACGTTGCATAATTGTTTCATTCCTAATATTGTCAAGTGTATCACTTTCAATTTTTGTACTTGAAACTGAGCCGAGGTTCTTTTTGGATTAAAGAGCTTAAATGGTACGGTTGGAGAGAGAGAACGATACTCTAAGTCTACAAAACTAGAAGAATCTAAAGGATTAAAACTAATTTATTAATTATTACTAGATCGCTTACAATTTTATTATTTTTAGAATTAGTTCATGAGTTATCTCATTGGTTTTGCGGTGCTAATCACATCAAACTAAAGGTCTAAGAATCTTTTTTATTACGTCTAGCTAAAAATCGAATTACTCATTTATATATCCTTATCAAAACATGAAATATAAATATATAGGAAATATAAATATATATCTTTAGAATTTTATCATTTTAATGCATTTTAGGGATATTATTTAATTTTTTGGGGCAAAAATAGGAAATTTGTTTAAATGGTTAGTTTTTTTAATATTTAGTGATTTAATTCGGGATCCGAGGGTTGAGAACATATCTTGAATTCAGGTTCGGGACGTTTCTCGTTAAAATTTTTATTTTTTTTTACCAGGTTTGAGACGTTCCGGACACCTACGGGTTTGAAACATTTCGGAAATGGGATTCCCATTTAATTTTTATTCAGGTTTGGGATGGAAATGGAAATCAGGATGCTATCCGGGTAGCAGGTTTGAGATTTCTTCATGGGCAAAATACCCGTCCCGTTGCCATCCCTACACTTCTCTTTGCATTTGACCTCAATGGCTATATCGATGGCTCTTATCCCTGCCCCTGCCAAGAGTTAAAAGAATGGTGTCCACAAGCCTAACTCAAATCATCTGTTTTGGGTTAAGCAGATAACTTAATACTTTTGGACATCATTGGCTCCCTAAGCCTAGCTCTACTGCCTGATGTGCATTCATGCACCACCTCCACATCAGCCTAGACGAAGCTTGCCATACAGTATGCCAACCCTTTGTTGTCGTGAATCATGGGCCTTGCTGAACAGCTGACTCTTCTCAAGCGATGTAATCCACCAATTACAAATTATCTTGCACAAGTCCGCAGACTTGCAGATGAACTAGCACTCCTAGGTTCTCCGATACTGCAACAGTACCTCATTAACCACCCCTGAAATGTTATTGGTCCAACATTCAAGGAGTTGGCTATAGCCATAAGAGCAAGGAACACGGTAATAACATTTGACGAACTCCACAACAAACTAGTTAAGTATGATGCATTCCTAAAAAGAGAGGAACTCTGCAACTCTAACTAGCTTGGATACATGATGGTGAATAATGCTCAAGCCAATGCATCTACGGCCCCTCGCTCCAACTCTACATCAAGAAATAATAGCGACTATCCTTCCTTTCAGGGCAATCCTAATTGTAACCAGTCTTCTAACAAAGGGCAAGAACATAAATTCTATCACTCTAAGCATATCACATTTGAGGAGAAGAGTTATCCATCTCAGACACCTTAGCCTGATAGGAATCTCAGTATTATAGCAAACTAAAAACATTAGCATGACCCAATCGTGCAAGACACTGGCCGTAACTCAAGCAATAATGCACACCCTTCACTAATGGCCAGAGAGTCCTAATGCACTCTGTTACTCATTTTTCCTACTCAAGCTAATCAGGATCGCTCCTTAGCCGCTACACAAATATCACTCTTGTAATCTTTATGTTATTGTATCATGCTTTATATTATGTAACTATTCGAAATTGTAGTCATTAGTTCAATACAAATCTTATAGAAAGCAAGAATTCAATAAGTAAGCAGCACGAACCACACCAAGCACGATATCAATTATTACTAAACTAAACGAAGCAATACATGAAGCACGGAACCAATCATTATACCAATTCTAATTGAAGAAACTAAATGATGCCATACATGAATCATCAAACCAAGCGTGAAATCAATCCTAATTGAAGAACTAAATAGTGGCATACATGAACCAATTTTTAGTGAACTCCGCCTTAACATTCCACCCTACCCCTATTGAGGGGGACAAATAAATCCATTAGCACGCGTGTATATATAAAATTGCAGAAAAGCCAAACTAGAAATGCATATTTTTGTATGTTATTCAATAAGTTTCATCATTTTCATGGATATCAAATTAATAAGGCATGCTAATCAGAAGTGACAACAATCACCAACACCAAAGAGACTTATCAGCCATTTTTTTTCTTTTAACTATGCAAGATACTATTCAAGCTACACAAATAACAAATTCCATTTTTGCTAAAAATGCAAGTAAGCAACTTAATATACCAAAAAAAAAAAAAAAAAAAGAAGAAGAAGAAGAAGAAAGCTGAAAACACGATAAGCCCAGATGATGTAAGCACTTATTTAAACATAATATGCGGGAAAAATGTAGCAAGCAGAAGTATCAAAGCCGTACAAATACTTTTATCTTATTTAAATAAACATTTTGGGATTTTTTGGATTAACACGAGGGGAAAAAAAAAGAGAGAGAGAGAAAAGATTACTTTTTTTGAGTGATAGAAGGAGAGATTTGGATGGGGTCTTCGAATTCGAAGTCCAAAGGGTCGCTCACGCCAGTCATTTGTGTTCGTGCGTCGTCGTCGTCGTCGTTGTTGTTCTCTGCGTTTGAAGCGCCAAAACTTGCAAAAGGCACTTCACTTTTATAGTGGAGGGGTCCCTTATGACTTTTTTTTTAAAATAATCTTTTAAAAAATTTACATTAAATTTACAATAATTATATGATTTGACTTTTAAAAAAATTAAAATTCTAAAAAAAAACTTAAATATAACTTTTTTTAAAAGATAAAATTTTTAACTTCTTAAAAAAAATTATTTTTTAAAAATTATTAAAAAAAACGCTTTAAAAAAATCAATTCAAACAGGGCAGGGCCCAAGTCTATTGGGGGCTTGTTTGGTTATCATTTACTAAAAGTGTCTTTTTTTGAAAAAAGAAATTAAAATTTTGTATTTTCAAATAATTTTTTTAAAGCTTTTGCAAAAAGATATGCTTTTGGTTGAAAGAAACTACTTTTTCATAAAAAGAATTCAATCAAAACAAGCCTTGGGAGATACAAAGGGTCTTTTTGGATTGGTTTTTTTAAAAGTATTTATCTTAACAACTTTTGAAAAATTGCTTGTTTGGCTTCTAAGAAGTTGTGTTTGAACTTTTTACAAAGTTTTTAGTTTTTTTAAGTTAAATCAAATAGTTATTGTAAAAATAATGTAACTTTTTTAGCAAAAAACAATATTTTTCCCCAAAAAAATCAATCTAAGCATGCCCAAATTAACGTAGCTTTTTGCGTGAAAAGAAGCCAGTTGAAACATGTCCTTAATGGGTTAGATACAAAACTAACTTATGTCTCTGTAAAAAAAAAAAAAAAAGTTAACATTTTTTAATAAAATAATGAAAAAAACCTATTCTGATTAATTTAAATTATAAATAAATTCTTGTGATACTATCATGATTTAATCACTCTTAAACTTAAATTTGGTCGAAATTCTACACACATTTTAAAAAAATTTTGAAATCACTATCTCACTTGAGGTAAAACTTTACATTACTTTCTTGCCACATCAAAAATTAAAATGTTCACGTGGCATCTCTAAGAATTTTATTTTGGCAAATTGGCATCCCTAATCTCAGAATTTCATTTAAAGTAAAATTTCATGTAATAGTATATTCTCCAAGATTGTTGGATTTGATTTAAAGAAGATGGATGTCTTTTATTTTACTAATAATTTTTTCTTTTTTGTTTTTGCTAATTACTTTATTAAAAATGTTGTGGATTTATATTTTTGTTGTTTTCGCCACTCCTCACAATTGGAGAGAAAGGGCCCACTTGAAGCCCAATATTGAAGAGAGCCCAATAAACCAGCATGACCAGTTGGAGAGAGAAGAGCCCACATGAAGCCCAATATTGAAGAGCCTACTTCCATTTTTTTGTTGTGCCCCAATGGTAGGGGTGATTATTGGGTTATAATTGAATTTTAAAAATTGAAAAATTAAATTTATAAAAACTAACTAAAACCAAATTAGATTTGTTTGATAATACGAAAACATAGTACTGAAACTTTTTGATTCAGTTTTGTTAATAGCCAAACCAACCAAATATCGGGATTTTAAGTTTGAGTTAAAAATATTTAATAACTATCAAAACAACATCGTTTTGATACTTTTTTATTGTTAATTAAAATTTTTTTCTAAACCAAAATAAGAAAATAGAATTTCTCACATTTCAAAAATCAAAATTGAATTAAATTAATAAAAAAAAGTGAATTTTGATTTTTAGTTATCAATCGAATTATACACACTTTTACCTAACAGAAAGTACTCATGAGCCTATAGGTTGTAGTTGATACCTTGTATCATTTTACCTTAGCATGGTCGTCTTCTTGGAAGATGATGTTCCTCCTATCATTTTCATAACTCTTATACTATTTATTTATAAATTTTAATTATTGATAACTTTTATATTATGTCTTCACAAATTGTAACTATTTAAAACTCTTTTACTATTTATTCACAAGTTTTAATTGTTCACAATTCATATACTATTCCTTCACAACTCTATCTATTTAAGTTTTATTTGTTCAGGACTATGCATTTAAATTTTAATTGTTCACTAATTCTTATACTATTTGCTAACAAATCTATTGTAGACACAATTAGATTTACAGTCACGGTTTCGAGCACTAGCAACCTATGAGATGCCGAGATAGAAGTCAAAAAAGGCAAGTAAGTCCCAAAAACAAGTATGATGTCAGCCGAATATACTTCGACTGCCAAGTTTGTTATCAATAGAGAGAAATGGGCCAAGGCAATATAAAGGGAGTGAAAGGGGAACCTTGGGAATGTTTATAATGCAAGCTAGGTATATGTGAAATATGCAATGACCTCGAGGGCCAATTGTTGGATGTCTCTCCCCTAGTAGAAGGGGCATATTTATAGTTGTGTTTTGAGTCATGAAGACGCATATGGATTTGCTTTTTAATAGATTTTTTAAGAGCCTTAATGTTGATCTAGTCCACTAGTTAGGAAGATGCTAAAATCGTAAGTTGTTAACTGTCTCTTGTCTCTTGTGGAGTGTTTAGGAGACCTGCTTAGCATAGACAATTACCCACATAAGCAGAGATTAGGTAACCCAAGTCTACCCTGAGATGGTAAGATTGACATTATCATTGCTGACTAGTGAAGTGCTTATCAAATAGGATTATGCCGATATGTTTGGAGACAGTGTGTTGTGCGAGACCATGCAACTTTTTTAGAGGGTAGTTGGCTTTGCTTATTTAGACGCTTATAAATACCTAGAGAAAAGTACCACTTTATATATTTTTTATTATTTAGATGTTTATAAGCACCAAATAAGCAAAGCCAAACAATCTCTAGTCAAATACTTCTTGAGGTGAAGGATCTATACTTAGGAATAAGTTGAATCTTGAACTATATATATATATACACACACACACACACAACTCTTATATTATTTGTTGATAAATTTTAATTATTCACTACTCTTATTTTACAGTACTAGTTTATTACTTTTGTAATATTTGTTCACACATATTAATTGTCTAATACAATACCACAATACAATAAAGTTGTTGCATCTGGCATACAACTAATATCAACCATTTAAGGAATAGGAAGTACAAGATCCTTAACAACAAAATAATATCAATATTTTTGCTGGACAAAATCTATTATTCTCGTAATTCATTAGATAAGTTTTACAAATTTTAACTTTTGTTCGAGTAAGGGAAAAAGAACAAAAAAAATAGGACCATTTAATTTAATTAATTCTCAATAATCAGGAGATGATTATCGTAGTATAGTTGGAATTGCATTTTCAGTGAATAAGCTTGTTTCTAAGGAAACTATCTTTCGGTCTCCATGTGAATGGCCCCATGTTTGACAAAGTCAGCAGAGTATCATTGCAAAAAGAGTGGCCAAACTATTACTAATTAGCCGTGGATGGTGTGTTGAAAAATCTCGCAATTGTTTTAGTTAAAAATATTAATAAATATATAAAGTGACAAATTTACGTGGAAAATAAATTTTAAATTGAGTTCGACTTTTTTCTTTTTTAGTTTCATGCAAAACGAGAGTTTTATTAACGACATTTTCCTTTTAACCAATCCATTGTTTTGTTCGTCATGGAAGTAAGGTGATCTACCTAATGTATTTCCCTTCTCTGTTCTTTGTCATAGTTAAGAGCCCACTCATCTCCGATTTGGAGGAGGAGGAGATTGACCTTGGCAAAGCAAATGCAAGAATCTAACAACTCTGTCTATATTAACCAACTAAGAACTTTTTTTAAAACAAGTCCACGATGCACGAAATTTTTACTATTTATACCATGCAAGAATAATCTTCACTTTGTTTAACCACGAAGAATTGAAAAAAATAAATAAGAAAGGACAAAATACATGTCGAATTAGTGACTAAAAGTTGATACATACAAGTCCTTTCAGCTTATATTAAAATATTTCGGAGCCTGCCTCGTGGCATCCAAATTGAGAGAAATAAATTAAATGAGTATGATCGCCAACCGTTTGGATGTAATATTAAACCTAAATTTCGGTTATTTGCTAAAAAGATATTGATGCTAAAAATACAGGTTTATGAATGTCTTTACCTTATGCTTCACTTGTCAACCTGTGGCCTGTTATTACTAGCAGATAATGCTAATTCAGCTTCAGTAGCGTCAGCAGCCTCTCTGAACTTCTTATAGATATCACCCTTGTAAAACTCTCTAGTTCTTGCAACCAAAATCAATGAAGAAACAGCTCCAAAGAATGTGACACAAGCCAATATTATAAAAGGCAATCTGTAACATTTACTACCAATGCAAGTAAGCTCCTTAACAGATGATCTGGTTAAGCCCTTTTTTGCAAGCTCCTTCAATGCCTCTCTGTCATAAAGATGTCCAGTGACTTTTACATTTAGTATGTATGAGCCAAGAGGACTAGCCAATTGTCCACAGTTGAACAATGTGGAGTAGTATTTTAAACCAAAGAGCTCAGAGATGATTGCAAAGAGTAGTGGCAGTTGTGCACCAAATGAGAAGCCAATGATCACTGATGCCATGTAGACTGAGCCAGGGATTGGGAAGGCAATTAGGAGGTGGCCAATGCAGGCCAAGAATAGGACAAGTGTCATCATGAGTGGCCTTGGGAATTTGTACCTGTAAATATAAAATTCACCGTCACCCATTTAGAAAAATATGAAAACTGTTTACCTGCAAAGTTATAAACAAATCACGCCCGTACGTGAGGAGGCCTGTATACATAATAAATAAACAAACCAATATCTTGTTCACAAATTTAAGCTTTTAGATGGAGTGGTAATTCTACCGTACCTGGCAAGCAGAGTTTCAGATACAAATCCAGAGAAGATTCTGCCAAAGTAGTTCCATATGCTCAGAAGGGACACAAAGGATTTCACTGTCTTTGTTGGGTATCCTAGTGATTCCCCAATCTGCCCCAGGTTGTCCACTGCAGTTAGGCTTGAACCAAGTCCACAGAATGTTGCAAGAAACAGAACAAGCATGTCTGTGCTGAGAAGTGCTTGTAAAATTGAGTAGTCTTCTCCTCTTTCTGGCTTGTTGAAGATACTCTTGAACCATATCGTAGTTTCCGGCTTCTCCTCTTGTTTCGCAGTTGCAGATGCCGGATTTGATTCCACTGCTGATGGATTCTCAACAGTGATTTTAGGTGCTTCAATGGGGTGTTTCTTTTGGTTCCATGAGACTAACTCTTCTCTGATGGCAATCAAAAGAGGGACAAAGAATAAGGCACAAACCACTGTGGCACTTCCAGCATAAGCTGCCCGTGGAAAAGTCACCACATTTTGCACTATGGTCATGACCATAATGAACAAAGCCAGCACAATTGACACATAGAGGAAATGGTAGAGCACATTATGCTCATTTTGCTGCCTGACAGCCTTCAAATCGCGGATCGTGTAGACAAACACGACAGACAATGCAGCCGGAAGCCACGCGATTAGGAGGATAAGAGACTTGGAATCATTCCCATAGACAGCCAGATAAATCTGTGTCAAGATTGCTCCACTCAGCCCAGTGAAGCCTTTGAGTAACCCCAGCATACTGCCTCTGCTTTCAGGAAAGTTTCTGACAGAAGTCACTAGAGCACCTGTGTTTGCGAAATTCTGAGAATTCGCCCCAACGCATATGTAGATGCACATCTGCCACACTTTTGGCTTAGCAATCTTGCCTGTCACAGCAAGCCATATCATGAAGTAGCCACCAAAGTTCATGGCTGCACCTACTAGTAG
This sequence comes from Cordia subcordata, assembly GCA_028554755.1. Taxonomy (NCBI): domain Eukaryota; kingdom Viridiplantae; phylum Streptophyta; class Magnoliopsida; order Boraginales; family Cordiaceae; genus Cordia; species Cordia subcordata. The sequence goes on from JAPTOF010000007.1 coordinate 3,305,675, forward strand.
CACAAACCATGTTGGAGTCACCTCTGCAATAAGCCCTGATAAGACTCCAACGTTTGCGCCAAGGTCCTTGAAGAAGCCTAACAGGTTGAGAGTGGTTTGGTCATATCCCAGTGAGGCTTTTATCTCCTTGGAGTAGACTCCGAAGAGATAAGTCGCTCCGGCTCCAGCCATGATTAAAAACGACGCGAAGAGGGAGAACCATCGGCCTTTTACCACGTGCACCGCGAACCGGATTGCCTCTCTGCTGCCTCCACCGTCTCCGGTGGTGCCACTGGCTGCTGCTGCCTCACCCATATTTCCAGTTTTTTGTAAAGAAAACTACAGGAGCTGAACAAAACTAGCTGGTCTTTATTGCAAAGTTTGGCCCTGGTTGGCTTTTTAATACTAGAAAAGTCTTAAAAGCTGCGAGTTGTTATCTAAGTGGGGTAAGCAAATAAGCTATACCAAGAAGATTAGGTGGTGTTGTCTTATTGTAATGCGCTAGTTTAGTGGTCAAAAGTGAGATGTGGATTGAGGAAACAATTTGTTTTACCCCATTCGAAAGTATGCTGTGAAAAAAGCAATTTCAGACACTAAAGAATCACTTGGCAAACAGAAAATTCTGGTATGGATAATGTTATCTGCCCAAGCCGCCCAAGGTACTGCAAGTGTTTATTTGGAGTTTATAAGTACCAAACAGTAAAAAGCATATAAAAGAGTACTTTTTCCCCCCAAATAAGCAAAGTCAGAGACCCTCTAATTCGGCGTACCGGTATTGGACTCGAGTTATTTACGATTGGTAGGGAGTTATGGTTCAATTTAGATATCAAATCATTTGGTTGTTTCGGCTTGAGAGCATATTAACACATTTCTTACATCTTAATGGATGCTCTAAGCACTTTTAAAATATCACTTAGAGACTACCAAAGTTTCATAAAAATTCTTCAAATCAGCCAATCAAATTTCGCAGCTTTGAGCCAAGGGATGAGATATACATATTTGCTGAGTTCATCCCCCATATACAAATACCAAACAAGTATGACCGATAAGCTAAAAACCGACCCAAACAAGACTAGTTTCTTCTACTGAGCCAAAAATTAAAAGGAAAAGAAAGAAACCCTAGTTTCTTCTATCGTATGTTGGTCAATTAACCTATTTTTTCAAGTAGGTTTTTTTTTTTTTTAATCTCATCCCCAATCCAATCTCCTGTCCCCTACGAGATTTGGTCCCTGCATCACTTTTACTGGAGTAGTTTTAAACATTTGAGATAGTCTCTAATCCTACTCAATTAACATATAACAAGACCGCCCCCATTACCTGAGGACCTTCTTTATTTGCAAATTTAAGGCTTAATAAAGCAGGAAGAAAAGGATTAGTTACTGTATAATTAATACTGTAATTAGAGGGACCAGCCAAGCTAATTGATTAGAGCAAAACATTTTAGATCTGTTTTTGGGTCACACATCAACGAAATTGATGCAAAAAAAAAAAATGACTTGAAGGGTCAACATAACTAGTGGAGTTCGTACTGATAAGATAGATGATAATTAGCCGTTATGGTGAGGCCCAATGTAATAACTCAAACATGATCATTTGCTATCTTATGCATAAATCCCCCCCCCCCCCCCAAAAAAAAAAAAGAAGAAGAAGAAAAGAAAAAGGGCCTTAATTTACATGCAAAAAATTTGATATTCATAGATCAGTCTTTTTAACGAATGTAATTTATTAGATTAATATTTTTATATATTGATATAAAAATATCACTTACATCATTTGTATATTAAATTCATCATTTTCAATCACTATCCATAAATATTTTTTTAAGAGTGGGAAAACAAACAACTATCTAACGTAGGCTTGAGACCTAGTGATGGAAACTTTTACGTGAATCGTCAAATATTTATATTTTATCGCAGGGTTTAATGGAGCAAAAGGTCAAAAACTGTGATTCCAAACCGATATCTAATTACTCGATCAATCGATTTTTTAGCTTTATATATTGAACTTTTATGCGTATGTGATAATTGTTCTCGTGACTTTTTTCAGCTCGCCCTATTATGGATCAATAATTAACATTTATATATTAGTGGTAAGGTACAAAATGTCATTATCCTAAATATATTAATGACAATATTATATTTTGACCATGAGAAGATATATATCGGGATCATGTGACGAACTTACAAGAAAGGAGACAAAAAATATCAAATCTAGGAGTGGTGACAACCTGGTCATTGACGTAGTTTGTATGTCGTTGTCTTTATTTACAATTGAATGATTTTTTAATTTATATTAATATATTTCATTTTCAACAAAAAAAAAAGAAAAAAAAATCCATTGGTCTTTCTTTAATCATACACAACCTCAAAATGCTTCAATGGGAAAGGATAGGCTATTATATGACTCATTGACGATTGAATAAATCCATTTCCCAAAGCCTCCTCGTGATCGAATGGCCCCGGGAAGGGGGGGGGGGGTGCAGCAGGACACAGTATTTGCCTTATCTTTCGGTGACGAGTTTAAAGAGTAGTTTGGTACATAAAATTTTTAAAAAATTTTAAGATATAATTAAGGTATCTTGTTTATTTATTTTTTGGACCAATTAAAAAGAAAGAAAAGACAGGCACACCATTTATATATCTCTGCACCAACGAGTTTAAAGAGTAGTTCGATACTTAAAATTTTATAAGTGTAAAATATGATTGAGACATGTTTATTTTCCTTTCCAACTAGTTAAAAAGAGAGAAAAGAAAGGCAAATGAGACAGGTTTCTGCCTTAATAGTTGTTTTGATGCATATAGTATGCAACAACTAACTTTTCACTGGATACATGTGCACAATTTTCTATTCCAAGAACTAAGATAGCCTCACTCAAAGTGATAGGGAACTTATGTTGTGAAACCTTGGCAAGGTGTACCTTTGAAACTTGGTGTACCTTTGAAATTTGGTGTACTTTTCAAGCGTGTGATTTTCACACTTTACTTTAAAAGAATTATCTTTTTATATTCACTTTTCTTATATCTTAAGTTCATAGACTTTATTTATGGTAAATTGAATCGGAGTCCTCCATAGTTTATCAAATCTGTATCATACCACCTAATAGTTGAAAAAGTCCTTCATAATCCTTTTAAGATTTATTAAAAGTGCATCACAACCTCCATCATTAAAGAATTTGTTATCTCTGACTATAATTGTATAGCACGTGCTTAAATTGCGGGTGTTTCCTATTCAAATTAATTTTTGTTGGTTCAAAACTACTCGTCTCTTTCCAACAACAATTCCTGTGACATACAATTTTGAGCCAACAAAAATTAATCTGGACTAAAAAAAACTCTCATGACGTGTAATTTGGACCATGTAATGTAGCTATAGTTAGAGGTAATAGATTTTTAATAGCACGGGGTCTGTTGCACTTTTAATGGACCACAAAAAGATTATGAGGAATTTTTTAGACCACAGAACTTTTAATGGACCACAAAAAGATTATGAGGAATTTTTTAGACCACAGAAGGGTCTGATACACTTTTGATGGACCACATGAGAACCCGTTGCACTTGCCTTTTTAATTATTTACAACTCATATATTATATGTTCACAACTTTTATACTTCATGCTTGTAAATTTTAATTATTCATAATTGTTATATACTATGTTCAAAAAATTTAATTGTTCACTACTTTAATATTATATGTCCAAAAATTTTATATTATTTGTTCACCAAAAATATTCACATTTAATATTACAAATTCTGTTAAATTCTATGGTATATGTCTGTAGGACTTACACTTTGTATTCACAATTCATATGTTATATGTTCATAAATTGTACATTTTATGTTTACAAACCTTATAATATCTTCGCAAAATATTTACAAGTACTTTTACTGTTATTCACAAATTTTAAAATGTTTGTTCACAACTCCTTTTAGCTTATATTTACAACTTATGAAAGATATATTCGTAACCCTTTTTATGTTTTTTTATTACCCAACCTCCGTCTTATATGAAATTTAAACTCAAGATCTCACTCTTAGGAGAAATAAATTTCAACCTTTGAGCTACTTCCTCATCCCATAACCCTTTATGAGTTGTCCATCACTTGTAAATGATATCTTCAATCCTCAAAACTTGTAAATTGTATGTTGACAAATCTCAACATAATAAACATCAATATTTAAGACCAATTTTTTCTTATGCATCGTATCCTCCTTTCTTCGTCATCAATTTTTTTCTTTGAATCTTTCACGCCCGCATATATACCAACACCTGCATATACATACGTATTATATAAAGAGAGAGGGAGTGACGGAGAGGGAGAGAAGGGAGAGCTACAAAGAGAGCTTCAAATATATTTTTCCAAAAAAAAAAGTATCTGCACCTCACACAATTAGAAGTGAATGATGCACCCTACGTGTATAGTAATTTGGGTGCACTATAAAATTTGCGAAACGAATAGGCGAGGCGGAAGTTTATGTATGTACAAATTGTTGCGAATTATTAGCTAAGTGAGAGAGATGAACAATGCAAGATACTTATTTGTTGTAGAGTTAGGTAAAATAATTGAATATCGTTATATTGTAATAAAATATTCTAAATTCAAATTCATTCACTAATATAAATAATGAAGTTAGACTGATCTGAAGCATGCATTTGAACAAACTGTTATAAAATAAAATTTATAACTTTGGGATAGATCTAAACTTATCCTATTTTGGATAACTTATTCATCATAAAAGAAAAGAGAAAAAGGTATATATGAAATAGACTATGGACAATTGGATATTCAGAGAATCGATAGCCATGTTTGGTCTTTGAGGGGATAATGAAAAAAATAAATATATAAGTAACTCTTATGGGTGCATATGGTTTGATTTGATTTAATTTTAAACCTACTTCAAATCAAACTAAACTAGTTAGTTTTAATTTGAAATTAACTAATTTGTTCAAGTTTTGTTCAAAAAAAAAATACAAAATCGAATATTAAAGACAATAGAATATAAGTGTAAGAAATTAGGACTTTTTGGAATAAAAATATTTTTTTTTGTAATTATAAAGTACTAGTTGAATTATAATTTGGTGGTTGAATCTTAAAAACATAAGTATAAGAGCTTGGGTTTGAGTGTATTAACTCTTTTATATGAAAGAGTATTACATATTTACAATACATAGATTTGTTTGGTTTAGGTTTGACCGAAATTTAATCTAAGCATAACTAAATCAAACCAATTGTTTAGGTTTGCTGAGCAAAACATCCAAAATTTATTTTTTAAAGAAAGAAAACCAATCTGAATATTTGGGTTGGTTTGATTGGTTTAACCAAATTATATTCACTTCTAATCATCCAATGTATGCGGAGATTTTCACTTTATTATATGGCCCTTGGTTCAACTAATTTCAAATTACTGCATTTTTCTGTTATTTTTCTAATTCGAGGGTTTGGTCTTGTGTGAGTTGTTAGAATTGAACTTATTGATAGTACAGAGAATGGGTCTGTCATCCTAAGAGAGATGGTTCCGTTTCATTTAGTGTTGATACATATATATTAAAATCTCAATGTGTAATTTGAGTGAAATCTTTTTTTTTTTTTGGGCTAAATGGCATTCCAATTGAACAGTTAACTACATAAACTTCTGCCGGAAACTAGAAAATGACATGTGAAAAACATGCAGCATCCTTCGTGCTAATCACACAATAGATAAATGGCTATCGATTTCAAGTTGCCCAAAAGCTTGAAACCAATATGGTAGTGCTAACCGTAAGTGCTAGCTAGTGTGCTACCATGTGATACATGGCCGGCCTCCTAGTGCTGAGCCAATTACGACTACCACCAAAGCACGAAATTTCGTTGTTGTGATCGTGACTTAAAAACCAAAAAGAGAAAGCCTTAATCAAGAATAAAGTGAAAAGAAGGAAAATGTTTCCGCTAGTTAAGGAGAAAAAGAGAGTATCTTGTGCATAGTGATTCTCCTATTTCTCTTCGCCTATTACACTATAATGATTTCTCACATTGAAAATCTCACTTTTTTTAGGTAATTTTTAAATTTAAGGGATTTTTCTACATAACAGACCAGTCTTTTGAATGAGCTTTTCCTTTAAATTTAAGTTGTTATACCTACCCCTACCCTGTTGCACTACTCCACCCCAGAATCATGATGTATGCATGCTTTGTGGGTGTGTAAGTGTATATATACGGAAAAGAGAAGGAAAAATTGATAAAAAAGGAAATAATATCATATAAAAAATATTATTATTATTTTTTGAAAAAATAAAATGTATCTTTTTTTATAAGAAACTCTTCTTTAAAATATTTCTCTTTTATGATGACTGAAAATTTGAAAATACTATTTCAGTGTGATAGTCAAACCCAAAAAAATATGTTAGTTTTTGGACAAATATTTTCCCTGAAAATATTTCTTTTTTGGTAAAACAAACAGAGCCAAATGTTATGAAGTTTGATAACCCCCCCCCCCTAAAAGAAAAAAAACCAAAAAAAATGAAAAAAGGAAAAAGAGAAAAGTTTGATTAAACCACAATAGGACCCTATACAAGTAATTCAACTATGGAAACTTATATCGTGCATCCGTAGCACATAATGCGACTTATATCTACAACTATAAATGTATTGAACAAACAGCTTATTAGTACTAAACAAAGATAATCTGTTAATTTTATTAAATAAACAGCTTATGAATATTAAACAAATAGTCTTTTTATTCTAAACAAACATCTGCGGCGGCTTTTATGTATAGATGTTTATTAATTTTACACTTTTCAACATATATTGTGATGATCTGTGGATTTTACTTGACAAACAACTTATGAATACTAAATAAATAAACTTTTTATTCTGAACAAACATCTGTGACTGTTTATATATATATACTAGTGTGACACCCGTGCAATACACAGGAAGTGATATATGTGATTGGATACATTAAAATTATAGAGTTTTTGCATCTTACTAAATAGTTATTGAAACAATTATATACTATAAAATTAATAAAATAATAATTATATATACAAAGAAAGGATATAATATTAATTAAATTAAAACGTTTAATATAAAAATGGAACTGAATAAATGATGGAAAACAAAAAATAATCTAAGAATGGGCATATTTAATTGATAAGTAATTATGGAAAGCTTGTCATATAGAGCACCACTTGGTAGCACGAAATTATAACTTATTTTGCTTTATTATATATATATATATATATATATATATATATATATTAATTTTACACTTTTTAACAGATATTATGATGATATGTGGATTTTACTAGACAAATAGCTTATGAATATTGAACAAATAGTCTAATATATCATACTCTGTGTTCCTACAAGTACATGATATAATTTGTGCTCAACTATGTCGTGGCTAGAATTCGAAATCCAGGCCCATTTCATGGTTGGCAATATGGATTTCAACAAATTGGTTATTTACTATCCCTATGTGAATCAAAATGCCTTTTTCACATCAACACACTAGTCCCTGGGGAATTACTCTGCTTATAGCGTTAGAGTTTTACGAGCAATATTTAATAATTATAAATTACAAATATTATTATGATAAAACGATATAAACAGTTCGCATCTGTTATATTCTAAACCTATATATGACATAGCCAAAGGCTGAAGCACAAGACTTTGACATTTCCGAATGGGGCCTTTGGCCCAGGAGAGAATGTGGGCCTTTAATACCTCTCTTAGCCCAACACCTATGTTGCAAAATCTTGCACTTTGCCTCCATACATAACACAGATGGTATCAAATCAAATTACATATTTTTTAGTTTCCAGAAAACACAATTCTTTTTGGGAAAAGATTAACGTAGATATTAAAAAAGCTTTACAAAAATATTAGCTTTAAACTTTATGCGGCATTATAAGGTCTTTGATATCTACAATATACTCTCTCCATCTTATTTTATCAGTCATTTAAAGTTTTTACACTCAGACCAATAAAACTAATTAATAGCATCATTTTTAGATTAATTTACAATAACTTGATAAAAATACTCTTTTCTCTTTTTTTGTCTTATCTAATATTAATGAGATTTAATTAAAAATAAAATAAAGGTAAACTTAAAAAAAAATTATTACTTCCTTAAATTTTTTAAAATAATAGATATTTCAAAAAAAAATTTTTAAAACAACTAATACTGCGAGACGAAAAGAGTAATTAAGATTCCTTGAGAACCCCAAAGATTGCAAGGTCCTTTCATGAGGCAGGCACCGAAGATCCGCGATAGTCCTTTGGAGCTATCTACGATGATGCTAGTCAAGGTCCTAAAAATCTCTTGCCTTAAAGAGAACCCCTCATCTTCTTGAATTATCATCATCTTGATATACTTTATTAGGCTGCAGCTACTGGTCCCACAAAAAAAACACAAGCTCTGCTTTTTCCACCGCGTCAATTACCATTGTTGGATAATGCACGCATTGTAAAGCGGATCAGTTTAATTTTCTGCTGCAAGGGCATTAAAATTCAGATGATTTGTCCTGTACTTGTCCTGACTCGTCATGTCTAATGGATTGTTTCCTTCTTGAAATAATTCTGGTACATAACATTGTTCTTTTTGTAATTTATTGTAAGTGTACGTTATTTTTTATAATTATAAAATGAAATTTTCTTGTGATCTAATGTACAATCATACGTGTTCCTAAAATAAGCATATAGAGTTCTTCTTTGGTCCTCAAGTATGTAAGACATGAGCATTTTTCTTTAAATGGGAGTTTATGTCTATTATAGAATCACAAGAATTAATTTACATTTATAATAAACTATAGGGGTAGGATGCTATATATTTACCAAAATAATTATTTCATAAAAGTTCTAAAAAATTCTTTTATTAATAATAATTTGCATTAAGTATGTTAAAACTACCTAAAAACTGGAGAAGAAAGGAGAAAGATAGAGAGAATATTTGATGTGAAATTACTTAATTCCTTATTAGTGATTGAGAACAAATTATAATCGACCTTAAAGAGAGTGGAATTATGTTTCTCATAAGAGAGAAAAAAAGAAAAAGAAAAAAAAACTCATCTCACACTAGTGATTGAGGAAAAATTATAATCAACCTTAAAGAGAGTGGAATTATGTTTCTCATAAGAGAGAAAAAAAAAAGAAAAAAGAAAAAAACTCATCTCACACTTGATTGATCCTTAAAGGAATTATATCGTCAGTGGATGCTTAAATTGAAAGGTGACTATTTTAATCATTTCCCTGAAGATTGTTCATTTATATATTGTCGTTGTTCTAGGCATCGAGGAGCGTTAATATCTACAAGAGCCCATTTTACAACCTTATGGCTCCCATTGGAGATGGTAATTGTCACGTTGAGTTGAATAGATTATAACACGAAAAGAAAATTTAGTGAAAAAAATCAAATTATTGAGGAAATTAAAGAGAGATGATACAACAGTTCATCAACCCTTTTCAAAGCTTTATAACGAATTGTTTACGTGCCCTGTTTCCTGCAAAATAAAATTTAAATCTTCTCACAATATTATAGCGTTAAGACTAAATCTAATTATGAAAAATGATATTATAACTGAAAGGAACTGCATACTTCATAGCTCCAAAACGAGTTGAAAAACTGTCAATTAATCACTCTCGTAATGTTACGTTTTACGAAGAGGTCAAAATCCAGCCCATGAGCCATTTATGTGTACACTAAACCAGATGAGAATTGAATAGCGGGCATGGTACTCCATCAAATATTGATTGCGGACAACCCAGAGCCAGTAAACTTTTAGCTTTTATTATGTTTTTATTAGCACACACTTTTGCAGGTGGTTATTCATATTATTGATTGCATGTAGTGTTTCGGCTGAGTTGTTAAGAGTTCTATCAGAAGACCTTGCAACCATTATACTTTGATATCAGATATATTTATAACTGTTAAATTGGGTTCATAATATAATAATCTAATAGATAACTAACTTCCATTATATATCGCGACATTTGCAGGAACTTATGAAAAAGCTATTGCATTACTAGCATTCTTTTTTTTTTTTTTTCCTTATTTGGGTTTTTACTTTTGGTGTTCTTCCATCCTTTAAAAAAAAAATAAAAAAACTTTGTAAGCTTTTGGCGGCCTACAATGAGTGATTAAATATTCTTTCGAAATTTCATTATTTCTTGTAATATTTATACTCTATGGAAGAAAAAAGATTGATATGATGTTTGGTACATTGTATAATGTTATTAGTTCTAAGTTATAGTATTCAACATCTAAAACTTGTTTTTTTTTTTATAAGAAAATTTTAATTGACGAAATCAGACTACCAGAACACTTAAAACATGGAGCCCGACCACCAAATAGCAAATCTCAGATGTACATTATGTCTCTTATATTGTACATTAATTAAGTTGAGACCATTAAACGCAAGGTAGGGAAGTGGATTTGAAATTAAGTTATAAACTGTGTCTATCTCTAAGTTTTACCTAAGACATACCTGAGGGACAATATTTAACATCCAATAAGTTGTGCACTATTCTACCAACAAAATATTAGATGATGAGTTTGAACATTCCAAGTAAAGTCACATGACCCATTATGCATTTTTTGACGAAGGATGATGGACGACCACGAGCATATGTTCTTTCGATGCTGCTTCACTAGGCAAATTTGGAGAAGGGTGCAAAGCTTACTACAGGTCTCCACTGGATTTACGATTGGACAAGTATTACTAAATGATTCCTTGCCAAGTTTAGAAACAACTCTTTTAAAGTCAGCATTAACAAACTTTCTTGGAGGCTGTCATCTATCATATCTGGCGAGCAAAATGGAAGATTATTTGGCCAGGAGAGTCCAAGAAGTGAAGAACAACTACTCCAGTTGATCCCTACAGATATTTAGGCAAAAACGGTTTACCATTGTAAAGTTAAAACACTAAGGTAGTGATTGATATGGACGAATGGGCCAGGAATGGAGTGGCATTCCTCTATGCATTTTGATTCTCATGATTGGTAGTAAGTAATCAATAAGCGAATCTCATTCCCGAGGGAATGCTATTCCCATGAACATGGGAATAACTATTCTTGCCAAAATACATGGGAATGGCTCATTCCCATGTTCACAGGAATGAAACTTTTTGTGAAATGACTAAAATATGTTTTCAAAAATTAAGATATATTACAAAGTTAGGCTTTTACAAAAAAAATTAAAAATAAAATAAAATAAAAATAATAAATAAAGAATAAAGTAAAAAAATAAACATAAAAATAATGATAAATAATAAAAAATTTTGCCAAATTAATTTAAAATAAAATAAAAATAAAAAGTTGACTAAAATATCTTTTCTACTTATCAAATTCTTCAACTTGAATTTGGTGTTAAGGATATGTGTGCCACACATATATCAGTATTATTATTTTTATTAAAGGTATTAATTTAGATATCTTCTATAATAATATTATTATTATTACTATTTAGTAATATTTTATTGTTAATAATAATAATAATAATAATAATAATAATAATAATTATTATTATTATTATTATTATTATTATTATTATATGTACATTGTAACATAAGGATAATCCCATCATTTTATTATAAATAATTCCTAATAATATTATAATATACTAGCTAATAGACATGAATTTGAAATCAATACATCTATTCCTATCCTCATTCCTAATCATACCAAGCATAACATTTTCATTCCCAAGTCCATTCTATTCTCAATCTCATTTGTTCCTTAGTTCATTCCATTCCTGTCCAAACTCATTCCAACATACCAAGCACCACCTAATACTAACTGAATCTTGTGCAAGAGATGGGACATTAGCGTTATATTTGACTGAATTTTTGTAATCTTTTTATATATTGACTATTAATTCTTGTAAATTCTACAATCAATACAAGTACATTGCTTATTTGGCAACAAAAAAAAAAAAAATTCCAGAGCAATACACCAACAGGAAATTAAGAATTGATATTGAAATATGATTTGCCTGTTGACCAATAAAGGCGCCTGTTGGAAACGGAAAGCAACAAAAATTAGTCTCGGGTTTCTTAAGCTCTACGGCAAATTGGCATCCACTGGGATCTTGATGAAGCTCATGGCTTATCTACAACTACAACATTCTATTAATTCCACAAAATGATGATGATGATGACTAACGTATAAGAAATGCAATTGTGGCTTGACTTGAGACAATTACACATAAGTCAATTGTTAATTAATTTATCTTGGACTGTATCACACTTAAATGGGCTATTTATAAATATTATCATTGTTGAAATCCTTTTCAGACATTATTAGTTGATATCCTTTTCTCTCCTACATTTTTTTTCGATTGGTTCGATATTCTAATATCTTATATATGCAGATAAATTAGAAGTAAGTTAATACCAGAATCTAATACTGAATGAAACTAGTAGCTTGTCTATGACATTAGATGTTTATGGTCCAATTAATGCATTCCCTATCAAATTGAAATGCTTGAGAAACATCATGGGCATCATAATAACATTAAAGAAACCATATATAGTTATTAAGAAGGAAGATTATTGGCAAAAGACACATGACTAGAAAGCCTCAGCTGTAAAGAAGATTGACATTTGAACCTCCAACAGTAACCACTAAGCATAAAAAAGCTTCCATGTATTCATGGGTAATTTTCAAGGACAATTCACCCACCCTCTTTAGTCTTTAATAATCAATTTTGGCCTTAATTAATTTCTTATTTATAGTTATAAGAAATAAGATAGACTTTGGTTACTTATATCTTATCGAGACAAGATGAGAACTAATAAAATTTTTAATGAAATTTACTTTCTTTTTATACTCTTAATTAAATTAGTTTTTTTTTTAATATCAAATACTTATTCCTTGTTATACATTTAGAGCTAATATGGTTTTCATCAACCCTCATAAATGAATGACACCACACCTAATGCTTACCGTCAAGACAATTTTGGTACTAAGCAATAAAAGTATTGAAATGACAAGGTTTCTTGGATACTTAATAAGCAATAAAAATTTTGAAATGGAAATAAGTCTACTTGTAATATTATTGTCATGTTGAAAGGACTAATTTAAAATTATGAAGTATGATCTGGCAAGAATTTCTTTCGAGGACTATTGTGAATATAATTATTGCTCAGCAAAAGGAACTACAAAGAATAAACAATTTCAGGATTATGAATAAAAGCCAGGAACAATTTCCGGGTTATTGTTTTCTTTTCTTAAATATTGTTGTTATTTCTGTTATTTAAATTGATTTTCATCAAATGCAAAAGAAAAACTATGTAAAAATGCTTCTATTGTAAAGAGTTTTGTTGATTTAAAAAAATCCTCGTCATGTTAGTAGTATATCTTTTTTTCCTTTTTATCTTTGTACAATATAGTAAATATTAAATACTTAAATTATTCCTTCAAAGTCAAGTCCCCAATAGTCAACACTTGGTGGATTGTCTTCCATGACTTTGACAATGACAATGTCACCTTTTAGTTTGATTTAATCAGTGTGTTGTTCGATTGATAAAACGACTAACAACATCAACATGTACTAAACTTTAAGCATTTTTTTGTTTACCTATTTTAAAGTATTATATACAAATAATTTAACTGATTTTTCAATATTCAAGTTGCTTCTAGATTATAATACTATAAAAACATAAAATGCATGAGAGAACAAAAGAATTTCAAGCTAATTCCTTTATTCTTCTAACCAAATTAATAATATTCACAATTTTAAATTTGATTTGTTTAAAAGAATAACTAGGTGGTGTCCATATTGCAAGATTCTAGTGGGTAATATGACTAAATTCAAAAACAAAAGTAGAAAAGAAAGGTTTACAAGAGAGTTGAAAATAAGGGATTAGGGGTAGCTCAAGTGATTGAAGTTACCTTTTCTATCAATTATAACCTGGGTTCAAATTCCGTAGGGGATGGGGGTTTGGGTCGGGTTCGGATCGTTGAGGGACAGGGATTAGGTTGGAGTTGGGGGTTTTGTCAAAAAAAAAAGAAGAAAAGAATAAAAAGGAAAAGAAGAAAAAAAAGAGAGTTGAAGATTGCAAATCATACTATACATCCATATTATGGTACACCAAAGGTGTATAGTGCACCACATAATAAATCTCACAATCCGATTGTCGGATCAATGTGAAATTTAACGAGTTTACTCTCATCACGCCAACGAACACAAATAATGATCCAATCTTTGATCGGACACTGATAACACCTCTAACTGTGAGTTTCAAAATCATTTATGGATTGTGAATGTTTTATTCACAAGCTGTGAATATATCATTCATAAATTATGAACGTATCTTAAAGAGTCGTAAACAGGTAATCTATTATTATGAACATATGATATAGAGCTTGTAAACATATAATATAAGAGTAATGAATAAGTAAATTATGAATAATTAAAAGTTTTGAACATAAAATATTAAAATAATAAACATATAACTTGCAATTTATAAATAATTAAAAATTGTGAATATATAGTATAAAAATTGTGAATATCTATTAAATATATAAAGCTAAACCAGTTAAACCATATTTGTTCCCTCCAAAATTTTTAGCTCACGTAAAGCTGCCACGTATCATTTGTACTTAAAAATGAAAAAATCACTATGTACATTAAAAAGAAAAGACTAATCTGTTGTATTTTAAATGATGATGAATAAATGACAGAAATATATCAATCTACATTATTCATGATTTTTCTTGCTAAAATTATTAGATTTTACCAAAATATAAAAGTTGTAATCAATGTTACAAATTTAATATGACAAAATATGTCTGTATTTTATTCCTCACATTCATTGTCAAAACTAATCATTAACAATAATAAAAATACAAAACTACTCATTCCTTCCATGTATTACATGGGTACTACACTATTTAAATTATATGTGGTAAATTCAATTAATATATTGTGTAATTATCTTTTCTAATATTGTTGGATACTTATATTATTAATCTAGTAATACTTATTTTAATTATTTTATATATTCCATGTATATAAAATTATATTTAATTTTTCCGTGTATCACACAAGAAAAGACTAATATAATATAAAGATTGTGAACGAGTACACTATGTTATGTTAGTGCTCATAGCTTAGGGTGTATGATATCTTTACCGTTAAAGATAAGATTGTAATTAATCCGAGGGATAGCAAACATTATCTATGGTTAATAAAAAGGTTTAAGGAATTGAACAAAACATCAAAACTGACAACTCAACTCTTGATACTGCCTTTTCATGTGCTCTAGCCATGGAACTACTCAACTTTTGATTACTTTAGTGAGATCAAACTTTCTCGAAGTTTTAAATGCGAGTTTTATCCCCTTAAAGTCTGGCCTTTTTTTGAACTTTCGGCCTGTTTATACCCTACTTTAGATCAAGTTCCACGGCTAAATAAAGGTCTTTAATCATTCTTTAAATGAACGATAAAGCAGTGAATATCATTTTCTCACAAAAATTTTAGCTTTATCCTAAACTCTCATAAGATTTTAGTTCATATACTCATGAAAGCCAATTTCGGCCAACAAAGTTTTATGTCGAAACACACATTTTATTTTATTTTTACAAAATGAAAAAAATAATAGATCAATAATTTAATAAAATTATTAAATAAAAATTCTAGAATTAAATAAAACCACAAAATTTTAGTTTTAAAAAATAAAAAAGATAGAAAAAAGCTCATTGTACAAAATTCAAGAAATATGTAAGAAATACCCTTCAACACAAGGTATTATTTGATAAAATTTGATGTCATGAAAAAATTAGAGTAAACCTAAATCCTTATAAGAGAGCTTGAGATTTAAATTAAAACTAGTGCTTTTCATATCATATGCTTTCTATGAGTCGTTTTTCTTTTAATAAGAGACACTAAATTTCAGTTGATTTTAATTATTTTTAATAGCGTACGACAAATTTAATCATGAATCTTGTAAAATTTAGGCATGAGCATTCTTTTAGCCGTAACTAGTTGGTAATTAAATTTCTCAAGTTAAAAATAATAATGTATATGAATAATAAATAATAGATAGTAGAAAATAAATTAATACATAAGCTAATAACAAATTAAAATTTATCGTAAATCCTCGTCTAATACTCTGACAATACTTGAAATAAAAGAACTTTTATATATATATATATATATATATATATATATATATGTGTGTGTGTGTATCTATCTTAGGCGCCGTATGTTTTGTTTGAGTACGTTGTATAAAACCCCTTTTTGTTTTAAAACTTACTTATATTATCCTAAACAAAAAAAGGCAAAGGAAGATGCGGTGATTTAAGATGATTATGCAATATTTTTTATGACATAGAGATAATAGGACATTTTTAAAAACGAATACCATTCACTCATAAAGGATAATATTGTCATTTAGATACAAAGCATTCCGACAAGTGCTGATAAAGAATACATGAAAAACCAAAGACCAAACCCGATTTTGTCATTCTTCCTCTCCACCACAATGTCACCTTCTACGTCGCGCGCCCCCCGCCCCCCCCCCCCCAACCCCGCCCTTCTCTGCAACTGCATGCTCTCCATCTTCACATTCTTCTTTCTTTATTTTCAACGAAAAAACCAAAACCATCACCTAAAAATGTAACTGTTTTATCAAATTAATGTACATATTAATTAGGTGAGTAGATCAAAGTTGTTTAAATATCATTATTATTTTTATTTAATTTATTGTTAGGAAAAGTAGTAAATTCTTTGTTCTTGAAGCTAAAACGAACTTGCAACTAACCATTACCTCAAAAAATCCCTGTTTTCTTAACCTCTACTTCAAACCCTGAAAGCCCCATCTCAACTTCTTCTTTCACAACACGAGATCACTTTTTTTTTTTTTTTTTCTAATTTATAGATGATACAAAAATGGCGGATTCTAATAAAGAAACCACCAAAAACAGAGGCTTCTATGTGAGGATGAGGCTCCCACGCGCCACCACCACAGCCGCCATTGCTAGGCACAACAACAATAGCAGACTACAAGACAAGCTCTTCGTCACCAGCTTCTGTTGCAGATACTTCAAATGGCTCCTCTGGTTCTCTTTGTCCTTTTACTTCTTTGTCTCTTTTCTCGTAACTCATGATGATAAACCTCCCTCCTCCTCCTCCTCCTCCTCCTCCGCCGTGTCTCCGCCGAAAACCACCCTTCTCCACCACCAGTCTAAGGCCTCCCGCGCTCTATTTGAATCCCTTAACGCCTCCACCATTCAACAAGTCCCCGGGAAACATCAAGGTCCGTTATCATATACCGCACTTAAATATTTTTGTATTTCGAGCATTGTTATATATTACTAGGTACATTGTCATATATTGCACTTAAATAGATTTCTGTTTTAAGCATTGTTATATACTTTGTTACACCTAGATTCAGGCCAGCAAGTGATGCTGGTGTTGTATGCATAACTAATAATTACTTAGACGTAAGTCTGAAGGCACGACATACTTACCCGATTTTCATTCATATATTGCATTTAAATAGATTTTTTGTTTCGAGCATTGTTATATATCATAAAAGTAATGTTTCAGGGTCGTATTTGATCTTGCTCTTTGCCAAATGATATGTAACAATGCTCGTGATACATTCAGGCGAGTTGAAGGGGATGAAGATCTACGTATACGATTTGCCCTCAAAATACAACACGGAGTGGCTATCAAACCCGCGTTGTGAAAGCCACTTGTTTGCATCGGAGGTGGCGATACACAAGGCGCTGTTGAGTAGCGATGTGAGGACTGTCAACGCGTGGGACGCTGACTTTTTCTTCGTCCCGGTCTACGTGTCGTGCAATTTCAGCACGGTCAATGGGTTCCCAGCCATCGGTCACGCCCGCCAGCTCATGGCGTCTGCGGTGGACTTGATTTCCAGACGGTTTCCGTTCTGGAACCGCAGCGGCGGTGCTGACCATGTCTTTGTTGCTTCTCATGACTTTGGCGCTTGCTTCCACACCATGGTACGTTTAAATACCATTAAGGGTTGTTTGGATTTGTATTTTTGAAAAACGCTTAAAAAATAATTTAAAAGAAAGTGCCTTTTTTAATAATTTAAATTTTTTATTTTTTTGTTGGAAAAAGGCGAAAGGTTATTTCAATCTGATAGCAGGAGTTTTGCATCTGGCATTTCCACGTGCAGCCTCGGCAGCCACACAACTTACACAGCACAGGCAGCATACAAGCAAGGAGCATCGCCAATGAACAACCAACGGCCCTTAGTTATTAAAATATTAATTTTTTAAGAAAAAAATTAAAAAAAAAGTTAATCCAAACAAGTCACAAAAAATACACCTTACTTCAATTAATCCTGATTAATGCTTTGTTTGACTTAACTGTAAAATTTTAGCTATTGCATTTTAGATAGAGTTTTCGGTTAGAAGTATTATTAAATAAAAATTATTGAGGTGTTAGCTTTCAACTGTTTTTTTTAAGTATATTGGGTTTTGAAAAATATAAATAGTATTTTTAAGATAGAAATAAGAAAAACAACTCATGCATGATGTAAAAATGATTTTTCAATTTCTTTTGAAATGTTTGAACTTGGAACTTCTGATATTTTAGTTTTAATTTTACCTTCAAGTACTTTTAAAATGATGCAAATAATTTAGTTCTAACTTTTAAATTCTCAAAATGTACTTTTTTGAGCGCCCTAGAGTTGTACCAGACAAAGCCTGAATTTCATCACTTACTGTCAACCCACATGTCATGTGTCGCGTATTAGTAAACCCATTAAAAAAGATTAATGCGATCTTTGCCACGTCTGACATGGAAAGTTATCAGTGCCACGTAAGACTTGATATGTAGATGTTAACTGACTAACATGCACTTCGCAAATGCAATTTTGTTTTATCATTAACCTTTACATGGAACGTTAGAGAACTCGATAGAGTTATTTCTATCACACTTACGATACGAGAGAATTTAAATCTTAACATGTCAAGTCACATACATATTTCTTGTAAATTTTATTTTTTGTGAGAATTTTGTATACTCAAATGCGTTATTATGAATTATCTTGTACAGGAGGATCGGGCTATGGCAGATGGGGTACCAGGATTTTTGAAGAACTCTATCATATTACAAACATTTGGAGTCGATCATTTTCACCCCTGTCAAGACGTGGAACATGTGGTGATCCCACCGTACGTTTCGCCGGAAAGTGTACGGTCAACGCTGGCCAATTCGCCGTTGGATGGCGAGCGTGATATTTTCGCATTTTTCCGTGGCAAAATGGAGGTGCACCCCAAGAATATTAGTGGCCGCTTTTACAGCAAGTAATTAAACCATTCCGAACTAAGTCTTATTCGTTTATAGAATTTGAATAATGTTACAACGTTACGAGAAACTTGACTTTCTTGTTTTGGTCTCTTACAGGCGGGTGAGGACAGTTATTTTGCAGAAATATGGGGATGACCAAAGGTTTTATCTAAAGAGGCATAGATTTCTCGGTTACCAGTCAGAAATCGCGAGGTCAAAGTTCTGTTTGTGTCCACTTGGGTGGGCCCCATGGAGTCCGAGATTAGTTGAATCAGTTGTATTGGGTTGTGTTCCGGTAATAATAGCGGATGGTATCCGGTTGCCCTTCCCTTTCGCCGTGCCGTGGCCGGAGATCTCCCTCACCGTGGCGGAGAATGACGTGTCAAAACTGGGACCCATTCTCGAACACGTGGCAGCCACCAATCTCACTTCCATACAGAGGAAGTTGCGGGACCCAGAGTTGAGAAAGGCCCTACTTTTCAATGATCCAATGGCGAAAGGTGATGCCACGTGGCAAGTTCTTGAAGCCCTGTCTGAAAAACTCAACAGATCGCATAGAAGATCAAGGGCTTCCTTAAAGTAAAGGCATTGCACACGAAGTCTTCCATATATATATCATGCACTTGTCAGCTAAATCTTCTACTCAATATCGGCTTTTTCCTCCTTGTATCTTGATAACATTAAGATGCGAGCAATCAAGCCATGAGTTCAAATCTCGTAAATAAATAATAAACACAATTTTGTAAATTTGGATCTTTGCAAGATTGCCTCGAGTAGAAAAGCATGTGGGTGACAGCTGGCATTTGTTGGACGACTCACTGTGCATGATGGAGGACATATACTAAATTACATATATAGATTTTGTAGCAGATTTTAATGTTGGACCCGTGAGGTTACATAGCTGAGCTGGCAGCATATGATTGGTTCCTCATGTGGGGTTTTGGTAGGACATTGGTTTAATGTTGTACGTGTGAAGTCGAATATTTTTTTTTTAATAAATAGGATGGAGCAATGGCCAATGGGTCATGTGTCCGCATGTGGACTGTTTTATAGGATGCTTTTGCAGTCTGAAAATGTTTGTACAAAATAACATATTCTTTTGTTCATTACAATAATTGTCAACTCAAAAAATTAAGTAAATAATAAATGCAAAAATTTAAAATTCAATGGTGTCACAAAGAACAATTCGATACATAAAACTTCAATTACGCAAAGATTTACTCGTACTTTTTTTTTTCCCTCAAACTCTCATCACCAACCTATCTCCTTGGCCATCAGATCTGGATCATTATTCTTCAAAAATTAGTTTTAACTATTTAAGTTACTCTCCAATTCTAAATTTAATCTCAACAACAAGTGTTCTTTTTTCTTTCCGACAAGAGAAATTTAATTAGTGAAATCTAACCACCAATTAACAAACTATAATTGCACAAAACATTTCCTATAATGAATGTCAGGGTGGTCAAGAACACTCGCTCAGGACAAGAACTTGGATCAAACCTGGGTTAGAATTGAGTTTCTGTAAAAACAGCTTTGAATATTTCTGCAACTATTGTGTGCATGGCTGGGTAGACGTGGACTCATGGTCATTTTTCCTGATACCATAGAATTTTTTATGCAAAGAAGAATATTTTGAACATGGAGCCAGTGTGTAGAGGTCCAACAAGGTGACAGCTGAGATGTGTCAGAATCTTTTATTATGCAATTGTTTTGCTGATGATGGTGGTGGCCAATGCCTTCCTCCAGCGTTAATTATATGTGTTCACGGGTGGGAGGTATCAATGCCTGCATGCCCCAAACTGGCACTTTTCTTTCTAAGATATTTGAGGACTTCTTTTGTCCTAAGGAGCTACTCACATGTCCCTACTATTCATACTACAATCTGTACGAACTTGTGGTCAGTACACAAGATTTTTATTTTATGTAAAATTTGAAACGATGAGTGTAATTAAATTAGAGTATGATCACATTGGTTCCCTATAGATGCCTAACGGTAAGAGCTAGACATGGAAACGACTAATGATCGGGTTCCTATCTAGTCTCCTACCATTGGTTGAGCGCATTTGAGTTAACTGGTGTATAGTATAAGGGATGTGTTGTGCACTCGAAATTTGCTAGTCAGTGATCGGGATTTGTCAGGTGTACCGGTGGTCGAGTTTCGTCAGCTACATTTTTCTTGTTGCAAAAAGAAAAAATTATGATAACGTGCACGTGGGAAACAATAATACATGTTCAACAATCGACATATTACTCCTCTACAAGTTTGAAATATATATATATATATATATATATATATATATATATATATGTAAACGAGTATTACCGAAGACGAAACATCCAAGTAGCAAATCAAATGCTATAAAGAGTCGAGTTCGATGCAACAGCACGCAGTAAACTAGTCGGACCAAATTGGACATAAATGGTTGGTTTTCTTAACCTTTTATGGCCTTTATAACAGGAATCGTGCTGTGGTAGTACTGGTGCTTATTCTGACCATTTATAGACACTTTTTAAATAAAAAATATATACATATTTTTATAAAAATTAATAAAAATTATTTTTTATTCTTAGCACTCATCAATTAATCAAGTAAGTATGGCCAAATAGACTGGCAATGCATTCCTCCAACATTGCTGAATAGGAGAAAGTGCTTCAATTTTCCATCGAGTCCCTTTTTCTTGGTTTTTTTTTTTTTTTTGTGGGATAAAACAATCATTAGTGACAAGGACTTACAAATAAAAACCAGCCAAACAGGTAGGTAAGTTAATTCTCCACCGAATCTGATAGCCTGGAAATCGTTAACGCCTTTTAGTGTTTGTTATGAACTTACCATAATTATATTTTTAATAAGTTTTTCTTTTTCTTATTTGGAGTTATAGGAAATAAAATAAATGTAGGTTATTTCTATCTTATCAAGACAAAGAGAGAATTGATGAAATTTATTAATTTTTTATTATCCCCTTACTAAATGAAATTTGTAATTATTTATTAGACAATTTGTTGTATAAAATGTTTTTCACGTCTCCAAGTTTAGACTTCTAGATCTGCAAACGAGATTGATGTTGTATGTATAATAAAGAACTACTTAAGCCTTCGGTTCGAAATGGTTAATCGAAATTATTAGTTATACTCACACTACTGATTCACATTACCTCATGAATTAACGTAAAACATTACATTTTTTTAAAATTTCGTATTTAAAATAAATATATTCCAAACAGACCATTTAGAGTTTGTCTATCATTCATATCAGTACCTCCTATGAAGCTGGTTACTTTGGTCCGTTAAGTTTTTGTAAGTGTGGGCATTAGCTATTGGCCATGCTTTTACCAATATACTTCCTTTCTTTCTGATTTAGAAAAAAAGGCCCTAATAATGTATTCCTCTATTGTTCTTAATCTTTTTTTTTCCTTTTTTTTTTAGTATTTTTGGTCCAAATTGTTCTTATTTTAACAAGGGAGATTTTTTCTAGGCAAGTTTAGTAATCGTTCTTTCCACACCTTTATTTTGTACTTATTCATTCACCTATTTCCAAGATAGAATTATGGGTAACTTCATTTTTTTGAATGAAAAAGGTGTTATCTTTAAATGAAATGGTAGAGAAGATATGTTTTCTCTCTTCTTCTCCTTTCTTTTTCTTTCTCCCTTTTTCTTTTTTTGCATTAGAATTGGAATTTGCATGTGTTTTTTTTCTTTTAATCCTCCAAATTTACTTGAAAAATCAAATAAACATCTAAAAGAATTGAAAATGGGTACTTTACCATGAATATTTGCATGATAATGAATAATAAAAGAGCAGATTTCCTATGAGACTTGCCTCTTAGACTTTAAATGTCTAATATGTTTTGTGTTTCTAAATTATAGGTTGTGATAATCAATGATACCTATGGGTTAAGTAAGCATGAAAAGAGCTAAAAAAAAAAAAAAAAGAAAGATAAAGAAGTGGCTTAAAGCCAGATAATAATACCAATAGGATCTTTACTGGTGGTAGCACTAACTATGCAAATTTGCCAATTTGACATTTACCATTCTTAGCTCAAAGATATTATTTTCCTGCTTCATGTGATGGTCTTTTTTTTTTAAGATTTTATTCTTAATGACAAGAAACTCATTTTAAATAGAATTATATTGAACTTATCTCAGCACCATATATAACACAATTGCACCCACATATACTTTAAATCAACTAAGAGTTAGGCGATATTTTCTTTTTGTTGAATAGGTTTTTTTTTTTTTTGGTATGACTAATTATTGAAAAATTACATTATTTGTAATTCATTGTCCGCTTTTCCAGAAAGTGCATACAGTTGAACTTCTAGCCTTGTAGTTAAATCTTGCAAAATTATACAACTACTTTAATATCTTAATACATGGTTTGCTTTGCAAGGCCCAATGACACTGCTTATGCTGCACCCAACTAAACTCGCTTTGGTTTCATTTACAATTCTCTTTGTTGATCCATATATGCAATTCCGTAAGACTTAAAGGGTGTTTAGCCTTGTTATAAGTATCTAGAAAAAAGTATCTTTTCACATTTTTTTTACTATTTAAGTATTTATAAGCACCAAATAAGAATAGCCAAACACCCTCTTAGATTTCCTCAGGTACGTATAATCCTACGCGAGATCTAAATTATTTTATTATAATTTATATTATTAGTTTATTATTATGAAATTTCACTTGTAATACTATATTGTTACGAGGAGATGTGAGTTTCAAGCGTCTCTTGTAAGCCAATCAACTGGTGACCTGCTTTTCAATTGGAAAACCCAGGACCTTGATGAGTGAAAAACATGAAAGTGTGAGCAATCAATGCAGAGAAGACATGCTTTTCCTGATTTTTGAGATTTTTGGAGAATGATGTACGTTTTTTTTTCCTCCTTGAAATTCCCATCCTCAGCCCACTTCTCACTTGAACTCAGGACATCACTCTTGAAAAAAGTAGCCTCAATTACTCGGCTACTCCTAAATCTCAAATGATGTACGTGTTATCCATAATGCTATCATCTCTTCTAACTTAAGTTTATCATGAATGATCAGGCCAATCATAGAAGACGCTTATGATTGCAGCTGAGATAAATTAGTGTTATTCATAATGCTATCATCTCTTATGACTTAAGTTTATCTTGAATGATTAGGCCAATCATAGAAGACATTTATGACTGTAGCTGAGATCAATAATTTAAGATTTCAGTATATCAAAAGAACAATAAATAGAGTACGAAAGCACGTCTTACAAGATGAGTTAGCAATTGCATGCATTCCTAATTTTCCTACCCATTGATGTGGGGTAAACTCTACTTGTAAATTGGTATAAGCTGAATGAAATCTTGCAAAAAGAGAAGAAAAAGAAAAAGCAAATCCGACCTGCCGGATTCGAACCAGCGACCTAAGGATATCTGTTAGGTGAAACTCACTACAGTCCTCCGCTCTACCAACTGAGCTAAGGTCGGTCTTGTTACATTCATCGCAACCAAATCTTATGTCCGATGCTTTGAGACACAACCAGAAACCAAAAATAGAAAGAAACAAAGAAAATAACTAATGTTCGATCTAATAATGCCTAAAAGTCAATGTCGATATTTTATTTGCTTTTGTCTTCTTAAAAGTAATTATGATAGACATTGTGTTTAGCTAAGTAACCTAAATTGTATTTGTTTTTAAAGGATTTGAATTCTTTAAGTGAGATTAAAAGGGTCTATTTAGATTAGCTTTTTTTAAAAAAAAGACATTTTTTTTGAAAAAATCACACACACACACATACATACATACATATATATATATATATATATATATATATATATATTGCAATAAATATTTGGGTCAGAATTCCGGGGGGGGGGTCCTCATAATTATAAATTCGAATTTCGGACTTGTAATTACAACCCGGACTGTATTGTTGCATGTGAATGTGATGTTGATATGCCATAGAGTTGAAACGAGAATATATATATGCACCAAATTAAAGCTACAGAGGTGAAAGACACAAGGTTGGGCAACAAGTAGTCAAACGACAAAGAAAAACCCACAAAAACACAATAGAAGTATGAAACCAAATTAAAGGAAAAAACGAATAGCAAAGAGACACAATAGAAAAATTATTAGTGTTAAGGGCGAAAAATGACAGAGCCATCTCACGGGCCAAACTTAGCGCTTCTCAACGGTTTTTAATTTTAACCTTTTCCCTTTGGTACACTGACACAAGCATATGCTCTAGAGAATGACAAATAGATGGCATATGACATATGACGTGTAAGTTTCTGACCTCAGTGTAGTGTTGGCGATACTCCGACCCCCCAAATCAGTTACCAAATAGAGAGAAGCAGTGTAAGGCATGTAGAGGGGTAAAAGGTGAATATTGAGAGTGTAAAAGACAAATTAGGTATATGTGAGTTATATAGTGAATTCAAGTGCGATTGTTGGATGTCACTTTTCTAAAAGGAGGGGTTTACTTGAAGAAATCTAAAGAAAGAGAATTAGGATGAAAGTATTTTTTATTGATCTCAAAATGATTACAAGGACATGTATTTATAGATGTCAGTTACAATTGGAGTTAGTTATAATAAAAGCTTTCAGATGCTATAACTAACTTGACAGTTAATGTAACTAATTTGACAGCTGTACCGCATAACTAACTTCTATTCTCTATAGATAGTACAATATAACTAACTTCTATTCTCTACAGTCTGTTCTTCTCCTATTAATTCCAATACACACTGTATTAGAACTGTAGTGCTAACACTACTTGTAGTTGCGCTTGAGTCATAAAGACCCATATGCCATTACTCTTTAACATATTCTTGAGTGTCAATGTTATTCTAGACGGGAAGGTGCTAAGATTGTCCATAGTTATCTTTAGGAGACCTCCTAGCTTATGAGGGTTTCTGAGGTAGGTGAGTTCAGTCTACCCTGAGATGCGAGTTTGACATTACTGACGGGGAAGTACTTCTCTTATGGGACTATGGAATACTTATGAGACATAATGTAGTATTGTACCCAATCATACAAGATCAAGTACGTTAAATACGTCCATTTTCAGGAATAGGGTAAGTCTTAGATTCATACTAACCTACGTGGGCTATGCAGCATCCATGGGCCATAGGCAATCTTATAATCCGAATACGTTTAAAATGAATGCTTTCGGGCCTAGGCCAATTTTGGCTGCTACAACATCTTATATTATGGCTAAAAGTTTTAATTAGACTCGAATTTTATATTCTTTTATCATAAATATTATCTAATCGTTGATTGATCTAGAACATAAATTAGAATTCACAATTACTCTATCAAATTTATAATTTTAAAATAAATCTCATGTAATTTTATCTGAAATTAAACTCTTTATTATTATTTAAATAATAATTAATCTGTTTATATCATCAGAGTTGGAGCATGTAGAGCAACAGTCGAGTAACTTTAATTACTTGGGGGTCCAGTTAATAATGTGATGACACTACGTGATGAAAGATCCATGAAGACTTTCGAGGACTCAACTAATTAATGTCTTTATACTTTTTGCAATATAATGATGTAACATTATAAAAAGATCTAAATCTCTTATACGGTAATATAAATCAGTAATTTTGTATGAATTGTTAGTACCCTAAATTAAACGATTTGATAACACGTACTTAATACTTTTGTGCTTTACTTGGGTCGACTTAGCAATTTGATAACACTACATATCGAAAGATTTGTGAAAACTTTCGTGGACTTGACTACTACTTTTATATCTTTTGTAATATAACCCAACACAACGTTATGAAAAGATCTAAATATTCCTTTCACGACGATACGAATCAATGATTTTTGTATGGATTGTTAGTACCCTAACAATTATTGCACTACGGATTCTCGGCTTTATGTTCATTTCAATTACCGAATGTCCTAAGTGGGAAGGCCAGATGTTCAAACAAGAAGCCATTTTGGTCCCATGCATGATATTTATTTATCATGCCCTCTCGTTTTCAAGCACACTGTGCATGGTTTTATTATCAGAATCAAATATTAATATTACCAATAATAATTAAGATATAAATAGAAGACAATAGAAGCTCAAGGGTGAGACAAGTGTGCAGTGTGCACTAGTGTTTGATCTCACTCTCAAATGATATTTGCTTCCACTAGAAAATGCTATTTTCACAGCTTTATGGCATGTCTACTGATGTTGCTTGTCTCTGACTTCTTTTCGCATCTATTGCCCCATTTTTTTCCTAACATATGCAATGAGACAATCCAAGTGGTTAGATTAGGTTGGAGCGTCACCACGTACGGAATGAGATATTTATTCACTTTTTGAATTAAATAAGGATAAATAATCTATTAGATCTCTTATTTTTTTACTTTTTTTTATAGTTAAATTATTTATTTTTAAAAACCGACAATCTAGTCCTTTGTTATTTTTGCAATTAATGACGTTGTTAGCCCTAAGTTCAAAAAATATAAAAAAAGTAATATTTTTCAGTCCTTTATTTTTGCAATTGGCGAAGTTATCAATCCCTTATTTTTGTAATTTGTGACAATATTAGTTTTAAACTCTTTAATTTCTTGAACTCTTTTTTCTTTTTTTTCGAGTTTAGGTATAACTACATTAAAAATTGCAAAAATAAAAAACTAAATTATCATATTTTAAAGATAAGTGACTTCATGATCAAAAGGTTCAAAGATGCGAGACCAAATGAGTCATTTATCTATTAAATAAATTAAAAGCTAATTTTTCTTGAAACTAGTCCCGATAATTGAGTTTTGTACTTGATTAATCATTATTATACTTTTTTAATATGAAATCATGTATTTTGAAATTTAAATTTTAATTGAAACTTGAAGATATCTTTTGTGAGGATTTTTTGTCATTAGAAAAGGGAAAAGGGGGAAGAGAAAAAGAAAAAAGCTATATGCAATGAAACAAAGAGTAGTACAAGTAATAGACACTTGGAATCCATCTCTCATATCATTCCAAATTTGAAATTCACACATATCTCTAAATGGTGCCACCATGCATGCAATTATTTTTGTGGCTTTTTTGTTTCCTTTTTTTATCTTACCATAAATAGTAAATGCTTAATTTATTACAATTGCACACATCAAATAAAGTAGAGAATCGATGTAGACTTCTTTTTTTTAAAATCATATCACGGAGGCTTGGATGCATCAACTACTCTCTTGTATCCATTCTTGGCAGGTGGACCCCATCTCAACACACTCCATCAATTTGACTATAACAACTGCATGCACACACAGATTATTTATTTCCAACAATTCCTTAACATTCAGGTGTGACTGTGTGATCTCTGCTTGGATCATTGCAATAATCATACACCAAGTAGTTCCTCTGCACCCAATCCATGGCCTCATACTGCTGCTGGCTCAGCCCACCGGCAGCGCCGCCCGACGGCGAACCATGAGGCGCGTGGCACCAAGCGGCGGCACTGTCGGCTGCGCAGCCTCTTATCTTGAAAGAAGTGTACCTTCCCACAAAGGGCTGGTATCTGTAATCAGCTTTGTATTTTCCATGTTCAGTGGCCCACGAGGAAGCGTCCCAAATGGAACCGTACACCCACAGTGGCCTTTGTGGGAACGTGGCATCACTTTTCCTTGGGTACCTCCTGATTGGCACATCGTCCACAAAATATCTGCATGTGAACATCTCGATTCAATCATCGTGCACGTAAAGAAAAACACAAAACAAAGTGGAGAGAAAGAAACAAAGGAAGAAAGTTTGCACGTGAACCTGAGCTATATAATATAATTGAAGACAACACCCGAGGGCTTTTGCTCTCATGATGAAGCCCGAATTTGAGACTTTTGCTCATATCTCAAATTCGAATCAGTCGAGAGATTATTATTTTTCAGAATCAATTTCAACATATTTTGTATTAAATTGAGGTGCATCATATACATTTTTTCTCTTTGAGTTTGAGTATCTCAAGTTATATTAAATTTGACGCAGATTCCTATCTATTGGAAAATGGTGAAAGCACGCTTCTCGAGACTCAATGCATCATACTTTTTTTTTTTTAGGGGAGACTAAAAGCCAATTACATATTACATGCAACTAACGAAAATCGATTCCAAAATCGTTCACACTAAAGATGAGAGATATATCACTAGATCTCATATTTTTTTCAAGTAAAATGATGTGTCTCAAGATTAAATATGATGACCTAAACCGAAAAAAGTATACGAGACATATTCTGATTATCTATATATCATATAAAAGAGAATACTGCATGACTTATTCTCCCTCTAAATAATAATAAATCAATCTCTTTTATCTATCTAAAATTATTTACTAATCTAAATTAGATTCTCTTTATTTTATTTTATTTTTTAATTCAAATATTATATTCAGTCAGCTACTTACTAATTTAAATCAAATCCTCTTTTTTATTTTACTTGTTTGATTTAAATATTATATTCAATTAACTTTAGATCTCTCATAAAAATATAGTTACTATTAAGAACTTGCCAACATAAAATTTTATAAATTATATATATATATATAAAGAAATTCAGACATATAAATTGACGTGAAGCATGTCTAATTCGATCTCGACCTATTCCATATCATGCCTCGGACCAATCTCTCTTAGCGTGCAAACAAACGAAAGAATAATTCGTCCTCTCCGTACATACTCGATTAAGAGATAAAGTGGTCCACAAAAAGCAACTACAAATGTTTTCATGTCTACAATCATCCCTAAGTCATTTCTCAACTAGCTTTAGCAACGTTATATAAATGCAATATGCATGCCGACGAAAATAATGGAATCTTTGTGAAAATCACATACACAAATTAAACACATATACATGCATGCTTGCATAAGAAAAAGCTTATGGTCCACCAATATTTTTAACGAATACAATATTACGCTCATTAATATTATATTAATATTTTTATTAGATATAATAAAAATTATTATCATTTTAATTATTTTCACATTAAATTTGTTATTTCTAATAATTCCTTCCTTCAAGGGTCAGGTTATATTTAGGACATGTTCAGATTGGCATTTTATTTCTTGGAAAAATACCTTTTTTTTCCTTGAAAAAGAATATTTTTTTTACAATAAATATTTGAATTAGATTTCAAGAAAAGTTTAACTTTGAAGAAAGTTTAATTCAACTTTTTATAAAAGTCAGAATTTTTAGTTTCTAAAAAAAAAAAAAACTTTTTCAAAAGTTTTAGAAAATATACTTAAAAAAAAATCAATCAAAACAGACCTTTAATGTAAAAATGATTAGAAAAATAAATTTTTATAGATATAGAGTTATTTAATTAATCCTATCGATCGATTTGACAAATTATGATAAAGAACGCAAAAAGACGAGAAAGGGATTTAAAATACTATTTGTTTGTTTTTTTTCTTCCCAATCAAATACTGACATGATTTCCTTAGGGTTCCACAAGAGGGCGTAGTGGTGAAAATCCTTGGTGGGGTCGAACCAAAGGTGAAACCTCATCTCCCTCCCTATAAGCTTCCCATCTCCGCTTCCTCTGATGTAGACATTCGTTTGCAACGTGTAAGGCTTGTCCGGTGTCGTTCCAAGAAACTCAATGTCAATTTCATCATGGTTCCCTGGATGCTCTTCATTGTTCGAAAGCTGCCATTAATTTTCACCAAATAAAATTGAAGTTATGGATATGTATATTGTTACAATAGATGTGATTGTTTCACAATAGAATTCAATTACTAACCTATCAACGCACTAAATGAAACTAATTAACAGTAAGCCCGATGTTGACACTAATAACCGTTCAATGCATGTCTTTATAGAATTAACGTGAAACGGGATGTTATATCGTGAGAAAAGATCGTTCGAGACTCACATAGAAAGATGTTATGACTCCAGCCGTGTAACCAGGTTGGAGCTTCATGGAAGCACCAAAATAGCCAGATCGATAAGAAGTAAGCGACTTGAAACCACTTCCTGTGATTGACAACAAATCAAGAGTAAGAAAATACACATAACATCATCAGAATTTTAGACACTTCCATTTTTTTAAAGGTGGAGCACTAAGAGATAAGAATATTGCTCAATTATGTATGTATAGTGCGTGCGCGCGCGCGCACACACACACACACACACACATATATATATATATATGTATTGTATTGTAGGACCTGAGGTATTGTCAAGCCAGATGGTTAAAGAGCCCTGGTCTAGGCTTTGATGCTGAGGACCCCAAAGGTTCCTAAACCCTTGACTAAACCCTACAGAAGGAACACTTGAGCTAGGGTAGTAGCCAGGTGAAGGTGGACCCTGAGCATTGCTTGAAGGGAACATGAAAATTAGAAGAAGAAACACAAGTACAAGAGCCATTAGAGAGAAGCAAACTGCGTAGAGAATGAACAAAACAATGTGCCAAATAATATTACACCACTCTTTGTAAGAAGTGTATTAAATGCAGATGATGTGAATTGTATAGCAGACCCCGCCAAGTAACAGGGGGTATAAATAGGGAAAATTATAAATGGTGTCCCACTACAGAAATGAAATGATAGGGAGGTTAATAAGTGTTGCATAAAAGACAAACGAAAAGGTTGTCCTATTTCTTTCATTTTGTTTGCGGGAATGCTTCTTGGCTAGGCTTACTCATTTGGGGAACGAAACAGGAAAAGAAAATGAAAAAACGGAATACGTTATCGGACGCCCGTTTCCATTTTAACTTCTTGATAGATTAATATTATTTTTTCAGTTTAAATTTGTAAATTTTTGTCACAATGCCATTAGGATATTTTCATAATTTTCTTTTGATAGGGGTGGTCCTATGAGGACCAGACCCGCACACCAACTCGACCACTCCTTGTTACGTGGACATCTTGCTGACGTCATTAAAATACTATATAAATATACACTGGGCACAATTTTCAAGGTAAGTCATCCCATATTTAGCAATACACTAATGCAAGATTCTCTCCACCAAATATTCCTCTATTCTCCTATATTGACAAATAGCACCTAACTTGATCTTCGAAGGGGCTACCATTGGAACCCCGACCTACCTGCCTTATTTTGCAGGGTTGCATGTTGCGCGTGTCTTCAACGTCACATCGCTTAGAGCTTCTGGAGTAAATGGTTCCAAACGGAATCATCTTTATACTTGTTTATCCTATTCGTTCTGTTGCTGTCTTATAATATATTCATTAAAATATAAATATCTTTTCACGGTATCTTAGCCTTATGGCTACTATCTTTTCCCCCTCTCCCCTTTTTTCACTTCTCCATCTGTTGCTAATGGAAACATTTTTGCTCAAGATATAGCTTGGCCTACAAACTGTTTGACACGCTTATTGGCGAGTTGGGCCTGAATCGAATCTAGACATGAAATATGTGGGCTCAGCTTGACCCATACAAACCCAATTAGCATATAAGTGGCTGAGATAGCCTACTTTCCAACTTAGCTTGTATATTATAAAGATAAAAGAGAAAATAAATAGGAACACAATTCCAAAATTATTCGAAGAATACAGCAGGGATTGGAGTAATTATAAAGTTGAAAATACGTCAAGTTT
Organism: Cordia subcordata; assembly: GCA_028554755.1. Classification (NCBI taxonomy): domain Eukaryota; kingdom Viridiplantae; phylum Streptophyta; class Magnoliopsida; order Boraginales; family Cordiaceae; genus Cordia; species Cordia subcordata. Next base: position 3,338,417 of record JAPTOF010000007.1, read on the forward strand.
TTCATTATACCCCTTAAACTAGTAATTATATTATATTAGTTGGAGGGGTATAAAATTTGAAAAACATAAAAGGAAAAAAGAGTTTCTTTGTTCTTTAAAAGAAAAGACTGTTAGGCTAGAGGCTGGCCTCAGAGCATAGCTTCCTACCCTAACCCATTACTATAAAAAGTCATGGCTTGCGACCAACTGGGTCTAGCCTAATCACTTTGACCTACTCATTTGCCATCTCAACTTTTGCAAAATCTATCTTTAGTTCTTTACGTTACCAACTCTCATTTTAAAAATATATATTACCTATACCTTGATCACACAAATTATATCACTTGAAAGGAACAAATGACAAACTTTTTCTATTTTTAACAACTTGGTTTAGTTGATGGCTTTAACCCGAAACTACCCACCCAAGCAATCGATTCTTCTGAAAAGGCTTACTTCACTTTCTATTGATGATTGGTTATAATGCGATCAATTTAATGTTGCTTTGCATATTTGCCACATTTCTAGATACACTCGTTCATGAGGCCTTGGGTTACAGTTCAACCTGTAGCTTGTGGAACTCTCTTGTTGCATCCGTCATGCAGCAATTATTTGCATGTAACTGCTTATTGCACGTCTAACTTCATTCCTTTTAACAACAACAACAAATTATCTTCATCAACTTACATGAGTTGGGTGCTTATTGAGATATTAATTTGGTTAGTTGTCACATAACAAATTGCTCTACTACTAGATAAGTCATCTGTCTTGGATCTTCACTTATTTCCCAGCGTTCCAAGAAGCAATTTTAGTCATGTCTTAATCCTCAGCTAAAGTCAAGTATGAAAGCATTGTTGCCATAATTAATAGGCTAACTTGGCTCAAATTTTGCTCCAAGACCTTCACATCTCTCAAATAGCTCCAATTCAACTATTATGTGATAATTAAGTGTCCATCCAATTGGTGGCTAATCGTGTATTTCTAAATAGCTAAATAAATAGAATACATTGGGAAGTGACTCATATTCTCAGACTATTTATGATTAAGAAATTTAATCAAATTAGAATATGAAAATCCAAATCCAAATAGGATTAGCAATTGCTTCTAATCCTCTGCGTGCGGGTTTAAGATTAAACAAAATTTTCCTCTGTGTACAAGCATTGAGAGGTTTTTTTCCTTTAGAAAAAAATTTTTTGATCTCTTTCTCTTTTGCACTACTAAATTTATTTTGTTACTCGGTGAATGTTGCTGGAAATATTACCTTACTTATATATTTTTATGATGTCATAAATTGATAATAATTGTCCTTTTGAGCTTGAAATGAATATAACTTGTTCGAGAGGATATTAGCAAGCATGGAGCAGTATTGAAGCTTGGAGCTCTTGAAGTCTTGATGCTTGAAGATGTATTGATGACTGTAGTGGATTCTTTCGTTAAATTACTCTTTGGAGATAGACACTATTATGAGTTCAAAAACTTCATATTGCACTCCATTAGCATATCTTGCACAATTTTTTTGCATGTTGAAGTTTTGTTTGCTCTATTAAATAGATCATCTTTTCTTCTTAATATAATACATAGATTGTTTTCATTAAAATCAACATGTTCTTTGCACTCTGCAGATTTTTCCATTTAAGTAAAGGTTTTTGACTTAACCAAATATGTACTTATATCTCTAGTTAACAGCCCACTTGAATATATGTGTATATGATTGTCTATATGTGCATATATCAAAATTCTAAAATAAAAGTAAAACTTTTGGGCCAAAGCTATGAGATGTAGACTATTGAGTATGTTTTACAAAATACCTCTTGCATTGGGAATATGACTACATGAGCTTGTATGTGTATATGCATATGTATATCTCATACTCTTTCTTATTTTGCAGCAAAAGAACACTTAGTATATATAGAATAGGTATTTGAGTATGTTTCTCAAGTTGCATGCCTTAGGAGTTAGTGTATATGCATATGTATGTTTGTACAAAGCTTTTTCAAGAACAAAATCGAGAGTAATCTTTAGTTGAGTGTGAGTTTATGATAAGTATGAAATAAGCATTGAATTCATAGTTTTTTGCGCTTAATTATGGAAGTGGATGCTTTTTAATTAGTGCTTTTTATGTATTTTTGCATATTTATGCTTGAAAAAGGAGTTGGAACATTATATATGGATTCAAGGGACCCTTGGACATGTTTGAAACTGATAAAATTGATTCTACTACATTGAAAAATGCCCTACAAAGCCTACGAGGGATTGACCAAGATTTGACCAAAGATTGGAAATATTTTACAGCACTTTTGAAAAGAAATTGTGATTAAAGACTTGCCATATCTTGGAAAGGAAATAAATTAATTACAAAAGACTTTTATTTCATTAAGGATTGTATTAAAAGATTTTTACCGTATTATTTTTGTTTAGCTTTTAAAGAGTTTCTCTTAGAATTACCACCCCATCTAAAAGCTTAAGCTTGTAGAGAGGATATTGATTTATTAATTTATTGTATTAACATGCCTCCTCATGTGTAGGGTGATCTGTTTAGAGTTTGCACGTGGACAATTTAATTAAATGGGTGGCGGTAAGGATCGAACCTATGCCATTTGGCTTCTAGGCTCTGATATCATCAATACAACAAAGAATGTCATATCCATATAAAAGTGCATCAAATTGGGATTTCCAGGAGAAATAATTTGTGGGTGTAAGTTTTAGAGGGAGTTGGGCTGCAGTGTTAATGGAAACTAGCATTTTTTCATTTGCAGAAGATGGTGTTTAAGTGGGTGTTATTGTAGAAGAAGAGGCTTCGGTTGTGTTTTCCATAAAAGAAAAAAAATTGGATCTATACTCGTTAGAGTTTATAAGCTCTTGATACCATAACAAGCAGTGAAAAGAATGTGAAATTCATTGATGTGAAGTTACAAGCTTGATTACATATATATAGACGTGTTGATCCTATCTGATAAATATAATGATATACAAAACCTATCTAAGCTTATCACTATATACATGCATATCAATTATCTACGCTTATCATGATATGCATGCTGATCAACATTGAAGGATAACACATGCATATCAATTATCTATGCTTATCATAATATACATCCTGATCAACATTGAAGGATAACACTGCTAAGTTACAAAAGACTCCTTAATATGCCCCTACAAGATGGTGGTGCCATTGCTAACACCAATCTTGGACCGTAACAATGAGAAACGTGCATTGGCTAAGGGCTTGGTCAGAATATCAGCTAGCTGAGCATTTATGGAAACATGACCAATTTGCAATGTCTTTGATTGCACTTTTTCTTTGACGAAATGATAATCCAAAGCAAGGTGTTTCATTCACGAATGAAATACGGGATTGGCACAGTAATACATTGCTCCAATGTTATCACTTAAGATATTTTGTGGTACTGTTAGTTGAACTTGAAGTTCGTGTAAACGATTCATGATCCAGCACAATCTACTGTGGTCGATGCCATTGATCTAAATTCAACTTTTGTTGATGATCATGCAATGGTTTTCTGCTTTTTGGAGCACCAAAATATCGGATTTGAGTCAAGAAAAATAATGAATGCTGATGTGGACTTAAATTGATCTCGATCCCTAGCCCAATCTGAGTCAGAATATGCTGTCAATTGATAGTGGAAGATGGATGCAACAACAAACCATATTCAATTGTGGCTTTTAAATATCGAAGTAAACGCTTTGCTGCAGTCCAATGCAAGTTGGTTGGCCTATGCATAAATTGCGCCAACTTGTTGACACAAAAGGAGATATCAGAACGGCTTGACATGAGATACTGCAAACCACCAATTAGTTGCCGATAAGAGGTGCATTCAATTAATGAAGAATCAACATTGGCATGAATTGTGACAGAAATGCTGCTTGGCGTTGTTGATTCTTTGGATCTATCCATTTGATATTTTTGTAATAAATCACGGATATATTTCTATTGTGATAAAAACATTCTATTTTCTCCTCTAATGACCTCAATGCCTAAGAAGTAACTTAAGGCCTCTAAATTCTTTATTGAGAACTTGCTTGCAAGAGAGTTGACCACCCATCAGATCACTGAGTTTGATGTTCCTGTAATTATAAGATCATCAACATACACAAGTATTATATTAGTGTTGATTGATGAGCATAAACAAATAATGAACTGTCAAACTTGGTGGCCACAAAACCCAAGGAAAGTATAAAGGATTTTAGTTCTTGAAACCAGGCCCTTAGGGCTTGTTTTAAGCCATAAAGTGCCTTGTTTAGGCGACAAATATGCTAAAGTTCGATCTTTACCGCCACCCATTTAATTACATTGTCTATGTGTAAGCTCTAAACAGATCACCCTGCACGTAAATGGGCGTGTTAATACAATAAATTAATAAACCAATATCCTCTCTACAAGCTTTAAGCTTATAGAGAGGATATTAGTTTATTAATTTATTGTATCCAAAAGGAACTCTATTTAGGAATTTTCCTTTATATTCTCTAGAAAATTATGTAGGATTCATCTAGTCTTTTATTCAGAATTTTTTAGCAGATGTTTTCTCTCTTAGGCACCTATTCTATGTCTATGGAGTTCTAAATTTTTTCCTAGTCAACAATTAATCTAGATTTTGGTTCTTGAATTTCATGAGATCTAATTATTTTTCTTCTTTCACTTTTATTTTGGTATTCATGTGTTTACTGTTTTAAGAATTAATTCTCTCTTGTGATTGTTTAATTAGGGCATGATTATTCAATTGCATGATAATAGGTAGCTAGATAGATTAATTTAATTAATCTAAGAATTGTGGTAACCAAGTACCCTATGTAAACATAAAATGTAATTGAACGATTGCCATAACAAAATCAACATTTACAATTAGTTCTTGTTAGAACTTAGTGTTGCTATTATATAGACCCTATAGGCATTTTCGAGAGGTTAGATCGTCTAATAGTTAAGATGACAGCAGTGAAAAATCATAGAGGGTTTAAATCGTTATCAACACTGTTAGGAAAGGTGAGGTTGTTAGGCTGTGCCAACAACCATAATTGATTTATCAAAATAAGTAAGACTTATCTTTGTATCTAAGATCAGATTTGTTGACCAAAATTGAGATTAAATTCGAGGCTAGGCTTAATTTCCATTGATTTGTCATTTAATCTTGATTTTCTATCACTTAATTAAATCTAGATTGCATACTTAGCTTTGATTTTATTGTTATTTTCATTTTTCTATTTTCTGCCTAGTTATGTGCTTGCACTTAAAGGTCGAGTGTGTTGGACAATTTTGTGTTAATTTGATTTTTCGCATTAAAACCTCCCACTTTTTATTGCAGTTTGTTTGATTAATCAACTTGGCGTAATTAGCATAATTTAACTCATCCAATCCTGGAAGAATTGGCCCTAACTCGCCACGTGCATAATTAAAATTGCAAGGTAAAAGCTAGGCATTAATTTTTTGGTGTGGATTTGGCACCCATCAGTTTAGCCTTGCATTTAATGGTTTGCATGCTTGAAATAGTTTGCATTTAATGTAAGATGTTGTTTTTAAACAAGTTGGATTCTAAAGCCTCCGAAAAGCCGACAAAAACGTGCTTATATGCACTTTAGCTGAAAAGGAAAACTTTTGCAAAAAGATGATCAACCGGTAAGGTCAGTTTGTTTATTTGTTTCTATCAGTTGAGGTACTAGCTGACTAGTAGGATCAGCCGATTCAGTTAGGGAGCATGCTTTTTCATACCAGTTGAGGGACAGGTCAACCGATAGTTGCTTTTTGTTTTATTTCAAATATAGCTATCGAGGTTTTTACTTTTTGGATTTATAAATAGGTTTTTCACCCTCCAACAAAAACACAACTTGATCTAAGATCTCTTTTCAATCTATTAGCAGTCAAAGCTTTCTCTCATGCAATCATGTTTCATTTATTGCTATTCTTCATTGATTACATATTATTTGCATTCGTAAATCAAGTCATTTGAGCTCATAAATTGCAATCTACCTTGAGCAATATAAAAAGGTTTAAATATCTCTTATACTCTTGTTGTTGAGAAGTTGTAAACCAAAACACTTTTTTTACAAAATTGTAAATTCACTTTTTGGTTAGACTAGGTGTGTGATCATCCTAGTGAGGTTGAGAATGAAGGGTTTGAAATTCCTCAAATGTTGGAAGACACTTGTGGTCCTTGTTGAGAACAATGAGTTGTGATTGTTGTTCTACGCTTTTATAACGTACTAAGCGAGAAGCCGATTCACTAGTAGAGTTCTTGAAATCCTAAAGGAGACCGTAGGTAGTGGATTAGGCATTTGAGAGTTCGAACCGCTATAAATCGCTGTGTTTCATTCTTTATCCCTCAAACTCTTTATATTCAAGTATTATTATTTGCCATCTCTATATCTTGTATGCTTGATTGCTTGAATTATTTGAAAAAGAGTTTTTATTGCTTATTAGTACTATTAATCCAATTCACCCTCCTCTTGACTTCATTGAAGCACAAATGTAAACATAGGCAAACTACATAATTATTGTGTTATTGCATTATTAGTATTTGGGTAACATGCATGTTATCCTCGTGTAATTTGTCTAATGAGCTGATTATTTCATATATTTTAAAACTTATGACATTACTCTCTATACTTTTCAAAAGATAGCACATTCCATCATACCTTAGCATTTTTGGTCTAAATTAACTTGTTGTGCAGTATACGCATCTTTTTTTGCATATATAAGTGTTAAAACTTGCAATGTGTTGTATATTTTTATAAAAATACCATTTTTTTTTAACTAATAATGTTTAAATAATAACAAAAAAATAGGCGATTGTGCCACTTCTTGAAAAGTATATGATGATAATGTGGTAAGTTTTGAAAATAGAGAGGATAATCAGTTAAATAAACAAACTAGAGAGGGGTAATCAACTAATTAAACAAATTACATAAATAATATGCCACCTTGTGAAAAGTGCAAGATGATAATATGGTAAGTTTAAGGGTAATCAACTAATTACTTACACAAATTACAAAGAATAACATGCACTTAACCCTTGTTATTTTCTTGATTTTCTTTTTCCCTATATTATTTTTATCATATTCAGATAACTTAAAAATTACCTGTTTCACCTGCACAACAAAAAGTTACCAACTTGCTACCATTTTTACCAAAGCTGTAGGACGTGATAAATCATAGGTTGGTTGGCAAGTTGGTCATTTCTGATCTTTTTATGTACAAATATATGGAAGATCGAGTTTGAGCTGTTTCACTCCTTACCAATTAAATTTAGAATATAATCCTTTTTCTTTAATAATTATAAAAATTAATGATGTACCTTGATCCAACATTATCAACCTTGATCTCCGTTTTCCACGCAATTCATAAATGAAGGTGTTATATATATATTTGTGTGTATGTATATAATACTTGTAGCATGTTTCTTAATTATTATATACATTCATATGCCGACAATCTGATCATTGAAGGTGACAATATAAATTAGAAGAAGCAACAATTTGGTGGACATGGATAAGATGGTGGCAAAAAGTCAGTTGATCAATTGAGCTTTTTCCAAATCTTCTATCTTCATACAAACCTGCATTACAATAATTTTCCTGCCCTCAAAGACTTTTGGCTTGAAGTAGAGGAATATATCTGCTTACAAATTCCATACAATCGACACAGTGGGCATGCCCTGAGAGCAATCACATGTAGAAATGGAAGGAAGAAGAATAAAGGTTCCACATGATAAATTTTCATATTTATTTAATAGGTTAGATAAGGTTTATTTTATCAACTTTAACACATTTGCTCGTGTACAAGAGTTAGCGTGTTAAAATATTTTGATAAATATATTGAATTCTTTTATGATTTGTTTAAAATATATCGAATCCCCTGCGTTATTAAAACTTTTTCATAATCTCCATCTACTTTTTGAAGTAGAGCACGAGACCTCCTTTCTTGTACCTATTCCAAAAAGTAAACATATGTTATATAGAGAGCAATAAAATATAAATGTAGGTGTCCAAACACTTTTTATCTGTTTCTTTTTTCTTTCTTGAAAGAGGTAGGAGAGGAAATTGAACTCAATAACATTTGGATGACTAAAACACTAATATCACATTAAATAAATTACACCAATATAATAATAAGCACTCTGCGTTATCAAAATACTCGCCTGATCTCCATTCACTTTCTAAAGTGGAGCATGTGACCTCCTTTATCACGCTTTATTTCAAAAAGTAAAGAGAGTTATATAAAGAGCATTAAAATATAGACACAAGGGTCGAGCTCTTTTTATCTTTTTTTTTTTTTTTCCTCAAAGAGGTAAGAGAGGCAATTGAACTCTCAAAAACATTTGGATGACTAAACACTAATACCATACTAAATAATCAGCTACATAAGCATGACAATGATAATGGTATCTTGTCCCATTTCGCTCTGTAAGAGTACCATAGGGCTAAGGGCGGGGTTTTTGGCATAAAGCCCTTGCTAGGAGTGGGACAGTGTTTTCTTTCCCTACCCTAGTGCAGGGGCGGGGTGAGATAGGGATTTATCCATCTGTTCCGGTATACCCTGCTATATAGGTGTTGACTTCCCAAAGGTTTCCTACAATAAACGTCTAAGTCTGGACATGAAGACCCCTTTCGTAAGTGGGTATTGATAGCCTAGCAGTGTGTAAATGAAGGCCGTATGTTAATGGCAAAAAGTGAGATGAATACTGGTGAAGGTTTTCAACTTCTGATCATGCCTTGTGGGGAGATGACTCATTTCGTATCTTCTTGCGATCCCATTAATTAAGGGGAGTGCCTTATTCTTTCCATTCCTAATTCGTTGCTCATTCGCGCTTCGTCCCGTGGACTCCAACGTTTTACCATGGCAGGCCCTTACCCATACTACACGACCCGTAAGGCTCATTATCCGCTGACCCAATACAATAGGTATATTTATTATTTTTAATATGCTCTTATAGATATTTAATATAAATATTGTATCATTTTGTATATATTTTTAATAGATTTTTATATATTTTAATATTAATTTTATATCATTATAAATCTCTTTGGTTTAGTGGTAAAAGTTAAATTATTTTTAATATGTTTCTTACGTATTAGTATATTTAATTTTTTTTTAATACTATTAAGCTTTATTAACCGGTACTCCATAAGAGCAGGGTGGAATTTTTTTTCGTGCAACTGGGGCGAAGATGGTAATAAGAATTTTCCCGCACACCAAGCATATGGCAAGAGTAGAGATAAGTGCTTTATTAATAGGTGCGAACCAGGGGTAAGCACACCCCAGCTGACCCCTACCGCCACTCTACTGCCGCCCTACTCAAGTATCTTGTATCTTTCAAAATTAACTAACTTCACAATCGTTTGGACCGTTTGGTTTTTCATCCGTTTTACGTAATTGTCACTTCTGCAATATATGGCCGTAGCGAAAGGCTCTTGTCTGCCCCATGTTTTGGCAGAAGTTAAAAAGGAAAGTTACAATACCTCAGTTTTAGAAAAACCGAGTCTGTTATCAGAATACTATGAATGCATTATGGATATCTGCAATTTTCAGGAATGGGTATCTGCAGTTTTCGAAGGGACTAAGAATAGCGATGAAGCTGTGGGAAATTGAATGGGGGTAGCGACATGTGTTCTTGATATCCTTAACACAAATTCAGATAGCGGTGGGATAATATATTTGGATAAGTTCTTAGCTCTGAGAATTCCAAGAACTCATAATTCACATGGACGCCATGTTGTGGAAAGCGAATGGTGATGGGGGAGGAGAAAGGTCACTGCCAACGAATCAATGAATCATTGTTCTCGTGAGGTAGTTATACAATCTACAGTAATTTGAAACTTCGGATTGATTTAATTATTTTACATTCTTAAGAACCAATTTAGTTAGTTTAGCATGAAAACCAATTGGTTTGTTTTTGTTTGAATTAGGTCTACAAACGAAACTATAACACACATCCCGAATCATGTTCATCATTCTTAATTTTAAGTGTATATTAATTGAATTTGTAGTAATCATGTTTCCTACTAATTTTATGTGTATATTAGTTAAATTTATAGTATGGATTGTAAATTGAAGTTGATTTACTGGTTATTGTTTTTCTTCAAATTTTTGTGTAAATTTTTATTTTTCTGAATTTTTTATGAAATTTAAACGTTTTCTTTTATAAATTCGATTCTGCGCGGATTGATTTGATACGATCAATTAGGTATTCCCAATCTTCGGTTGCAGTATATATATATATATATATATATATTCCAACTGACATTTTGGGGCTCGAATATCTAATTTGGTTAGGATCTCTAGAGTTTATCAATAAATTAATACAAGCAATTTTCGAAGTATTTGCACATTTAATAATTTTTTACTATAATCTCATTTGATATATGCGTGAGTGGATCATTTTTCACTATATCATCATTATCTTTCCTGCGCTATTTTTCAATTATTAAAAACCGATTGTTAATCATTTTGATTTTTGAACATGGACCCCTAGGTGCATCACTGGATGAGGCACTATCGCAACAGTATGTTGCTTTTTCAAAGAAAAAAATTAATAACGAGAAATTCATTTTAGGTACGATAATATTAACTTTTTTCTAAAATTATGACTTTGTGATCAGCGGCATGTCCTATTGTGTTTTCCAAACAAGTCAAGAACTAGACATATTTCTAACCGAAGTTTGTAAATGCAAACTTAAAACCTATAACAAGTCAATCGTGGTTGGTACCTATAACTTTCGTTTAATTTTTGTGATTTATTCTCTATATTGAATTAAAATGTTTGCTTTAATTATACATACTGTACGGATACATTGATATTCCACATAGATCATTCAATCATTGATTCGAGCAGTCAAACTTTCAAAACCTTTATATACTCTTTCTTTTTTTTCAATATATATATATATATATATATATATATATATATATATTGGCAAGAAGCAGATTGAGATCGTTAAGACTAAAGAGAAGACTGTCATAGTGATGTAGGGGTTTTTTCAACATTTGGTTGGCTCCATCGTTGGCCTACGTGATTGAATGCATTGGGGCCTCACTTGCCGACAGTTTGATAAATTAATTGAGATATGGTACAAAATTATATTGAACACTTATATATATGTGAATAATATTTTTTAATAACAGATTTAGTACAAAATGAAAACTTAGTTGACTAATATTTTTAATAAAGCTTATATTTGTTAACATTTAGAATAAATATATCTACAGAAAAATTATGTTTGACAATTAAAGAAGATTAGGTTCGAGAGTTTTTGCTCCCTCCATTTGAAATTAATTTTCTTTTATTTCATCACCTGGTTGCAAAAGGTATTTGAACAGAAATACAATTATGAGATAGAGTATAATACGGGGCAAGTATTATAGAGAGACACTTTAGGTTTGAAGCTGGGATATATAACAAAGTTGGCTTTCCTTAAGGAAAAGTGAATGTTATTTTGAAAAATTCCAAAATAGAATTTGGACATTCAATTTAAAATAGGGAAGTAAAGCTTTTATACTAAAGATTTAATGGTAAAATGATATGTCTCTCACCTTTAGTGTGAGTAGATTTAGGAATTAATTCTAATTAGTTGCAATGTATCGATCTTTAACTTCCTTTGAAGTAAAAAAATAAAGCTTTTTTAATTCTCTTGCTCCAAGTACAACTCTGTTTGAAAACATTCCAAAACAATTGTTAATTCTTACATTATGGTACTGAGAGCCCTGATTTTCCATTTGAGACAATACTTGAATTGTATCTCATTGATGCTAAGGAGAGTAGTCCAAAATCTTGATCTTGAAATTAATCTCAATTAATCCATATATAATAATTAACTAGTGAAGTATTGTCTAGTGTCTTCTTTACGTATGACCATGTGATTGCTTGATTGATTGAATAGGACTGATATATAATAATTTAAACATGAATAGTTTACTTATAAGTGGATGAATGACAGGTTAGATAAAGACCTATTTGTAATACTCTGATAAATAACGTATCTCATTTCCAAATTAATTAGTATTAGATGGAGCTATTTAAGATCTTATATATATGTTTTAATTGTCTTAAATGATTTATATAGAAAAATTTGGTCATATACATTATTTGCTTACAAGAACCTTCTTGAACAAAAAATTATTTATGTAGGACAATTAGGAGAGTTGTATGGTCTCCAAAATGTACACTTGCAAAACGAATTCCTTCGTGCATATGCTAAGAGTAATATTGAGCAAGATAAATGACAATAGAAGAAAAGGCCAAAGGTATATATATAATGTGTGTGTAAAGGTAACAAGAAATTATTGAAGCCTTTTTTTTTTGGCCACTGAAAAAGAGAAAAAGAAACAGAAAAAGGAACACAAGAATGTTATTAGTGTAGCAAGCATTATCTATATATATTGCTTGCTAAAATGGATTTCGTGCATTAATGGGTTTTGTATCTTTTCCAATGTTGCTTTGATGTTGTCTTCATCAAAGATTTTATATTTTTGTAGAATTATTAGTCGGTAGGCAATTTTATTTTGATCACTTAATTGTCAATTATTATTAATGATAAATTAAGTGTATCCCATCAATGATTTTATAAGTCCATTCCGTGGAATGATGTATTAATACCGAAGAATAGAAGCTTGCTGGTAGGTCCTCTTTTGCAATTTGCTTTTTCCCTAAAAAATATCATGGTCATGTTCTCGTGACCTGCATATATTATAAGAAATACCACAAGCACATAGTAGGGGTGCTCATTAATCGGGGAAACTTGATTACTGAACCAATTTTACCAATTTTTTGGGTATGGAGAAATCAAGTTTGGGGAATTGGGAAAACAATATCGGGGATGGGGAAAAATTTTGGAGAAATGGGTTGGGGATAGGAATAAATTTTATTTTTCAGGAAAATCTGAAACCCGAAATTTTTTTATTATATAAAATATGTATATATATTATTTAATTATATAATATATGTTATCATATATATATATATATATATATATAATATCTTAAATTTTTGTTAATCCTTTTTTTTCTCTTCACTTCATTCTTTCAACATCTTTTTAGACACTTGGCCTTTTTATATTTTCTTCACCTCTCTTTTTATTTTCTTCATTATGCTTTATGTTTGGTTATATATTTTTGTTTACATTTTAGATTTAGAATTATTCGATATAAGTTGTGTTTAAAATTAGTTTTGAACTTTATTAAAAAAATTTGGGGATTTCCCAATCCCCAGTGGCTTTTTCTCATTCTTCATTTCCCCAAATCATGCTTTCCATTGGTCAATTGGGGCAGGGAACAAAATAAACCTTCTTCCCCAAAAATTATTTCGGAAAAAAAAAATTTGTCGATTGGGGCGGGGATTCCCCAATGAACACTCCTAGCACATAGTGTGTTCATGAATTTCATACTCATTCAATAGGCAAAGCAACGTTTACCCACAAAGCCAATTTGGTTTTCCGTTTTAGAAAGCTAAATTGACTTTTAGACTTTAAAAGTCCATTTAAAGAAAAAAAAAAGGTGCTTCGTTTTACATTTTAAAAGTTGGTTTAACTTCTCTGTTTGCTGTTTAGGCAACGATGCTTTAAGATATTTTTTGAACAAAAATATCCTATTTAATTTTTCATTATGCCAATGACTACCCCTCTTTTTCCTATCCCTCTTCTATTTTATTCAACATTTTTAGCTTCTCATCCGATTGCAATGCCCTTTGGTTATATTTTTGTTAAAATATTTTTATTTTCATTATTAATATTTTGAATTAAAACTATAAAATTTTTGGAGAATTTTTCAATCAAGTAAAAATATCAATAAAATAGTATGTTATAGAAAACAAATAATATTAGTTTCAAAATCCCTTTTCAGTAATTTAGGCAAGCAATAGCTAATTCTAAATGTAAAATCAAACACCATCTCATTCGGTAAAAGTTCATTTCACATAAAAATAACCAAACACATTTTTGTTTTCACAGAAAATCTATTTGACTAAAAGTCTATTTGGAAAAAAGTCTTTCACAAAACTGAATTTCTCAACGAAATGCCAAACTGGCTCTAAAGGCTTAGGGTTGTTTAGTCGTACATAGTAAAATTTTAATTTTTTTTTGTTTTGGCCGAAGGAGAATTTTCATTAAACAATAAAAACATTAACATTACACAAAGAGACAAGCCCAAACAAGGCAAACTAAAAAAGTCAAAGAAAGAGGCCACACAAGACAAGACAGACTGAGAACAAAGGAAAGCCAACACGCACTGGAAGCCGAGGAAAGCTATCAAGGCAGCCAACAGGTAGTGAACAAAGAGGTCCAAGATGTGCTCACCAGGGCACATCAACTCGAGCTGAAAGTTGGGCCCAGACAAGACACAAATCCAAATATCTAAATTTCGATTATTGAGTTGAAGAGTTTGTAATAGTAAAATTTCAATTTTGTTAAAAGTGTTATTAAATAAAAATCATTTATTATTGGCCCTTCTTATTAGCTATTGAGTATAAATTATTTTAAGAGCAACGTTAGGTTTCAAAAGATATGAAGACATTCTTTAGACGCGGAAAGCCAACTCAAAAATAAAATAGCACTACAAATATGTAATTTTTATTTAAGAACAAAATATATATATAAAAAAGCTTCTCAAAAGCTTCATTTTGCCTTTCAATTTTTGTTTTGTTTTAACACAAATTATTACTAAATACCATTTAATAAGATGTTAACTATTTATTAAAAGTGCTCAAACATATACTTATAAATATTTTATAACAAAAAATATGTGTAGAACTTCGCCAAAAAGAAAATACATATATGCATAGAAAGTCATATATGTCTATTTCCTAAAAAGAGTTTTATTTTTTTACCAAAAAAAAGTAGGAAACATATCACTCTATTTATTTTGAAGATAAATTAAAATCACTTATCTAATTCTAAATAGAGGCCATATTTTCTTTATACCAAATATAAATAAAAGAATTTGGATAAAATTAATCTAGTAATTGCTAAGTTATTTTGAAGTCAAATATCTATTAAAATGTCTCATAAAATTAAAAGCTTATAAAACATCTATTTTATTAGTTAAGTAGAAAATAAGATATGATATATAGCAAAAATGCTATATAATAATGTTGAATTTTAAAATAAGATATGAGGCATGATATGTAATAAAACAATGTTATATAATTTTGAATTGTTTAAAACAAGATCATATATAATATTCAAGAACGTGCATGTTCCATTATAATTTTGAAGGTATGAAAAATAAGATAACATATAAGTTGTTATATAGCAAAAACATAAAAGTATCATAAGGAAGGTTTATTTTTTTTAGTCGTAATCCATTTCTTATCTCTATACAATAAAATATTTGAGAGAATGTTATATATTTCACATCAGGATCATAAAATCTTACAAAGGATTCTACTTTATTAAATATAAAAGAAATAGATAGATATGTCTTTTTCTTTTCTTTTAATTATCTATATCTAATAATAATAGTAATAGTAACAACGACAACAACAATAATAATAAGAATAATAGTATAATAATAATAATAATAATAATAATAACAACAACAACAATAAAAAAAATAAGAATAATAACAATAATAATTACAATAAGAATAACAATAATAATAATATTCACTAATGCATACATACATGATATAGAAAAGGCTAAACAAATAAGTATGGAGTGTGTCAAGACCGTAAATTCTATATTTTGCAGTTTCTTAAAGTAAAAGAGGTATGTTTTGGAGTTTATTTTTTGTCCATGGCAGTGAAGAGCTGTTGAGGTGATGATTGCAAAGACTGCGGAGTGCAGACTACAAAAGAAAATATGACACAGGCGTCGGTACGGTATCGAAAGAACTGAAATTTACAGTTGCAAGTTGATAAGAGCTTTTCTATGATGTGTGCCCACGAGATAAAACGAGAGGTTGTGATGAAGGTATTCGCATGTTTGAATTGATTTTTTTTTTAAAAAAAATAATTTTTTAAAAAAATTTATAATAAATATTTGATTTAATTTTTTTAAAAAATTAAAATTAAAAAAAATTTAAATATAACTTTTTTTAGAAAGCAAAATTTTCAGTTTTTAAATTTTTTTTAAACTGTTTAAAAAAATACTTTAAAAAAAAATCAATTTAAACGGACGTATATTTGATATCCTTAGTTTGTTGGATCATTGGATTTTTCTTTTTTCTGTGGTTGGTCAATTATGACCTCTGAGATGTTCTCGCCTCTTTACTGTAAACATCTTTAAAGCGTGAGCCTGTTTATTATAAGTGTCTTTGAATTCCTGACTTGGAGTTTGGGCTTGTTTGGATTGAGGTTTTTTTTAAAAAAAATATATATGTATATTTTTTGAAAATGTTACATTAAATTTACAATAACTATTTGATTTAGTTTCTAAAAAAATTGAAACTCTGAAAAAAGCTCAAATATAACTTTTTTCAGAAGCCAAAATTTTTAACTTCTCAAAAAGAGTTATTTTTTAAAAAATATTAAAAAAATACTTTAAAAAAGAGTCAATCTAAACGAGCCCTTTGACAGTTTTAGTTAGTTTGGGTGTTTCATCAAAATGTTGTCATTCACTATTGGGCTTTCTGATCAGGAATTGGGTTCTCAAAAGTTGAGCATGGTCATGCCAACGCTTTCTCCTTCAGCTGAAAATCCACGAGTCCATAATTATTTATAATCAACCGTATATTTTGCTTCTTGTCTCTCTTACTAGTCAGGGATATATTCTTTCTTTCTTTTTTTTTTTTTTGGGTGGGCCAGGGACATATTTTCTTGTTTCTAGATGAGTTGAAAATCTAAAGGTAAAGAAATAATCGTGGCCTTGCCAACCTGCCAAACACTTCTTCCTTGAAAAATGTGAACACAAGATGAGGAAATTTTCATGACATAAAATTTTAACACATAAATGGGCCAGGTAAAATAATTATTGCTGATTAGTACGCTTCCACACACACCACATGTAGTTGCAGTACGTGCAGAAAACGGGAAAACAAATTTTCTTATTCTATTTTATTCTTGTCGAATTTATTTGGTCATAATAATCGTCACTTAATGAAATGGACTTATTAACAAGTATACCATATTTGGTATTCTAACAATAATGGTAAGAATGAGTGTATTGATATAATGTTATTAAATTTATGTTTGGTAATTAGTATACTAGCACAGTATTAAAAATAATTTATATAAAAAGCCAAGATTATCCTTATACTATTATATTATATACATTAAACAAATAAAATTAATTATCCAAAATATTACTAAAATACAACCAATACTAATACAAAATATATTTATATTAATAACTTGAATAAAAATAATAATGATGATAATATCGTTTTCTTATTACTTGGCATTTTTAAACTTACTTGGTTTTTCCTATGATGGCTTCTTTAGGCCCATTTCCTTTGACTCTTCCAGGTTACTTGTTTCATAATTAGAGCTGATAAAAAAACTGATTGATTTGCAACTATTGCACGCACAGTTGAACATTTGTACAAGAGTGCTGTAAGTCATGAAGCTTGTAAATAATCTGATGAAGGCTCCACCGATGGCTGCCACAATGCTAGAATTTAGCAAAGAAATGACTAAAGTATTTGAATATGGGAGCTAAATAACAAACAACTAAGAGTATGTTTGACCCAAATTTTAGACACTTAAAAAGTATTTTTTGTGAGATTAAAAGTTGAAGTTAACTTGTTTGACTTATTTTTAAAAGTACTTTTACATAAAAGTCAAAGCTGAAAAACAAAAACTCTAAATTGGAGCTTTTTGAAAAAGTTTTTGAAAACCTATTTTTGTATCATGTCAAGATTCTTTTTTTTTTTCTTCTATTCTCAAAAATAATATTCCATAATTTTAAAATTTCAATATTATCTCCAAAACAACTAAAAACTCAATTCTTAGAATATCAGTCGAAACAATCAATAACTTTTATTTAGCAACAATTTTAACTAAAATTATACTCGTAAAAGCTCTACAACTCAATAGCTGAAATCTTATAGCTAGACTAAATAGATCCTAACACATAAATGCCACATTAAGTAGAAGTATGTTGATATATTCAAACAGATCCTCTATGTGCTAACACCTAAAAACAATCTATCTTGGTTGAAACTTGTATTCTGTAAATTTGTCATTTCCACTTTGGAATTTGTATGAGATATCATGAAGTTAGATTAATTCAAAATCTGCACTCATAATAGACTTTCTTGTCATGTTGCTGCCCTGATGTGAATAAATCTCTTCCTCATACTTAGCTTTCTTTTAATTTGTATTTGTAATAGATCATTTTTTTATATTATTGGATCAATTTGTATTAAAGAGTATGAAGCCGGTGTGATTGTGTTGTAGAAATGTAGTGGATTTAGTGTAGCTTCATCAGCTCTGGGAGAGTCTGATTTACATGATAAAGATCTTGTTACTGTGAGGGGAATAGAAACAGACACAGAAGTTGCTAGAAATTTGATTGCCCAACATAATACCACAGAGCCATTTGATAAACCATCTGCTAATAATTATTTGGCGTCTTGATTGAACGTGATGAAGAATTAGTTGTTTGTGTGAGTACTCTTGGTTCTCTTGTGTAATAATGAAATTGCTTGTGGCAAATTGAAGGTTGACCTAGTACTACACATGGTCTTCACTCAAGCTGCTTTGCATACTTTTTGTTGTTTGCTGTTAAAAGAAACTAAGAAGCTTTCAGCATCAGTAGCTTGTCTGAACTATAATTTTTCCCTTCGACTTCCCCTTTTCCTTGTGTAGTACGCGGAATTAGACGTCAACCTTGCTGTTGCAGGCTGGTGTTATTGAAGAGTTTATCAATGATGCTCTCTGGATACAGCACTAGACTCGGAGGACACAGAAGAGGAAATCGAGACGAAGAAGTTGACAAGGTCTTGACCGCCATTGCTGGTGAGACTGCTGCACAGCTTGCTGAAGCAATCAGGAAGCAGAAGTCGAAGCAACCCGCCCAGGGTGCGGAAGATATTGCCACATTGGTTATTATTTCCCAACATAATCTCAAGGAAGGGTTGGGGTGTGGCGCAGCGGAATATAGGGTTGCCGACGCAAGATCATGCAACTAAAATAAGAAATGAGAAAAATGAATAATTGAAACACCAATATTTTTACGTGAGAAATCTCCAAATAAATTGAGGCAAAAACCACGATGTATTCACTATGACTATGATGTAAGAATATACAATACTTCTTTCTAAGATAAGTAGAGAATAATTTTAGTCTCTCCTATAATAGGAGAAAGTAATTCCTACTCAATAAACAACAAGAAGAAAATAACTTAATTAGGAGTATACAATAAAAAACTCTCTAATTGTTCTGGGATGCCAAGCACTAAAGCACAAGTCCTTTTTATAGCCAAAGAATGAGAAATCTTCATACTTGATGATCAAGTTTTTGCTAACTTTTGGTTCAATGAATTTTGTTTCCTTGGTGACCAAGTTCCTACAAACTTTTGGTCCAATAAGATTTATTTCCTTAGCGATCAAGTTCTTGCAACTCTTAGTCCAATAAGATTTGTTTCCTTGACACAAAAGTAGTTTAACTTTACAGAGAGTGACTAATTCCGTAAAACTTTAACAGGACATTGATGATGAGGAAGAGCTCGAAGCAATAAGGGCTCGACTTGCCAAGTTAGATCATAACATGAACACTCTTCCCGCGTTTGGCTATAGCATGCGAAGAAATGCAGAGAATTTACTAACAAATGAGTTTCACCTGCAGATGCTGCTACAACATTCTATCTTTCACCAGAGCGAAAGAGGTGAAATATTTCTATAGAAATTACTAAACAAGCTCTTATGGACCTTTGCTTGATCCGTATATGTAATATTTGAGGATAATCATTATCTAAACTTTATTTATGCTATTCTTGATCTTGTGCTTTTTATCCCCTAAGCGATACATGTTTCTTATCTTGCCCATAAGAAGGGTTCTATTTCCAGTATTTGACTACAAAACATTTTAGCTCTTTTGCAATACTCGTGAACCAAAAAAAAAAAAAAATGTATCTTGTTGCAACAGTTTTCAACTGTCGTATTAAGCTTCAACTTTTGTAATAGTTCAATTGCAGAGTTTAGAACACCGTTCCTTATTATTTATAAAAAGATATTGCAATAGGAAATTTACAACGAGATCGAATTCAATGCTGGAAGACCATTGCATAAAGTTAGTAGAAAAAGGTCTTTTAGCTTTTTGCATCAGTTTAAGTTGCAAAACAGGTAAGAATGTGGCAGTGTTTGCCTACAATCCGATTATGCCAACCAGCTTTTCACGTTTTTTTATGTACTTCTATCAAGGAGATCGAACGAGCAATTTACAACACATGACAAGAAATGCAAGAACTCACTCAGAAAAAGCCACATATTGTGAAAATTCAATATTTAACGGTTTGTTAATTAATGACACGAGGAATAACTCATTAATAACATCTTTTACTTGAGATTTATAAATCTTGAATTCGAGTCACCGTTAAAAATAAATAGAGAATCAATACTTACTCAAAGGAAACCCCATATCGCGGGAATTGAATATCATGCCTCCTTCTTAAATGTGCTTCATCCTATTTCCCTCATACTCTTTCTAGCCAAGACAAAAGAGTAATGAACCATGTCAATTTTTAGGAACTTATGGTACAAGGAGGTACATGATATTATCTTCCAAGATGCTAGTCTCATTTTTAGTCTGAATTAAATATTATTTTTCACACTACTGACTATCAATTTCTGATAATCATAAAATGTCAGAATAATAAGCAGTTTGATGATATGGCAAAATTTTGATTTATCCATATTTTATGCTCTAACAACCAATTACAATACGAAAAGGTTATAGTTATTCGCGGTTTACGCCCAGACACTCACCAAACAAGAGACATAATATAAAACTTGACTTTTGAAGCATACCCCAGTTGGAAAGATGGTCTGGTTACCTACTCATATAAAGTGGTTGGAATGATCTTATTTTAAAATGTTTATCCTAGTAAAATAACAAAATATTTTATGAGATTTAAGATATCTTATCACATGTATTTTATAGAATAATTGTAAAAAAATAAAATAAGGATGAATTGCTTATTTCTTACAAAATAAAAAATATATTTTATTTTGAATTTTTATAGTTTGTATGTGATAAGATATCTTAGATCTGATAAGATATCTTCTCATTTCAATAGAATAAGTTCATTCCAAACACACTATTATTTCTCTAGACTACAGTTTTGCTTCAAGTTTGTTACATCAAAAACATTATTTATAAAAGGTAATCGAATTTCAACTCTGGAGTCAGGGATGGGGCCATAAATTTCTCATCATATCTTAGCTGGAGTTGCAAAAGAATGCAATAACTTTTGCACTTGTGAATAATTGGAAAATGACAAATGCCTTCAACTAAAGGTTCTCGGTCCTCATGATCATTAAGGAATTAGTAATGTTGTATCCCACCTTAACACGAGATATTGTGAGAATTTAATACAAAATTCGTTTTTTAGGTATCAATACCAGTGTTGCTTGTAAGTTTGGAATTCAACAATCATGTTTTTCGTTTGTGAATTTCTATTTGCATTTTGTTCAAGATGCATCAATATTAAAGCTTAATTTGGTTCCATTTCTTTTAAGGGAAACATCTCTTGCGTATAAGTTTTAACAGGCATCTGAAATGCCTTTGAAGCAAGTGATTATAAAGGAAAGGCAAAAAGTTAAATGGAGTCAAATCAATTGTTTTTGCCTTTTTTGTTTTTTGACTTACTAGTTCTAGTGATGAGTTACACTATCATAACAACTTTTAGTTTTATGTTTTCTTCGGGAGACCGTCACCTTTCAATTGAATGAAAAGGATTTAAGTTTTCTATAATATTACAACTAATTCGGCTAATGAAGGATCCAAGCAGTGTAGGTCTCGTGACGAGATGTCCTACAAAATAAAGAGAATTTCGCATCAGTGTGTGTGGTGCTAGTTAAAGACTCTTCGATAATCTAAGTCAGAAAATGTTTATAGAAAGTTTAAACTGGATAGAGGAAGAAGGGAGAGCTTCTCTATTTTGAAATGTTTCTATAAATGGAAAAGCCTACCTCGACTTTGATGTATGTAAGTTATTTATAGATTCCTCACAATATCACGTCTCGGATGCATAAATTGTAAGGAGGTTGGATAAAGACATTGGCATCTCATGGTGCCACGTGTTAAGCGAAAAAGGTGCTCAAGGAGATTGGTGATGATATCGTGGTCGAGATTAATCCTAAAACAATAAGCTTCCTGTAATGTCACATGTTAAGAGAAAAAGGTGCGCAAGGAGACTAGATGATGACATTTGGATCGTGATTAACCTCCAATCAATAACATTAAAAGAAACATTCAGCAATGGTAGAATTTACAATATAGTTGGGTCTCTCTTCGACAAATTAAAGAAAAGATGAAGAAGAACTTGGTCACTGTATATGAGTAGAAGCATTCACGCGTTTGGGTTGTCATTGAAAAAAAAAAAAAAAAAAAAGAAAGTCTATGATGACACATCCTAACTTTACACTATCAAAATATCATGATCAGGAAAGCAATATTTAGTGGAAAAATATAAAGAATTTTGGGTTGGGCAAACGAATATAATTTTCTACCATTGATGTGTTCTTTGATTAAACCGCTAGAGACCTTCTAAGAGATATTTGGTTCAAATTAATAGTTGGATTAAATAATTGATCATAAATATATCTCCTGTGTAGTATTATGAGAGTATCTAAATTTTACTTCACCTTCTAATCCAACGCAGCTGCTGCAATGTCCCGCGAAAGCACTTGGCTTTTGGTCCTAAATGACCGGAAAGGATCCTTTTAATACGACGAGTAACTCGCTCAAATAAGGTTATATTAAATCTATTCTAAAGTTATAAATCTCATAGTATAGAAACGTATTTGAACAAACACTTCAATATAATCAAAGATCAAATAATATTTTTGACAAGACATAAACTCGAATTTGAGACACTTGATTACATGTCTGACCACTTTATGTAATTTTAGGGGCTGGACCGGATAAGATTGTTAGTGAGTATTGACATATAATATTGACTTTATGACCGGGATAAAAGAAAAAGAAAACAAAAAGAGAGAGAGCAGATTGACATACCATAAGCATGAGCCACCACAGTGCAACGTGTTGCTCACTACTGCTTTATCATTAAATTCTACAACCTTTCAAGAATTTCTCATCACTTGTCCTTGAGAACTCCATATGAGTTTGCTGCAAATGAAATGGTTATCAAATTTCGAAATATTGAACTCAAACTGAAACGAAAGACATAAGAATAGGAAAATCTTATACGGTAATGACATAAAGGCAAAAAAAAGGCCCCTCATATTTTTCTGAAATTGTACGAATCTTTGTACCACAATAATCTAATTATCCTTGACCTTCTTTTTATAAAAGTCCGCAACTGTGCATAGTAATGTTGGGCATTTTATGTAATATTCTAAAAATTATACGAGTTATTAGATTATTTTGATACCATATGATGTAATGCATATTTTCTACAAAATAAAATGGAATTTTCTGTAATTTACCCTCTTTTGAATGACATAGTTGTAAATCAAAGGCAAGTTATATCGATTACATAAACAAAACTATGAAATTGTTAGTAGTATTTGGAGAAGAACTTATGGCTTCAATTTTGAAGATTGTGGAATATTAAATGTAAACATAGTACATTCTTGATTGAAATTGCAAAAAACACAAAGTGCATCAACAGCGGTTAAGCTTAAAGAAAAAATGCAAATAGAAGCAAGTGAGATGATATTTTTTTGAGGTTTGCGTCTTTGCATAACATGGTTACATTATCAAGAGATCTAACTGTAATATATTGTCTAAACCATTTGCCATAATTACATCTTTGATTCACTATTACTCGAACTCATAATTGTATCGTTAATTCACTACCACTAGCCCCCATAACTATATTATTAATTCATTACCAATACGAGACAAAATCATTCACTAAAAGAGCTCTAGTTGCAATTAATACTCTCATTAATTATGGTGGAAAAAGAATTCTCATTTGCCATAATTGCTTTGCTCTACATCCCTTGAATTTTCTCGGATGATGATGCTTGAAAGTCTTAAAAATCCAATAAGTTGGTAATATACAGACAACTTCCTTAACAAACCAACCTTTAAAATTCCCCTCTTTTCCCACCTTTTTCCTCTCCTTTTCTATCCACACTATAACGCATTGCACCTTTCTTTACTCCACAGCCTTCCAAACTTCACCAACCAAAGGGGACTCTATCCCCCGCTTTAATTACGAAAAGCTTTGAGATCAATTATCAATAGTTATACGGCCTATTTAGATAGGCTTTTTTAATTTAAAAAAATATTTTTTTTAAAGAATACATCTTTTTTACAATAAATATTTCAATTAAATTTCAAAAAAAAACTGAAACTCTCAAGAAAATTCAATTTCAGCTTTTCCGGTAAGCCAAAATTTTTTGCTTCTAAAACACAGCACTTCTTGCAAAAGTTTTTGGAAAATAAAAAAAAAAAAAAAGTTAATCCAAACAAACACATAATTATAATATTATCGGGCTTTCAAAAGAAAAAACAGAAAAGGAAAAGCCAAAGGGACCATGCATATCAGATGAGCAAACGCTATATATAAACTCCAACAAGTCCAGAGAGATTATATTCAACTGAAAATAGTATATTTCAACAATGGCATCAACTTTTCCATACCATTTTCTCTGTCTTCTTTTCCTCATCATCACGCCAACTTTTGCATTTGCCACAAGTGATGATGATCAATATGATCTTTCTTTGTCTTCAACTCTAGAATTTCCGAAAACGCAAGCTGAGAAGCTCATCAGGGGGCTTAACTTATTCCCTAAGCAGGATGTGAACACTGCTTCTGTGGGTGGCGATGGGAGTGTTGCTGCAGCATCAAAAATTGTAGAAAAGCGAATTGAGCTCACTGCTATTGGTGATTCTGGGACTAGTGTTCAAGATTTGGGTCACCATGCTGGTTATTATAGACTTCCACACTCCAAAGATGCAAGGTACATATATTGGTTGCTTATTTGTATTTTCCATTACTATATTTTCATTTGTCTTTTTTTTTTTTTTTTTTGGGTCAAGTAAAACATTCCATTCAAAGAAAAACGTATATCTTTAGCCAATACCAGTTGGGTCCATATCAGAATCTAACAAATAGGCAAGGAATGGGATAATTGAGACCCAGTGTCTAGGCAAGCACTTTGTATGTCTAGCTTTAGCAATCTAGTCACAGGACTGCTTTCAAATATCTAAAAACGTCCCGATTACTTGAAAGATCTAGAGGGTGTTTGACTTTGCTTATTTGATGCTTATAAGTACTTAAATAATAAAAAATATGTGAGAGGATAATTTTTTTCTAAATATTTATAAGCACCCAAAATACGCAAAGCCAAACACCCCCTAGACTTGCATCAAAAAAAGAGTTGTGGACCCGACATGTGCGATGGACCCATGCCCTAGAAAACCAGGTGTATAGGGGGTGGCGATCCTTTTCTGACTGTGTGATGCTTATTAATAGAATAGTTGATCCCACGTAATAGCATTATACTGGGTTGTGTTTGAGATGGGGCTTAAAAAAGAAAAAAGGAAACTAAGTGAGCATTCTGTATGTGTGTTAGTATGTGGATATTTTGTGTTAAAATTTGTCTCTCTACTAGATGTCTTCTTTGTCTTAATCAAGTAATGAACTATATTTTGATACAATTTTAGAAAATTGAATTATCTTAACTTTATACAGCTTCAATTATCTAGAGCATTTGTTACCTAATTTTATCAGCTTCGTCGCTCTCGAAATCTAGCAATTTTAATTATACGAGTCTGGTAATAAATTCTCGCAGTTTAACATCATTGATTAAACATTACAAACATATATCACGCAAACTTCACCCCTCAATTGATATTCTATTTATTGTGCGGCATATCATAAGCATTACATGTAAACAAGACTTATTTATCTACAAAAAATTAAAAGTAATACAACAATTGCCATATAAGAAATAAATTATAAATGTTGCCGTGGATGTATATAGAAGGTGATATATAGTATTATTCGCTCGAATGATATGGAAATAAAACCTTTCTCAAGTGCTTATTCTGGTAATATTTACAGGATGTTCTACTTTTTCTTCGAGTCGAGAAATAAAAAGAGTGACCCAGTTGTGATATGGCTAACTGGAGGGCCAGGGTGCAGCAGTGAACTGGCTTTGTTCTATGAAAATGGACCTTTCCAAATAGCAAATAACATGTCTCTTGTATGGAATGATTATGGTTGGGACAAGGTATTTGTCTCCCTCTAAAAGATTCCCAAAACATAATAAAGCATGTCTCAGTACTAATCCAAAGTTTCCTTTTTTTGATTAATTCTTCTTATAATCCCTAAACTATATTACTTGAAACAACATAGTCCTTGAACTATCAGAACGTGGCGTTTAGTCCCTGAAACTATTAGTAATTGAAGAATGTTAGTTCATTTAACGAATTTCGTCTACTAGCCAATGGGAAATTGCACGAGAAAGGGATGTGCACGTCATTTCTCATGACTTTCTTGTGCCACCCTCGTCAGTTTTTGGACGGAGTTCGTTAAGTAGACTAATGTAGTTCAATTGTTAATAATATAGAGATTGAAAAACACATTTTGATAGTCCAAGAACTAAATTGTCGCAAGGACCATAATTCAAAAATGATAAGAGGTATTAAACCTTCTTTTTTCTTTTCCAGACTATATGATGGGTGGTACTTTAGTCAGGTAGCCGAATCATTCGGTTCCGCTGCTAAACAATTCGGCTGCAGGGCCAAAGTCTTCCTGTCTCTATATTTCGTAGCTGTGACTGTGGCCAAAACAGCATGTGCCTTCACCATTAATGTTCAATTGGCAGGTATCAAACCTTATATATGTTGACCAACCCACTGGAACGGGCTTCAGTTATAGTTCATACGAGGATGACATCCGTCATGGTGAAGACGGTGTGAGCCAGGATTTGTATGATTTCTTACAGGTTTGTTTTAAGACAATTTTCCAAAATTTACTGTTAAGTGAAAACTCCCTAATAAAACCTGAACCAGCACGTGTATTGAGACATATTACTAGACCCGTAGACTTACCAGTTAGTGGGACTTCACTAGCTAAGTTTCCACATATTCCCAAAGAAAATACTCTTACCAAACAACTGTACATGCGAAGACCATTTTATTGGAAATGTTTTGTTAGTTAATAAATTTGGTTTGGAATCTAATCCTAAGTCCTAGTTAGATTTGTATTTTGTTTAGTTAAATACTTATTAGTAAATTTTCAATTCCTGGATAAAGGATTACATAATGCAAATGGCAGTTGCACATGTACTCTATAAATACAGCACGCAAACTTAAGTTTAGGCATCTCACATTACTGGGTGGGTGTAGTATAACGGGTCGCAGGGAAAATATTCCTTCTGAATGATAGAGAAATTAATGGATATGGGTGGTATCACGCACCACTAGGTGAATGAACCACAATAGGTAGAGAAATGATCACTTTTGAGTAATAGAGAAATTAGTGAATATAGGCTACATTAAATCACATTAAAATTTCGTGTGTTTTGTGTTTTGTTGTTCTACTAGGTTATCTTTACTTGTTATTGCCTTCATATTCTATGTATTTGTTGGGTTATGGCTCAAAGTCCAATTCCATACAAATTAGAAAATAGTTTTAATGAAAATTAAAATTCTAGTTATGGTAAGATTTTTAATTATGGTAGGATTGATAGATGAGGAAATCTTTTGTCTCGGAGGACAAGGAAATCTCCTCTATAAATAGGACTCTTGAATTAATTGTATAAAAGTGTGCCTTAGGACCACACCTCATGGAGGGTATGGGTGAGAGAGAGAGCTTGAGAGCATTAAGAGTATCTTATATTCGTTCTAGTCCTGTTGAGGATAGAACCATGATAAGAATTATGTGGAGGAGGGTTTAGACTTTTCTGTCCGTGCAAAAAGTTATCACCTGAGTTAGGATGAGAGAGAGAGCCTGAGAGCATCAAGAGTATCTTATATTCGTTCTAGTCCTGTTGAGGATAGGACCATTATAAGAACTCTGTGGGGGAGGGTTTAGACTTTTCTATCCGTGCAAAAAGTCATCACCTGAGTTGTAACCATTATTATTGAATAGTGGAATTTATCCCAGAGGGGATCGTGGACGTAGACAGAGGGCCGAACCACGTTTAATAGTGCGTATTCTTTTCTCGTTACTCGTGTTTTAATTCCGTTCGTGAGTGTGTGTTATGCGTCCTAATTTCCCAACAGTATCTATCTGAACGATCCTTCCAACAATATTTGAATCAAATCATTGCGCTAATGTTTGTCGTAATATTAGGCCTTCTTCAAGGAGCATCCTCAGTATGCGAAGAATGACTTCTACATCACTGGAGAATCATATGCTGGGCACTATATCCCTGCATTTGCTGCTCAAGTTCATCAGGGTAACAAAAATAAAGAGGGAATCCATATAAACCTCAAGGTCTGTCTCAGAGCCCTTTCTAGTCCCATATATTTTTTCAAATACTTATGTATTTTTAGTCCAAAAAATAACGTTAATATCTCGATTTTTGTGAAATTATGTGTTAGAACACCACTAAGAAAAAGTTATAGATCCAACCCTGTTACCGTTTTCAGCTTGTGTTTTTAATTTGGCTTGCCTCATTTCATTACTTGATGATGGAGCAGGGTTTCGCCATTGGTAATGGACTGACTAATCCAGAAATCCAGTACAAAGCATACACGGATTATGCGTTGAACATGGGATTGATCAAACAATCTGACTACAACAGCATGAGCAAATTGGTTGCAAGATGTGAACAGGCGGTAAAACTTTGTGGTAATACTTTAACCCGGATCTCATACCTATGAACCACCCAACTCCTCCTCTAGAACTTAGGAGTAACTCAAGTGGTTGAAATTACTCTCTTTAGCAGACTAAATCAACAGGAGTTTGACTAGAATTTCTTGCGATGATTCACATGGCAGATACCTATGGTAGAACCTCATGTATGGCTGCTTTTCTTGCCTGCAACAGCATATTCAACAAGATAATGCAGATTGCTGGAGACAAAAACGTAAGAAACTTGTGTTTTCTTCATTATATACGTACCATATAAGAGCTTACCTTATGAAAGCCATATCAGATTTGTCATGCCTTTGGCTGCAGTATTATGACATCAGGAAGATATGTGAAGGTGACCTGTGCTATGATTTCTCAAATGCTGAGAACTTCCTGAATCAGAAATCAGTTAAAGAAGCTCTTGGTGTTGGAGACATAGACTTTGTTTCATGTAGTTCTAAAGTGTACGAGGCAATGGTAATGGATTGGATGAGGAATCTTGAAGTTGGTATTCCTGCACTCCTGGAAGATGGCATCAAGTTGCTTGTCTATGCAGGGGAGTATGATCTCATCTGCAACTGGCTTGGTAAGCATATTAGATATCAAGAAACCGAATTAGTCTCGGAATCTTTCACCTCTTTACGATGCTTAAGCCAAACCCACCTTGTGCGATAAAAGCTCGGGTTTGGAGGCAATAACTAAAATGACTTCTTTTGTATATTATCCATCACGATGACACTCATTTGAAACAAGAGAGTAAAATAGTCAATTTCTTCAAAATCGTGTTTTCAAAAACACGATTTTGAGGTGGATCACTTGACTGACATGGTAGACTTATGTTACATAAAAATCGTGTCGTCAAGACAAACTCACAATGTCACCTTTTTTTTTAATTTTTTCCCTAAAATCATCAATTCAAGGCACGATTTCATCGTGGTTTGACATTGCCACGTTAGCAAGTGCTCATTTCCTCATGACTTGACGTGGCAGCTCCAAAATCATGGATTTAGAAACACGATTTTTCCTCATTACTTGGCAAAAATCATTATTTCAGGATATGATTTTAATAAACAACCCATTTAACTAATTAACTCGTTGGTTTGATCTAGTTCGGTTTTACTTTGCAATGCTTTAATTCTACCTCAATCATAATGCACCTTGACTTGGACAGGGAACTCAAGATGGGTTCATGCAATGGAATGGTCTGGTCAGAAAGCATTTGCAGCAGCACCCTCCAATGTGTTCTCTGTGGATGGCCAGGAGGCAGGGGAGCAGAAGGGCCATGGCCCTCTCACCTTTGTGAAGGTTCATGATGCTGGACATATGGTTCCAATGGATCAACCAAAAGCATCACTAGAAATGCTAAGAAGATGGATGCATGGAGAAGTTCCGAAAACAGAAAAGAAGGATCAGCTCAGTCCCATGTGATTTCCCCAAAATAACTAGCCAATCCAGTTTTTCTTCACCTTTCAAATGTTTGCAGTTACATGAACGCGTCCAAATGAATGTATCCTTCTATCTCATGTATATACTTAAAGACTATCAATGAAAATCGAAACTGTCTTCGCGAACAATTACTACCATAAAACCATTGCTCATAAGTTAACATTCATTCTGCAATTATTGATCAAGTACATTGCAAGGACCAAAATTTACCTAAGCAATATGAGCAGGAGTTGAAGATAAAACAAGTAAAGACCTGATGCAAATCTGCAATTTGCATTTTACCCAGAAATCAAGATATTTAATCTAACATGTCTTTCTAACCTTTGGCTGCGCTTCTTCTGATGATCCGATCTTGCAGCCATATCTGTCTAAGTTTGAGAGTATATACCTCACTCTCATTTATGAAGTTGAGTCATAATCTTCTCACAAGATACAACATAGATAATATGAAAATTATCAGTGAGAAAAGTGATGCGTTGAAGTCCACACCGTCTAGGAAGACTTATGCTCGAGGTGCTTCACAGTTTCCCAGGTGAAATCTGGGTCATTGCGGCCAAAATGCCCGTACGCTGCAGTCTTCTGATACCTGAAGTTGCCACCTCTTGCAAGGTCAAGATTGGTTGCTATCATTCCAGGCCTGAAATCAAAATTCTGATTGATTAGAGCAAGTATCTCATGGTCTGATATCTTCCCTGTTCCATATGCATCTACAAACACAGATAGTGGTTCTGGTACACCAATAGCATAAGACACTTGCACTATACAACGTCTGGCAAGCCCAGAGGCTACCACACTCTTTGCAGCCTGCCTAGCTATGTACGCACCGCTGCGATCAACCTTGGTAGGGTCCTTTCCAGAAAAGGCACCGCCTCCGTGGGCACCCCACCCACCATAAGTATCAATAATTATCTTCCTTCCGGTGAGCCCTGCATCGCCATGAGGCCCACCAATGACAAATCTACCAGATGGATTGAGATGAAAGATTGTCTTGTCGTCAAGATACTTGGAAGGGATGACTGGCTTGACTACATGTTCCATCAAGTCTTCGGCTATCTCCCCGTTAGTCACCGTCTCGTCATGCTGAGTTGAAATGAGCACGGTGTGAACCCTGATTGGAATCATGGCTCCACCTTCATTCAGATACTCAACAGTTACTTGGGTCTTACCATCCGGCCTCATCCAGGGGCAAGTTCCATTTTTTCTTACCTCAGCTAGTTTGGCACCAAGTTTAGTTGCAAGTACATGAGTCAACGGCATCAGTTCAGGAGTCTCATCTGTCGCATACCCAAACATGTGGCCTTGGTCTCCAGCTCCCATCTCCTCAGGGTTTTTGGTAAAATGACCATGAACACTTTGGGCAATTTCAGGGCTTTGCTCTTCAATATAGACGAGCACCTTGCAGCTATCAGAATCCAGACCAATCTCAGGTGATACAAATCCAATACCTCTGCAAGTGTCACGTACAATCTTCTCATAGTCCACCTTGGCCTTGGTGGTGATCTCCCCAAAGACCATAACAAAATCTGTTTTAGCACATGTCTCACAGGCAACTCTACTTTCGGGATCCTGCTCTAGGCAAGCATCTAATATAGCATCAGATATTTGGTCGCAGAGCTTGTCAGGGTGGCCTTCATTAACAGATTCAGAAGTAAATAGAAAAGTTTCCATCTCAGGGCTTAAAGTCTCCATCCCAAGGATAATCCTACAGTTTTAGAGGAGAGAAAAAAGCCCATCAGTTCCTTTAAGCATCACATGCCTGAACAATATGCAGCACTCCATGCCAAATTCTCATATCACCTAACCAATCTAAGTTTAAGGTACTAGACCAAAGCCAGAGAATGTAATTTACAATCGTCTACTATTATATTAGAACCAAGGAGCAGTAAAGAGTTAAAAAACACATACAGTGAAAGGGAAAAATTGAAGAAATTGTGGATAGAATCACATCCTGACCTTGTCTATAAACCATCCAACACATCCAAAATACAAAATAATAATTTATGACCCGAGGAGGAGTAAGTTACATGAATCGTATTGACTAATTTCCAATAACTCCTATATTAAAGTACTAAATTAGTCATTTTAAATTCCTTTGCTAATTAAAGATCTAATATGAAACTTCTTCATTTATTCTGCTTCTGCTTTTGTCCTCTATAAGATACAATGCAGTCCTGTTCAATAGTTTCAATATCATAAGAACACAAATTTGCACAATGTTAACACAGAAAAAAATATTTCCCAGTTTGACAACTAAACACCAGAAACTATTTCGGACAGAAATTTATTGGAACACCCCAGCCCACCCAACCCCCAACCCCCAAAAACAAGTTATTTACCTGCAAACAAATGGACACTTACTTGCAAACTACATGTAACAAGAAATGAAACAGAAATACTACCCCATGCATCACTTTTTTCTTTTAAAGAAATTAAACAGAAGTTGATTCTTTAATAAAAGTTCAAGAATTATACACTAGTCTCAGTACTATTTCCAGCTCATTTATTATGCATAATTACCACGTAGTAAACTTTTAGATGAAGTGATCAACAATCACCATGCATTAACTATCAGCTCAGAGAACAAAAAGGAACAAATTAAAAAGGGTGAAAGAAAAGAAACAAGAACATGTAATATTAAATAATTAAACAACAAATATAAGGAAGACTTGTATTAAAAGGTAGAGCGAAAGGTGATATTCTATTGCACACCTCTATTTGAGCAGGAAAATATATACTACAAAGTAATGCTGGAGAGTGTGAAGCTGGGGTATCTCTGCAGCAAGGTGTAATGGAGAATAGAGAGAACATAATACAGCAGTGTTGGGTTTTGGGGTTTGGGGGGCGGGGGGGAGTGCGGGGTTTGGAAGGGAAATTTACTTCACCGTCTTGTGTTGGGTTGGGTGGCACGGTAGGGGAATGATCTCCGGGCACGTAAGCGTGCTTCTGGAAAGTTGTACTTCGCTTTTGGAGTTATCCTCCGAGTCCACTCGCGTACAGCAAAATTTTGTTTCAAGGCATGTAAACTTGCTTCTATAATATTGTACCCTAGGTTTTGGGGTCATTGTCACGTCTCGTCATATACAGTATAATTTATCTTAAGTATATAAGATTTTTTAAGAAAAATTGTACTTTGGCTTTTGGCGATATCACTACGCCTCCTCACATACAGTACGTGACTTGTCTCCCGGCACGTAAGCCTTCTTTTAAAAAATTGTATGTTTGTTTTTAAAGTTACCACTACGTCTTTTCACATACAGTGCGATTTGTCTCTAGATACATAAATTTGCTTTAGAAAATTTGTACTTTGGCTTTTGGAGTTATCGCCAAACCTCCTCACGCATAGTGTTATTTGTCGTGCTTGTATGTAAATCATTTAATATTTTTTAAATGAGTAACAATTTTCATCGAAAAATTTATAAAAACATTTAATTATATTTATTTATTGCATTTAATAGAACCCATCTTTTTTTTTTCTTTTTCTTTTTTGGGTAAGTACACATTCTAAAATCAAAATGTGAATAGGTACTTGTTAAGTTTAACAATTTTAAACTTTAAATTTATGGTAAAAGTATAATAAAAAGTTTTTAGAATTTTAACTTGATATAAATTTTTACGACATGCACTAGGGTGTATCTTTTTTAGTTTTATGTGATTTGTACAATTAATTATTTTTTTCTTATAAAATGTGTCACATTAATAGTTAAAGAATATACTTACGCATTGTCTTGAACATGATCTTTTTATTATTATAATGAGAATAACATAGAAAGTTCTTATTTTTCAAGCAGGTTGAAGGACTACAAATGTTTCTTCCTGAATAAGAAACTTAAAATTAAGAAAATCACTATTACAAATTTTAAGGTTATATTTCTCATTTGTCTGATGGCATAAGAGCTTATCATAAGATTAGATGTCAAAGAATAATTATTTGAAGATCTCCTTCTTTTATCTTTTTTCTTTCTTCATTTAACATTCACTCCACTGTGTGATCCAATAAATAAATGAATCAAATTTTCACCTCATTTGTGATTCACCAAATAGATATTTTCAAATATGCAAAATTCTAAATTAAGATGTTTTAATATCTAAAAATTCCTTGACAGATAAAATTTTCTTCTACTACAACAAATTCAAAGTGAGGAAAACAAAAAAGAAACGAATAAGGAGTTTAACTCTTCAAGGTCCCTCAAAGCCCAAAGGAAAAACAATTAAGTTACTTAAACGTTGTTAAATACGGCTAAAAACTCTTTAAGGTCCCTTTGATACATAAATTACTCTAATAGTCCTTTATCTTTAAAAAAAATGACGTGTTGGCATTTTTATCTTTTTAATTAAACCTTTTAGTCCTTTATTTTTAACTATGTGGCCGTTATTAGTCTATTTTCAAATTTTCCGTCCAATTTTAGCCGTTATCCTTGTGTGTTATGCGTGTGTGATGCATTGAATAACGTCAAAAATTAAACAAAAATTCAAAACTAGATTGACGGTAGCAACAAAGTCAACACTAAAGAACTAAAATGTTCAATTAAAAAATAAAGGATTAGTGCGTTATTTGGATAAAAGATAAAAGGATTGCAGGAGTAATATTTTTAAAGGGCCCTTTTCAAAGTTTTTTCTTTTTTCTTTCTCCTCCCCTTCTTTCACAATTTCTTCCCCACCCCCGCGAAAGTCAATTTGCATTGATAAGTCCCTAATATGTTTATAGTTTATACATACACACACAATATAAGCCCCTGTATTCATCTGTTTACACTCTGCACTTCAACACAACTGCAGTGAAGGCATAAATCTCCACCAGGTGAGCTACATAATACTTTATCTAAATTCCTCTTTAAGTTAAAAAATTTCCCATTTTTCACAGTTTAATTTGATGCTTTATGATAAAATCTTGGAAAATAAAGCGAGAAAATGAAAAAGAGAAAAAGTTTGAGTCTTTCTGTTAATATCTTTATTTTCCAACAAATTCCCATTCCATTAAAACAAATATTTTTCATTTTTAGTGCTGAAAGATTGTATATTTTCATTTATGAGACAGCCTCGTGTATGAATATGTGGTATCTACACGTTGGTTGGAAACATGATACAAGGGTGCATTTATAAGTATAGTGTTATGGTTTCAGATAATAAGTTTATTTAATTTTGAGCTTGTGAATTCGAGGCCTGAGATAGTCCAAAAAAATATACAATACTAGTCTCACTAGCGAACTCAGATTCTAGACTAATCGTGATAGATCATCAATGGCCTTTCTTAGAAACCACATATATGATCAAATAAATGAAAAACTTAGCGATTCAGTTGAAACAAAATTTCACTTTGTTGGGGTTGTTTACAAGTTGATACGAAAAAGATTCCATCTTTAACAAGGCAACTTTGTGAATAACTTTTTAGTGCCATTCTGTAATTGTTGTTTATTGAAGATTGAATGATCAAATTTATAAGAATGCTGCTATCCTATCCCTTTTTAATTGTTGAATATGTGTAATATTTAATAGTGGTGTGTGTCGTTTAGTCTCTCTTGGTTTATAGTAGGATGTTATTCTGATAAAATCTTTTACATGTGAGAATGATTTTCAGTTGCATCCATGTCCAATATGCTCCAGCAAATAATGTATTCGCGCATAACTGTGCAGTTGAAGTTATAAAAGAACTCGGTGAGCATAAGCTATTGATACACACTAATCACTAGCCTATTTAAGTTAACTGAAGGGCCAGCATAGAGGGATAATGTGTGTGAGCTTGTGTGTGTATATA
This sequence comes from Cordia subcordata, assembly GCA_028554755.1. Lineage (NCBI taxonomy): Eukaryota > Viridiplantae > Streptophyta > Magnoliopsida > Boraginales > Cordiaceae > Cordia > Cordia subcordata. The sequence goes on from JAPTOF010000007.1 coordinate 3,374,475, forward strand.
CGGCCAGAGAAACATACTAGTAGACATAATCAGTTATCTTGATTTCTGTTTCTTTTTCAAGACATTATGATGAAATACTCTACACACAGAGAAAGGAACGTAGCTAATGCTTATATGGGAGTAGCATGTTAACTGGTCTTACAACCGACAGAGATGAATAAATTATTAATTTGTAAAATTTTGTTTTGCCTCTGTAGTTGGCTTCGAAGGATATCTATAAGAAGGTCAAAGAAAGAAAGGCGTCACTCTGGGATACAGTTTATGGAGCCTGACAGGTATTTTGTTTCACTAAACAGAAGCACAGAACCTTCTCATTCTTTCTATTTGATCTTCTATGTTTCCCAAGTATAACATCTTTGGCTTGTCATCCATATTAATGGACTTAAGTTTAGTTCTTGACCTCCATTTGAGTTGGACAATGCACAAGTCTTTCTATCCAGATTTCAGCATTTAGGTTGTTTACCACAATCTATCTTCTGGGTATGAGGAGAATTATTTCAGTATCTTTACCTCTTCTGATCACTTTCGGAAGTAATATCTGACTTTTTTTGAATTATTCTCAAGAAAAAGGCCTATAGCTGCCATATGTAACTTTGATCACAATAGGAAGAACTTGGACATTGCAATGTATAGGCTGGAAATCTTACTGTTGTTAGTTTCTACAAGGTGCTCTATTAAGTTAATGAATCCATGTAATTATGTATTCATGTTAGATATGCCTTTTCCAGTCTTCTCTCTTTCCTGCTCTCTTTCTTCTGTCTTTACCTCCTAGTTTTTATAAAAGGATTGTTAATTTCCACAAGAATTGTTGAAAATCAACAAAAGAAGGTCCATATTCCATGTAGGCAAAGATTTCAAGACTTGGTAAAGTGTTATCCAAGCTAGATTCTCTTTGTGAGGTGCTTTGAGTTAGAAGCCTTTGCTTACTTCCATTTTCTGCAATTGTTTCCTTTAATTTGGATAAAAAGTAGAGACAGAGAAATCAATGTTCTGAACTGGATTTGTTTGGAAAGGTCCTTTATCTCATGGTAGCCTGCTCTATTCATGTCTTGAAGCTGGGGTAGCTGGAATTGCTTGTGTTCGACACAAAGAATCACCTTTGCCCATATTGCTTTCATTGCCAGGCCCTTAAAGCTAGGGTATAAGGCAATTTTAATTCTAGCCCGAGCCTCTTATTGTGCCTAAGGGGATAGTCCAGGGACATACTCCTGAGTCTAGATAATATGTCCTTGATGTCTGTGAAAATAGTTGTAATCTACTGTAGATTTGCATTCTCATGGGCAGGAAATTTCTTGCAAATGTTTAGGTTAAATGGCCTTTCAGATGGTACTTTCCGACAACATTTACATAAAATATATAAGATTCTTTCTCTCTTTAACCACCTTTCAGCGTGTCAAGCACTTTGAGACAGCTATGAAGTTTTCTTGTTTTTATATTTTTCCTATAGCAATAATATGGTATTCTTTGTAGTTTGGTATGTAAATAACTATTTTGAGTTCATGAATGTGATGTTTACATATATCCATTATTACTGTGCCTCGTATGGTAAAAGAAGGCCTTGATGCTCTCCATGATATTGTTATCATAATGAGTCTCAGAGTATTCCAAGTTATGAAGTATGTCTATTGAATATGCTCGACTGGTTCTGAAGGAAACATCTTACTGGTTTATTTTCTACCACAGATTAAATTCTCCAAATACTTCAGCTATTATATTTGAGGTCCTAGGCCATCAACTTCAATTTTCTCAGGTATTCAGCATTTTGATAAATGCATGGCTTTTCTTATTTTGGTTGAAATTCCACAAAAAAAATACCAATTGCAGTTCTGCAGTCAAATATTTGAGCATATGCAGTCTGTGGCAGCCTTATTATTGCAGTCGGTTCCCCTTTGTTGTTCGCACTGGACCATATATTTTGGTCCAAAACCTTTGACAGCAGTTGGTTTCTAGAAGACCTTGATGATATAGTCCTTGTTTAGAGGATCTGCTTTCTCTATAATTTCTTCTCATGGAGTTGGCTGTTATTAAGATTTTCATTTAAGAGGAAAATAAGTAACATTTTACATATTAAGGGCTTGTTCAGTACCCCATTGTATTGCGGCCTACTTTGTCTGTATAATAAGTTGAAAAACTAGAATTGTTAATAATTGGAGAAAGCAGAAGCATTAAGGCAAAAAGATCAAATTGGATTTTTCCTTGTTCTTTGAAACTATTTTCTGGCTCGACTAGTATGCTTGCCTATGAGAATCTTTTCAATTTACTTTTTTTTATCTTGAAGTGTTCATGATGGAAAATGAAATTGGAAGAATGATTTCTGCAAGTGAACTGTCCTGAACTAGTTACCATTGTATATCTGGAATAGTTATGCTCTCTTATTGGCTTGAGTAAAGGGACCACTACTTCTGCTCTTCTGTGACTATTCATCATTTTGTAGCTACAGACTTCTGCAAATCACCTGGCACTGTGAATTTTCTTTAGTTGCTGCCATTTTCTTTGTGGAAAATATATAAAACATAAAATATGGAAAGAAAATATGAAAGTGCTGCCCCGCAAAAAAAAATATGAAAGTGCTGAAGATAGTTGGAGCCGCCATCAACAGCGGCTCTAAAAGTGAAATACTCATAAAGACTACATTATGAATTGTTGATATATCATGAATGTAATAGAAAAGCCTATTTATATGCATGATAACTTGGTAAGCAAGACTAGAAGCCAAAATTAATAAGGTAACTAGAATTCTAAGGAAACTAAAATAATAAGGAAATAAATTTGACTAATTACCTAATCTAGACCATTGCCTAATTTAATACCATAAGATAAGGAAATACATTAATAACTAAAATATTCTTCAACACTCTTTAGAAGAGAAGTTCTATTTCTTTTTTGATTTTTATTAGCTGGCTGTGTTTCCCTTATCATATTTTTAGATCATCACTCACCGTGAAACTCGTTTGTGATTGTACTAGGATCCTAATTCCAAGCATCTGGGAACTACAGTTTGGGATGCTTCAATGGTGCTTGTTAAATTCCTGGTGCTTGTCTTTCTCCGTCACTTCTTTCTTCAAACTCTAAATTGTTACTAATAAATTTATTTTAGATATTGTTACAACTATGATCCGCCCAAGAGAGCAAGATGCTTCCAAATTTTTGTTCTTTAATTTTATGGTCCTGCCTACTGATGCTCCTTATTTCCTTCTATTCATTTAGCCTTTATTTTATCATGGTTCTTGGAAGAATATGAACTTATTGGTAAATGTACATGATATTACATTTAATTTTAATATCTCCACAAGTCTAGGTTTGTATCCAAATCACTGTTTGCTTACAGAATGAAACTGGGGCTTTACTATCAGGATCTTAAGTTACTTTCATCACTGATCGGTGAATTGAAATCCACACTACATGATCCTAATCAAGAATTCTACATTAAACTTTTGCATTTATGAGAAATTCTTCATAATTGTTGTGTCCATTGGTCTTAATTCAGCTCATAACAATTTTTCGTATTAGTTTCTCGAATTGTAGAACTCAGGAAGATGAAGATGCACTTGATGCTGCACTCAGTGTTTCCAGTTCAGATGCACTGAGTGTATTGTAATTGATTTTGTAGGAGAGAAATTGTAGAAAAGGGAGGTTCTCTCCATCTAAACTGAAAGGGAAACGTGTCATTGAACTTGGGGCAGGTTGTGGAGTAGCAGGATTTGGTGAGCTGCTTTTTCTTTTTATGTCTTCCAATGTTTAATCTTCTAAGAAGAATGGCCAACATATTTGAGTTTATAAAATGGAGCCAACATATTTGAGTTTATAAAATTGACTGCCTTACTCAGGCATGGCAATGCTTGGATGTGATGTGATCTCAACAGATCAGAATGAGGTTCTACCATTGCTAATGAGAAACATTGAACGCAATACGTCAAGGATAATGCAGACTAATCGAGGTTCATGTCCTTTTAGTTTAAACTGATACTTTTTCCCTTTTTTTCTTTTTCTTTTTATAATAATCCTTGACTTCTATTTTAGAACATTTTAAATCTTTTCCACTTTAGCGACACTTCTGTACTTTGCTTTGAAAAGAACCTAAGCTCAAATGCTTTCACGTACATCTTTCCTTTATCATGTTGGAACTTTCTGCCTGTAGCTCTATCTAGATGCATGTACATAAAAATGCATGTATCATTTACTTGAGATATGAAGATGAACTTCAGTGGTAATGGCTTACTTGCATGTAGAGAGCTTAGGGACAGAGGTTAAAAAGACGAAAGAGAATGACTCCCATAATTGGTCTTGTAGATTCTTTCGGTTCCATCCAAATGGCCGAGCTGGACTGGGGTAACACAGATCATATAAGGGCTGTTGAACCACCCTTTGATTACATTGTTGGCACTGATGTTGTGAGTTTCTCTAACACTTTTAGATTCTTATGGAATAGAGCATTATTTTTCAATTAGTTGGAAAACTTGCACTGTTATATTTAATGTTCTTTTGTGTTAATGATTGACTTCGGTCTGAGATTTTTGCTTATTATTTCATGAGACATTACAATCATCTTTTGCATTCTACAGATCAAAACACCAAGCTGAAATGCAGATACTTATCTGTTTTACTGTTTCAAGATCTTACCCAACAAATTGCCAAATACTGTAGCAGCAGAAATATTTCAGTTTTAATTGCTGCTATCCAGCATCATTTTGCTTTGCTTGTTCATAGTAGTTCTCTTTTCATGTTAGCAACTTTAACATCAAGTTGGTATTGCTTTTCTAATTGCCTAATTCTTTGCTTTCACTTGGGTGTTTCTTCATAAATGAAGTAGTAGAATTGAAAATTTTTGAATCGAAAATGTTCCCGTTTCCTTCTTGGTAGTACATAGCAAACATTTGCGAAATTGTTTCATCTTTATCTAATATTCTACCTGCTGATTACAAGGTATATGCGGAGCATCTTTTGGAACCACTTTTGCAGACAATACTTGCATTATCTGGACCCAGAACAACAATTTTGGTATGTTCACAATGAAATCTCTCTCTCTCTCTCTGTCACTCTCTCCCCCCCCCCCCCTCTCCCTCTCTCCCTCTCTCTCTCAGACACACATCACACTCTCACAAGCATTCTTGCACATGCGTTGACATGACTATGTTCTTTCAGAGCCCTCTTTACGGGTATCCCTGATGTTTAATGCAACTGTGACTTCCATTGCAGGTGGGATATGAGATTCGTTCAACAAACGTTCACGAGAAAATGCTAGACATGTGGAAAAAGAACTTTGAGGTGAAAACTGTTTCAAAAACAAAGGTAATGTGTTCTAATCTGCCAACAGTTGAGCCTAATAGTCCCAATTTCATTCTTGGGCAACTGAAATCATTCTCAGGGAATTTGCTTTAAATATTTGGAAATGCAATATGTCATCCTCCAAATTAATATTGTAATATATCAGTTCTTGTTTTTTCGTTGTCTCTACAAGAGATGATTTATTGGTGTATCTTGTATCATTAGGAATGAATGGGAAATTTTATACTGTTCTCCGGACTCCATTTAATATGTATCGTAATTGAACATTAATTGCATCATGTTTCAATTTCTGAGGTGCAACTTTCTCATCTTTCTGAACACAAGATGTTTTGCCCATGCATGTAGATGGATAAGCAGTACCAGCACCCAAGTATACAACTGTACGTTATGACCCCAAAGAATGCAGAAGGAAGATCAGAAAGCACAGGACAAGGGCTTGATTTGCATATCAAAGAAGTTAAAAATCAAGAACTTGAGAATGAATCAGAGGAAGATTGTGATAATAGTTGCGTCGTTGAGGATATCAACAATTCTGTCGCTGATGACGTCAAGGAGGATAAAATATTAGTTACAGATTTCCAGAGCAGAAAGCTTAATGAATGGGAAGCGAGAAGATATGGTGCTATGGCTGCTCGGCTTCTTCGGGATGTTAAGATAACTTAGACAAATGAGGTTTGTGGACTGCATGTGATATTTGCCACCTTGTATCTCTCTTTTGGGCGTGGATATGATACAATCTTACAGTAGCTTCCATTGTACTCTTTGGTATTGTAGCCAAGGTGTTCTATTGTCCTTCCGCCCATCTCCTTTGCTTGCCTTGAAATTGCTAGTTTCTTCCATAGCTGACTTTCTTGAAATTGCTAGTTTCTTCCATAGCTGACTTTGAAATTCTTTAGTTGCAGCTTGACAACTTTTGGCCTACTTGACTGCTATGACACAGTTTTGATGCAAACTACTTTCACCAACTCCAGTTCTTGACGGACAATGTGAACAGAAATGGAACACGAATGTCACATTCTTACACTGAAGCAAAAAGCAAATATAATATGCCTCTAGGGAAAAGCAGGAGAAGTCAACTATTCTCCCTCTCTCATCCACACAACTACTCACTCATGATTTTGACTACCTTTGGAGTGCTTGTATGCTACGACTTTGTACTAATAATACTTGTGCCGAAGGAAAAATGTATGGAGTAGTTTCGATTACTTTTGATGGTTTAGCATTTTTTGTCTTTTTTCTTAACTTGTGCTGTTTTCCATTTGTTAATTGCCCACATTTTCCCATTAACAATGGAGAATCAAAGTTTACAAATGTACCCAGGACTGACTCCGTATACATCAAATCCATGCATTGCATGACTCAAGAAACTTTATTGAAATCAAAGTGAGGAAGATAAATCAAATGGAAGCAATTTGAGGTTGGTTATATATATTCTGCTGGAGGACTTGATTGTCACTGAAGTATGAAGAATCAAATGGGATCCACATACAGGCCAAGGTAAGAAATCAGAGGATCTGCTCTTGCCTCATCAATAACATGCATTACGCGACGAGTTTTTACTTCTGGAAATCGTAACAGCCTCTGGTATCCCACAGTGGTACCACTTGTCACCTTCAGCCATTCTCCATTGTCATTATACATATTGAGATGAAATCTGATGATCCGCTGCCCCATATGTATTGGCTCTTGAACCTTCAACACATTAAAAGTTACAGGCTCGTGAAAGATCAGGTACAGAATCCACTGTAGTTGCTTCTCTGCGGGAGACCAATAGGTATATATACTTTCTTCAAGAACATGATGTTCAGCAAACTGAGGATTACCAAAACCTCCTCGCACGCTGCTGACAGCAAGATGTGCTTTTTTTGCTAGATTATGGGAAAATTTGAAGCTGTGAAGTGTAGAGAACTCACGAAGGACATGTATATCTTCTTCTGCGATAAGCCCTGAAGAGTCCACGGGTGCCTTCAGTACCAAGAGATAGTTTCTCCCAACAGATTTGTAGTATAGATCAAGAAGAGTCATTGCAGATTTTGGAGCTTCTGATGCTTGCACTGACGAACCGGGGCGAATTGACACGACACACTCAGGAGGTACCCAGTCAGGACCAAAAGGGTCTCCTCCTGAATATCTGTAACACACATGGAATGAAAATAAATGAGAATCTGAGGAGAACAGCTGCCGGCTGACGCACCTTCTAACAAGCGCCGATTAAGAGTATTGAAACTGAGATTAAAAAGATGATAAGGGACTAACGTCGGATCAGTGTAACCAGTCTTTGCAACATTACTACGGTTGAATAGGGACCAGCAAGTAGAACCGGCAACATTAGCCTTATTGCCAATCCACCTGATGTCAGGACCAAAATTTGAGGAAATGACCAGTTCAGGCTGAAGCTGATGAATGAGGCTAAACCACTCATTGAGGAAATACTCAGTATCTGTCTCCTTGTCTTTTGCAGTTTCCAGAAAAACCTCTTTTACCACACCATATCTGCTCCGATTAAACAAACAAAATGAGAAAAATAGAACAATGCCACGCATTATTTCAATTATACGCGTATATTTGATTCGCCTGGTAACTGGAAAATCTCAACAATAAGAAAACTTTTTAGTATATAAATTCGGCATTTTTCTCAAAAAGCTAAATCTGAAGACATGCTTATGATAGCATTCTTGAAACAGCACTTGCGTTTGCAGAGAGATAATTGATAACAGCAGAAAGACTAAATAGCACAGAAAGAACTCGAGATTGGTGAGAAACTCACGTGAAGGCGTAACCACAGTAACAACAAATAGAGCGTAAAGGACTCATTTGGATTGGTTTTTTGTGAAAAAGCACTTCTTTTTTGAAAAAATCATATCTTTTTTGCATCAAGTATATGTCTTAGTTTCAAAAAAAGCTGTAATTCTGGGAAAACTCAAATTCAATTTTTCCAAAAGTCAGAAATTTGGCTTCACTGTTTTTTTTTTCCTCAAAAGTTGTAGAAACAAGTGCTTTCGGAAATGGTTAATCCAAACGAGCCCAAGTTAGTGACTTTTACCTTGCAAGCAATTCAGTGATTTGCCCCAGGCAGTACTGGTTATATTTGAATGATGTCTGGCCATAGCCATAGGTAGGCCTATACTGATTCACAAAAGAAAGATAAATACCCAATTGCAGACCAGCCTTTCTTGCAACATCAGCTAATTCCCCAACAACATCACCAGTACCATTTCTCCAAGGACCAGACTTCACCGAATGATGAGCATATTGAGATGGCCACAAGCAGGTCCCATCATGATGTTTAACATTCAAAATTACTCTTGAAAAGCCATTTTCTTTGGCCACAGTAACCCACTGGGTGGCATTAAGTGAAGTTGGATTGAAGCCGGACGGATCGTCCTGGTCTATGCTCCATTCCGTGAAAGTGTTGGCCTCAAAGTGGAGCAAGAGGGCCATTTCTGAGAGCTGCCATGAGAGTTGTTGAGCTGTTGGGATTGGGAGAATTGGCAGTGGGGGGGGGGGGGGGTGTTTGAAGTGCAGAAACTGAAGTCAAGGCTTGGGTAACATTAATGATAATCATGACCATGATCATGATGAAGGCTTGAAGTGAAATGTGTTATCTAGATTTCGGTTTTTAGCTCAAATGTTCTTGAATGTGCTCACTATTTGTGTTCTTGACCATGTTTCTCTAGAAAAGCCAGCTTCCTGGCTTTGGAGGTTGCTGTCTCATGATTAATGGAAGAACATTATTTTCGGAAATAGAGAGACCAATAAATTTTTATCTTAAAAACTCTCCAAAACTTGAAAAACTAGGCCTTATTTCATTATTTTACCTAATATGCTATCAGAAAACAAGGCAAGCTAACAGGATTTTAAGGCAATAAACCTTCTGACTGAAAAACAGAAGTGTACAGATACAAAATACTAGTTGTTAGAGCAGACTTTGACCAAAATGTTTAGCAAAGGGTTAAGAGAAAAAGAAAAAGAAAGGGAAAAAGAGAAAAGACGTTGACCAAGATGCAAAAAGTCCACTCTGGTATTTTTGTGAGGGCAATTATTATCCAATATCTTAAACTGGTAAATATTGACTTGATGTTTTTTTGGATTATAAAATGACAACTGGAACACATAAGATCCTTTCTTGTATATGAAACTATAAGAGTACAAATCACACAGAAGCTATTTGAGAATGGTTATATGTACTCTGCTGAAGCACTTGAGTTTGATTAACATGTGTCCTAGATCTTGTGCTTCCTGTAACAGAAAATGTATCCAAATAAAATCCCAGATAAGAAATCAGAGGGTCTGCACGAGACTTGTCGATAACAAGCGTCACGTGACTGGATGTAACTTTCGGAAATCTTAGCAGCCTCTTGTATCCTACCGTGGTACCACCAGTCACATTCTGCCATTCTCCTTTTACATTCAGAATATCAAGATGGAAGGCAATAATTCGCTGCCCCATATGGATTGGCTCTTGAACTTGCAAGACATTAAATGTTACCTGCTCCTGAAAATCCACATGTATTTTCCAGTCTATTTGCCTCTTACCAGGAGCCCAGTAAGTAAAGATACTTTCTTCAATAACATTAGAAGAACTGAACCGAGAATCACCAGAACCTCCTCGTGTACTACTGGCAGAAAGAAGAGCATCTTTAGCTAGATTTTTAGAAAATATGGATTTTCGGAGCTCAGAGAATTCTCGAAGAACTCGTATATCTTCATCTGAAATGAGTCCCGAGGAGTTTGGGGGCACATTAAGCAAAAAGAGACAGTTTCTCCCAGCAGACGTATAATATAAATCAAGAAGAGTCATTGCAGATTTTGGAACTTCAGATGCATGCCAGAACCAACCAGGTCGGATGGAGACGTCACATGTAGCAGGTACCCAGTCATGGCCAAAAGGATCTCCATCCCCTGAATATCTGTTAAAAATTTAGAAATACAACTGAATTAGGGTCTACAAATTCCATTCTATACTTGGAATTATAGACAAAAAAAAAAAAGCAAAGCACAAGAGACTAATAGCAATATCTCATGAAAATGGCATTAAACATCTTCTATTCCATTCATCTCCATTTTAGAGAATCAGACAGATGTTTAATGATCTTGGAAAAAGTTGAGACTTCAAAGCAAGCTCCTGAAACATCTGACATACTACACCAGCCATCTAATTCTAACAAACAACTAAGGATGTAGCTTATAGAAAGTTAGAAAGTCAGCTAGTGTCTGATATCAGTATACATTTTGATACAGCTTATATGTCCTTAGTCATGTCCTAGCATTTCAGACTACCTGTAGTTTACAACGTTTCACATTTGAAATTGAGTAAGCATCTGAACTAAAAAGCCTGTATTCATCAATTAGCCAAAGATAATGACAATGCCATACATCAAAGCCATTTGCTACAGCTTGAAAAACTCTCCGTCTTCTGATGCACATATTATCAAGACCAGAGCTAAAGGGTGGCTAATATTTGGCGCAAGGCATCCAACAAGTACATGGTTTTGGTGCACAAACAAAAGATATGGTGCATGTAACAATGTTAGCTTCCTTTATCCCACATCACAAATATATCCATGCAGATAAAAGCAATTCAAAGGACACCATCTAGACAAGCCTAAACTAATAAATAGAAGGGGGTTAGCAGTTTGATAAAATGTTTCAGACAGAATTTGTCTCCTTTTTGCATCTGAATTACAACAAACATGCGTTGCATCTTTAATGGAATTATTAAGGAGAACCAATAACAAAAAAACAGAAAGACAAGTTTCTTGAACTGAGATTATGAGATAAAAACTCACTTAGCATCAGTGCCGCCAATCTTTGCATCACTACAGTTGAAAAGGGACCAACAAGTAGTTCCAGCAACACCAGCCTCATCACCAATCCACCTAGTGTCAGGACCAGCATCCGAGAAAATGACAGCTCCAGGCTGATGCTGATGAACGAGACTAAACCAATCATTAAAGAAGTACTCCATATCCTTCTCGCCCTCACCTTTTGCACCGTCCAACCAAACCTCTTTTACTGTACCATATCTGCTCCAATAACAGAATATGAAAAAAGAAGATAACATCAGGTCATGCCGCAACTTATTTGAAGCCAAAGCTCTTTTAAGCTCTTGAGCTAACATATTAATTAAATTCAACTTGAAATATTGTCATTACTGAAGGAACAAGCAACTTTTATGATCAAAGTGACAATTGAAATTTAACACCTCCAAGAAAAATGAAGCCTCAATTCTAACAAATAAGCATAAACGTTCTGCCACAATATTGATGTGTTTTTTTCCTTTCAACATAGTTGATAACAGACCTCGAAGAAGTGAAACATTAATTGTAACTAATAACATGAATTGCGGCCTGTATATATTTAGCTCTTAACAGCCTCACTCATGACTAGCCTTCCACAAATAAACAAAGGCCAAGGAACTGAGAATCCAGTGACCAAATAATAACTCAGTCAGGCATACAATCAATTCACCAAGCCATAGCTAAAAGGTCAACCCAGTGCATGAAACTCCTGCAGAATAGGACCGGTAACTTTACCTTGCATTTTTGCAAGAGGTTGTTTTGATGATCTTAAGATATAGTTTATCCTAAATGAACTTAACAATCCTGTATGTAGCAGAAGTAATTAAGACCAGAAAACCTTTCTGAAATTGCCTAAACTTCAATGATCAAAAGAAACCACTTGACAGTTACTAAATACTCAAAGGAAGAGAACCAAAGATTTTCATATGCTAATACAAGATCCGCCATACTAGGTTCAAAACTACTGCAGTGAACAACACTCAAGAACACATAGCAGCAAACAGAGCCAACAATTGCAGAAAAAAGTTACCATCTTTAATGATCTAACAGTAAGTGCTCATGTATTAATGATCTAACACCTTGCTTTACAATTATGTCACATCAGAAACGAAAACACAATGAGCTACTCTCACAAAATCAGAAGATTCACAATATGAAATGTCTAAATCAACAGCTCGCTTCTCTCCCAAATAATATTGCACTACGTTGTGCCACATGTCATGTTCTGCAAATGTTTTTCCAATGCCACATGTCAACCACACAGCAATCTTAAATTTTTGAATTCTATTCCTTGCTAATCTAGTGCTGCACAACTTTTCACATATATGCAATGCTATGTCTCAACCATGCATCAATCTTTCCTTTGTTAGTTTGTTACCCATTGGCATGAATAATTACAATAACTTATTTAAACCACCAGGAAGATATTAGTTTAAACACAATTAATTGATTAATACAAACACAATTACAATATTATTAACTATGAAATTTGATAATATCCCTCATACTAGGATGGTTAAAGTAATAACTTATATCAATGTTTTGGGCAAGTTATAACACTGTTATCTCTTGCAAGCTCAAAATTCGGGACTCGGGGTGGTGACAAAAGGATATCAAGAGAGACACAAATTACAACCCAAAAGGCATAAAGGTAGCAACTTTTATTACCTAGTGAGCAACTCAGTCATTTGTCCCATGTAATACTCATTATACTCCAAGGTCAACCCATAAGTAGGCTCATGCCTATCCCAAGGAGAGAGATAAAAACCCAATTGCAAACCAGCCATTCTTGCAGCCTCAGCTAGATCCCCAACAACATCACCTTTCCCATTCCTCCATGGACTACTTTTCACTGAATAATCAGTGTAATCTGAAGGCCACAAGCAGAAGCCATCATGGTGTTTAGCAGTGAGAACCACTCTACCAAAGCCAGAATCTTTAGCCACAGTGACCCATTGGGTGGCATTAAGTGAGGTTGGGTTGAAGACTGATGGGTCAACATGGCCTGTTCCCCACTCAGAATCTGTGAAAGTGTTGGGCCCAAAGTGGAGGAAAAGTGCCATCTCTGAGAGCTGCCACGAGAGTTGGTGTGCTGTTGGGATGGGGAGAATTGGGATTGGTGGGAGTGTTGGGTATGATAGTAATGGCAAGGCTTGGATGAAGAAGACAAGAATGGTGGTGATGGAGGCTTGACTATTCTGCTGATCACTTCTTTTCCTCTTCATGTCTCTCTGAGAATGCTTTTGCTTTTTTCAGCTTCAACAGTATTTAACAGTTCCTTTTTTCTTTAATAATTGGGGGAAAAAAGTGGGTCAGCAAAGTAAAATTGTTATCATGTGTTGTAAAAGTAACAGATTTTGTAAAATTAGCTATATATACATATATATATATATACATATATATAGGACTAATTATCTTTTCATATCAAAGGTTTTTACCTCGTCTCTTGCTTTGAAACTTTATCAATTCGGTGATTAAATTTTATTAATTCGTATCGTAAAAAAGAACCCAAAAAAAAAAAACTACACTTGTCTTGCCTCTATAAATAATAAAAGATTTTGTGCACCTATTTTCTTTCAGGGAGAAAAATTTGCAAGAGACAATGTGGGCCAAGACTTAGAGAAAAATGATGGTCAATTCTAAAAGTGTCAAGACTTGAAAGCAAGGAAAAAATGGTGGTTATAGTGTCACTGTTTTTTGCATATGGCGACCAAGAAGTATTCAAAGGTTTCTTGAGATTTTTCTATTATTTATATTTTCTTTTGTTTTCATTTGTCTTTTTACTTTGGATAACATTGTGACACTTCAAGGCTGTTTGGCTTTGCTTATTTGGTGCTTATAAGTAGCAAATAGTAAAAAGTATATAATAGGATATTTTTTTTAAGTGTAGCACTTAACACCTAAAATAAGCAAAGCCAAACGCCCTCTTCTTTTTCTTTGTTTGCTCTGTTTCATTTGTTTATGAGCAAGGGTGGCAACTAGCTTATAATGTGATTTCAGTTCTAATCAATTTAATCATGGTTGATAAATAGGAGTTTGAACTTTCTATTCTCAACTACATTTCGAAGCAGGGAAAAGCTAAGAAATGAGACATTCGAAGTAGATTATATTTAAATTTTTGTAAATGACAAATTAAGTCTAGCCTTTGAAGGTTAGTGGAATAGTCTAATAGATCCCTTTTGCCTCAAAAACTCTCTAAGTTCAAAACTATATTTCCCCCTATAACAAATATTACTTAAGCCCAAAAAATTAAGTGACTCTATAAGAATTTGTTGCACCTTAAAAGCATTTGACAGACCTGAGTGTTTGCATTCGGGTGCGTCCTATACCATGGGGCGCCATAAATTTTGAATTTCAAGAAGATCTACAAAGGCTATTATATTTATTTTAAAAAAAAAAGTTTGCTTAAGTTAAATGGTAGCACATATCAATGGATAGTAAAATTAATGTGGAAGAGTTTTTCTGTAAGCATAATGTGTATAAAATAGTTGAAAAAGTATCCTTGTTCTTTTAGTATGAATAATAAACACCTATACATGGTAATAAAATTTCCAAATGTAGAAGTAACTTATATAATATCATGTCTAAATTAGCTTAAAGAATAATGCATTTTAGCAAATAGGAAAATGAAAAAGAAAAAGTTGACAGATAGAATAGTTTTTTCTGTAAGCATATTGCCCGCGAAGCTTAGAAACTGTGAATGGGCTCATTTCAAAGATTGGGCCCAAGTCTCGACCAATCTACTGGTGGTTTCAAAATGGGCCAGATACTTAAAACAGGCAGGATGAGGAACTTGGCCGAAGCAAAGGCCCACGTTAATGGACGAGAGCCCAATCGAAAAAGCCCTTTCCACGGGGTACGAACTGTAAACAGCTCAGGAACTGCGTATTTGTTTCCTTAATATAATATTTGGGAGACGAAACTTGTAATATAATTTAGTCCCCCTTGAGAAAAAAAAAAAGAAGAAAAATAAACCCTTTATGTTTTGTTTTAAAATTTCCAAGTAGAAGACTTTTAACAGGCTTTTAATTAAATAGATCAAGAGTCTGCTTGAATTTATTTTTTTCATAAAAAAGTATTTTTTTTAAAAGCATATTTTTTACAATAAATATTTGGATTCACTTTCAAAAAAAGTTAAAATTTTAAAAGATAGTCCAAAAAATATTTTTTTTTCAAAAGATATAGAAAAAAGTAATCTTAAAAAAGAATAAATCCAAACAGGTCCCATATTTGGAAAAAAATGAATGCAACTTCAGCATAAGTCAAAGATTGGATAAGCTTGAGCTTGTGAGTACCCAGCTTGTCAAGAGCCACTGCTTCTTTTTCTTTTTTTGAAGAACCATTGTTTTTCTTTTTCTTTTTTTGGTTAGAAAATACTCTTGGTTGTGCAACCTTAGATAAAGGCCATTGTAGTGGCCAAAATCTTGCCTCTAACTTAAGCTCTTCCCCAAAACCCCCCCCCCCCCTCCAAAAAAAGTAGTCGTTTGGATTAATTCGATTAGATATGATAGTTGATTTAATTTAACCCATATATTAGAGGATCACTATAAATAGTCTTCCATTAGTCGCATTCATTGAACCCTAATATTTCCTACTCACCCCTATACCATCAATTATCTCCCTATCATCCAGTCATACATATCTTCTACACAAGTACGAATTATTAATAATTCACCTAAAAGATAGATAGATCTCGAAGCTCCAAATCTAAAATTTTAATGGCAAAATCAAGCATTTATTACCACATATCAAAGTTCTAACCTACATGGATAGGCTTGGAAAATGAATTCTCGATCATTTTTTTGGCGAGCAAAAGCATTGGCCGTTTTTGAAAGCATGATGATTCTTGCTTCTCCCGCCGGCCTTCATGATAATGAAAAAGCCCAACCAGAAGCTGATTGGAGGATCAAATTTATGCTAGCAGATGAAGCTGACTAATACCATTTCTGATTTTTTTTTTCGTTTTTGAATTTAGACAAGAATTATAAAAAAATTGTTAGTTAAGGTGATAGTGACTTTTTCATTATAAAAAAAGAAATACAAATTCAAATTTTCAGAAGTGCACCTGTTGGGAGAGTTTTTTCTTCCGTGCTTCAGTTCAGTAGAGATGAATCTCAACTCTAATATAATTTGAGATACTTAACTTAAAACAAAAGAAAAAAAATTGGACAAGAATTTCTTCATAATATCACAATGTTATACGTGAGGCTTAACCGATAGAAATAATATAAATTATTTTAACAAAATTTATCAATAATTTGCAACTGTTAGATTTCAAATATTGCAACTATACGAGCAAATCTTCTGGAATAATGAAGGCATGAAGCCCAAAGAAATGAAACATTGACACGTGTGTGTTAATTTTCAAACCAAACCAAAAATCCAACAACCGATCAGGCGTAGCTATCATGATGTGGATTGACGGAGATGATTGATTTGATTCATTCATATTCATATCCCCTCCCCACACCAGTCAAACTGGCAGTAAAGCCACATCTCTCTGTTATCGTATTTCCAGATTGGATTTTTAGTGACTATCGAACTCGCGAGCAACCAATACTGCCATACAATGGAAGACGCCACATGGGACCCTCTATAGTTGTGTGTGTGTGTGTGTGTTTTTTTTTTTTTGGTATATATATAATTTTGATTTGAAAAAGACATTTTTTTAGAAATTTATATTTATGGTTCTTGGCTAATTGAAATAAAAAAGAGGTACTTGTTCATTAAAAAAAAGTATTTTTCTTTAAAAAAACCCAAATTCAAAACATCCCTAAATGAAGAAAACCAATGAACCCCTGGCTTTCTTCGATCGAGTGGTCATATTGTACAAGAAGAAGAATCAATATTTGGCGTGTCATTTCACTATAAAATTTATCGTTTTACTTATCTAAGTTGAGTTCTTTGTTATTACTGAAAAAAAAATGTATTAGCAGAAGAAGAAGATCTATGCCATAATTAGATATTGTATATAGTATACTATGTTGTAATTACATATTTTCTTAAATATTAGTTCACACAACAAAACTAATTCAAGCCATAGGGTGCTTTTATGGTTTAGGTAGAATAGTGGGTAATATTTTATAATTATCGAACGTTCTGAATTTAGACTTATGTCACTAAACAAAAATATTGCTGGATCATAATTTGACTTAGTGTACGAAGTAGGTTTCCTGTAAGTGGTTAAGTAAATTTGACCAGATCAGTTAAAAGTTTTAAATCCAAATTTATATCCTTTAAAATTAATACTCTTTAATTCTTAATTAACTTGAAATGTATTTTAAAATACATATAATTTTGAAAAACAGGTAGTACAATAAAAGTTGAAAGTGAAGTTTCATATCATGAAGTATAAAAACACGAGTGTAAAAATCGAAATTTGTTGGGGGGAGCGGGGGGCTAGAAGCTCGAGGTGGACAAAATTCAATAATGATAATCCACACGTGAGGAGGTTGTTCACTACACGCAACACATGAAGGAATCATCAACCCCATCCAAGCTTTTTTTTGTTATCCATCGAAATCGATTCGCAGTTAAGACGCTTTTGACTTTTCATGTTGGTTCCTGTCTTCTCAAATTTGTCGAGGCACCCCCCATCTTTTTTGTTTGTTTCAACTCTTCCCCTCTCTTGTTAACAAATAACCACTAAAATTTTAAATTAATTGAGACTAGAGTACTTATAAACATAATAAATAATCGGTTAAATTCTAAATTAATTGACGCGAACTAATTAATTCATGTAGTAGGAAGAATTACTTGATATATATATTGTTTAATTTAGATCTTACGTTATTATTATTATTATTATTATTTTGCATGTGATTTTACATTTATGCATAATACACTTCCACCGATAATTTTGTTGGCTTTCTTTTTCATGATATGTGATAATCATCTTCATACGTGAATAGTCATATCTAGCGGTTCACTTGTTTCGAGGGACAAAGTACTTGAGCTACACTTGCATAGTTTGACTTGTGATTAGGTTCAATCTTTTGCATTACCATGTATACGCTGGTACACGCTGTTAACCATGAAATGTATTATTATTCCTTAAAATTGTGAATCAAAGCTGAAAGATGTCAATTATGTTAAATATGAAAGAGAACAAAAAAAAACCTACTAAAATTTGGAAAATAACGAGTCTATAATATTTTGGGAAACTTGGTAGTTAAGCGTTTATGCATTAAATAAATACATTGATATTTTTCTCTTTATTAATTTTATATTAGTTGGTAACTCTAATATGGTATGAGAATTTAGGGGCCTGTTTGAATTGGTTTTTTTTAATAGATTTTGAAAAATAGTTTTTTTTTT
The DNA here is from genome assembly GCA_028554755.1 of Cordia subcordata. Taxonomy (NCBI): domain Eukaryota; kingdom Viridiplantae; phylum Streptophyta; class Magnoliopsida; order Boraginales; family Cordiaceae; genus Cordia; species Cordia subcordata. Next base: position 3,392,879 of record JAPTOF010000007.1, read on the forward strand.
AAAAAATTGAAAATTCTAGCTACTAAAAGTTATATTTGAGCTCTTTTTAGAGATTTAGCTTTTTGAAAGTCAAATTAAATAGTTATTGCAAATTTAATGTAATTTTTTTTAGGAAAAAAAGATATGTTTTCCTGAAAAAAAAAACTAATCCTAAATCAGGAATTTAAAACGCATTACTACCCATTTAATATTTATGTACATATATATATATGTGTGTATATATATATATATATATATATATATATATATCCACGTTTAAAGCTCAAACAACAAGCCTTGCTTGCATGTGAGGTATACTAAACTCTTAAATAAAAGAACAAAAGCAACAATGAGATAAAATGATCACATCATATAGTTAATTTTCCATTTATGCAAATCAAAGATTTGATGATTGGTAACAAGGAGACGAAACGGAAATGCATAAGGAAATAGGTTTTTGTGCAAGTTGAAGTTAGCGTTGAGCATCCGATTATAACTCCACTTAAATAACCGATAACCAAAATAACTAATAACTAATTTTTAAAAATTTTAGTAATCGAAATTGAACTGAATTAACTAAATAATCAAATTTTCAGAGTCGATTTTTTACTGTTCGGTTCCGATTAATAACCGAAATACCCTAATTGAATTGAAGTACAATCAAACAATGATACCAACATAAAGAATTATGGAGAAAAAAAAATTGAAGGAGCAGAATTTACTCTTTTAGATGCTTATGTCCAGAAATTACAGCATATTTAAATGAAAAGAAAAATCAAAATATTATATTTAAAACCAGAAAAGTTAAAAAAAATATTTAAACACAAAAATAGAAAAAACACAAAAGGAGACCGTGAATTCAAGATGAGTTAAGATGTCTAGATCTACTGACTACTCATTTACATACAAGTTAATTTGTTTTCAATTTCATAAAAATAGTTACAAATTTTTTTTTAAAAAAAGTAAATAATAAAAAAAAAACTCGTTGGGATGCTTAGCTTCATGCTACCAACCCCGACAGTTGATGACTCACTGGATCTCCTCAATTTGTTGCTTCGTGCTGATGCCGTGTGGCATGAGGGCTGAGGCAGAGCTTTTTATAAATAACACAAATTTTAAATTTTTTTACGGAAATAGTCTTGTTTTGAAACGAATTGCAAATCTAGCCTTTTCAGCTACTCAAAAGCCGAAATCTGCAATTGAAAAAACACATGTTTTTTGAAAAAATGAAAGTTCCTTATCTGACACGCTGTCAGACAAATTAGACGTTTTTAGCTTTTGAATGACTGAAATCGGTTGTTGAATAGTTGAAGTCAACTTTCGATTGTTGAATAGCCGAAAATTAGTGGGAAATAAATTGCTTTGTCAGCGTGGCAAATTTCAGCATTTCAATAACCGAAAGTTCGTGACGTCATTCATGTGTCTCGTCAACGAATACATTCCCGACTAGATGGCAACCAAATTCATTTGTTGAATAGCCTAAACCCCAATTTCGATTATTCAACCAACGAAGTTAGCCTTTGTTGACTGTCTACAAGCCTCTATATAAACCCCCATCTCGTTGCTTCTAAAACTTGCTTGTAAAATCTATTTTCAACTCTTATTTTAACACTTATTTCAACCCGTCCAAATTCTTTCAAACTTCTAAAATTTGCTTGTACACCATCCAAAATTTCATAGCAATCCTAAAAAATAATATGAATCCAAACACAATAACTGTTATTTTACATTATGACGGCCAAAAAATCAATAGCCCTTATGGTATAGAATACGAGACTACAAAGCCAATATGCAAAGTCAAAATGACACAAGAAATGTCGTACAATGAGTTCATTTACAGTGTTCATGAGAAGCTTAATTTGCGTTACGATGTAGACAGAGTTCAGTTACATCACCGTTTTCAATCAGCACTTCGCAACTCCCAATATCTATACTTCAACGTTAGTGCATTCATTCCAATGAAGAGTTGCGAGACATGTATAAGATTGCTTGCCATCCCAATTACATGCGTACGGTAGATGTTTATGTTGATGTAGACACGGATGACATGTACATTCCCAAGATTGTGAGTGCTGCTCCTTCTCATGGCGTTGTCCTCGATTTGAATGCAAATTTTAGTGGTTTCCAAGATGAAGGGGTTAACATAGTGATAACGGTGGCAAAATTTTACAATTTGATTGTGTCTTCTCAAGACACGTTTAATGTTGTAGGGACATCACATGCTGAAGGCCCACATACGGTGTTCGACTTAAATATAGACACATTTCAATTAGAGTGGCAAGAAAAGGACAAGGATGTCGAATTGAACCAACAAATACATGGTATGATGATGATAAATATGATGAGGAACAATTTGATGGGGGCAATATAAGGGTCATCTTCTTACAACATTAATGACAGATGTAACAGGAAAAGTTTTGCTGTTGACATTTGCCATTGTTAATGCAGAGATGACAGATAGTTGGCCATGGTTTCTACGTTTTGTGCGGTAACATTTTCTTCATGTTATGGAAGTCATCTAGGGATACTTGCTACCGTGAAAAATATCTCATTAGACGGGCATTTATGTGTGAAACATCGAATTTGCCTTCGACATCTGAAAAGCAACATGATGAAACAAGTTTGAAACTAGTATGTCAAAGACTTGTGCTGGATAGCTAAAAAAGAACATCAAGTTCGCAAGCATAATGCAATTATGCAAAAAATTCTTGAAGTTGATCCAACACTAGATGGGGCTAGGAAAAAGGCATACGACTATCTATCTGAAATCGATAAGGAGGTTTGGACCCTTTGTTCAGATGGAGGGGCCCGTTGGGGTATGATGATGACAAACAATGTTGAATGCTTTAATGTTGTTCTTGCTAGTGCTAGATACTTACCAATCACTGCGTTAGTCTATTACACTTTTATGAATCTAGTGGAAAACTTTTACAATCGCTTCGTAAATGCTAGATATTTGGCTAGACAACAAATGTTGCTCCCTAGTAGAACAAGGGAACTTTTTGACAAGTGAGATGCTCATTCACACCGTCAAAATGTATTTAATTTCCACTGGCGAACTGGAACTGCACAGGTTAGGAGTTTACTGGCCTTGTTTACTGAAAGAGCTCATACACAAGTAGTTAAATTCTATGAGAAGACTTGTACTTATGGTAAATGGATAGCGTATCATGTGCCATGTTTGCATGCACAAGCCTTAGCACGATACCAACAGAAACCAATCGAGGAGCTAATACCAAAGGAATATACGTTGGTAGCGTACACTGCAACATACTCAATGCCGTTCGAGCCTTTGGGACATGAGGATTATTGGCCACCAGTACCCACATGGCAACTGCGACTTAATCCTGCACGACTGCGTCAAAGAATGAGAGGTAAACTAGGAGGGAAACGTATCCATAACGAAATGGACTAGTTGGACCAAGTAGGTCAGAGAAGGTGTTCAAATTGTCATTAGCAGGGGCATAACCGTTCCAACAGCCCAGGGTAGGACATTAATGTTAAACCTATCTATTGTGATGTAAAAAACAACTATTATGATGTAAAATATATCTGATGTCATGTAAAATGCATTTGTCATGTTCATTAATGATTGTTATGAACTTTGGTTAATACCGGCTTTGGTTAATATATTACATGTCCATCGGTAGCTATGAACTTTGGTTAAAATCAGCTTCATTGGTGATTGAATTATGCATGAATATAATTTATGTTTTATAACACTTAAAGGAACCCTGATAACCAAAAACACTAAATAAGTAAAAATATTAGATAGATGACAATCCAACAAAAAAATTTATGATGGAAGATAAATACATAAAAAATTAAATACAATGGAAACCTATCCTTTACGATGTCTAGTGCCACAATTTAGAGGCTGTCCCTTCTTATCTTGTGGCAATTGTTGTCTGGTCAGACCCTACTCGTACAACTGCTTCTTAGTCTTCTGTAGAGGTCCTTGACCGGCCTGTGATTATCCTTCCTACTCTGACTGAGTCTACTGGGTGTCGGACTGTATCTGCGGTGGCTGTGATGGCTGAGTCTCAACTTGTGGCTGGTCATAAAGATAGTCCTCAACTCATATAGCATTATTAGGGGGTTGTCCAGTTCCCCGATCACCAGATCTACTAGCATGTGTATAAATACTCGCAGGTGACATTATCTGCATACGACTAGGCTCGTACACAAACTGGGAAGGCTGAATGGGTCGAATTGGAGCCAATGGGATCGTCATGTTGACTTACTGGAGTGTACTGCTGAAACCCCAATGATCCACTAACGTTGTGTGTCGATGAGGACGGCTAAGAAGAATGAGTAGTGGGGCCCGGTGTGGGATATATGGCCTGTGTGAATAACTGGGACCACTAGGTTGGCTGGCCAGGCCAAAATGATAGGAGCGGCCACTTCGTCAGCGGGTACGACCACGTAGATATATACTGTGATAGCGTTGGCTGCACTGTCTTCGGGATCTGTGTCTGCGTTAACATAAAGACATCAAAGTATGTCGCAGTCTTAAGTACATGATGGTAATGTGTATGTGTCAATGCTTGCTGCATCTGGTCCATTACAACATGCATCTCTAGCCAAAAGCTCACAGTTGAGAAAATGCCCTGGGCATGCTGCTAGTACCCGTGCTGTAAATGGTGATACATAGTACCCATAGTACCTGCCTATATACCATATACATCATAATAATATTACATAATATTTACATAAAAGACTTAAAGCAATGAAGACTTTATATATTCTACTTACCAAGCGTTTCTTGTCCTGAGACTGTGTCTGATAACGCCAATGCATCTGCTCCGATAGCGATTGATTAATAAGTATGATGGATTGACGTCAGTACCACCATATATACTGGATCAGTGGGACTACATCTGGGCTCTCCTCAGCAATTACCCTCCGATTTTCTTCCCATAGTCCATGCAAGCAAGCTAACTTGAGAGGATCCTTTATTTTCTCTTTCCCTCTGACATGCTCCACTAACGTAGGCAGCAATTGTGGGGCTAGGATCTACTACCGCATTCTAGACTGCTACATTACCCTGTTGGGTCTATGAAACTCTACCATCTTCTCGAAAATGAGTGGGACATATGCTCTTCACCAAGCAGACCCCTCAGTGCAATAATCTGGCAGCTCCTCAATAGCTCTCATATAGGGCTTCAACTCGAATTGTAATGTCATTAATTTACTTGGATGAGTTAAATACTATTGAATTAAAGAGTATATACAATATGTAAATATATATCTTTAGATTTATCTAACTTGATTGGACTATATCTTGTCCAATGCATCATGAACACCAGTAAACCCCTAATAGTGGTATCCCAAAACTCCTTCGACCAAAGGTATATTGCCCTACGGGGCTTGCCTGGTAACCCCACCCAATTCTCCTCTGTATGGTGTGCCCTCCGCGCTTGCTGTTTAGGCGACTGATAGAGTCTAGGTTTGAAAATGTCAAATCTATCGAACATCTACCACTGCACGTAAATAACAACATTAGTAATATAAGTAATTCTACGAAATGTCCATATACATAACTGATTAATTATAATACCTGTATAAGAGTAAATCCACCCCATAGTTAACTCTTTCTGCATATTCTTGGAGATCCAACTGATGACATATGTATGCAAGTACTGCAGCGCCCTAATTTAAAGACCTAATTACCACAAATTTCTACAGCACAAACAACAAGTTCATGTCTCCATGATTACCGCTGGCTTCGGGGAATAGATGACAATTCAAGAATAAGAATATCCATAGACGAGCACATAGCTCAACCTGGGCAATGGTATAGCCCTCTATATGACTCGTGTTGTATACATTTCTCATCTCATGCAAGTTTACCTTGCCAGATTTAGCATTAATTGCCTTTGCAGGAACTGCAACACCATATACCTATTGGAATAGCTCCTACCACTTAGCAACTGGAAGCCGTGCTTTTCCAACATCCCGCATAGGTTCACTCTATATGGGTAAACCTTATAAAACAGCTATATCCTGCAACATAACGGTGGTCTCTCCGCAAGTGAGGTGAAATGTGTGCGTCTTTGCTCTCCACTGCTCAACTAGGGCCGTAATTGTGGGATAATAAAAACTCCTGCCCGCCTATTGCATAGCATCCATAAAACCCTGTGCGTACCAATGCCTCCTAAACACGAGGGTGCTCAAGCTTATCATATATATTCTTATCACATCTAGGTACTTGTACCTTTCTCTGATAAGTGGTGCCTGTCATCAGGTGAGTCCTATGCTGTGCATAATGAACGAGAAAGAGGTATCCTCTGGTTTAGGTCCATGGACCATAACATATCCTATGGACAATAAATTAATTAATTAATAATTATATTAATAGAAATTATAACGATAATAATTATAGTAATAATAATAATAACAATAATGATGATGATGAAAATAATAATAAACTAATAATATTCTAATAATACTACATAATAATCATAATTATACTAATGAAAATAATAATAAACTTTTAATAAACAAGTAATAATACATAATAATCACACTAATAATAAAAAAATTATACTAATCATGATGCTAATAATAACAGTACTAATATTAATTACATTAATATTCACAATAATAATCACACTAAGTAATAATTATTAAATTCAATACTTCCTACAATTTTTTATAAGTTTCATAAATTCGTATTTCTTAATTTCATCCCATTCCATTTTTTTTATTTCTATAACATTCTAAATATAGTAATTAATACATTTCTATTACTTTAAAATTCTTAATTTCATTAGATTTCATTTTTTCAAATATCCTATTAATTTTAATTTTCCTATTGTAAATATCTACAACTAAACTATACATTTACAACATTTACATCAACAACTATACCAATATCTACATATATAACATATACATACACAACATATGTACATATACATGATATACATATACAACATATACATATATATAAAACATACGTATGCACATAAAAATCAAAAATCTAAATTGGTAAAACCTTTAAAAACTTGCAAGAATAGGCAAATTCCTAAGCTTGGAGCTTGTTTTTAGTTAGAATGAAGGGTTTGGGAGCTTGAATTTTTTGTGGGGGAAGATGGGAGGGGTGAAGGAAAAGATTCGGGTGTAAGAAAGAAGAGGAAGCGGCGGGTTAAAAGCTAAATAATGTTCGGCTATTCAATCGCTGAAAAGTTGGCAGCTACTGCAGGCAATTTAAATGCTGCCAATTTTAGCTATTCAATCGCCAAAATTTGTTTAAATAGTCAAAAATTACTCAGCCAACAGCCTAGTAATAAATGTTGTACTTTCGTTGATTGAACAGCTGATTTCGGCTTTTGAATAGCCGAAAATGCTAGATTTGCAATTTGATCCAAAACAAGGTTATTTTTGTAAGAAATTTTAAAATTTGTGTCATTTATGAAAAAATTCCAAGGCAGAGTGTGAATGTGTGAGGGGAAGTGACAAGAACGAGAGAAGTCGAGGACTGAGAGGAGGCCGACTTCAACTTGGACACTTGAGTGAGGTTTTTTTATTTTGATTTTTGTGCTAGCAAGAAAATGGAGATTTCAGATTAAGGATTTAAGTTTTGTTTTCTTAAAGGGATAAAGATTAAAGGTTATAGTGTGTAAAGTAAAAAGTAATAAAGAGTTGTAGTATGTGGCTTAAAAGGCGTCAACGTGTAGTTAAACAGTGAGGGGGCCTACACGATAGGATTGAATGTTTCGGTTAATTCTGTTATTAACTGAATTTTTAGTTTGATAACCAGAACCGAAATTGATAACTGAAAAATGAATAAAACGTTAATCGAAATTGAATCAAATTACCGAAATAACCAAACTGAATAATTCAATTCCAATTCAATTTTCGGTTATGACCAAATCATGCTTAGCCCTAGTTGAAGTAATAACGAGTTTACCATTAATAAAAACTTATTTCTACCAATAAGTTGGTGGTTGAGGTGGTAAGTTGGTAGTTGAGGTGGTAGTTGTCTCACCCCTATAAGGAGGAGAATATAAGTTCGAATTTTAGGAAACGTACTTGTTGGAAGGGCTTTTCTTTAATCGCTCCCGGCATGATAAAGATTAATTTCAAGCCTAATGTGGCTTAGAAATATCCTAGCTTAAAGCAAAAAAACTTATTTCTATGTTTCTAACTTTTCTGGGAACAAAAGTATCTGAAAACCACAAAAATGTTTTTGTTCTTTTTTTATATTCTTGAAAATAGATTTTTGAACACAGTATTTTGTTTTGAAAACAATATTAGGAAACAATAATAAGAAACGGTTAGCCAAACAAATGTTTTTATTTTTTGGAAAAAACTCTGTTTTTAGAAACATTTTCACTAATCCCCAAAATATCCATTAATGTTTTTACTAGTCCTTTCTTCAAATTTATGATTCGTCAAAGATCTTCAATTGGACTCATGCATGCATCCGTTTCAAAAGCAAAAATTTAAAAGTATTATACGGTGTCTGTACAAACTCCATTTTTCTTAATATACTTTTTATTTTCAATTATTTTTCATTAATTTGTGAGGCAATTAACTGCAATACGTAAATCTTTTAAGTTTTTGTCTTTGACCTTTTATGCCCGAAAGAAGCCAAATTAGCTGTTAGTCTTGCCCATGTCAGCATCTATAGGAAAAATGTAGAAAAGAAATTAAAAAAAAAGGGACTCAGTCGTGTCAAAATTTCCTTCAATAAACTTATCTAAGAGGACCCAGTTTGACATAAGCCAAGAAAAGAAACGGATGCAGACTATAAATGTATAGTAAATTGAGGCTCGTATAAGTGCAAAATATTAGTAAGACGACTCTTGAGTTGTTTTGTTTTGTTCTGTAGACAACAAAACCCCACCACCCCCCCCCCCACACACACACACAGCCACCCTGGGGCGTTCCCTTGGGTGGTCAAAATATACATAATCATTGTTCAATATACATTTTTGCTTATATAAAAAATTAAAAATTCTTAGAGTTAGATCCTTACTCTAGTCTTGTCTATCTGTCGCATACTCTTCAATCTATGTGTAACCCATTCTATTGTTTTGCTCTTTTGAGCTCTAGTTTTTTGGTTCTCGTCGAATCACTTATTCATCCATGTCAAATGCTTGTCAAGTTTTGCTATTTTGGAATAGTTTCTCGACTCTTATCGACTCACGTATTGATCCACATGTGATGCATACGTGTTTAGTTGTTTGAGACAAAACTTATATTCTTGACAATATTACTTGTACAACATATAAAAAGTCTCATATAAGAAAATCTTAAGATTCAAGATCACTATATAAAGGTCCTGGGCACTTCTCGTATCAACTAATTGGTTTTTATAATGAAACCTCAGTGACTCTTCACATGTATCAAAATTGACCTTTCTGGTCCAGTCCCCACGCTACGCATATGTCCACATGTGACCCTTTACACCAAAGTAGTGCATACGACTCCCGAATCAATTAGTGATACTTCACATGGTATCCCTGAAGTTCTATCCAAGGGGCACGAGAATTCATCACACCGAAGTGGTGCACACAACTCTAGAATCAATCATGTGGTGCAGGCACTGTTTTGGGTCACAAGTGGGAGGTTACGACATATAAAAAGTCCTATATTGAAAAATCTCAATATTCAAGATTACTATATAAAGGTCTCCAACCACTTCTCATATCAACCAATTAATTTTTGTAATAGAATCTCAATAATTTTTCACATTACTTGATATCACTCAATATTTTTTATATATTAAAAAATTGACATTGAATACATAAAGTGGTATACCCTACAAGCATTACTCATCATTTAAACAACACACATGCACACAGTCTGCATAAGTTTTCTAGCTTAGTTTGCCAACTGTTGAGAAAAAGGTTGAGGCAAAAGGAGCACACAAGTCTGCATATTCGCTATCAGAGAGTGAACGACGATAAGGACACTTGTCCATTTTGTTTCATGATTAATTAATCATATGGGAGTCCACCAATAATTAGCCTTTAATGTGTGGGATGCAGATGTGAGGGGTCCTTCATAATAATATATTTAATTAATTAATTATTTTCAATTAAAAGATTCGATGTTGCATAAGAAAAGACAAAAGGAAAAAAATATATGGGATATAATTATACTAGCAAATCTAGATATATGTAATTTTGCAGTACTTTTTTTACTTAAACGTCAAGCAGATGCTCACTCTGCAATATTCTTACAAGTTTCTTCAAAAGGCAAAATGATAATTCTGAGTGACTTATGTTTGTGTTTTTATGTGTGTATTCTCATTCTTATATTCTCAATTTGTTTGTATATGTTAAAAAAAAAAAAAAAACACAGGCACACATGCAATTCTGAAAACTTCATTTGTTAAAAGGGTATTCATATGCCAGACATTGGGATGTCCAAGTAGTTGACACTTTATTAAGAATAATAATTTGAGTTTGAATATTTGGAACGAGTAACTAAATTTGGTATGTTGCCAAACCTTAAGGCAACCCCAATATGGTGGCTTCTATTCTTTCCATTTCGTATAATGTGCCTATTTGGCAGTGTTTATTTGACAATTTACAAGGATTTTTTATTAAAAAAAAAAAAAGATGACAATATTTACTCTTTATAACTATCCAAATAAACACAGTCAACCAGGTTGCACCTCATTCTGGTGCTTTTCAACTATTGCAGCTGCTTTGCTTTGCAGTGTTAACGGACACGAAGAAAAGTTCAGGCAGGGGAAAAAAAAAATTCAAAAGATAAGAGCAAAATATAATATCTTAAACTTGAGGGGTTGAATATAGCAGTCTAATTTATAATCAAGACCAAAACTATTTAAAGAATGCCAAAAATTTGGACTACTCATCAAATACTATTTACATTACATACCCATGAAAGGAGGCTTAAAGAAATACCCAACCGCGTGGTGCACACATAATAATTTACATTCGTATACATATGATTTATAAATAAATTACTTAAAGCGAGTTGTTCATCATAATAGCGAGAAAAAAAGGAAAAAGAAAAAATCTCAATAGCCTTATTGTGAATTCGCATATAATTACTAAACTTTTCAAGCGGCATATAAAGTCTAACGAAAAATCACATTCTAAGACTTGAAAAGTAGTTCGGCTTCCATATTGCATCAGCCACGTTGTAATATTGTGTAAATTAAAGGTTAGATAATAAAATAGAACCCATTGTTGCAAAAGAGCTTCAAGAATTATTAAGGGATGTGCATATTGATTTGTATTAAGCTTCTGATTATGACTAGTTTTTTCATACCCCATACTTTGTATGGGCTTATTTAGGTTCTGTTTGTCTTTTAGTTTTTTAAATATTTATAGATGTGATTTTTTATTGGTTTTAAGTTTTTGTGTGTCATTTACTATTTTTAAATATTTATAAAAATTAATTCTAGTGGCTTTTTATTCATATTTTTATTTTTAATTAGGATATGATGCATAAATTAATTAAATTAATGAGTTTGTTTGGACTTTATTATTTTAAACTCATTAGAAAGAAATATATAGGTGGTGCGTAAATATAATTAAATATCTTGTAACTCTATTGCAATGATGAGACTAGGAAGTGGTGCATAAATATAATTAAACATTATAATATATAGATTCATAATGATGTAATAATATTAAAAATAGAATTTATGATGACTTGGCAAATAAATGGGTGTTGATGTGGCACTCTTCTTTGAGCTCCTTTGGTTTAACTTTTTTATAGATGTGATTTTTTAAATTATTTTTAGGTTTTCGTGTTTTTTTTAATTATTTCTAAATATCTATAAAAATTAATTCTAGTTCTTTTTTATTCTTATTTTTATTTTTTAATTAGGATATGATGCATAAATTAATTAAATTAATTAAATTAATGAGTTTTTTTTTTACTTCATTACTTTAAACTCATTAAAAAGAAATATATAGGTGGTGCATAAATATGATTAAATATCTTGTAACTCTATTGCAATGATGAGGTTAGGAAGTGGTACATAAATGTAATTAAATGCTATAATATATAAATTTATAATAATGTAATAATATTAAAAATTTAATTTATGATGACTTAACAAATAGATGGGTGTTGATGTGGCATCCTTCATTGAGCTCCTTTGGGTATATATATACATACATACATACATATATATAAGAATTTACAATAGTGATAAGCACATAGCAATTAAGAAGCGTACCATGTAGCAGTTGAGGAGCGGGCATGCAATAGCTAAGGAGCAATCTTGATATGCTTGAGTAAGATGGAGTGCATGAGGACTCTTCAGCCAATATTTATTTGGGCATACTCTTGTGTTTGTTGAAGTATATTTAGATTTTTAATAGATTTTGTTATCTTTATGTTTTAGGTTTGCTTTGAATCTTGTTGAGTTTAATCCCACTTTTGGTGTTTTTGCGGGATTCTTGCTTTAGCTCTCATTGAGCTTAATCTTATTCTCAGCATTCTTAGTTCTTGTTCTTGGTAACTACCATTGCTATACATTCAAGTTCAGTTCTTGCTCAATTCAAATCTTGCTCGATTAGGTTCTCGGTTCTTAGTTCTCAATTCTCGCTCGGTTCAAGATCAATTCAAAGACTTTCAACAATTTAGTTATCAAACTCAACTTGGTCTTTCTTTGATGACATGAGTTAAAGAAGGGCTGTTGAAGTATATTTTAAATTTTTAATATATTTTGTTATCTTATGTATTATATCAGGTAAATTCTTACCTTCTTGGGTTCTAAGCAAACTTGAGAATCAAGCAACTTGGTCTATATATATCTTAGCAAACTTAGGATATCGTAATACGTAAATTCACAATGTGGTAGCTATTAGTCTTATTCAACAGTGCTAATACGCCTCTACAAGATGATGGAGACTTGACGACAACAATCTTGGATCGTAAATAAGGGAATCTTTGTTTAGGCAAAGGCTTTGTCAAGAGATCCGCTACTTGATTTGTTATTGAAACATGAGCAACCTACAGTGATTAATTTTGTACTTTCTTTTTAACAAAATTATAGTCCAATGCAATGTGTTTCATCCTTGGATAAAAGATAGGATTTTTGCTATAGTTTGTGGCATCCAAATTATCATAATACAACACTAAAATTGACCTTAGTTTAAAGTGAAGCTCTTCCAGTAAATTCATTATCCAACAAAGCTCTGTTGTGATTGAAGCAATCGATTGAAATTCAGTGTATGTTGTCAAACAAGCCATGGTGTGCTGCTTTTTGGAGCACCAATATATTGGAGTCGATTCCAAAAATATAATGTAAGCTATTATTGAGGTGAAATCACACAGTTGACACCCCAATTTGCGTATAAATATGCTTGAATATTCAAGTTAGAGTTTTTGTTAACTTGCAGGGCAGGATCAACCTTTGCTTTTAGGTATCAAAGCAAACATTTAGCTGCCTGCCAATGTGGGACCTTGGGAGCATGCATGAACTTTGTTAACTTATTCACACTATATGAAATATCTAGGCAAGTGAATGAGAGATATTGGACGCTGGCAGCAAGTTTCTTGTATGCTTTGCTAGCGGGCATATATTCACTTTTATTTTTGTTAAGTTGACTTGTGAAACTTAGGGCCTGTTTGGATTGGCTTTTTTTTTTTTTTCCAGGAAAAAGTACTTTTTTGACAGAAAAAGTTACATTAAATTTGCAATAACTATTTGATTTGACTTCCAAAAAAGCTGAAACTCTGAAAAAAGCTCAAATACAACTTTTTTTAGAAGCCAGAATTTTCAACTTCTAACAAAAAAGCTGTTTTTCAAAAGTTGTTAAAAAAAATGCTTTTGAAAAAAGCCAATCCAAATGAGCCCTTATTGGTGTAGCAGTTGACAAATAATAGGTTGGTGAGAATTTAAGCTGCTGTTAACCCCTTTAGTGTGCCTATCTTGCCCTTGACTATGGTTTGTCCCACAAATTGAGTTAGGTGACTTTGCTCTGATGGTCGATTTGTTAAGAAATTGATCTGCATCACATGAACCATAGGTGAGCCAAGCAGGTTCATTGAACATAGCTCTTTACACCTCAAAAAAAGAATCATACTTCACAAGCTTGTCATGAAGTTTTTCAAACCTGATGACAATATCATGAGCACTAATTGGTAGGGTTCAGTAACATTCACATCATTTTTCTTAACTTTGAGAGACGGACAAGGCAAAGAACTATCAATAAATTGAGGTCATAAGCAAACAAAAGTGCGTTGAACTAGGACTTTTATGAGTAATAATTGGTCGGGTTGAATCACAATGGAAGGTGTTTGGCAACATTGATTGATAAGGTCAGAAAAGGTGTTTTAAGTTTCCTTGTTTATAGTAGCAATGGTCATCAAGGGAGATGATGAGGTAAAGGCCATTTTTTAAAGAGAAAAGAAAATTTTGGATTTTGAACTTGTTAGAGGTTAAGGCTGTAATACCATAAGGGATGTGCACGTTGATTTGTATTGGACTTCTGATTAGAACCACTTATAAAATATATACTAGATACAATAATAAGAGATAAGGATTACGATAGTGATAAGCATGTAATAGCTAAGAAACGTATATATGTAGCAACTAAAGTTGTGTACATATGTAATAGATGAGGAGCAATCATGTAGTAGCTAAGGAGGGATCTTGATATGCTTGAGTAAGAGACAAAGTACATAAGGACTATTTGGCCAATATTTTATTTGGAGCAGATTCTTGTGCTAATAATTGCTTATGTACCCCCGAATTCAAAATAAGAATCATGCAACAACATGTGCTATTTCCTTCTTTCTTGTTTCTTATATTTTGTAGCATTAAGATAATTTCTATATTGTTATAATTGTCTTTAGTTATGCAAATATTTATAATGCTAATTATGATTTATCAAGTAAATTATAATTTCTACATATAGAACTCATAAAACACTTGTGGCCCCATGACCAATAAGAAAACAGAGAGGAAAAAGATACACACACATATCTATGTATACGTGATATATATATATATATATATATATATATATATATATGTAAATAGAAAGAGTATTTAAGTTGCAAGAGATAGAGGGTGTGAGTTAAAGCGAACAATTGGGAACTTACGAGATAGTTGATGTGGGATATGTTATTTTTATGGTTTTATGTGGAAAACTCATTTCTTGATAATAAATGTTTTCCCTTCAACTTTTCCTTGAAAGGTCTCTCTTATGTAACGAGCTTTTCAACTTCAACCTGTCATAGCAAACTTAAGGGGAAAAAAGGATAAGCTATGCCAAACATTGCGTTATTTCTATTAGTAGTTAAACTTGATCTGGTGTCTAGTTCTAGGTCTTAGTTAGATTTGGATTTGTTTAGTTAGATATTTAGATTAGTTTAATCTATAGTAGTTTTTAATTCCTTATGGGCAAAGGATTTTCTAATCTAAATGGGAGTTGCATATGTACTGAGATTGGACATAGATGTAGTTATTGTCACAATTTGCGGTGACATGTTTTGTAGTGATTGTCACACCAAAGTAATTAAATAGAACAATTAAAGAGTACAACAAGGTGCATAACAATGTATACCTGAGTTGAGTTATCTTATATGTGTTCGTGATCATCACAAAGGAGGACGACAACAATGGAGAAGTCAACATTGCAACAAAACATAGTAGGTCCAAGAACACCTTGGTACGATGAGTGATAGGTTCAAGAACACCTATGACAGAAAAAATGTTCTTATTGCTATGTAGAAATGGTATCGATGAAAGAGATTGTCATTTGCACCATGTATTAGATGAAGCAAAAACATAATAGAGAAGATGGACACATCATCAAAGAAGTCAAAGCTTCCCTTATAGAAAGCTTCATCAGAAATAGGTTAGTGAAAGAGCATAGAAGAAAGATATGCCATAATCACTTCAGAGAAAAGGAACTAAAGTTGGACTTTGGATTTCACAAGTTGATGTCGCCAAGTTCAAATATCAACAAGGGATTTTTAATAGACTCAACCAAGTAAGTTGAACTGAATGATCAAAATGAAACGACATTTTAGCATGGTGCTTGTCACAAACTATGATTAGAGCTCAAGCAAGTTTTAAGTCTTCAAAGTTCATAGTAATGCAAAAAAGATGGAGTTAGCTAAAGCCTGTTTGCTTGGAGTTGGCTAAATGAAATCAAGTTTAAAGGGAAATGTTAGTATTAAACTTGATTTGGAGTCTAGTTCCTGGTCCTAGTTATATTTGGATTTTTTTCTCAAGTTAGGAAAATCGAGGACACATGTACACACACTAAAGCATAGTAGAAAATACACACAAAGAACACATGATAATTTTAACGTGGTTTAGTCCTTTGCCTACGTCTATGATCCCCTTTTGAGATAAATTCTACTGTTCAATAATAATGGATTACCATTTGGTTGGAAAAACCTTCACTAGCCACAAACCTAGGCCCACAGCCTCAGCTATGTGTGTCTGGAGCGCAAAGGGTGAGCCTTAAACTGGTGCCTTTTCAGGCTAGGAGTCTCTGCAGAAAATTTTACAATTGTTAGTTCTTTATCCCCTATCCTAAACTCTGCTTGGGGACTTTATAAAGAACAAGATATGGGTTGATCATTTATAATAAAAGCCAAACGGAGAATCAGAGCGACAATGATTTAATCACCATGAATTCAACGCTCAAGCTTTCATAACAATTGAAAAAGCGAAATAAGACGGACTCTCAAACAATTGGATTGAATACAAAGAAAGGTTTACCAGATTCTACAACAAAGTTAATTGCAACGAATTAGTCATACCATAAACTTAATCACAACTAGGATAAATGATAGAAGCCAAGCTACAAAGCTAATTGCAGCTAAAGCCAAAAAGGCCATAAACTTAATTACAACAAAGTCATAAACTAAATTACAACGAAAAGAAAACATCTAGGCTAGAAAGTGAATTACAATGGTATTTTGGGATAGAGCTAAGCTAACATTATCTAACTAAGACTAAGAGGGTGTTTGACTTTGCTTATTTGGTGCTTATAAGCACCTAAATAGTAAAAGTATGTGGAGGGTACTTTTTAAGGTGCTTATAAGCACCCTAAGTAAGCAAAGCCAAACACCCTTTTAAGCTAAGAGCTAAACTAAGGATAAAACTAAGCTATGGAGCTACGAAGCTAAGAAGTTAAGGGATAGATATATGATCAAAGCGTGGTGGTTATGGAACCCCTTTCTTCTCAGTCTCGATTAGCTTTTATAGTTGCTGCATCCAAAATCTTCATAGTTAGTTGGTGACTCTGGCATCTTCTTAGTTTGTTGAAGCTGACCAAGTTCTTTGCTCCACTTTCATCCCTTCTATTTGAGCGCTACACATTGTATCAGACTTGGTATTCTTTATTCAAATTGAGCACATGCTCGTCATATGCCAATTTATTTTCACTTGGCCGAAGTTCAACCTAAAAACCAATGTGGACCATGATGTCGACTTGGACTCTTTTCGTCCTATATCTTTCTACCTGGCTGATTTCTTGTGGGCTTTAGGTGTAGAATATCTCTCTTTGCTCTAGATTCACGCTCTTTGACCATCAGGTGGACTAATTGTAAATGTTGGGTGTAAACAGTTACACACGATAATGATCTTTTGTATGGCTAGAAAAGTCTAAACCTTTCCTCACAGATTTCTTACAATAGTTTTATCATCACTAGGATTAGAACGAATATAAGACACTCCTGATGCTCTCAGGCTCTCTCTCCTACATCTCCCGCCTATAAGGTATGGTCTTAAAGCATACCAAATACAAGCAACAAGACCCTTTATTCATAGGAGATAAATCCTTGCTCCCTAAGATTTCTTCTACTCTATTCTAGACAGGTCTTAGTTTTGGTAATTCTCTTAATTATCTTCTTCCATATGTTTCTTGATTTATGTGGGCTAGGACTTTGAGCCATAACCCAACAAATTTCTTCGTTGGTAAAAAGTTTAAAGCTTTTTTGCTGCAACTGGAATCTCTTCACAATCTTAGTGCTGGAGCCCTCACTTGACAGCACTCTTCACGGCACCAACTACCAACATATCCTAGTAGGTTCACGAAGTCATCACCAACATCCCTTTTTATGCCGTCTAACCTTGACCTCTCAAGGTTATTCGTGTCTATCCTCGACACTAGGTATCTTAGATGTGATCTTTTTTTTCCAACAATAGCACTCCCTGTCAGTCGCTTCGTTAGGACTTTAATCGTTCAGCTATGTGGACTCTCTTTGTATAACTCCTCCTTTGACCTGAACCTTCTTCAACTAGTCTACTCACCCAAACTTCTCTCCTCTAGAAGCTTGATCACTAGTTGATTGAATGTGTTTACTTGCACAATGCCTCAAAACTTTCGCACAATTTCATTACAACTTCATTGTTTTACCAAATTCAAGGCTCACCCTCGATACATCAAGAATTTGGCAAAACGGACCTTAAAAATCCACTTAGGACATTTAAATGAGGTAGGAACACCATCGATCAAAGCGGTCAACCCTTAGTCAAAGTCAAACTCAGTAGTCAAAGTCCTCTCAGTTGTAAAACTCACATCTCGGGTTGCAATCTCACAAAAGAAAGCTCAAATCTAGATTTGACACATCCAAAAACTTTAAGAATAGCCTTGGACAACTCAATTAAGGTTGAGTCAGATCCTAGTCAAAGCACTTTTAATTTTGGTCAATATGAGCTCACGAAATCAGTGTTTTCGCTTCACACTGAATCTTCTCCTCTCTCTATCAAATCTCCCTCAAAATCCAATGGCCCACAAGAACAAGCTCACCAAAATTACAGTGTAACCTAAAACACTATAGCAAAATCATTAAATCATATCTCACAAGATCTAATGGCTAAAATCAAACAAGCACACCTAACTTGCATACACTGCAAAGCACTAGATCACTCATCTTCTTCTTCTCCATCGATCAACACTAATTGCCCATAAGATTAAAGCAACCTGACTTAGCGCCATAGCAAAATCCAACCATCATCTTTCTAGTTGGCTACTATTATGACATTTCTCGCCGTCTGCTGACCACTATTGCACTATCTAATCAGCCCAGCCGCGATTAGAGCAAACAAAATGAGTCGAGACTCGTGGGTCTACCTGCTTAACCTGCCAATTTAAGATATTAAGGTTGAGGCATTTGTAACCCGCCAAGTAAATGGGTCAACCTATACCCACACATACCTCCGGGTCCATGGCAAAAAAAAAAAAATACTAAAGGGTGAAAATTAAATAAACACTCGCTCGTCTCTGTTATTCCTATTTCCCAATCCCCCTAAGTCCTAATCTCAACTTTGTGGCACATTCGGCATCCCCACGTATTGCCCAGTCCCGTCCATTAATCAAGAGCCACGAAGGTTATCGGCCATTGATCACGACGGTTCTCTCATGCACTTTATCTCTCACAAACCCGTCACAAAGGTAGTGAGCCAGCGAGGTAGCAAGACAATGAGGTAACGAATAACCCCAAGTGGAGATTCTTAGCTACTTTTTCTAGATGGGTGGAAGTAAATTATTACATGTGAGAATAGAGAGCAGGTGGAGATTTCTTTTAGCTGATTTGATGAGTTTTAGTTCTTTTGTAAAATTCTTGCTCATTTGATGACCTGATTATTCTGTTTATGACCTATAAATTCTTTCTCACTTGATGAGTTTTAGTTCTTTTGTGAAATTCAGGCATATTTAATTAATTATTTTTAGTTCTTTTGTAAATGAGTTTTTCTGACCTTGGGATATATTTGCTATTATTTACAAACTTTATGCTGATTTTTGATTTATTTTGTTTATGATTGATTAAACTTTTTTAATTAAATTAAATAAAATTAATTTTTAAAAAAATTTGGTGGGTTGGACCCGCTGACCTATTAGGGTCGGTTTAGGGTTAGAGGCATCATAACTTGCCAGGTAAACAGGTATAACCCGACCCAATGTAAACCGGTCGAGTCGGGTTGTGGATACCCGTTTGCCAACTGTAGCCGCGATCCACCATCGTCCACCATCACTCTACCATGGCCACCACCACTCTACCATGGCCACCACCTGTAACCTCTCACTGGTGATATCATCAACCACCAAATGAGGCACCTTGGCACCAAACGGTTTCTTGCGTCACCATGAAGCTAACACCACTTTTCATGCACGATTTGGCTGCTCTTAACTCCATGGTCGTCAATCTCTTTATCTATCTTCTTCACCACTTTATTAGAGCCACCACCAACCACCTCATGCTGCACCACAAGTACTAAACTTCTCTTCTCATCAACATAGTTCTATCGACATCCTCTAGGTATATAATGGTTGCTCCGATCAAGCTTTGCCACTAAAGCACCTCACAACTTTTGAGCTTTCTCTGGCATCGTTTTTACTCACGGAACACTGCAAAAAATTTCGATTGAACTCCTCTAGTTCCAAGGAACTCCATGGTATGCTCAAATATTAGTTTCGATTCTCCGATCAAAATTTGACTCCGGCTTGAGCACAAACTATTATCTCCTCCGACAATGTCTCGGTCATCTTCGAGTAACACCACCACCATGGTTTAACTCCTCTCTTCATGACAATTCTAATAGTAGTCTCCATTCTAAATTTGGTGGTTGGACAAAAAACTAGTTTTGGTGTTCATCGTTTGTTTTTTCGATGTTCCTCTTTAATGTAGCTGCTCCATAAGACAACTTCTTTAGAATTGTGTATCCTCCTTGCTTCGTCATCATTCCTAGTTTACCAACCGATCTTTGGTACCACTTGTCGGCAAAATCGAGGACATACATAAGCACAGCGAAAAACACACACAAAAAACATGTATTAATTTTAACATGGTTCGGCCCTTTGCCCATGTTCATGATCCCCCTTTGGGATAAATTTCACTATTCAATAATAATGGGTTATACACAGTGATGACCTTTTGCATGATTAAAAAAGTCTAAATCTTCTCTCATAGAGTTCTTGTAATTGCTTTATCCTTACCAGGACTAGAATGAATATAAGACCCTCCTGATACTCTTAGGCTCTCTCTCCCACACGCCTTATAGTGTGTGACCCTAAGGCACACCAAATACAATCTACAAGACCCTCTATTTATAGGAGATAAATTTTTGCATCTCAAGATTTCTCCTACACTATTTTAGGCAGGTCTTGATATTTGGTAACCCTCTTAATTACCTTCTTCCACATGTTTCCTCATTTGTATAGGCTTAAACTTTAAGTTATAACCCAACATTTGAACACATCCCACCCTGTAGCATACAAAACCAGTACCTCACTCTTGGAGGAGATAGTCTCAACCACTTGAGCTATTCCTTGATCCTAGTTAGATTTGGATTGTTTTGTTAGATATTTAGATTAGTTTAGAATACATAGTTTCCACTTCCTTATAGTAAGTATTTTCTAATCCAATATAAGTTGCATATATACTCTATAAATAGGGCATGGTAGCTTATATATAAGTATCACACACCATAAGGTATGTATACCATATTTGGTCTTAGAGAGATTATTTTTTTGAGTATAGGCTATGTAGAACCACATCAAAATCTTGTGTGTTTCTATGTTATGTTGCTCTCATTGTTTTATATTTGCTCATTACCTTCTTATCTTCTTTATTTATGTGCATGATTTTTCCAACAATTTCTTCTACTCTTTTTTAACCTATGATTTTTCTTCCTCTTCATTTTAGTGTTTATAAAGTCATGAATTATCTCTACCAGTGTTATTTTTATTTTCATTTCGGTTTTTTTTATTCGCTTGATTGTATCAGAATCCAAAGTTACATGTCTGTGGCTTCCCAAAGTTCTTTTCGTTCTTCCTTTTTCCTTAACTAAGATTCCAAAGTTCTTTTCATGCCAAGCTCGTGCGTATGCGCTTTTCGATATGGCTCAGTAGTACTATCGCATGAACCCTCTAAGTATACATATATATATATATATGTATGTACGTATGTATTATACACATTTATATATAAATTTAGCTTTTGAGGCACTTTTCCTGTGTGCTCTTAGCTCTTAAAGGGCAAATTTTGAGGCAGTTCTTTGCAATACACAACGGACCAGTAAAATCGTTTGCCTAGTGTGTGCCCGAGGCTGCGTGACAATTCGGGGGGGGGGGGGGGTGTTTGGTTTTGTGTTGGTGTTGCATTGATCGGTCAATCCAAAAGCACCTGATTAAATGACTCTGTACCCCCTGGAATCTAATACATAGGTCACAAAACATGATCATTCTCATCTGTCAACTGTTCAAATACTATATACAGTAGCAAACCACATAAATTCAATCATGGTTAATTTTCCACAACTTTAACATGTCCTATGTTTTCTTCAATAACGGGAATCGACCACACACGACAATTTTTTAAACTCGTACTACGATTCAATATCTCAAAACATATCAAAAAATCATTCTTGGTTGATTCAAAATTAAAGCTTAACAAGTCTTCTGCCTACATCCCGAACGTTCTCTACGTTCTAATTAAGTTAGCCCCTTGATGTCGACATGTTTTATACACTTCGGACAAGCATATGCTAGTGCATCCAAATTGTTATGCTTTCTTAATTCATAAAAATTGTCATGATTGATAAGTGTGTTGAAAACCGACATCAATTTTTTCCTTTTTAAATTTTACTAATGTTATATTGGTCACCATGGAACCACTAAAACTGTAAACTCGACATGGTAGCTTACTGTTAGGAACACGTCAACATATACGAAGCTAAAGCTATCAATTAAGATGGCTAGTCTATTTTGCTAGTAAGACTTTGGATTCTTGAACCTTAAGCAAATGATCAAGAAGTTAACGAGGTTCTACATATTATTATTATAACAATCTCAAAATATTTGAGAGATGTAGAAACTTCGATACAACTGCTCCTTCAGAAAGAAGTTAAAAAACTGATCAGAAAAAGCTTACAAATAAATAAACATACTTTTGACTTATGCATATATCCCTTAATAAAATAAACCCTTTTATTTTTTCTTCTTTTTTTACTGTTCTCAACCCTTGTTTCTTGATAAAAGGTACTACCACCATCATATACCAAGTCCATCTAGAGTGAGAGAGAAAGAGAGAGAGTGAGATCTTCCCCAAAAGTCCAAAGAACACATGTTAAAAATATAGTGTTTTGTGTGTGTGTGTGTGAGAGAGAGAGAGAGAGAGAGAGAGAGAGAGAGAGAGATGGGGAGAGCACCATGTTGTGACAAGGCGAACGTGAAGAAAGGGCCATGGTCACCTGAAGAAGACGCAAAGCTGAAGGAGTTTATAGAGAAATATGGGACAGGTGGAAATTGGATTGCACTCCCTCAGAAAGCTGGTAAAATTATTATTCAATGGGGGAAAACTTGTAATGTTGGCATGAAACCATTTTAGACAAAACAAGATTTTTTATTGCTTTCTTTGCTTCTTTTGGCTCCCTCTCTTTTTCTTCTTTTTATATATTATTTCTGTGCCTTGCAACATTATATTTATGAATTTTAATGCTGTGCTTGGCCTTCATATTCAGGCCTCAAGAGATGTGGAAAGAGCTGCAGATTGAGATGGCTTAATTATCTTAGGCCAAACATTAAACATGGTGAATTTTCTGAGGAGGAAGATAGAATTATCTGCAGTTTGTATGCAACCATTGGAAGCAGGTATGCTTTCCATAAATTTATTGATTTTCTTTTAATAAGTAATTGATGCTTTCGTATAGAGAATTATGTGAGTATCGCTCAAGTCACATAAAACGTTACGTACTTAAAAGATCTACTTTTTCTGTTTATTATCTAATGGGATTTTTGCTGTGTTTTTGGTAGCAATAATGGAGCCTCCCATTAACCAGTTTCATCACATAGTTCTCTTATTCCCTATGTTTTCCAAAATTATCATCTGCTATGGCACAGAAAATCAATAAATTCCAACCATTAAAGGAAACAAAGAATTTGAATAAGATGCAGAAAAAGGAAATGAAATAGGCAATAAAAGAAGAATCATGAGATGACTATGTTCTAAATATGGTTTGTTGCAATGAAGATTCAACCATTCTTTAGATAATTCTTATGCATGCATATATATGTGTATGTATACATACATATATCAAGTTTATTATAGATCTACCACAAAAATGTGCTTTACAGCTGGTGGAAATCAAAGAAGCTATGAATTTTCTTCTTATGCGACTTGTTTTCTGACATGTTATATCTTATGTGGAACAATTTTCTTTCTTTCTTTTTTTTTTGTGTTCACCGTTTTGTTTAGGTGGTCAATTATAGCTGCTCAGTTACCAGGCAGGACTGATAATGATATCAAGAACTATTGGAACACCAAGCTGAAGAAGAAGCTCATGGGGCTTATGATTCCATCAACCCAGAGAAGATTACCAACTCCATTTTCAACTTCTCTGCAGCCATTTTCATCATCATTATCATCATCATCACAATCTCAATCTCTATCTGCTAACCTATCACAATTGTACAACAGTAATAACAACATTAATGCTTCTTTAGGGACCAACTATTCTTGTTTTCAGATGCAAGAAATGATCAGTCCTGCAAATTACTACCGTTTGAAGGATCACATGCTAATGTTCGGAGGTATGAGTAGTGAAGCAGCCGCTAGTTGTTCATCATCTGATGGAAGTTGCAGCCAGATCAGTTATGGCAAAGAGATTAAGCAAGAAAACATAAGTTACATGCCAAATGGTTATGAAGAAAGCCAAAAGTTCACTCTTGACTATGGGTTGGATAATAGAACTCCAATAAGCACGTGGGGAGATCAGAAACAAACTGCAATAAGCCCTTTTGGGAATTATCAATTGCAGTGTGATATTGAGGAAGTTAAGCAACTTATAAGCACTAGTAGTATTGGTTATAGCAACAACAACAACAACAATAGCAGCAGCAGCAGCAGCAGCTTTTACTTCGACGATGATCAAAACAAGACGAGCCATGAGAGGGCCATGTACTACTACTACTGATTTACTGTAAGTACTTATCAGAAAGATTTGAAGGGGCATGGGCATGGTGTTGAGAAGTTTCAGACAAAAGTACTTTTGAGTTCCTAGGGGTTTGTGTTTTCCTTTTTTTTTTTTTTTAGATTGAAATGAATGAAAAATTAAGACATCTTCTTGTTTTGACAGTACATGGTAAAGCTTTTCTTTTTGTGCATTTCTTTTTGGGTAGTGATGATATATTATTATGTGTTTTTTGTACGGTTTCTTCTCTGCCATTGCCTGCTTCTTTCTTCAGAAACTCAGAAATTTAATATTGCTCCATGGAACTAGCTAGAGAAGTTGTCATCTCACAAAAGTCTAAAATAGTACTAATGGCTTTTTTTTTTTAATTGTATTATGCATAATTAAAATTATCATAACATAAGAAAAAGACAATTCTAACCTTCTTCCTGTACATTTTGGAACAAATTAATATCAATTATTCAAAAGATAATGCCGAATTACTTGTGGAATATACTCACACGCATGCATGGAGTGTAGAGAATCTTTAATTTTATGTAATTTGATAGAATCAGGCCATATATATTTTGGTCATATAGAACTTGCAAAACACAAAATCAAATTATCTACTAGGAAATTTCGGATGGTTGGAGTGCGAAGCTTTTAAAAATGACATTATTAATAATAAGTTGAAATCTCAGACTTTCTATAAAAGCCACTCTAATAACAAACAATATTATGATATATCAAAGCCAGAAAAATTCTGGACGCGCACCCTCTTTTTGTAAGAATAGACTATAACAGTGTTCCGACTTTGAGCTTGTCTTTAACTATATTATAGGTTTGTAATTTTTGGGATCGATTTAATATGATTTAAATTTGAGCAAGTTACTCACTTTTGAAAAAAAAGAAAAAAGAGAAATTCTCTGCGTGCATGAATATTTACACAAAAAGGTAATTAACCCTGTAATGATTTGGATTTTCTTTTTTATTTTTGCCCTGATTTTGAATATTCCTTAAAAAAATATCCTACTTTTCATTTCGTTTTTAAATCTACTCTTTTCAATAATTGACTTACTGTATGGTAAGTGACTTACCATTTTTGGGGTAAGTCAGCAACTTACATAATATTACAAGTCAGCAACGGTCATAATATTACAGTAATTGACTTACTATAATGGTAAGCTAGTTATCGTATTCAATGCGACAATTTGACTTTTGAATTCATTTTATTATTAATGCGTATACAGTAAGTGAGATACTGTAGGATATATGCCAGAGCTAATTAAGTATAAACAATTTTCTAAAATATAGCAACACTTTTTATAACATCATATTATATGTGGGCTTATTTAGAGATTAATTTTTTTAAATATTTTCTTATAACTTCTAAATAAAGTATACTTTGAGATGTTAAAATTTATGACTTCTAGAAAAAGTTAAATTTAAACTTTTTCTAAAGTTTTAATTTTTTTAAGGTAAACCATATACTTATTGCAAAATGAATATGTTTTTTTTATATATATAAGAAAGAGTGTTTCTTAATTAAAAAAAAAGTCAATAATAGGTCATTTAACTTATCAAATATATAATGCTTATTGAAAATACAAGTTTGAACTTATGTTCTCTTGTAAAAAATATTATCTTATTCTTGGCCAATTTAAAGAAATGACTATAAAATGCATTATAGTACTTTCGCATTTGAAAATTTGTTTGAAAACAATTTTCTCGAACATGTAAAAATAAGTTAATCTCTAATAGCATTGAGTACTTATGTTTGACAAACTTAAAGAATTTGAGTTTGACAAACACAACAACGGTCCACACAACCACTATTAATTTTCTTTGCCATTTTCAGAAATCGTAACCTTTTGTCCAAAAAAATGAAGAACGTGCATGATGATAAACAACCATTGATGGTTACTAATACGATACGTGAGTCATCGTTTCAGTAATCGACTCACCATATTTTTGAAAATTTGCTGACAATATGTGATATGGCATACTTTCGGTAAGTGACGTACTTATACAGTAAGTCACTTACAAAAAAGATAGATTTAAAAATGAGTTGAAAAGTAGGATATTTTTTAAAAGAATATTCAAAATAAGGGTAGAAACAAAAAAAAAAATCCTAATGATTCATTAACAATATTGATTATAAGACATCGCGATTCAGACGCCTATCACGGCTAAGAAGCAAATGGGTCCCACGCAAGGGGTCCAATAGATTAGGGGTTACGTTGGTTGTTTGATTATTGACCATTGTTTTTATGATAATTAATTACTATAATGAGAGGGTCCCTATTAGGGTTGACCATTGTTGTGCACTATCACATGAACTTAGGTTATCTAATTATTGGTGATGTATCAAATATTGGTTCCAGTTGGAATGGACTGGTAATATTTTAGTTGGAAAATTTTGATTTCTTGCTGTAGAACGTAAACCCTCGCCTTTGAACTTTTCTTGTGTCCACAATGGAAGTCTTCAATTTAATGTACATTGGTTAGAAGTTTAGACAACCTTTTGTGGATGCTATTTTGTGTGGAAACTGGAAGCTTCACATTGATATTCTATCATAGGGGTGGCGATGTTTTTGAACGCTAGATAATCTAAATCCCTCTGCAGTAAAATCTCTCTCTCTCTTTTTTTTTTGTTATTAGTGCGGTCTGGCTAATTCAACCCAAAAAAAAGAAGGTGCAAGTAGTGTCAGTAATGGAACCTGTTGCCTACAAAAACCAAAACCCCTACTTGGTATTGCGATAAACCTTTAGCACCATCTCTACTCTTATTTGATTAAAAAAAAAAAACTCTGCTCCTTTTTTATTGGGCATTGATCAACAAGGCCAATAAGATTGGAATAGGGTAAAATCGGATTGAAAGCCCTATATGTTAAAACCCTTACGAATTAATAACCCATAAATAAATCTTAACACAAAAAGTATCACAAAATGTTGTTAAAGAGATTTAAACTTTTGTCTTGAAAGTAATATAAAAAACTTTAACTACTAACCTAGAAGAATCTTTATTGATATAATCTTTATAATAAAACTATAAAACTATAAAGTTACATGACAAAAATAAAAATATACTCAAATATATACTAGGGTGGGGAGGGGTGGTGTTGCTAAACCTCTACTTTGCCCCCAAACCTCGCTCTATCCCGCCCTTATATTAGGGTAAGGGCAAAAATCTACCTTCCCCCTAGTAGAGGTTTTTCGCTAGAAACCTTGTACCGACACCTGTGATATTCCTGCGGGATAGATAGAATACCATTATCACCCCTTGGTGTAAGTGGTGTGTTGGGCTGCCGCTAGGGAAGGCTCTACATTCGCAGGAATGGTGTTGACACCATTAGAATTTTTTAAAAAAGAGTCGTGTATACATATTATATTGGAAAAAATAGTTTTGACCCTATTAAAATAACTATTGGCCCCACTAAAATTTCTATTAATGACCCCACAAAATTAATCTACACCAGGAGTGGTGTATTCTTCAGTTTACTTGTTAATCCAATTAACATTGATTTTGCCAGTTGAAACTACAAGTGTTGAGATAGCATTTTCTATTATGAATATCGTGAAGAATCGATTGAAAAATTGAATGAGAGATGGATTTGTAAATGATTGTTTAGTTGCTTTAATTGAAAGGAATGTATTTGATAGCATTGAAAACGAAGCAATTATTCAATACTTTCAAAATATGGGTCCTTGTTGAGGTCAATTCACTACAAAAATACCAAGAATAGGTGACAGTTTTATTACAAAATAACAATAATAGGTAATGATTTTACAATATAGGCAAGGATTTAGGTAATATGTAGATATATGGTTATGCAAGATAATAAATCAATGTACTTTTAATTTGATGGGTGGATGATATGATTATAGAATGAGAGAATAAGGAAGGCTTAAGGTTTGAACCATGGATGAAACATGATGTGAATTCTTTTTCGAAATTGTATATAGGCAGCATTTTAGATAAGCTGATGCCCTATACAAGCAGTAGTTTTAAAATAGCCGACCCCCATGTAGGTGACGATTTTACCATCGCTTGTTACCTACTTTTTTTGTACTAATTGTAGCATTTGTATTGTGAAAGAATATTCAAGTTTTGTTATTTATGAATTATTTTTATATTGACACCAGTAAAAAAAAAAAATTTGACTCCGTCACTGGCTACCACTCACAAACAAGGCGCGAATTGTTTGGTTAAATAGACCAAGCTAAATTGAAATTAACCTAAAATCTTTGGTTAATTGGTTTCATTTATTCTTTATTTTAAATTAAACCAACTAGATGCAAATTAGGAGGTAACTCAAGTGGTTGAAACTAGGAAAGAAATTGAATATATGACCTTTAACTTTAATGATAAAACTGGGCAAAGGTTCCTTTGTGTTTTATTATTGCAAAAATTTTTATTTTAACTTTTTGAAACTCCTTTTTTTCTTGAATTTTCTTGATTTAACTTGATTGTTTAAATTTTTTACACAAACTAAAACGAAATATTGCACATTGTTGATTCAACTCCTTTGGTTTGGTTTCAAGTTAGTTCAAAACTCAAAGTAAATCATGTGCACTCCTAATAGACGCTTTACCTTTGAGTAGGAAAATGAATTTTTCCTTCTTGATCTGGGTTGATTCTCAACTTGGACTATTTTAATAGGTCTGTAACAATAATTGTGTTTGATGTGGCCTTTGTAAAATTTGGACAAGGATTCTCTC
Source organism: Cordia subcordata (assembly GCA_028554755.1). Classification (NCBI taxonomy): domain Eukaryota; kingdom Viridiplantae; phylum Streptophyta; class Magnoliopsida; order Boraginales; family Cordiaceae; genus Cordia; species Cordia subcordata. The sequence continues at coordinate 3,422,439 of JAPTOF010000007.1, forward strand.
CTATTTTTAATTATTTCTAATATATAAAAGGATAATCTCAATCCTTCATATATGATTAAACTAATTTAGACCCTTTATCTCAAAACCTAAATTCTTTATCAATTCATTCCTTCCCCTTTATGTTTTCAAATAAAGAGTAAAAGTTAGTTTAATTTTATGTGAAGAGTTAAGATTATCCCTCTAATACATCAAAGAGAATAAAAAATAGGAAAAATCTATTTCTGTATAATCCTGGTGCAATATTTGAGTCTTGTCTATAAAAGGTGGAGGCTTTTTTCTCCATGTGAAAGTAAGGGTCTGTTTTGTTCTGTTTTTATTTCCTCGTTTTGAAAATAATTCTTCAAAACACAATCCAAAACTAGTTTTTGGATTATGAAAGTTTTAAAAGACTTGTTTGGAGACATTTATGATAGGATAGATGTAAAATAGAAAGAAATTAAGGGCATGTTCGACAAAATTAGTTGTTAGAGTAGCTGATAGCTGTTTAAGTAGTAGATAGTGGTTTGAATAGTTAATAGCTGTTGTATTTTAACTGTTAGTGTATATCTGTTTGGTTAGCTGATTGAATAATATGTGTTCGATAAAATTAGCTGTTTGATTAATTGATGAATGTAAAATGACATAAAAATACATTTGTATTATGTTATTATGTTATGATAAATATAATTATTATTACTATTATTAAAATGAGATAATTTATTTCATAACTAGATATATGTTTCTTGTAATAACATTTGATTATTAAAGTGTAATAAAATTACTTTTGATAAATTAATTTTATTAATATTACAAAAAATGTTATTATTGTAGAAATATTTTTTTATTGATCAAAATTTTATTTTGTCAAGAAAAATAATAAATGGATGAATAAAACTTGCACTTTTTTATATTTTGACTTAGATAGGATTTAAGATTGCTTTTTACCTTATTTTAGATTTATACTTGTAAAAGAAAATGTAAAAATGTAGAAAGAGATTGTATAGTAGGTGGAATTGCCTAAAAAATAATGAAGAGAGGGTAAGATTACCAAAATGAAAAATGAAACACTAATCAATACCTGAAACGTTAAAAATATTAATGTTTCAGAAACACTACTTCAAACACTATTTCAACAAAAAAAAAAAAAACACTACCTAAAACACTACTTTATTGAACAACAAAAATGAGAGGAGATAGTGGTTTGAGCAAGTCAAAACACCAAACATTAGTTGAAACACTGTTGCCGAATAGTGCCTAAAAGAAAAGAGCTTGCCATAATGGTATCTTAATTACAAAATCGCCATGAATGAAATCAATTCCTACTTATTTTTCTAGAGCTTTTGAGAAACAAGACGTTGAAAACATCTGGCATGTTTGCTTCTGTTTTTTATCTATTATTTTGAAACAGTGCTTCAAAATTGCTTCAAAATACAATTTAAAAATAGTTTTTGAGAATAAAAGTATTAAAAAACTTATTTAGGAACTTTGATGGTAAAATAGATGTAAAGCAGACACTAAAGAGAAAGTGTTTGTCATTATAGTGGTATCTTAATTACAAAATTGCCATTAATACAGTGGCTACTCCATGTTTTTGTAGGTTTTTGAGAACAGATATTTAAAACATCTTTTTGTTCTCTATTTTTTATTTTTAGAACAATTATCTAACTATTTTTAAAAACTAAAAAACAAAAATAATCTTTCTAAACAATTCTTTTTATTTTTATTTTTTTAAAAAAATTTCTTTTTTAAAATTGATTCCGATCAGGCCCATCATCTTTTTATTGTTCTTGTTTTCTATTGTTAGAACAACTATTGTGAGAATTATTTTCAAAAACTAAAAAAAAACCTTTTCTAAAGTTTTTTATTTTTTAAAAAATATTATTTTTAAAAGCTAATTCCAATCGAGTATTTAATCTTACTCCTTGCATCTCTAGCACCAGAAAAATCTGTTGATGGTTTTCACCCTACTATAATAACCATGACATGTCGAGAAAAGTATTTCTCGACAGATTTCATTCAGTAAATAGTGATCTGAGTGTTGAAACCAAATCGTTCTCGTAGAGATGTTATTGTAAGCATAATATAGAATCGTATACATGAATTTACAATATAAAATTTAAAGACATAATTGATAGCGAAAGCACATACCTGTTTGAGCCATTATTGTTAAATAATTGTTGTTTGAATAAATAACTGTCACCCAGTCTAGGTTTATATCTTTCTCTCCCTGCTCTACTCAATATTAACAGATATTTATGGGAACAACTATTAGGTTAGGAGTAAGAGAGGGGACCTAGCCCTATTTATAATAAATTCTAACAGTCCTACCTATAAAAGGATTTATCATAATATATGGGCCTACGTACAAAAGAAACGTATGGATTTATGAGATGGATTAAAACCAATATGATCACAAAGCCCAACTTGTGAACCAGATATTCAGCCTATTTTATAAAACCAAAAATAATTAACGGTAAGACACTTTAAAGAGAAATTTTCCAACAGTCTTCCACTTGGGTAGCGTTAATTGTTTTATTTATTTTTCAAAAATCCTTAAGAAAAATATTTATTAGGCTGAATAGAAAATAGAATGTGGCCACAATTTTTAAAATATTCTGATTCACAAGATTATACTTCGAACGCATATCCGGACCAACAAGATTGTCAACCATCGAATCATGGCAGTCATAGTATTCTTTATTGACACAAGACTTTTCATGGTCACAAATGTCATCCAACCTTATCATCATAGACCAAACATACGGCAGCGTAGCAAGAAAAAAGCACCAATATGTGATCAAAATGTGCTATTTCTTTGTTAGTCGTCAACATAATTTCTCCAATATCGGCATTTAAAGCAAGAGAAATATATTATTCTTATCCTCACAAAATAGCGTTCAATATGCTAGAGAAAAGAACACATATCCTCACAAAACAACATTCAACGGGCCAGAGGATACATTATTCTTAACCTCACAAAACGACGATCAACATGCCAGAGGTAAGAATACATATCTCCAACCAAAATGTGTCCTTATGGAGATATTTAAACTCAATAGAGGATCTTATCGCAATGGACACCAAATATAAAATCCTCAACAAATTATGAATATGAGTAATCATAACATAAAAATATGTTGTAAACCATAAAACAACATGCTATTGTACGAATGCACTAATGTGCAAAGCAAAACATAAAATAATGGGAACATCTAACAGTATATGATGATATAAAGCTTCCACTAGACAATAGCATAAAAAAGATTGTAAAATACTCATATTCCTAACATGTTTCACAAAAATCATAAGTCAAAGACTCTTGGACAAGGAGTCAATTAATACGTCATCACTAGCAATTCATTCTGTATGAATGCCATCGTTTTTGACAAAGTCTCTGACTACTAAGAACTTGATATCTATATACTTGCAAACTTTAATTTTCTTATTATTCTTTGAGAATAGAACAACTCTATTATCATAATAGATCTTAATAGATCTCGTAACAGAATTTATAATTCTTAAGACTAGATGTCATGTTCTTAAAACATATAGTAGGAGATGAGACATGATAACAAGCCACAAATTTGCATAGTTGAAGAGAGGCATTAAGCAATTATTTTGCACTTTTCCAAGACATGGCCTCTCCAGCTAACACAAAGATATACCCAAAAATAAATTTTCAATCATATGAGCATCCAACATAGTCAAAAGTAGAATATTTAACCAATTTTAGATAATCTACTTTATAGCAAATCCATTCTAGGATTTATTATCAACCAAAACTCTTATCGCAAAAGCGATATCAAGTGTAGTGCATACTAGATCATATAACAGGCTCTCAATAGCACTATTAAAAGGTATATCTTTCATAGAATCCATCTCTATATCATTTTGAGGACATTGCTTCAATTTGAGTTGATCACCTTTTATAATAAATGCACACAAGACTTACAATCTATTTACACAAAAAAAAAAAGTTCTGAAAACTCAATCAATGTAAGATTTTGTAAAAGATTTAAAAATTCTAAGAGACTTATTTCAACAAAACTTAGTCCCAAGAACAAAAGAATCATCCTCAAAATCTTTCATATAGCCTTAAGTAAAATATTGTTTAGTCTCATGGAGCATACCCAAGTCATATATAACTAGCAAAATATCATCAGCATGCAATATTAGGAAGACAAATTTACTCCCACTGATCTTGAAGTATATACATGGATCAACTCTATTTTTCGCAAAATAATAAGAAGTTACTATTTTATCAAACTTCAAATATTCATTACTTTGAGGCCTGATTCAAAACCATAAATGAATTTTCTAAGTCTACAAGCCAAATTATCCTTACCAGTAATAGTAAACTCTCAGGCTATTTCATGTAAACTCATAGATATATATCACTATTGAAGAAAACTATTTTCACATCCATATGAGCCATTAATAGCTCAAAGAATATTTTACAAAAACATGTCAAAAAAATTTCGTTGTAATCTATACCTTTTCTTTGGGTAAAGCCTTTTGTAACTAATCTCACATTTGGCCTCTCAATCTTCTCTATGAGATCTCTCTTGGTCTTAAAGACCCATTTGCAACCAATAAGATTATCTCCTTTAAGACGATCAATGAGTTCCCAAATTTATTTTCATAATAGATTGCATCGCATCTCTTATAGCATTCAAATAAATGTGATAATCATTATAGATGGAATGTCTTCTTTCTCTAATAGACCTTTTAAATGTTGTTCATCATTAATCTCATAAGGTTGTGAGATCTGAACGTGTAGATTGTCATTAGCTGTAAGATTATCATCTATTATAGGGTACCCACTAATATCTTGTCTCTTGATGTGAATAGAGTACCAGTCTGACTACTTATTAGTAGTGGAAATGAGACAATTTCTCTATCATTATTCTCGGTAGTAGGTTGAGGACATACAATATTGCCAACATCTATTTATAAGAATTTGGGTATTTGAGATTTGACAATATTAAAAAACACATGTAGGAGAGTAAAACTTATATCATTAAAAATGAGCCAAATGCCCAATGAAACAACGAATAGTCTTAAGGTCAGTGGTTTCTTATTTAAAAATCCTTACCTAAACAGGACAACCCCAAATTGAAAATCGGTCAAATTAGGTTTTCTCCCTAACCAAATTTCAAAAATGAGCCTTAGGTACAAACTTGTTAGGAACATGGTTAAGTATTTAACAAGAAATTTTAATGGCTTCACTGCAAAGGTATTCTGGTAGGTCAGTAACATGCATCATGCTTCTTAACATATCTGTAAAGGTGCATTTTCACCTTTCAATCATACCATTTTACTCAGAGATACTAGACATAGTATACTGGGCAATAATCTCATGATTCTATAAGTACTTGGTGAACGACCCTATATGTTGTTCGGAGATCCAAGCCTACCATAGTATTCACCTCTTCTGTCAAATCCAATAATTTTGATAACCTTCCCAAGCTGTTTTTCTACTTGTCTTAGAAAATTTTAAATTTCGCAATAGCGTTAGATTTTTCTTTAATTAGATAGAGGTATCTATAATGAGAAAAATCATCAATGAATGTAACAAAATATTTATTACCACACAATATAACAGAATAAGGTCCCGTAGTATCTATGTTTATCACTTTTAAAAGACAAAACTGTGGGTTGCATATTTCTTTTAACTTTAGTGTGCTTACCTCTTATGCACCCAATATAAGTTTCAAGATCATCAAAAATTTAGAGAAGGTAAAAATCTCACTGTTAATGAGTTTTTCAATTCTTTTCCTAGAAATATGACCTAATCTTTTATGCCATAGCAAAGTAAAAATTTCTTATAATTAAACTCCTTTTTGAAGCAAAATTTTATATATGAAAAGAGTCACGAGAACTTCCTAAGAACAAACACAATTGGAAATAAACTATTTGATAAAACACATTCATCAACAATTCTGGAATTGAAAAAACAATTGTACTTGGTCATTTCTAAAGTGAAAATCACATCCAATCTTGTCTAAAAAAGAAATAAGAATCAAGTTCCGTCTAAAACATGACATCTAGAAAACATTTTCTAAAATAAGTTCAAAACTAATTTTTTAAATACAAATTAACAATCACAATGTAAGACTCTAATCCACTTACCCCTCATCTATTTTCTCTTTCTTTAACCAAAATTAAACTTGTGTAATGAGCTCTTTTATAACCTTTTCTTATAAAAGTAAGAGTTCTTATCAAACTTACTGATAGTAGATTTAGGACCTCTTACATTGTGATTTTAATCTATGAACTAGATCTGACCTTTACCACCCTTTTTAAAACTATGACCTCTCTTAGGAACATGACCATTAGAATTCGAGGTACTAACGTTCTAAGAATAAGGCTTAAGATTGGAAACAAAATATACAACCTTTGGGTTTCTACCCTTAATTTTGTTTTCCTCAATAACATAATGGATAATTTTTGGTCATCAATATTCTAAGATTCCTTGGTATTTCTCTTGTATAGCTATTAAGAGTTCTTTTACATTCTTAGTTCAAGACAAGCCATTCAATAAAAACTCAGTTTGGTCTCCTCATAGTTATTAAGCAAAATAGTTAGACCTCTCCTATTGCCAATTATATTACCCTTTCTTTATCACCATTTTTATCAACCAAAGCAGTATGTGCATCAAATGTAATGTCAAGTCAATATTGACTATACTCAGATAAAACCCAATATTTGCTTTCATTTCATAATGGTTTTATCTATTCAAGACATCTAAATAATGATTGTTCAAAGTAAATGAAACAATCCAAGAAAAGAATGCAATATCAATAAACATTATGCATACATACTATATTATGAGAGTAAGCATTATAAACAAAAGAGTCCAAGCACATCGTTGTCATCTCTGCTTTTGGGCAAATAATTCAACATGTAAATAGGCGCTCTTTTAACATAAAGTAATACATATAAAATTATCTCATTGAAAGAAAAGTCAACCACCTTTGGGCAATTGAGCTCTCTAATAGCATTGTAATCTTGGTCCATACTTTATGTTTATACTACTGGGCTAAAGTCATATAATGATCTCCTTTAGGAGAACATTATGCACTTTACCATAGTAATTGCCCAAACAAAACGAGAAAAGCCATATATTTAATTGAGCAAATCACTTTGGTGAATTTGCCTACTTAAATATATGCTGTCAACTCATTGGGAAAAATTAATGCTTAACTTTAATCACAAAATGTTATGTATGCGATTGACCACACAATATGAAACAATTCAATATGACATGTCTCAGTGATCAATTTAAAATTGCATTCTTCAACAAATTTCAAGAGCACATATGAATAATCTAGCAATAGAAGATATATAAAATTTCAAAGTTTAATTAAATTTATTTTCATAACAAAGCTAAAACAATTGTTACTGGTGCCAAAACCAAATATTAACTTAATCCAATGGCAACTCGCTTAGCAATAGGATTCTATTATTTTTGCAAAAGCAAATAGATGATGGCACTTGCATTTAAAAGTGCCCTAAGGACTCGTTATAGTCAATTAATGATATATTAATTAATTTAATACTTTAAAAGAAATATGACATAAGCAATAATTATAAAATATTCTTTGCAAGAACATGTCACCATTAATGACGTGTCTTAAGGCATAACAAAATATATTTCAGTTTGCCATATACAATCAAATAGAATTAAAAAACGAAACTAATAATAATAATAATAATAATAATAATAATAATAATAATAATTATTATTATTATTATTTTAACGAGCCCCAAATACATATATCATATGTATATATATTTATTTATAGAATAATGGATGACCTAAAGAAAAAAAAAACTCAGCCATAATGGTTTTTTTTTCTTTTCAAAAGATATATACACACACACACGCAAAAAATTTAATATTTTAAATTTAATTTAATTTCATAGTAGCAGAGGCATTGTTTGGTAAATATAAAATATGCAATGCTATGTCTTTGGTAAGAAAAACCTTTAGCCAAACAAAACCTTTCCAACTTAAAAATAAGAATTATGTTTGGTTATGCAAATAATCTAAAGACCAAAAAGTTAAAGAAATTAAGTTTTGCCAAACGTAGTCCTTTTTAACTTAAAACACAAGGGCCTTGTTTGGTTGCGCTCATATATAACAAATGCCTAAGTATCCCAAAATGACTATTTGCCAAACACACCCCTTACCAATTTAAAATAAGATTTTTTTTTGTTATACTTATTAATTGTAAAGTTTAATCACCCCAAAGTCTTATTTACCAAACATGGCCCTTCTACTTCTAAAACGGGCTAATACAGAGTATGTTTAGACCTAAAACAAAAACCCATGTCATAAAAACCTCGAATGTAATTCAATTTTTGTAATCAAATAATCTGATCCAAGTCTTTTTCACCTAAAAATTCAAATTCAAAGTTAATTTCACCAGAAAAAGTTGAATTCTTTCCTGGATTATGCAAATACTTTTTTTATTTATTTTATTAAAAATCAAGAAAATCGCAAAAATTTGAACACAGGACCAAAACATGGGCCTTCAAAAACACAAATCAAATCATGAATATTCCCTTTTTTTATTTTAAAAAAATGGTTATTTTCTTGATGTGAGTGATGATTGGCTTTCTCTGAATAATTTAGAGAAAAACTCAACAATTAAAATAGATCATAAGATAAATCAAGAACGACCAAGAAGAGTTCTACGAAAGTACTCAATCAATTTTATGAAATAAAATTTAATAATAATATAAAATAATCATCAACAACTTTCGTAGTTTATATGCTCAAACAAGTATTCTATTTTTTTTTAAAATACATGTAAATCCATGTATAAGTGGCTATGATACCACATGTAAGAGCAATATAGAATCATATACATGAATTTACAATATAAAATTCAAAAACATAATTGATAGTGGAAGCACATACCTGTTTGAGCCATTATTGTTAAATAATTGTTGTTTGAAGAAATAACTGTCACTCAGTCTAGGCTTAGATCTTTCTCTCCCTGCTCTACTCAATATTAACAGATGCTTATGAGAATAACTGTTAGGTTAAGAGTAGGATAGGGGACCTGGCCTTATTTATAATAAATTCTGACAGTCCTACCAATAAAAGGATTTATCAGAATATATGGGCCGACGCACAAAAGAACCGTATGGATTTATGATGGGCTAAGACCAATATGATCACAAAGCCTAACTTGTGAATCAAATATTTAGCCTATTTTATAAAATCAAAAATAATTAACGGTAACCCACTTTAAAGAGAAATTTTCCAACAGTTATATGATGCACCCTTAGCGTAGGGCACTATTGAGTACTATGCATCAAACAATGCGTGAACGATACGTGTACGAATCATGCATATTAAAAAAATTAAAAAAATATTTTTATGTTAACAACTCATATTCAATTAACAAATATTATTTGTTTACAATCTTAAAATGTCTTTTCACACAACATTCACTATTCACAAGGGGTTAGGAATAGTTTAATTAGTTAAAAGCCTACGAGTGAGACATTGAGTTTGAATCTCATAGAGGTGAAGAGTTTAAATAAAGAAAAAAAAGCATTTACTATTTACAATTAATAAACTATTGTTCTTGATTCTTTAACGTATGTTGACAACTTGTACATTTCAGGTTCGCAAATTCTTAATCTAACAAATATTAAATTCTGCATCATCTTCTTTTCATATTCATCATTTTTTTCACAATTGAGATAGTGTCACGGGCAGGGAGGAACGAAAAAGAGAAAGGCTAAAGAAACAGGATGACGTTCATCTAGTGCCTCCCGTTCAAATATTTTTTAAGACGATGGTGTCTGGAGGTACACTATACTATGGGTGTACAGTAAAATTTAGCGTTCTCGTAAGTTAGCTCAGAAGGAATGAATATCCTTTTCCTTGATCTTTACCTTATTATCGCTTTTAGTTTGGGACGCGTGGTAGTTGTTAATTGGCTTGAATAGTTTTTCCTCATAAAAAGGATAACATTCAATTAGCTTTTGTTGTTTGACAACAAGAAAAATATTTTCAGAGCCAATATAAGGCTCGTTTAGATTGATTTTTTTTAAAAGCGTTTTTTTAGCAGCTTCTGAAAAACAGCATTTTTTGAGAAGCTGAAAATTTTAACTTCTAAAAAAAGCTGTATTTGAGCTTTTTTCAGAGTTTCAGTTTTTTTGGATGACAAATGAAATAGTTATTGCAAATTTAATGTAATTTTTTCAAGAAAAAAAAGTATTTTTTCTTGAAAAAAAGCCAATCCAAACAGGCCCATAGAAGGCTGTCCTTTCTACGCATGACGACGTGCATCTGGCCAAGGTTTACATGATTAATCATAGGAAAATAACTCATGTCAATGAAAAAGCAAAGATGAAGAGGATGTTTGACAATATAAGCACTTTAGAAAAGAATTAATAACTTTTCTTTTAATTTTAAGTGTACACAAACAACCAAATCAATACACCATCAAACAGTCTTATCATACTAAGTATAGACGACAATGGGGGCTTCGTTTTTTTCTTCTTAATTCTTCCTCCTTTTTAATCTCTTATTGATTAAGTGTAATGATGACAATGTAGACTTAAATTGGAAAACTTTCTTTATCATATCAGATAGTCTCGAATAAATGAGGAAATCATGGTCCTTTCATCTTTTTGTTTAGTATACGAAAGCGAAGTTGATGTTCTCTTTCTCATATTATAATACTTAATTTTCAAGTCCTAAAAAATAAGAAATTGATGGGAACAGATGTGGCACGAGAATCATCGAAGACGTGGTCCTATTGAATAATATTAATTGCAAGCACAAACGTGCTCAAAATTTTAATACCTTTTAATTAATCGATAAGTGTGGCCGTTAAAAAAGAAAAAGAATAATAATAAGAATGTCTTCCGATTGGAGATCTAAAAAATATGAAAAAATGAAGCTAGGTAGACTCATAATAATCTGCCTACCATCTTCAACTTAGTTGGACAGGGTCCTGTACATAAGAAACTGGTGCTTTGGTTAACTCCGCAATGGTTTTTTTGCATGATTATTCATCTGCGAGCAGAATTTATTTCTCAATTTTTTCTTAAAAAATCTTTTTTGTTTGTCAAGACACAAACTTACGGTTGCGATGGGCAGATATGGATCATAATTGATGAAACAAGGCAGATAAAATGTAATGGATCTTTTGTTTAATTTATCTAAAGTGCATTAAGTTCATTGTACTTCAAAGCTCCCTCATAAACCTTCTATAATTTTTAAATAAAATACTGGTAGATCCTTGGTAAAGGGAGACATATATTATGCTTTAAAAATGAGGGTGATAAAGAGTTCTAAGAAGTAGGAGATTACGAGATAATTTTAATCACATAGAGGAGTTCTACACACTTTAGGCAAATTATAGGATAGTCCAATGTATTTCACCCGGAATAAGGCAAATAAAAGTATTGGTAGAATGCCTAGTCAAAAGAGGGGGAAAAGCTATTAAAAAATACAATTGTCCCACATAGAAAAATTCACAACATTCAAGTCCACATATAAGATCTGAGCCACTTTTTTTATTGACTGATTGATTTTTATGAAAGAATCTCAATAATTTTTAAAATTATATTATAGTTAGGTTTTTGGTCCAGTCTTTCACGCATCCATCCACGTGTAACCCATCAAATTCATTCATTGTGCACATCTATTCATATAATGACTTGTTAAATTCGTTCATTGTGCACATCTGTTCATGTGTTGGCTCATCCATACAAGTAGTGCAAGCACTATTAACATGAGGAGGGTGCTAACAACAAAAACTAATAGGCACAACTTTAGCGAAAAAAAATACAAGTGATGAGAGAAAGTAGGGAGAACGATTTTTGCATTAGATAGATTACAAACCTTATAAACAAGACTTTTGTAATAAAATAATATAAAACAAAACCTAATAATTACAAATTATTAATATAATTACGATAAAATGTCGTAACCATTTCAAGGTCGTAAAATCCCCTCATGATCTACTGACTATATCCTCACATGATGTATTAACTATATACTTTCTTAATAAGTGTCTATATACGAATTTACTAGAAGTGCATGGGAACCCAACATAAATTTTTGGGACATGGGCCAGTCCCACTAATAAATGTGTCCACGTCTATTCTAAGTTTAGTAATAATTATTAATTTATCAGTGTACGACCCAAGAGCAAAATAGAAAGAAAGAAAAAAAAATTAATTATTTTATTAAAGAACTTGAAACCATCTTTTCAAAATCCTTGTAGATGTAAATGCTTCAACCTGATGCATGTCGCCATGTGTATATATGGCAATGGTTTCAATGCTGAGATGATATTTTATTTGAGAAAAGAAGTGAATAGAAAATTTCAAAGTCATATATGTATTCAGTGGTGGCAAAGTGATAACAACAGACAAATCCTCATTGGGAAGCAGCCAAAGGGTTCCAAAAATTGCATGATTTGCAAGATCTGATGTCAGTAGTGTATGCCACTGCTTCTTCAATGGCCTCATAATTTGTTTCTTTTGTTAGGAGGAGGACATAGATAATATTATTTATAATTTATCCTATAATTTATTTGAGAACAAAAAAATGTTTGTGTTTATGATTTGCCAACCCTGGCGTTTGCAGAAATTCAACGTACATGAATTATAGTTTAATTCAGGGCTGCCAGCTATGTAATATTCCTTTAATAATTCAAACTGATTATATATATATATATATATATATATATATTAAAATAATTACTTTTGATAAATCTTTTGAGCTTACATTTTGAGTGTCAAAAATTTTAAGACGCATGGTCTCAAATTAGCTAGAAGATAGTGTTAGTTAATAAACTTGATTTGAAGTCTAATTACTCTAATCCTAATTAGAGTTGGATTTGTTTAGTTGGATACTTAGATTAGGTTAGTTTACATAATTTTCAATTCGTTGTGGGTAAAAGGATTTCCTAATCCAAATGGGAGTTGCATATGTACTCTGCAAATGGCTTGCTAATTCATGTTTAGGTATCACATGCCACTAGGTGGTCATAACATAGTGGATCGTAGAAAAATTATTCCTTTTAAGTAACAGGAAATTACTTCATGAATGTAAGCTATGCCAAACCACGTCAAAATCTTGTGGTTTATGTGTTTTTAGATGCGTAAGGATTTTATGTTTATGTTTGTATGTATCTATGTATGTGAACCTTCCAATAGAGATATGGCGTGACTAAATAGTTCAAATAGTTGAAACTATACCTCAAGAGGGAAGACTTAGGTTTAAATCCAATTAGGGGTTGGAAGATGGGGGTAAAAGAATTAATTTGAAAGAAGTACGATTTAAATTAATCAAACACAAAGTTTAAATTTATTGAAACTAACCCAAAAGAAATCAATTTAGTAATTAATTGGAAGACAGATTATATGCCTGTTTGGCTAAGATTATTTGGTGCTTATAAGCTACAAATAATTAAAAAAAAATGTGAGGGATTACTTTTTTTTTTAGGAACTTATGAGTTGCAAAATAAACAGAGCCAAATAGGCTCTATGTAAACATGTGAGGCGTTAATTTCTTTAGAGGATAGCTCAATTAATTAAAATTATCTTTTTTTAGACACGAGATCCTGAGTTCAATCTTATAAGAGTGGGAGAGTTTAAAAAAAAAAAATTATGTGTAATTACTCATTTCCACTTGAAATATTTCATTAGTGCCAGACAAATCCCTTTGGTTTGTGGCTGCATTATTCACCATTCAAGAGGACATATTAATTGCCAGCTATAATATTTAATTTGTTTAATCCAAACTGATTTTTCATGGAAACAGTGATGAATTACTTTTTCTGGGAATGTCCTTTCTGGGGAAGTATAAAAAGGTCAAAAGGTGCGGGAGCCTGCTGACTTTCTGACTAATGAAATATATAAATTATGCTAAATTTCATGAACTTCCCCTATGGATTATGATAGTTGTCGACGTGTAGAAAAGACCATCATGCAGACAAACTTTGGCAAAAGTTTGGCCAAAGCAAGAAGCATAAAATTTCTAGCCATCTTGGTTCAGTTTTGTTCTTCTAATTATTTAATGGGAAAAAAAAAAGATTCTTTTCCTAGATCTCATCCCTCCAATTAATTTACCACCACATGGAGCTACAAAATCAGTAGGCTTTGGGCTAGCAAGATGAAAGAAGTTTGCCGCATGCATGCAGAAAATAATTGAGTAAATAAAAGGATTCATCAGCTGATGAGCCAATAGGATGACAAAGATTTTATCAAGTACTACTACCACTACAAAAATTTTAAAAAAAGCGATAATTTTTTGGTGACAATTAATACTCGTTGCCAATGTTAAGAATATACACGATTATTTGCAACATTTTAATTGACTGTCACTTTTTTGCCAGATCTTGTCAAGTACTACTGGTGACCAAATGAGCCATGCAAAATGATGTAAGATTTTAAGTCAGTAAATATAGTCATGGTCAGAAATTTGTGAACCCCATGAGCATGAAAATCAGCAGTAATGAACTCATGAGCCATGTAATTGAACTGATGTAAGAATACAAGTCAGTAAAATCTTGAATAGAAATTTGTGAACCCCATGCGCATGAAAATTAGCAACTCTCTTCTGACTCGCAATCAAATTTTTAATGTTCTCTGAACATCAGTAGAGGCCTTTTCGAAGAGACTATATCAGTTAGAATCAAGTTAGATCTCGCAATTTTGAACATAACTAGCCTCATCTTGTCGAGTAAAAGAAGTTTCCTATTGGCCAAAACAAACCTATGAAGATGCAAACTGATGAATTCTTTATGTTCACCCTTCGAGGTTACACAACTAAAAGGAAAAATAAAAAAATATAAAGGAAAAAAAAAGGGGGGGGTCTCCACTTGAGGCTTCTTCACTCCCTCTTCAGGGACAGAAAAATTTTTACCCTTGTTTGTTTCCGGGAGGGGAAAAAAGGAAGGGGGGTATATGAAATTTATTAAATCCTTCCAATTCCTTTCTAATCGAGAGAAAAAAAAAATCAGAATTTTTTCTTTTCTCTTTAAGAGAAGTCAAAGGTCGATTATATAATACATGCAACTAACAAAAATCAATCCGAGAATTACTCACATTAAAAGTGATAAACATATCACTAGACCATTTGATCATTGGTAAAAAAATTAAAATTTTTTTCTTTCTCTTTTATAGAATTCTATAATCCAAACAAGAATTGATTATTTCATTGATCTCCTTTCCTTTATAATTTTGTGTTTGGCACTAAAGAGAAATCACAAACAAGTTTTGTCTTAAGGGCTTCATGAAAGACTCTTAGGGCCGGTTAGGCATTGCAAATGTGGTTTGTTATTACTATTTTAAAAGATGCTGAATTCAACTTGCTGTTGATAAAAGTTGTTATACTATTTTAGTAAAGAAAAAAATAAAACATTGTTGTTGGATGAAAAGTAATTTCTGGTTTGTTTGGTTAAAAATTTAAAATTACTATTTAAAGTGCTATTTGTGATGTTATTTATTTGATTTCAGTATTGTACAATTTTTGTGGTTTTTAAATTTTTTTGTAACTTTCTATTTTTTTAATTACTTTTTATAGATTTTTTATTTTTTATTTTTAACTTTTTTAATTTTGTAATTTTTAATTTTTGAACTTTTAATTTATTAACTTTTTTAAATTGTTAATGTTTTTAATTTTGCTTAAGTAATATGTTTAATCTTTAATCATAAATATGTATGTTTTAATTGTTGTAGGTCATATTCAAAACTCAATTTTGTCCATAACTAAACATCTTATGCACCTGTTTTTTTTTTTTTCACAGAACTTTTTTTTTTTTGGGTTGAACCTCAATCTTAGACAAATCTTAATCACATAAAAAGAAGACTTGGGCCTTCCGTATGACCCAATTCTTAATGCCCACTTAAGATTATGGATTCTCAAACTCATTATCGAGTGGCCCATCATTAATTTTCGTTAAGTTGGCATGACAAGTTTAAGTTACAAAATCCATTTGATGAAAAGGTGCCTTTCTTATCTCAATCAAAGAATAAGCTTTCCACTGATCCAAAAAGAAACAAGTTAGGTTTAGTAAAATTGAAATAACTAAAACTTATAATTTAAAAGTAAGGAATTAAAAATTAAAATTTAAAAAGTGAAATTAAATGATTTGAACATTAGAAAGTTACAAAATTGAAAAATTATAATTCCAAAAAGAAGAAGACAATTAATATTTTATATTTTATATTTTATAAATTATTATTATTTAGTCATAAAATTGTAATATCATGACTTAGGAACAAAGGCATTATTGTCAATTTATGATAGCATTTCAGCTTAGTCTAACAATAATTACAAAACAAATAGTGGTATTATATCAGACACTTGTTTCTTATCAAATATTTATTAAATAAGATGTTATCAAATTTCAAATTTATGATAAATCTATTCCAAATAGACGTTTAGCTTTTTACACGTTTGCATTGAAAGCACAAGACTATGTTGATGCAAGAGTAAGTCATGTTTATGCGCGGGTAGCTCGAGGCTTTGACCACATTGTGTTCTTTTGCATCAAAATACAAGATTTGTTAATGAATTGTAAATAAAACAGTTTAGTACTTGGTGCGCATACTACTCATTCACCAGTCTTATTATTTCCCAACTAGAGTGTAATCCACGATTACTTTCAATTATTTATTTATTTATTATTGATCTCCAATTTTTACAATCTATATAAGGATGAAATATACATATATTTGCTAATAATTATTTGTGAATTTTCAATACTAATTATATTTTTTATGCGAGGTTTGCAGCATAAATTGGAAAATTAAAATCATAAAAGGTTTAATCGAATGGAAAGCAATAGAAGATGAAAAATATATTTATTGGAGTTTAACTCATTTTTTTCTAAAAAAATTAATAGAGGTAGGAGATGTGGCAATATAAACATATTTTGTAAAATTCAATTATTAGCAAGTTTTTAATACTAATCCTGCTTTTTCTGTAAGTTTTCTAATGTAAAGAATTTAAGTTCAAACAATAAGCAAATGATTGAAAAGGCATGGAGAATGATAATGGAGAATTTAGATTAAAAAATAATTTTTATTTAACCAAAAGAAATGCTCAAATCAGCTTGGAAAATAATTTTGTTCGGGTATCACTTTATGCTAGTTTCAATTACGACAAAACATCAATTTAGGAAATGTTTTTATTGAAAAAAAATAGTGCTCAATTTAAATTTGAAAATAATTTTGCAAAGATATTACTATAAAATAATATCAGGGTAAATTACACCAAACTCCCTTGTAATTTACTACAAGTGTATTTTTTTCCCTTATAGTTTCAAAATTAATTAGTTAACCCCCTATATTTCTCAAAAAAGTTGCCACTTGCCCAATTTACTAACACGTCCACTTTTTTAAGGAAAACTAGTGGTGCACCCGAGCGGAGTAAGAAAAGTCTCCATTTATACATAAAATATACATGTTTTAGTTGAATCACATTTCTGTTAACACGTTCTCGATTCCTATTAATCAATTTTTTTACGGCAAACAGGGTATAAAAATTAACAATATATATAATAAATAATGTAAGTTCATACCATTTTTGAACATGTATAAATAATTTATGATAATGATCAACTGAATTAATAACAAACAAGGAGCATGTGAACATATATATTTCTTTCAATCTAAAGATTAACGGATAATATCAGTTACTTTTATTATGGAAAACAATCTATCAATCATTTTTTAGTGACGATTTTTAAAGTGAATTTTTTTAATTTGAATTTTTTAAGAAATCTTTTTTTCGTCTTCTTTATAGGAGTTATCATAATTACTCGCATATTTAGTTCCTTTCTAAAACTTTTCGCATATTAAATATTATTGGTATAATATATTAGATATCTTTCATTTCTACTTACTTACATGCAAAAAACAAAAGTGGCATATTCGGGAAACTAACCATATTAATTACCCAATAAAAAGAATAGAATGACACGTGTCTCCATAATAGGAAGTGCTTTGGTTGGGAAAATGAGAGCTATATTGGCCTTTGCTTTATATCTATCGAAGTAAAGATACACGCACGATGCGCGGGCAGGTGTGAAATATTTTTTGAAAATTTTTATGATATTTTTAACTTTAAAGTATATATTAATTTGTATTTCTTTTTTAATTATTTTAATTACTTAAAAATAATTTATCAAAATATATATCTTTCAAGCATTCAAATATCATTACTATGTAATCCAATCTTATTGCATGCTCACTTATGAAAAATGACAAAATTTGATCATATCAATTAAAAAATCAAATCTTAAAAATTGAAGAAGCTGCTTTAATTTTTTTTTTTAATTCATGTAACTAATATTAATTTCTATATTTGCATCACTTACCTTTAATTTATTATAATAGATATAATAAAAATTTAAAAATAAATGGGCTGAAAGGTGCAATATAACATCTAAGCTCAATAATTTTAACTTGTACCGATTTACATATTCTGTGATCTAGATAATGTCAATCAATTTTATTGAAAAAATCATATGGCAATTTATTGATAAAAAAGTAATATAAAATGTACATAGTGTTAGAATATACGTATGACATCATTTGTGCCAAATGAAAATAAGAGAAATCATATAATTAGAAATAATATCTAAGTAACTATTAGTAATCAACGAAAATGTTATCTAAAAAAAGGAAAGCACAAATTGTACATAAATAGGTTCATTTGGGTGTATTGAAATGATATATTGATTATAATAGATTGGGATATGTTGATAAACTAATAAATTATAATATAACCTTTGTCATAATAATAATCTTTGAAATATAAATTTCAATTCCTTCAATTTTCATGAAAGTCATTTCGTACGGTAAATGTGGTTAAAATCCATTAATATCACGACGTATATCCAGAGTCGCATCTACACTAATTACTGGGGATGCAACCCATAGCTTTTTCCGGATCCCGTTCCCAAACAGTGCCTCCCTGTAGCATAAACAATGCATTTACATAAAGTGTAAGAAAATTTAGCTCAAAATTCAAATTACCAACCCCTATTTGAAAGATTAAATCACAATAGAAACCCAAAAAAAGAAAATAGATTGCCTCTGGTACCCTTCTGGACAGCTTGTTCAGATTGAACATGCATCTTGACAATAGTTGGGTTGGGTCAAACTTCATTAGAATAAAAGTAACTTTGCTAGCCAACCCCAAGGGGTTGGTCTAGTAGTGTGGACCTGGGAATAAGCTTAGTGAGGTCCCGGGTTCGATTCTCGCTGCTGGCCATTCCTTGGGGCCATCCACCTGGCTTTGCCAGTCTTACTCGGTGCATGGGTCTTGTGGGGTGGTTCATGTACTTTTCCAACTAGTGGTCGGGCTCCGCTCAGTTGGCTTCCTCCGTCATAAAAAAAAAAAAAAAAAACTTTGCTAAATGCCTGATCAAACTTATAGAGAAATTCTGTTGTTTCTGACAATAAAAATTTACTCTTTTTGCATTAACGAGAGAATCATTAGAGAGCCACTACCTCGGTATTAGCCTCTCGAGCTTCTCGACCGTCACCACCACTGCGAAGAGTAGGCAGCAAGCACGCACACACCACAAACATGCACAAACATGTGACAAACATAGGCGGAGCCACAAGGACTCCAGGGGTGCATGTTTTAGGAAAACAAAAATTATCATTACATTATGTTAATTTTTTGATTATGAGAGATTAATTAAAATGAGGTACATCTCCTCGTAATAAGAGTGCATAATTAAAATGAGGTACATCTCCTCGTAATAAGAGTACATAATTAAAATGAGGTACATCTCCTCATAATAAGAGTGCATCCTTTCATGGTTGTGATAAAAATAGTATCAATACTTTTTATTTTGCTTTTTAACCAAAAAATAAATTCAGAAAAAAAAAGGAAATAAGTAAAAAAAAATATATATATATATATATAGAAATGATGAGTTATAGAAAGGGAAAATTAAAAAAAAAAAATGATTGCTAGGTCACTTATTGATAATGATTACTGTTGGTTAAGATTTGGATTTATTTTTGTAACTATTGTATCTTTATCATTATCTTAGATAGGCCTATACACTTGTGTAAAATATGTATAAATACTGTATTCTTTTCATATATGAAATATAACAAATATATGCTTTTGCTCAACATCTTCATGGTATCTAGAGCCTCACGACATATGTCCTATACTCATCACCACTAATTATCTTACGCTGCATCTTCTCTTTTCTGCAGTTTTTTTTTCCCCCTGTCATTATGGCCTCCTCTTTTGGTTCTCTGGCCTCCAACCTCAAGACCTTGGTGCCAACAACTCTTGACCACACGAACTTCATCACCTGGAAAGCACAAATCCAAAATTTTTTCTTATTCAATGACCTGACAAAATTTATAGATGGTACGCTCCCTAAATTAGAAATTAAATCAAACCCAACAACTCCTGCCTCATCTCACACTTCAACCTCCACTGAAACACCAAAGACTGAATTCGAAGCATCCAAAGATGTTATAACTAAGTCCTCTCTTTCGCTTAATGAATGGCAAAAAATGGATAGGTTTGTAATAGCATGTATTATTGCAACAATGTCTGATGCTCTTGTTCCTCAAGCACTAGGATTTGCCTCCTCTTGTGATCTCTGGCTTTCCTTGGAAGAATCCTTCTTACACCAATCTCTCGCCAGAAAATCGCTTCTTCGTTCCCAACTTCGCTCTTTCAAAAAGAACAATATTTCAATTGCAGAATATCTTCAACAGATATGTTCCTTAGCCTCTGCACTTGGTGCCATAGGTTACCCAATTTCTGATTCTGTCCTTGTTCTCATTGCTTTAGATGGACTTCCCCTTTCGTATCCTCCATTTATCACGTCTATTGAAAATATGGATTCTCCTCCATTATTTGCTATGTTACGTGCTAAATTACTCATTTATGAGCAACGAGTTTTATCTGATGGTTCTCCAAGCTCACAAACAGATGAAATAACTCATACTGCTCTTGTCTCTCAACTTGAAAATTCCACTCTTAGCTCTCACGGTAATAATTCTGCTCATAGCACAATGGGTCGTCATTCGTCGTCTACTTCTACAGTCAAGCACAATTAGTCGCAGATCAATAATTCTCCAAAGCCAATGACACAACAACAATCCACTTTCAACAATTTTCGTGGCAAATATCAGATTTGTCGTAAGGTTGGTCATCCTGCTTGGCGGTGTCCATATCGCTATGCTCCGCAGAGAACTAATGGTTCTCAACCTCAAAATACAGGCTATCATGCTCAACAGTCCAATCTTCCACCTCTTTTGCCAACCCCTCCTTCGCCATGGATTCCTGACTCTGGTGCTAGCACTCATATGACGCCAGATTCCAATCTTTTACAACAAATGCACCCATACACTGGCTCCGACCATGTGGTTGTAGGTGATGGTAAGTCCTTATCTATTGCCAATATTGGATCTTCTTCTTTAAATAATTCTGGTCATAAATTTCAGTTATCTCACGTTTTGCATGTCCCTCAACTTAAGAAAAGTTTGCTTTCTGTCTCTCAATTTACTAAGGAAAATAATGTCACACTTGAGTTTTTTCCTTCTAAATGTCTTGTCAAGGACCTTCGCATAGGAACAATTCTCCTCCAGAGCAATGTTGACTCCAGTTTGTATCATCTACCACTTTGTGCGACTTCCAATCATAGTGCTCTTACTACATCTAAGCTCTCCTCTGCTATTTGCCATAGTCGTCTTGGGTCATCCCTCGGATCGTGTTTTGTCAACAGTCAAGTCTCAAGCCTCAGTCAATTTTTCAGATTTTCTTTCAGTTAATAAATTGTGTCATGCCTGCATGTTGGGCAAAAGTCACAAATTACCATTTTTAGGTTCTACTAGAGTTTCTCAGTGTCCTTTAGATATTATTCATTGTGACATTTGGGGACCATCCCCTGTTGAGTCATGTTTTAATTTTAGGTATTTTCTCATTTTTATTGATGATTATAGTCGTTTCACATGGATTTATCCTTTACGCAATAAAAGTGATTGTTTTTCTCATTTTGTCAAATTCAAATCTTTGGTTGAAAATTTGTTCTCGACAAAAATAAAACATTTTCAGTGCGATGGTGCTCCGGAATTAATCAAAGGAAATTTATATAAATTTATCACTGAAAATGGTATTAAATATTGGATTTCTTGCCCCCATACTCTAGAGCAAAATGGAATTGTAGAAAAAAATAATAATAAGACATATTACAGAAATGGGAACCACATTACTGTTTCATTCATCAATGCCTAAATGTTATTGGCTAGAAGCTTTCTTCACTGCTGTCTTTCTTATAAATAGACTTCCAACACCTAAATTGGATAATCAATCTTCCTTTACCCGGTTATATTCTGAAAGTCCAGATTATGGTTTTCTAAGGGTCTTTGGTTGTTCTTGTTATCCTTATTTAGGGGGCTACAAACAAGACAAGCTCAGTCCAAAATCAATTGCTTGTGTGTTTGTTGGTTACTCTGAAGAATATAAGGGTTGTATGTGTCTTGATCCTACTGCCAATAGGATTTACATTTCTCGTCGTGTGCAATTCGATGAATCAGTTTATCCATTCAAAAATATTATTTCCTTCCATGAGTCAAAGTCGTCCCAGTCACTAAAATCCACTAGTTCTAATGGTATGGTACCAATTCTTGTGCCAACTCCTTCTCAAGCATTAATTCCTTTTTGCTGTGGTAATTCTAAAAAATTTGTTAATTCTTTTCTCTCTCGTTCTAATCAGATATGTACAAAGTTGTGTTCAAATTCTTCTCCTACTATCATATCATGTGCAAATAATGATAATGCTTCTCATAATTCCAAGGCATCTATGTCTCGAAGAGTTAACAGGACTTCTAAGTCTTCTAATAATCTCCATTCCTCGTCACCCACTACTACTACAAATTCTGATCCAACTACGCATGCTATGCAACAATCTCCTAACCAACACGTCTCATCCCAATTTTCTTCTACTCCATCCATCTCATCAAAATTTGGACAACCACACTTTCCACAGTCTATATCTGATCAATGCATGATCCACCCGAATATTCAACCTCAAAATTTCAAGTCTTCTATGTCTCCTAAACAACATGTTCACACTCCATATCGTGGACCATCTCTAGTTGATCATGTGCAACGTGACCAAATTACGTCACTATCTCCTCAACGTATCCCATCTTTGTCGAATTCCTCTACATGTTCTAGTCCTTTGGATGATCTCAAATCTACTGATTCGGTCAACTCTTCTTCTATTGAACCACCTCTACAGACAAGTTCTCACTATCACATGGTGACACGAACCAAAACAAACACGCGAAAAGAGAAACTCTTTCCTGATTTTGTGGCTCTGAATGTTAGTGATGGTGGTATGGGTGTGTCTCACTTTACTGATGTTGAGCCTTCTAGTTATACACAAGTCAAGAAATTTTCTGAATGGCGTCAAGCAATGAATACTGAATATAATGCTTTCTTGCAAAATGGTACTTGGCATTTAGTTCCTAAACCATCCCATGCCAATATTGTAGGATGCAAATGGGTTTTTCGGATAAAAAGAAAACCTGATAGTACTATTGAAAGATATAAAGCCCGTCTTGTCGCTAAAGGGTACAGTCAAGAAGAGGGATTGGATTATAATGAGACATTCAGTCCGGTAGTCAAACCTACTACAATTCGGGTGATTCTCTCTTTGGCAGTTTCAAAAGGATGGTCTTTGTCACAAATGGTTGTCAATAATGCCTTTTTACATGGGCATTTGCATGAAAATGTATACATGGCTCAACCCCTAGGATTTGTTCATCCTCAACATCTTCAGTTATCTAAAGAATTATTTTTAAGTTGAATATTTTATGTTTTCAAAACCTATGGACAAGTTAGAACAATTATAAAATATAATTTTATTTATAATAATGATAGATATTTATTTATATTTCTTACGTATATTAAGATACCATTGTTATAAATATTACATATTTTTTATAATTAATTTTTTATTTATATTAAAAAATTATATATATATATATATATATATATGTATATTAATGCGCACCCACCGACTCCCGAATCTAACTCCGCCACTAGTAACAAATCATGGTCTAAGCCCATGGAAAAAATCAAAAACCGCAAATCATCCTTTTCTTGTTTTCAAAAATTTAAGTACAAATGGGTTTGAAGATATGAATTTGAATTCGAAGAAGAGCAGATCAATATGCACGTGGACCCAATCTGACTGAAGATATATACGCGTGGGTTAAGCAGTGTTCCAGATGAATTCTAGATGTCAAAATGGGAGATAACACACCAAGATGAACATGCGATATAAGTTGAAAATTGAAAGTGAAGAAAACACACGCGTGCTCATTACCGAACGTTGATCACAGAAAGGGATGGATGGCTAGATTAGGTGAGACGTAGTATATAGCCATTGGAAGAAGAATGGGCGGGAATTTGAGTGCACCATGGACATAGTTTTCTTAGTAAGTAAAGTAAGATTGCAGAATGATGATTATACCTTCAAGACAAAAATTATATACAACACTCTCAGTTTTTGAATCCAAAAAACAGAGAGAAAGCAGTATCTCTCAAGCCATCCCATCATCGCCATCTCTTGAGCATCGAATCATCTTCAAGGAATTGAAGCATTTTAGAAATCTCGCATCTAACGTCATAAAAAGAAAAGGAAAAAAACATTTGAAGCATCTCCTCCAAATTCCAAAATCAAATTTGCAAGTGGGTTTGTGTGCATGTATATTGTGCCGTGCGTGCATAAAGTCCAAGAGTTGTGTGCATGTGTGTGTATAAATCTTTTGGGTTTGTGGGTGTATATATATGTGTGTATGTGAGTTTGTGGGTTTGTGCCATTTGTGTATATAATATTTGGGCCTGAGTGTATATATATATATATATATATATATATATATATATATATATAGATTTATACGTATATGTGGATTGCTGTGTATATATATGTTTGTAAAGTGAGAATCAGAAGTCAAGTCTCAAGATGAAGAAGAAAATGTTAGGGAAGAAGATGAATAAAAAGGAAAGAAAAAAAAAATGAAAAAAATAGAAGGAACATAATGGAAGCTATGTTGGAGCTGGAGAAGGGGTAGGTCCATTAACAGCAAAGGGAGGTAAGGGAAAAGGTAAATCTAAAGATGTTTCTCTTCCTCAAATAAGTGGTGTTGCTACTAAAAGTGTGACAAATAATCTACTTCAGTCTAAGGTTATTTATTTATTTATTTTTTCCCACAGAGAAGTTTAATGATTATTTCTCTTATATAGAATTTAAGGAGCATTGCAGGCCCTCAAAGTTTAACGAGACTGAAAAATCAATCTCATTAAAACTCATAGGGTTAAAGGTTTTGACCATTATTGAACCCATGGTGCATAGCTGAATTCTTTTGCTAGAAGGGAGCTCTTGTTAGAGCTATGACCGAGTTGAATAGAGCACTCGATGAGGAAGAACAATTTATGAGGCAAAAAGCGGGATGCCGGTGGTTAGCACATGAAGATTATTGTAACACTCGATATTTCCATTCTCTCTTGGCTAAACGCCGTATTCATAATAATATTTGGGCGGTTGAATTGCCAAATGGGGAAGTTATTGAAAATAAGAGGATTCAAAAATCTTCTGCTGTCGATTTTTTCTCTTTTTCTCTTGAAAAGGAGGCTGATAGCCACACTAAAAGAAATTGGGATATGGTGCCTCGGATTATTTCGAGTAGTAATAATGATATGTTGGATCACATCCCGTCCTTAGAAGAAATCCGCGAGGCCGTTTGGTATATTAATGAAGCAAGCGTAGCAGGTCTTGATGGGTATACTTCAACAACATTTTTCAAGCATTGTTGGAAGATTATATATACGCAGTTCTTATGTTGGCGATTATCAGTTTTTTCCACGGTGAGGAGTTAGCCAAGAGGTGTCAATGCGACTACCATTGTGTTGCTCCCTGAAAAGGATAACGCAAAGTGGTGGTCTAATTTTAGACCCATTATAAGCTTGTGCAACGTTTTTTTGACAAAATTCTCTCGAAGATCCTTGCCAATTTTAGAATACTCGTTCTTCTTGGCAGAGAAGCTTGGGGCAGTTTGGAGTCATTATGTTGCTTTGTTCTAGGTACAGTTGGGCTATTTCGTTAGGCTGCGGCAGTGGCTTGTGATGTGGTTTTCTAGCTCTTTTGTTAACAGGAATCACATGCGAAGGACTATGCCTCTTTTGATTCTTTGGTGTATTTGGTTCGAGCAAAATGATTGCAAGCATAGGGCAAAAGGTTTCCAACCAGCTAGGATTGTATGGCGTATTGATAGACTTGTGGGGATGTTGTGTCGAGCAGGGTTAGGAAACAGGCAGCAATGGACTGGGACAGCAAAGATCTTGCGAGCTATTTTCCGGTGAATCTTCCACAGGTGCCTTTGAAGATTCCACGCACTATCAACTGGGAAAAACCGGGCCTGGGGAACGTTAAGCTTAATATTGATGGTAGCGTCAAGGCTTTTAGTGAGTTTGCAGGTGGGGCAGGATTGTTCCGTGATGATCCCGGAAGATTTTATTTTGGGTTTCTTGAGAACCTTGAGACGCAATCTGTGGTACTGGCAGAACTCAAAAGTGTTAACGAGAGGTCTGCAACTTTGTCTTGATCGAGGATTAGCCAGTTATGGGTAGAGATACACACTCTTTGGGCGGTTCGCTTGATGCTTGGTGTATCGCATTCTTGGAGTGTTTTGCATTGAGTGGGTAGGCAGTTGCTGTAAATATATTTGCTCATGCTTATTGCAGTAATAGACGCGAGAATGAGGCAGTTAGAGAGTAGTAAATGAACTCACCTTAATATGTCTATTGCATCAAACGTCACAATCGATATCTACAAGTATTTTCTTGAGCGAAACTTACAAGCCACACTCGTTCTTCATAATTGAGGCTAAATAGGAACATTGACCAGGAGATCAATTGCAGTAAATAGTTTCAACAGGTGATTTAGAACACATTTTACCTTCCTACTTACTGACTGGACCTGAAAGCATAATTCTCGATTAGCTTCCTACTTGCAGTAAATATATGTTGAATTGGAAGCTTGGCCATCTATTTGTCATATGCACAAATCGTTCCACATGAGATCCGGACCTATTTTTTTCTGATCCTTCGATAAAAAGATTCATTCTCTGCATAAAAACTAGGAATGACATTTCTCTCTAAACATTTTGGAATGTGCTAGACGTGGAACTAGATTAGTCATCTTTAAAAAAAAATTTCTCATTTATTTTTGAATCCATTTTCTTAAATCTTAATGATTTAATATAACTGTGGACTAATCACTCTGTGTTGACAATTATTGAACTGGATTTGACGCGTCCTTTTTGTTTGCTATTACTGATTCATTCAGCATACCAATAAATTAATCCTGAATTTAATTGACATCTCTTTATTTCAAGAGAGGATATTGCAAAGGGGAATTAGAGTGCAATTGAGCTCTAGTTTCTGCAAGTTTGGAGAATGCAGAAGGTTTTAGGAGTTCTGAATGAAGCAATAGAATGCAGTAGATGAAAGTCAGACCCTTTTAGCAAAATAACTATTTCATGTTTTCCTCTAGTTATGATCAACACATGGTTTATTCTCTTTCAGTTCTCAGCCCACTAAACTGCTTTTGTTGGAGATCTTTCAAGGCATAAAGGAGCAATAAGTTTCTCCTTTCTGCATTCTAGGCTCAAATCTTGGAGCAAATTGGGTGAGCCTGATTTTGAATTCTACTTGGAAGTCCCTGCTACCACGTCTGTTGCCAAGAGTTTCTGTGATTTAGATATTGCAGAGAAGTATTTAGGAACTTTATGCACTTGTTCTTTTAGGCTAAACAAATTTTTTGGAGTTTGATATCATTTGTAGTATTATTTTGAACATAATCACTTTGGTTATAATTTGTTTTTATATTTACCATTAACGAATTTGAGTTTTATTCTTTTTTATTCATGGTTATCTAATAATTGTTTGTGGATTTTAGTGACCAAATAATTCGGTCACTAATATCTTAATTAGTGAACAACTAATTTCGGTCACTCACTAAATAATCACTGAATATCTCAATTAGTAACCTAACTTTTAGTTACTGAATTAGTGGCCGAAATTCGGCCACTAAATGGGGTGAAAATTGCTTCCTTTAAAACTAATTAGTGACCGAAATTTCAGTCACTGATTGATGAATAATTTGTGACCGATTATTAATGTTTGAGAGCAAAAATTAGTGACCAAATAAGCTTTTCTGACCAAAATTTCGGTCACTGTTTTTGTGACCGACTTAAAATCAGTCACTAGTGTATTTAGTGATGAAGCTTTTTTAAACCGACGAAATCGATTACAACTTTATTTTAGTGATTGATTTTCAATATTTTGTGACCAATTTTTTTGTCACAAAAACCTCCTTTTTTCGTGGTCGGTCTCTTGATAACAAATAGTGCCACTATTAGTCCTTGACCCAAAACTTCAGGACAACGTTCCTTTCCTCCATGAACACTTTTTACGTGACACTTGAAACCAAATGCAAGAATATATTGTATATTTTTCTTCCCCCTCATATTTTTTGTTCTTCCTTTCCTTTGCTCCCCTACTTGAGGCCGTGAGGAAGTACTTGTCCCATATATGTGGGTGAAGCATTTAGTGTGTGTGATTTACAGATGAGCACTGTTAGTTATAATAATTTGGGTCAATCATTTTAGACTAATGACATTTGAAAATTAAGTTATTCTTTAAAGTACACTAGACATGATATCTTGCTAGTGCTTATTATTTGGCAATAGTTCATGCTGATCCAAGAGAAGCAACTGACAATTCTTATAGCCTGCATGGTTATGATAATTTATTAATTCATTTCAATGTGATCAATCATGCATAATATCAAATCACATGAAACAAAACAATGATACAAGTCCATCACACTTTCATGTCCTAATTTTGTACTATTTAGCAATATATAAGATAATTTGAAGGTTTTAGAAAGCTGAAAAGACAGATTTCAATAAATACATTCGTGTTCATTATGACTTGTAAGCCTACTAGATATATGAAAATTGAAAGACCAATGAAGATGGAACAAGAAAATAGAGATCAGATCACCTTAAAAATGCTATCCGTAATATACATGAGAGAGAGAGAGAGGGGGGTCAAATTTCTGAAACTACTGGGAATCCCTTAAGGATAAAAATTTTGTTCTATTGTGATGTGTTTAATAATTGATATAAATTAAATTTTTTGATGATGTTATAAAATGACGAAAGTTATTATCTCTATTTTAATACTTTTAGGATTTCACTTTGTCAAAAAAAAAATTTTTTTTTTTGAGTATCATGGGGTAAAATGAAAAGTTTTTGCAGTAACTCCTTATAGTGGATTATTCCCTAATACAGTGTAATCCTCAACAGCATTTTTAAGATATCAAGATGGTTCAAAAGCAATCACGAGTGCTAAAAAATTTTTCAATATTCAATTAAAAAATTAATGATATAATATTAGTGTTGCTTGTATTTAGACAAAGAAGATTTCCAATTTCGCTTGCTCACTTTTTTTTTTCTTTTTCTTTTTTCTTTTTTTTTTTTTCAAAGGGAGGTGATAATGTGGAACTTATCAGATTCGGATAGACCCTACAAATAGCTCTGTATACGCTTGGGACGTCCTGCCAGAAAGAGAGAAGAGCATGTGAGATTTAGGGAACATCGGTGTGGTGCCTACTAAAGATTCCCTAACACTTAAGTTAGTAGAATGATCTAAGCTCAAATAAAGGGTAGGCAAGTGTTTAGGTTACGTGGGTCATACCTTACACCTTGTCAATGGTGGCCTATTTATAATCATGGAATGGAGTAGTCTTTGGATTTTCACAAACTCTAGTATAGCTGATCTACTCAAGGAGCGGGTAAGCTTAGTGGATGAGCTTGAGGATATAGACTCCCACTAGGAGTCTTGGTAACCCTAGGCCTTACCCTTATTACCTCAAGAGTCTTCCTTTTAGTATCTTGGGTCTTGATTACCTGCGAGTTCACATCGCAACTTAATTAAACCTAACCGACCCAATTTATAACGGAGGCTTGCTGATTCGATTCGACCCGAAATACAAAAGAGGTCCAGTGGGCCATTTTGGCCCATCTGTGGATTGACCCATATCATCAGCCCCTTTGATTTAAGGTAGGTGATTTTTTGAACTCAACTTGAATCAAACAAAAATCTCGTTCGATATGGACCATCCCTTTTACCTGGCAACCAAACCATTCACATTACTCACCCGCACTTCATGTTCACATGCATCATATGTTATCAGCTCCTCATAACTCATCATCACAATGAGGCACATCGCGGGTTGCAAAGCCAGCAAGCCATCATTTAAATACAAAATTCGTACTCGAACTAAAAGCGCCTGCAATCCTTTGAAGCGCAAACTAGCCATCTATGAATGCACCTTAGTCGCCGGGCTTCGCTTCCCCATTCCCACCTTCATTGCAGAAGTCTTCAATTACTTGCATATATCGCCTAGCCAACTACAGCCAAATAGCTGGGCTGAGTTGCTCGGCTTTTATGTCAGAGCTAAAGCCTTGAAGGTCATTCCCAGTGTAAACCTCTTCTTGATGGTCTTCCAGGTCAACGCTGGTTCGAGAGATACTACAGGCTGCTATCACTTCCAAGGCAAACGAAGTCGCCTCCAGTTAACAGGCTTCTCCAATTCCAACAAGAGTTGGCACGAGAAGTACTTCTCACATTCCAAATTGGACCATTAATCATTTAAAACCCTTTTCAGGATCATGAGAAGCTAGCACCTTAGCAATCCCTTTACTCCATAGCTAAGGTGGTGAAACTTTGCTAGGCTTGAATCCCCCCTTTTTATTTACCCTTTTAGGATTAGTTTTGTTCTCACTATCAGAAAGACTGCAAACTTGTTCCCTTGTTTGAATGATTTCATTTCCTCATCCATCCTGAGCGAGGCCTGTGCGTTTATCGGGGAAACCCGTTCCCCGACTCGAAAAATCGGGCATGGGGAAATAATTTCGGGGAACTAGGGAAAAATTTCAGGGAGCTGGTTGGGGATCGGAATAAAAAAAAATTTTAGAGAAAACCCGAAACCCGAATTTTTTAAATTTTTTAAAAAATTATATATATTATATATGTTATAATTTTTTATATATATGTGTGCATGTGTGTATGTATAAAATATATATGTTATATAATATCTTAAATTTTTAACCCTGTTTCTTATATAAATATATGTATTCTAAACTAGGACTTTAGAGTCCACACAGCTTTACAAATCACGTTGTTTGTCCTCTTCACCTTCACTTATTAAATCTAAATATATTTTTATTTATATTTTGAAGTTTAAATTTATAATTATTTTATTGATAATGATTATTCTTTTCTATTCAACGGGGCAAGTTCGTACTTTATAATAAAACTAACTAATAATTGAGAGTTGAAAATGTAAAAAGTTGATATGTTAGTAGTATAATTAGTTTTAAACCTCTTTCTAAAAAGATTCGGGGATTCCCCGATCTCTAGTAGTTTGTCCCCATTTTCCATTCCCCAAATTGTGTTCCCCATTAGTTAATTGGGACGGAAAACGGAACAAAATTCTTTCTTCAAAAAAATTTAAAAAAAAAAAATTTGTTGATTGGGACGGGAATTTTCCGACGAACGCCCCTATCCAGAGCTATGTACATTAGCTAAGTGGGATATTTGCTGACCTGTATCCACCTCCTGCTGCATGCTCACTTGAAGAGGTCCCACATTCCCCACCTTCTCACTAGCTTACACTTGTACAACCAATTTATCAGTTCCTCATTATTTTCCAACTCATGAGGTTGGTTATTTTGGACGAGCTCCTTCTCACCTAGACTACCTTGACTGCCCAGACCAAGATCTTCCAGGCGTAATTCACTTTCTGGTTGCTAACGCGCCGTCTCAGTTTCCACATTAGTGGCTCTAATATCCTCCTCAAAATCATCATGCTCATTTCGCCATTTTTTATTCTCATGTGATTGAACAGTGGAAATATTCACATGCTTAACCTGTTGAACTTCACAAACCACCTTTCCTCCATCGATATCAGCGACATTGTCCTGCTCTTTTTTCATAAGCCCAACATCTAAACCATTTTCCTTCTCTTGCTGCTTTATAAAACGACCACGCTCTTCCCCTTTTCTTGATGTCTCAGCCTCATCAGTTTCAAACCCTGGCACTTGGTCCAAAACTTCAAATTCATTCGACGTCGATCTGCTCAGCTCTTGAATCACCTTGCTTTCACCCCTTCACCATCCCCAATGAAGTCCTTTTTTCCGTTCCTAGCTATCTGCCCTGACTCAAAATTATCTATGATAGTAAAGTTTCGTGCAATATTTTCATTTTACCGCTTAAGTGCCTTCCTTCTCCACCCAATATTTTCAATCCACCCTTCACTGTCCTTATCTTGCTGATTTGACTGATTTTCAACAGGGGGTCCTCAAATCTTCTCCCTTTTAGAACAGTCTCACGCAAATCTTCATCACCCTTACCAGAATTTCTAACAATTCTGCTTCCGGCTCCTTGAAGATTTCTTCCTTTGTTGTTTTAGCGTGCAGCCTTAGGTTTTTCTTTGCTCAGAGCCATTTTTTCAGAGTCTGCATAACATTCCTCTTTGTCATGACCAACATGATAACGTCTTGTGCAGTATTTTCGCCATTCCTGTTGCATAAGTGTATTTGAAAGGATTTAATAGGAGGTTTAAGGCAGTCATATTCAATACACACTCTCGAGCATGAAAGTCTCGTCCCTTTAGCGTTGGGTTCATCCATTAAAAGGGGTTTGCCTACCGCCTTCGCAAGCAAAAGGATGCCTGATTTCTCATACATATTGGGAAAAAAGATCCACACCAGGACTATCGATGGTTTCTTTTGAGTGTCAAAATCTGGTGTCCACTTAAACGTTCTCACCGTGTAACCTTGAATGTCATACACAGCAACGCCCGAAACCCTTTTGCAATTTGCTTTGCCAGAGAGTTCGAACACCACATGTCTTTCGTCCCAAGACTTTACGTCGTACGCAAGTGTGAGCGAAAGAGAGGCCAGAAAGTGTTTGATAACAATCATCTTAGGCATTGAGTTACCACCTCGTCTAAAAGTTTAAGTTTATAGAGAGGATATTGGTTTATTTATTTATTATGTTAACATGCCCCTTACGTGTAGCGTCATTTGTTTAGAGCTTCTACGTGAACTATTTAATATATATATATATATATATATATATATATATATTTAAACGAGTAGCGGTAAGAATGTGTCGTTTGACTTCCAGGCTCTGATACCATCTTAGTGTTAACACCTCATCTAAAAGCTTAAAATTGTGTAAAAGATATTGGTTTATTTATTTATTATGTTAATATTAGGCATGAGAGTGAATTTCCCCACCATGGCATATTTCAAACGCTCCGAAAGAGCATCAAACTCATCTATAAAAACTAACACTGCAGATGCATTTTTATAGGGTTCCGCCTCGCGTTCAGGGTCGATGAATGGTTTAGCGGCTTGTCTTATAAACTCGAAGCTCCTCCTCCAGGCTCTCGGCGACCAAGAAGGAGGCGGCTGCTCCTTAACAGTTTGCTCCTTGCGGTTGCCAGGAAATTGGTTAACCTGATTCGTGTCCTTGGTGAAAAGAGGGGGTGGTAATGGTGGAAAAGCCTCCTCTATCGGCCGGAGGTTGGCCATGGAAGGCAAGGTTTCTAGGCTTTACGTGGTTTATAATTTTGGAAGGTTTTTTATTTTTTTAATTTCTTTGGTCATCTAATTGCAACTTTCTTCATTTTTATATTCACAAACTCATATTATTTTTTGTTTGAATTAGATAGAGGTGAACAAACAGATAGCTAGCAAATTCAGACTTGGATCATCGCGGAAACTATCTTTTATTCACTTTCTATATTACTTGTAGGCGATGAGTACCCTTGTGTATGGTCACGAAATTTGTCATTAGTCAGTCATCTAGACTGACAAAAAAAAATAGTTTGTCCAAAAAATAAATGCCATAAAAGTGTTGTTATCTATATAGTGAAAATCTATGCTTTAGGTAAGCTCATAACGTCTTGAGAAAATTGTGCTGGTTGGTCAGTCCTTTAAACTAACGAAAGAAATTGGTTTGTCCAAAAATCAAATGCCATGACAAGCGATGTTATCGAGTGAAAACCTATGCTTTTGGTATGCGCATAACGTTTTGAGAAAATATATTATGTGTCACAGTTGTCACAATAAATTAATTAGATTGAGAAATCTATTATTTTATGGCATCACGGAATCGAGCCAAATTTTAAATAACTGAATAATTGAATTTATGAAAATTACTAGGAGAAACAAAGTTGAATTTGTGTAAGAATCGAAACATTTTTGTTGTTCTTAGTAAATAATATATCGAAATAACCAAAACAGCATATAAGAAGAGAATAAGAGAGGGATTAAAGATATATTACAAGTTAGTATAGTGAAATAATAGATTACAAATACTAAACATCATATATATTTATAATTACAAATGACATTTTCTTGGTAAAAGGGAAATGCTCGAAATTATGAAAAATACTTATGCCTTTTTCATAATATATGAGTACTATAAATCTAATTTGGACAAGAATAAAATATTGTTAAAAGTGTATTTAGAAACTGTTTGTTTTGGTGTGCAAAGTATAGAATTTCAGCAACTAAGTCTTATTTCTCTTTTAGTGAGAAAAAGTTAAATGCAAGCTACGTATGGTGAAGACCTTTCCATTATAATTTTTGGTTCACTAGCTAGACTTGTTTTAGTTAGGACTTAAAAACGTTCATCTAAAATCTTTAGACGAAAATTTCTTCATCAGAAAGTCAATTAAAATGCAGAAGAGTTCCGTTTTAAATTTTTAGTTGTAAGAATTAAAAATTATGTCCACCTTTAGGAGAAGTGATTTTTTTTTTTTTTTTAAAAAAAGGAGCTCCTAGTGTAACTTTAGAAGGTGTTTGGATTGGTTTATCAAAAAGCTACTTAAAGTACTTTAGACTTTAAGTGGCTTTTTTTTATTGTTGATTTTAAGTACTTACATGTTTGAATAGAAGTTATAGTTATTAAAAAAAGCATTTACATGTTTGATTAAAGTAGGTTGAAAAGTATCTTATATAGTTAAAATAACTATTAAGGACACTAAAATAGAATTTAAAAGATAAGTATAAGATAAAAAGAAAGGATATTTTAGTAATACAAATAAAAAGGTAAGGATAAGATAGTAAATAATTTGGTCAAACTTGCTTTTTTTCAAAGTGCTTAAAGTCATAAAAAGTAGAAGCTGGGGGTGAGGAGCTTTTTATTTTCTACTTAAAGTCACTTTAAAAAAGTACTTTTTTAATTAAAACAAATATTTCTATTAACTTAAATTAGGCTTTAAGTAGATTTGATCAGAAAAAAAAAGCCAAACCAAACACCCTCTTAGTTTTTCTAACATTTCAATAGGTTTGGGTATGATTATTTACGAAAAATTATGCATCTCTCTATCTATTCTCAGTATAAAATTGCAAGCATTACATGTACATAAATATATTTACCCACACATGTTGATCATGGACCCACAACTGTGTAAGCGGAGAACTACAGTGTGTAGTAGCAATTTCTAGGGAAAAGTTCAGTAAGAATTGTTAGCATTGGAACAAGAATGCTGATAAGACCAAAATAGAATAGCATAAATATTTGGAGTAAAGTGCATGTTATCTTGTATAGTTTGCTGAATTAGCTATTTATTCCTATTCTGTTTTTAAAAACTTGTCATGAAACATTTTTGTAATTTTTAAAAAATGACATATGAACTCTTTTTGTGACATTTTCTAGCGTCCAACTTAACAAAGTGTATCTCAACCATGTTATGTTAAAAAAAAAGGATATAAATTTGGACAAAAAAATAGTAAATTTTTAAAAAGAAAAACCCCGACATTTATGAATGCAGAGTTAATTACTCAATCCCGTGTGCTTTTTGCAATTAGTTACTCCTCTAGTCCTTGCAATAGCTTTGTTAACATAAAAAAAATTAAAAAAAAGAGATAATCACTTTTTAAAAAGCATAAGATGATTTATAATATAAAATACCTTTTGTAAGATACGTGATTAGTAATTAATTAAATAAACTATAAGCGAGTAACATATATATTTGGCTCTAAAAATATGCTATCTGTTGGATCAACAATGAATTCATTCTTCAAATATGTATCCGGATCTTTTCACAATTACAACATCTGGTAACATTGAGATAACCCAAAAATTAAAGTAGTGGCTTATGCAATTATCATTGACTGCCGTTGTATTTATCTAATGATTACAAAGGATGATTTTAGAGTAAGGTACCCAATGAGCTTTTTACATTAATTGTGCCAAGAAGAGCTTACTCAGCACAGCTCATGGAACTATTTTTTTTTCCTTTCCTTTTTTTATCATGATTTTTTTTGTGTTGAAATATACATTCCTCCCGTGTCAAAAAGTCTCAAGTTTTAAGTTCAACATATAATGTTTTAGGTCACTCTTCACATTGACTAATTGGTTTTTGGGATGGAACCTTAGTCATTTTTCACATTGTATCAGAGATGAATTTTGGCCCAATTTCTCGCGTTATCTACGTGTGACCTATCTCTGACTACTTGGCTTGTTTGAGCTAGCTCTTGTCTTTTTCTCGATTTTCAGTTCTTGGCACAAGTCATAGATTGGTGTTGGAATATACATTTTGATTAAATCACCACCTCATCTAAAAACTTAAACTTGTACGGACAATGTTGTTGTGTTAATTTATTTTAGTAATACAGCCCCTCATGTGTAGAAGAGGTTTGTTTTTTAGCCTTATACGTGGACAATTTAAATGTTTTAGATAGATGCAGTGAGTCACTAATGCTTTTATGGTTATTATAGAGAGGATTGTTGATATATTTATTTATTGTATTAATACATTCATCCATGTCAAAAAATCTCAAATTTCAAGTGAAATTCTTTTTCTTTTTTGCAAGGACCAGGAGATTAGATCTAAGAAAATATCTCTTTCCTAAAATGGTCATTCTTTACATCGACCAATTGATTTTTGGGATGAAAAACCTTAATAATTTTTCACACTCGAAAATTTGTCCAATTAATTTTGGATGGAACCAATGATTCTTCACACCCCAAAATTTCTATATCACCCTTTTTTGTCACCTAAAAATGATAAACAAGAAATAAAAATAGAGTGATACATAGCAACACTCTTTATAACATATAAGAGTATTCTCACAATCCAATAGTGTTAAGAGCCAGTTTAGTTTCTATTTTGGAGATCTAAACTGATTTTTGTAATGTACCATTCTGGAAAAAAAAAGATTTTTGGTTTTCCAACATGAAATTTAGTTTGAGTCTAAAGTCAACGGAATCTTAGACTTAAATGGAGAAGTTAAAATTTTTTAATTCTCCTTTTGTAGTTTGCAGGAAGGAGTTTTAAAATTATTTTTAACAAAAATATCCTCATTATTTTGTCATTAATTAATATTTCTTGAGTTATAATTATAATTAAAAATAAATAAGATAACAAAATATAATAATTAACAATAGGAAATAAACTTAATAATTATGAATTTAATAAAAATAAAATAACAGAAGTTAATAAAATATAATAATAAATAACTAAGTTAATTTAATTAATTAAAAATAAAAAGAAAAATAACATAAAAAATAATAATTCAATTAAAAATAATAATTTAAATGCTTAATAACTTAATAATATATTTTAATTTTTAATTCAACAATAATTTATTAATTCTTAATGTAATTTAATGAATTTTTATTTGTATCATGTAGAACAAATCACAGTTTATTTGTATAAGTTTAAAAATGTCCTTTTAGTAATTTAAACAACTAACTATTATTTTCAAATGTAAAACCAAACATCATTCCATTTAATAAAAGTCCTTTTCATATAAAAATAACCAAACATATTTCCTTTTTGATCAAAGGTCCTTTTAACTAAAAGTCCATTTTCAAAAGGCATTTTTACAAAATGGTGTTTTCAAACTAAAAGCCAAACTAGCTCTTAATGCCATAAAAGTTTATTCCGGACTAGCATTTACAACCTTCCATAAGATGCAAAAGCCAGGTAAGCAAAGCAAAAATTCATATACAAGGTAAAAGCACAAATAGTTATCAGTTGTGATGCAATGGAAATGAAAATTTAATTGCTTCAAAAAGTCTTTTCAAGTTGTGTGCATGTATTATATATAGAGGCATTACCCCTACTTACATGCCCAGAAACACCATCTAGTGTAAAATAGCTTTACAAACTATAAACCAAAAAGAATATATACATATATATATATATATATGGCCTCCAAGCAGCCCAAAAATGCTTCCCCTGCCAATGGAACAAAACTTAAAGCCAGAAAATTGAGTCGCACCCGCAAACCTAATGCAGATCGCCATGTGAAGGTCAATGGCAGGGATCGTAGAATCCGCCTGCCGGTTTCTTGTGCTGGCCGTGTGTTTGAGCTCACCGATAGGCTCGGAAATCGCACGGCTGGCCGAACCGTGGAATGGCTGATGATGCAGGCGGAGCCCTCCGTGAATGCTGTTCTAAGTGCTCCTATTGTTTCTTCGCCGGTTGAAACAAAACCCTTTTCTCTGATCCCTCCTCATTCAGCAACACTGGCTTCTCCTGTTGCCGTCGGTCCCCCGCCAGGTTTCGCCGCCAAGACGGGGGCCGTGAAGCCAAAACCAGTGTTGCCACCCTTCAAGTATGGTGCTGAAACTGAAATGGAGTTCTCTGATGAAGAGATTGCGAAGTTTTTCCCAGCCTCAATGGGAAAGTGATTGAAATGCTTATGTTCTTGATAACAAATCTTATGAAACAGTAATAAAAATAACAAAACTTAATTCTATATGTCTTCAACCCCCTGGCTCCCGGTCTGTTTATTTTTATATATGTTTGATTCTATTTTTTTCTTTTTTTTTCTTTTTTACTCATCTATTTAAACTTCAACAAGTGTATGTTGTTTGAGATTCATGTCAATTCAGATTAACATTTAGGTATAGATATTATCTCTTTCATCCAGTGTGAAAGTTAATAATATACCACTTTTATGAATAGCTCGTAATGTTGCATCTTTCCCGAGAATTCAGAAAAAATTTTGAAAAAAATTTATGCTTGTTGAAGTTGGAGTTTTGAAATAAAACAATTCCTTCTTCTAGAAACAAGGAAGGGAATAAACAAACAAGTGAAATGAATTTCGTCTTCTTATTCAAATCAATCTTTTTATCTTTTGTCTTTTGTGTTGCAAATAAAGGTCTGATCTGCGTAAGTTCGTCTTCTGTGCATGTTCACTTTACGATATATACGTACATACACACACATATATATATAGACACAAACACGTAAACCCTACAAATATGCATGCAGATAACCCGAAACAAATACGTGACACGTTTCGTGCTATTATAGGTTTAGGGTTCATCTTGCATTATAAATACGACGTCTATGAGTTTAGGTTTAGGGCAATGGTCTAAATTTGAATTTTGAGAAAATAAAAATACGTTGGAATTTACAAGAAAATATGTGACTCTTGATACAATAATAATTCGAATTACAATGTTAAAATATTTAGATAGATTTTATAATATTTTAGTACATGTACATTGAGGCATTAAGGATAAGGCAAAGCTTATTGTGAAAAAAGATCAAATAGTCTTACAATTAACTATTTTCTTGACATTCCCAAAAACTAAAAGCATGAATAACATTTGTATATATTAAATGACCTCATCATATTAGGCTGTCATTCTAAAGTATTACTTAAAATCAAGATGAGTTAAAATTATATGATATCAATCAACCAATTGAAATTCAAGAATGTTCGTCTTTTTCCCTTAACAAAATGAATAGTTTGTTTTTAATTTTATAAAAGATTATTTATTTCTAAGAGAAACGGGGAGATATTAGAAAAAATTAAAGAAGAGGATTAAATTCCTCATATTGGTAGTTAAAGTCCTTGAATAAGCACGTCAATGATTATATATTTCTGGCTAGGTCATATAAATAAGTTGAAATTTAAGTTGCTTTACATCCAACATTTTAGGAGATGACGCTATTATCAGAACGAGGAAATTGAAATATACCATTGGATCATTCTCCATTAAAGTACATTGTTGTCGAATTATTCTCAATGCTATAATATATTAAAATGAATATTTTGCTATTTTTGTAAAACTAATTAAATTGGTTTTCTAATTATTTTCTTTCGTGTTGTTGACACGTGTCAATTGGATTCTCGTTGGCAATGATTGATTACTTTAAAGATAATATTTAATTCTATTTTCTGTTTCGGCATGTACAGTAGATGCACATCTGGATATGTAAGTACTGAGTAATAGTTTTAATTCTTTTTTAATTAGATTAGAACTTTTCACTACAAGAAATCAAGTATTTAATAACGTTTTTATTACAAATTTTATATTATTTTAAATAGTCACTATGTCCATAAGGAATGACCTGCATTCAAATCCCATGAGGTGCAGTAGGTAAGGGGTACAAAAAAAAAAATCCTAAATTTTAAGTCTCTTAGAGCAACTTAGACGATTATCGGAGAAAAAAAAGGTTGTGACAAATTGTATATACTTTTATTAAACAATTTCAAGAATTTGACATACAGAGTGAAAGGTTTAGTTTAACTATATAAAAGAGCATATTAAGTACCAATGGGGAAAAACTAAAATTAATTAAAGAATTAGAGGATTAAATTCCTCATGTTGATATCATAGAGTCCTCGAGTAAGCATATTAGTGATCCCTCTCCAGTCTCCATGTCATATAGATAATTTGAAATGTATGTTGCTGTAATCTAAAATTAAAAAGTTCATGTAATTATTGAAATGAGCAGTTCGAACTACACATACAATCATATCATTCTCAATTGAAGAACACTATGGCCGAACTACTCGCCAATGCTTCGTTGTATTGCACTGAACTTTTTGCTATTCCAAGAGAACTCAAATTGGTTTTCTAATAATCTTTTATTTTCATACGTGTCAAATAGATTCCCGTTAAGGATGATGGATTACATTAAAGAAACATTTAATTCCTTGTTTTTTCCCTAAATTTTGGAATGTATAATAGGTGCTTAATTATCTGTGTACATTGATATCGAGTAATAGTTTCACTTCTGTATTAAGGGTGAAATACCTATCACAGGAATATACCGAGAGTAATCTGTAAAAGTTATGTTATTGTAGCTACTTAATATTTGGAATTAAAAGATTTATTTGTAGTTATATATTGTTTAAGCATTGATTAATTGCATAAGGGAAATTATCCAAATGGTTTTCATTATTTACCTTGATCAACTTTTTCTTATTTCATTTTTATTTAGCGTCCTTACTAATCCCCTCTATTGAAAAGGCCCGTCACAAATTTAGAGATTAACACACATGAATAACATAACCACGTTAAACTAGGCCAACATAAAAAAGAAAAAAAAACTCTTTTTTGGATCGATGGAAAATGATAAATCTAAATTAACCTTGAAAGAAACATAGTACTACAATGACCCAGTATTATTATATTTCGTCCCACATCTTAAACCAATCCTCTAAATTGAAATAAAAACTGTAGACTCTAATATCAATACATCTTTGGTCAAACCTTAAATTCCAGATGCCTATAAGCAATAGGTGCCAAAAAATATCAAAGGTTTTGAAATGCTCAATATACTTTCAAAAAGTCTCCAAAGAATTTAATTTAATGTACAAATTGCTAGATTGTTTGTAATATGCAATATACTATATGTTTCAATCTCTATTAGTATATACATGCATTATACTTGTATCCAACCCAAATATCAGCGACCAAGTTAGTTAGCACCTTTTGAGTTTGAATTATGACTTTCACGCGCGCACGCACATATATATTGCAAGATAGGTTTAGGTTTCTCTTATCTTTTTTTTTTTTTTTTTGCCGTATAATATCTATAACATTTTGATGATCATCTTACATAAACTCTTGAGCTTAAATATTGTATTTTTGAGTTTATGTGTTAGTAATATGTGTTTTAATGATGATTGTTTATATGATTTGACTCCTGTGCTCAAATGTTTAGTATGCTTGGCTTTGAGTAGTTGAATGAAAAGATAGGTATATGAGCTCCATTGAAGATCAATTGTCAAGAAGCTCGTTCATTTCAAAGTCTTGGAACTCAAATTGAAAATCTTTTGAAGACTTAGAGGGGAAGGACAACTTAAGGATGGAGAAAAAAGGTATGAAGGCGTGGACAAGGTATTTCATTTAAAAGTTGCCTCTTGTATGTGTATTCTCTAATGTTTGGCTCAAAGTTATATGCATACATATTAAAACTTTGTTTATGAAACCATGTTAACATTGATAGAGATAAACTTGATCCCTTAGCTAATCGGCTAATAAAGCAAACCAAAGGATAATGGCTAACTCAATTCTTATCTCTAAAGTTACAACTTGTTTAGGAGTCCTCAGTTGTTCAACATACTACTGTTGTAGACTTATATGGTGTATTTCTTCACTAATGAAATGTACGACATTTTTATTGCCTCTAGTTCCTTTATGGTATCTTAGCCATATATAGTGCTTAAACAAGCCAAAACTCGATCCTGCCATTTTTTTTCTCTTTCCAGAATGTTGTCCTTCGCTACAAACACATCATCTGCCTCAACCTCCACCTCATCATCTTCAATTCCACCACCCATTGACAGGAGTGGAACCAGGATTTCTAGGGGTGGGGAAAACATGTAATTAAAAGACTACAGTATTAAATATTTCAATATAATAAACATAAAGAACAAATATAATATAAGCAAAAAAGTTTACCAATTCAATTAATGAAGTTGTGCCCCCTTTTTTTTCATGTCATAAAATTCATCAATTATGGTATATACAGGAATATCTTTAGCAATTTCTTTTTCTACGTAGATGATCAAACTATCTTTCAGAAAGTCATCTTCCATCCTATTACGAAGTCTTGTTTTGATAACCTTCATAGCAGAAAAAGCAAGTGATCTTCCGTCCTATTGCGAAGCCTTGTTTTGATAACTTTCATGGCAGAAAAAGTTTCTTGGCAGAAAAAGCTCGTTCTGTAGTTGTTGTTGAGATAGGAACAGTTAAAATCAACCTTATCAATCTATCAAAAGCTCGTTCTGTAGTTGCTGTTTTGATAACTTTCATAGTAGAAAAAACAATTCATCTTCCATCCTATTGCGAAGCCTTGTTTTGATAACTTTTATGGCAAAAAAAGCTCGTTCTGTAGTTGTTGTTGAGATGGGAAGAGTTAAAATCAACCTTATCAATCTATCAAAAGCTGTTTTTGTAGTTATTGTTGAGATGGGAAGGGTTAAAATCAACCTTATTAATCTATTAACTAAAGGAAAAACTCTTAATTTTTTAGTTTCCACCAAACCTCTGCACAGAGATGACATATTAGACAAATTTTTCAAATTAGGATGGTTAGGCACATCAAGCTCATAGTGCTGCAATTGATACTTTAGATGAATCATCTCTTACTCAAAAAATCAGACAGGTAAAACTTTTCAACAAGTTTCCATATACTATCAATATCAAACCACTTGTACTCGTTTCTAGGATCCAAAGTTGTACTAAGAGTAATAACCTCAATTACTTGCTCACTAAATCTGCTATTTAGCTCTTGTAGTTATTGATCTATAACAGCAGTAAATATGTCTACCCAATAATGATGCTCCACTGTTATAGTATCTTTTCGGTGGGAGATCGGAGGATGTCAGAATAAGAAGAATTTATATCAGGAACTTGTATATTATGATGCAAACAAAATGATGTCACATTCTCTAAAAAAGTTTCCCAACCTATAGCTCTCAACTTCTGCAATAATGATTTTGTAATAAAAACCATATGCAAAGCATTTAAAATGTCTTGAGATTTTTGTTGCAAAACTTGATAATGCACATTAGTGATCCCCAAGATTTCTTTCATCAAATGCAAGATAAATACAAAATTAAAGGACATTAATATTTTGAGAGCAAAGGTTGCATCTCCACGTTGAGAGAATGTAGATGCTGCAGTAGCTATGTCCTGAGGAACTATAGAAGTTAGCCTAAGCATCCTTATTAAACTGCAAATTGAACTGAAATGAAAACTCCATTTAGTATCTCCAGGTCGTTGCAAAGTTCCTATTTGATTGGTTCATCTACCAGTATAAAATTTCACCACATTCAATCAAACGTGCATTTTCAATCACTTGGGCAGCTTGTAACTCATCATTGCGTTTAGAAGAAGAGCCCACAATATTAACAATAAAGCTTATGTT
This sequence comes from Cordia subcordata, assembly GCA_028554755.1. NCBI lineage: Eukaryota > Viridiplantae > Streptophyta > Magnoliopsida > Boraginales > Cordiaceae > Cordia > Cordia subcordata. The sequence goes on from JAPTOF010000007.1 coordinate 3,466,745, forward strand.
TTGAAAAAATATATGTATGTCAGTAACTTCTCTAGATGCAGCATCAAAAACTAGTTGTAACTAATGAGCTAAGCAATGCACATAATATGCATAAGGACAATCTTTAAGCAACAAAGCTTGCAACCCAGTCCATTCTCCACGTATATTACTAGTTCCATCATTCCCTTAACCATGAATGTTATGAACATTAAGATTATGATGAGATAATGCACAAGAAATTTATCTTTTAAGAGTTAATGCTATTGTATCTTTAACATGAATCAAGTCCAAAAATCTCTCTCTAACAAATCCTTCTTTATCAACAAATCTTATAACAATGGCCATTTGCTCTCTTGCGGATTCATCTTGAGCTTCATCAACAATTAAGCAAACAATGTACCACTAATCTCACTACAAATCCTATTATGTACATTTCTAGCCATCACAAATAAAATTTCTTTTTGAATTTTGTAAGACGTGTATTTTGGATTTTGTGGGGCATTATCCAAAACAATTCTATACACTTGCTCATTGTAACTTGCTAACAACTTTAACATTTCAAAAAAGTTACCTTGATTTCTTGTATCCACATTTTCACCATGTCCTCTAAAAGCACTCCCTTGAAATGTTAACCTTTAAACAACATCTATGGAAGCTTTAAGATGCAAGCGATTATTAAAAATTTGTGAAGAAGTGTGCCTTTGTATCACATTTTCAAAATGAGAAGATTGATTCTTCAAATTCTCACAATATCTAATAGCTGAATTATGATTCAAATTCGACTCCTTCCTATATGGGATAAAAAAGGACACTTCTTTCCTTGATTTACTTTTTTCCAATTTCTAAATCCCTTAACAGTGAATGCCTCTAATCCTGATCCGACTGATGATTTTGCAAAAAAAGATAGCAAGGAAAGCAAAATGCAACATCTTTTGTTGGTGAATACTCTAACCAAGAAATTTTTTTGAACCAATTAACTTGAAATCGATAGAGATGACTCTCTGGTCCAGAGTATGGATATTCTGATTGAATATCCTAATATAGACCAAGTTGAATATATGCTCTATGAATCTCATCTCTCTATTCGTTGGATGCTCCCAAATTTGAGGATGTAATCCTAGGTCACAAATTAATGAATTAGTATCTTTTTTCATGGTCAACCCTTGGAGATTTTGCTACAAGTTCTAAAACCACATTTGTGTCAATATTGGATGCAAATGGTTGTTCATAAGATTCTGAGTTAACATCTTTTTCCTTTTCTTGGAAAAAGGAATAAATTGTTTTAGACTTATGCATATTTTTGCCTGAAAAATAAAAATAGTTTTAATTACAAATTAATTAATTATAATAGAGCTAAGTGCAATTTTTATGTAATTAAAATTCAATAGAGCTAAGTGTTAGTCAAAGAAGAAAAGACTTTTTCATATCTAATTTGTTGTTCTATATTACACTTTACAAATTAATGATTACAACTAAACATTTATTATTACACTAAAAATTATTATTACAACTAAATATTTATTATTACACTTTACAAATAATTATTAAAATTATTATTTAATTACTCTATTTCATGACTTTATTTCTAAATAAAAGAAAACATATACTAAAAAATAAAAGTCATTATTACAACTAAACAAATAAGAATCACAATAAGAAAAGATTTGGACAAAGTTATTTACCTTTTTCACTTTCTCCTGCTTTGAAATATTTGCCCCTAAAAAAGACAAAAGCAATATTAGAAAAAGAAAATACACAAAGTTATATATAAAATAAATAAATACAATATAATTTACCTTTTTTGTTTTTGCGTAGCTTTGTCTTGTTTGTTTGTTTTGAAAAAAAAAATTAAACGAGAATGAGAAAGACTAAAAAAGATGGTGGTGAGGTGGGGTGGTGTGGAGGACCATGGTGCCTAGTGCTGCACTTCTAATTCGTTGCAGTATGAAAAATGAAAAAGTTTTGATTTGGAGTAGAGTTTAAATTTGGGATGGGGAAAAAGTGAATGGATGGGGATGAAAGACAAAAAAAAAAGAGTACAAAATGAGGTGAGAGACTCCAGCCTGTCAACCAAAAACAAAAAGCAAAGGACACACACACACACATATATATATATATATATTTGTCGGGAGGGCCTAGCGTCCCTAGTACCGCCCCTGCACACTAAGGTTGTTCTAGGCGCGACAAACCCAATAGACTCCCTCACAGCTATTAATGTCGCTACACAACTCCCTTTAAAACTCACTTGCAGTAACTATCCAACCTAGAGAACCCAGTTCCAGACCTTACTTTATGGATATGACCTACTTGGTTCATTGATGGGACGCACCCCTGTCCCCTAGAAAATGATGCAAACTACAAAGCCTGGATGCGACATGATCATCTCCTTCGCCATGCTATCCTCGCTTCGGTTGATTCTTCCATTGTGCCTCTAGTAACGATGGATACCAAAGACCTACAAAACAAAGAAAGAAAAGCTATTCAGGTCCGTCAAGGGACACAGGTGTAATGCCGCCTAAGTAAATACATCGGAACACTACAAAAAAAATTTTGTATTTGAGACAGAAAATTTTCTTTTCAAATTCATCTCAATTTAAGATGAAAATTTTCCGTCTCAAATTTTCTTTCTCAAATCACCCCGTTTTTAGTAGTAGATGCCCGATTCTTAAATCCACCAGTTTTTAGTAGTAGATGCCCGATTCTAAATCCACCAGTTTTTAGTAATGGATGCCTAGGGGGAGAAGATATGAGTGTATTTTGCTATGAAAATGTGTGTACCTTAGGTGGTTCCGAAGCTGCATATTTATAGGCTGTGGTTTAGCGATATATGAATAAACATGAAACCCGTTGAGTTGGTGATCAGTTAAGGATAGGATAGTAGAATCTCAGCTAAAGATGGTGTTCACTTCTTATCCAACTTCTTGGTCGGCTAGGCCTTATCCCGGTTCTTGCGGCCCTGACTCGAGTACCTTGAAGCTGCATAGGGTGAGTCCTTTGGGCCCAAATTGTTTGGACCCCTCTTTGGTGAAATTGAGATTAACTCGGAATTGCTCGGGTTGGGTGGGTTATACACACATAAGTTTCTTTAATAATAAGAAAATTACGAAAGCTTATAAACGTGAGGTTCAAATGGAACAAGGTAACCACTGAGGTAGCTATTGGTATGGGGAATGGGTTGGAATGAAATGGTAATCTTGATTATATTCTGATTCCCATGATTTGTAGGAAATAATCAACGTAGAAATCTCATTCCTGATGATTTGTAGGAAATAATCAACGTAAAAATCTCATTCTTGAAAGAATCTTATTTTTATGAACATGACAATAACCATGCCTCCCTAAATATATACAATGAGTCATTTTCATGTTCATAAAAATGAAAATTTTTATCAAATGACTAAAATTTCATTTCAGAAATCTAGATATGTTACAAAGTTGGGCTTTATATTCATAAATAAAAAAATTTAAATTAAGAATTAATTTTATTTAAAAATAAAAAAGAGAATAAAAAAATAAACAAAAAAATAAAGATAAAGATAAATAAAAAAATTTTGCCAAACTATTTTTAAAATAGAATTAAAAAAATCACCAGAATATCTTCTACCTATCAAAATTTTCAACTCAAATATGGTTTAAAAATATATATGCTTGCAGTCAAAATCTGGACATTATCCGAGCGTAAACAGTGCGTTAAATGTGTTGAACCAAAAAGTCATCTTCTAAAGATTAACGAAATTGCTAACACACACACACACACACACACACACACACATATATATATATATATATATATCACTATTGTTATTTTTATTCAAGGTATTAATATAAATATTTTATAGTTAATAATAATAATAATAATAAATTATTACTACTACTGCTACTCCACTATTATTATTGCTACTACTACCACAATCATGATAACATAAGGGAAATGTCATCATTTTACATAAATTTTTCCTAATATTATTCTAACATACTAACTATCAAACATGAGTTTGGAATCAATACATCCATTCCTATCTTCATTACCAAAACATACCAAACATGACATTTTCATTCTTAAGTATATTTCATTCCCAATCCCATTCCATCCCCTGATTCATTCCATTCCTATTTAAAAACATCCTACTATACTAGTCTCCACCTGGAGAAATTACAAGAGAATTCTATCCACAATGTTTCATTTTGCACACAAGTCATTAATTGTATTTTATACTTGCGTCTTCATGGGCATATATGTGTGAGAAATTTTGAGAGGGGTGGCGGAGTAAGCTTTGTTCTCATGTCCATTGCTACCCTATATTATTTAAGTTGTATATAATGTTAAATAGAAATCATATACATAATTAGGTTCTTTAAGTGAAACTAGGTACCCTTTAGGATAAATAAAATTTAAAGAATTAAATTGAACCATGGTCACATCATTTTAGTTGAAGTTTGATATAATTATGCAAATTCCACATTTTAAATACAAAATGCTAGATAGGTTAGTTATTTAAGGAGTAAGTCAAATGGTTGCAAATACTTTTCCTAGAAATAGTGACTTGGATTTATATTTCACTAGGGAAGAAGAGTCAGACCAGAGGTAGGGATTAAAAAAATGCAAGATACATTTAAGTTACTCTATGCCTTATCTTTTTGGGGATTATGAGACTGTCTCCAACATCTTTATTTTCTTTCATAAATTTAAGTGATTTATTCATTTTTCACATTTCTAATCCCTTATTTTCACCTTTAGCCTAACAACTCCTTTATTTTTCACCATACTCTCAGTTTGGAGAATCTCTATTTCAGTTTTATTCTAACAACTCCCCTATTGTACACCATAATAGTCTTACAGCTATGAGGGATTGGGTTTGAAGGATGGCTTTAGGGAATCTAACAAGACCCTTACATATGGGTGTTTTGAGTTTTGATTGAAAAAATCCTAAAATTTTTGGATCGGAATTGACTTAAAATTGTTTACAATTCCAAATAATGAAATTCATTTCGAAATACAAATTCTCACACAATTTATTTATAAATAAAATGAATTCCATAACACTAAGTGTAACCACACACTATGTTAACGTAACTTGAAGTATGAAATTTTTAAGGTAGCTTCATGTTCATACGGTTCACTTCTAAATTTCCAATGCTCTTTCCAAGACCTTTCATGTAAACTACAGTAGTTTTGGTTTGTGCTTCTGTTCTTCACTTGTTGGCAATACCATCGAACTTTGCTCACATGCACACCTCGTCCCATGCCAACCCCAAATTGACCTAAATTGTAGTCACCAAATTAAAAAGTTCACTTCATTTGAACACCTGTCAGTTTCCAAACAATAAAACCTGCATCCATTGACTTTTTTCCTTTTAAAAAAGAAAGTATTTTTTTTTAACTAAAAGAATATTTTCTTTCAATAGCTTTTGGATTGACTTTAAAAAAATGTAAAATTCTTTAAAGAAAAACACACACACAAAAGCAAAAACCTCGAGTTTCTTAAGATGTACTTTCTCAAAAGCTATATGGAAAAAATATTCCTTTTTTCAATAGGCCAATCTAAAGCTTGTTTGGATTCGCTTTTTTTAAAAGCACTTCTTTAATAGCTTTTAAAAAAATAATTTTTTTAAAAAGCTGAACATTTTAGCTTCTAAAAAATTCTATAGAGTTTTTATTTTTTTTAGAAGTCAAATCAAATAGTTATTGTAAATTTAATATAATTTTTTTTAAAAAAATATATTTTTTTCTGAAAAAAATCAATCCAAATAGGCTCTAAATAACCCCTAGGAAATGAAAGCAAAGAAAGGACTTTTAACCCGCAAAAGCACTTTTCAGAAAGCAAATAACCAAGAGTACAAAAAACGGTGAAGTTAAAATTTGTCACTAACCCCAAAACTGCAAAAAGCGGAAAAGGCCTCCACCATCCAGAAGGCCTGTTTTCAGGCCCCAACTTTCTGAACCGCAACTTCTCCGAACCTGCCTCCCTCATTCCCAGCACCAGCAGTCCAGAAAAGCACTCCCACTTTATATTGACTAAGACTCTCTTTTGCTCAGTAATTATCTAGAGTCTATTTGGCTTAATTTTTTGACATTTAAAAGTGTTTTTTTATTATTTAAAAAAATTAAAACTAATTTATTTTATTAAAAAAACTTTTATATAAAAAGCAAAAGTTAGAAAAAAATTTTAAAAATCGAAAGTTCCATGTTGAAGCTTTTTGAGAAAGGCTAAAACCATTTTTACATCATTGTTAGAATTTATTTTTTTATTTTTTTTGCTCAAAGTATTGTTTTATACTTTTTAAAGTTTAATATTGCCTTTAAAATAACTAAAAGTTCAACTTCTAATATACAAGGTCTATAATTAACTACTTTTATTCAACAACACTTTTATCCAAAACTTTAATGTTAAAAGTTTTGCAACTCATTAACTAGAATTTCATAGTTAGGCCAAATAAAGCCCCAAACCAACATATAAGCAACCCCCAAGAGTACTACCTAATCAAAGAGAATTGCTTGATATTATTTCATTTTTATTATCTTTCATTTATATGTCTAGTTGGCATGTTGAACAAAAATAGAGAAATAAAAAGATTTATTATTTTAACATGCCAACTAGTGTATATATATATAAATAGCAATGAAATTGAAGAGATATCCAATGAAGTCTCAATCAAAACAAACACGTAAATTTTTCCGAAGTGTTGGATAGAGTAGTTACGAAGCAACTTCTAATAGTTAGAAGTTTTAAGTTTGAAGTTATGCCCACAGTTTATAATATTGTTTGCTTGGCATTTAATTGATTTAAAACATGTGTTAGAACGTGTTGCTACATCGCAAATTATATAGCTTGATGGTGGACCAAGTGCAATCCTGTTTAAGATAACTTCATTCCAGAAGAAAAAAGAAGGTAAAGAAGCAAATTTCGAGCTAATTAGTAAAATTAAATATCTCGCCTATATTTTAATTATAATTTGGAGTCATAAATCGTCAAAATTAAATTGATTCAAATAACAGACAAGTTATTTTGAATGTTAATTGCTTCTTTAAAAAAAAAATTTGAGTACAAATTTTAGCACTCAGAAATAATTATTTAATGGTTTGAGGAACTTTTTACCCTTCAACAGAAGTAACAAATAAGCCATTACTTTCAATTTGCACTCTTTAAAATTAAAAACAATCGAGTGATCAAGAATTATAAGTATTGCAACAATTCAAGAACGATAAATCATATGTTTTTAGTATACGACTAAAGAAGTTGCCTATTGGGTTACTAAGTCAGTAACGATCCAAGCTCAATTATTGGTCTACCACCACACTCAACTTCATTACTTGGTCCAAAATGCTTAAGCGGATGATGAACCTAAGCCATTATAAAATATATACAAATTTCACACAGAATCGATATTAAATGAGGCGTTACAAAGTCCATATACAAAACTTAAACTCAACTCAAGATTTTTAGTTTGCTTAGTTTTTTTTTTTTTACCTTCTATATCGTTATGTTAGAGCAATGAGTTTTTGAGATTGACTGATGTTCCAATAAAATGTCATGCGACTTCTCCGACCAAAAAAAAAAAAAGAAAAACTTTCACTAAATAAAAATTTTGTCTCGACCCATGAAAATAATCCACATAGGCGAGTAAGTAGTGACATGTGCATGCATGACGCATATATATATGTGCCTATGTATGACATCAAACATAGAACTTCTTTTTTCTTTTTTTTCTAAATTTTCATTTTTGTCATGTTTCTTTTCTTTTTTCTTTTTTCCCCTTAAATCAACCTAAAACTTTTGGCAGCGCAATAAAGTCGGCCCAAGCACACCAGTCACCACACCCACACTACACGCTCCACTCTCTATAAATAACGACAGACCCACCCCCTTCTTCTCACAATATTCCCCTGTTTCAATAACCATAATATTCTCTTCATCACCACAGAAACAATGGCTAAGGTAAAAGCTTCATCACCATTACGCTAAACCCACATCACACACACACATATATATACATATATATATATATATATATATATATACATATATTGATGTATATTTATATATCTTATTTGGGTGTTTTCTTTGGGATGTGTAGAAGAAGGGCAAGAGCAATGGAGAGGAGCAGCAACAGGGTGAGAAAAACAGTCACGGGAAAGAGAACAACGAGGCTGCAGAGAAGAGCAAAAGCGTAACCGCTGTTTTCAAAGTCGACTTGCATTGTAAAGGCTGTGCAGCTAAAGTCGTTAAATGCACTCGCGCCTTCCATGGTATAATCATGATCATTCACTTTATCTTTTTAATTAATCTTTTAAGTGTCGTAGAATAAACGAGTGATATATGACAATGCTTGATTTTTGGGGTTGTAAAGGTGTCGAGAGCGTCAAGTGTGACGTCGACGGTAACAAGTTGACGGTGACCGGAGGTGCCGACGTGGATCTGGCGAAGCTGCGTGAGAAAATCGAGACAAAAACACACAAGAAAGTCGAACTCATCTCTCCATTGCCTAAAAAGGAGGGCAAAGAGAACAAAGACGCCAATGAGAATAAAAAGGACGGCAAAAAATCCAAAGAGGTAGACGAGAAAAAATCCAAAGAGGTATTCCAAATTTTCTTTATTTCGAGTTAATACTTTATGTCATTCGAGTAATATTTACGATAAAATTTATGTTTTGAATGTTAAATTTCTTATAGTGCCATGTTCTTTCTTCCTTTTCTCCCTTTGTTGTTGTGATGTTCATTATTTTTCTTATTGCTAGCTTGCGCCTATGCCTTTTGGATTATTGTAAAGCTCTTTTTGATTCGTATACGTTAATCTTCTATTTCAGGATAACTATTTTATGTTACTCCGAGTAATAATTTACGATAAAAATCTGTGGGTTCAATGTTTTTTCCCTTTATTGTGGTTTTAACATCATAATTTTGCTTACTGCTACTGTGCGCCTTTGCGTTTTTTGATTGTTGTAAGCTCTTTTAATTCGTGGGTATATTAAGTAAATATTTGATTTGTAAGTTATTGTATTAGGTATCAAAATGTCATGTCTTGACAGTTAAAAATCTGTATATTAAATATTAAATTTCCCGTTATAGAATTTGTTTGGTGAATTATCGTACTTTTATGTTTTTGTTTTTTGTTTTCGGTGTGCTTGTACCATCAAAATATCTTTTATCTGCTAAGTGCTAACGTGCGCATGTGTTTGTTATTCTCGCAGCTCTTTCGTTTTCTTGGAAATTTGTTTTTTTTTTTTTTTGGTTTTTTGACCTTTTTTGGCTGTGTGCACTTGGCGCACTTTAGCACGACTCATGTCCTGTTCTCTCCGCGTAAAGTGGTGAAAAACAACGTGGTAGTAATGGCGCATGTCAGCGGTTTCTTCGCAGGGCGTTTTACATGAATATGGTTTCGACATTTCACATCAAATTATATATTTACTTGACCCCTTTTACATATCAAATTAATTTGGAAAAAAATAAAATAGAATATATTTTTTTTGGGTTTTTTTTGGTGACATTTTAATTTGATGCCAATCAAACACATATACTTCATTTGTCTCATACGTTCTGATAGCATTCATTAATTAATTAAAGTTAATTTAATTGATTTACTAGATATTTAATTGTATAGTTAAAGCATGATTAATAATTAAATTTAACTGCTATAAATTACTATTTTGGACAGCCTGCGGTTACAACTCATGTGTTAACGATTAACTGCCATTGCGACGGTTGCGCAAAGAAGATTTACAAACTTGTCGCCAGGACCCCAGGTAAGTTTATCAAAGCTTAATAATTGCAGTTGATATCAATTAATATTTAAATAAAATTATCAAATGTGTTTTTGAATTAAAAAAAATTTTGATGGAATTACAGGGTACAAGGAACTGAAGATAGACAAGCAGAAGGATTTATTGACAGTGACAGGGGCAATGGACATCAAGGCATTGGCTGCCAATTTGAATAAGCAATTGACGAAAGTGGTTGAGATTGTGCCACCAAAAAAAGAAGGGGACAAGAAGGAGAAAAATGATGGGGAGAAAAAAGAGAAAGGGGGTGGCGGTGGTGGCGGCGAGCAAAGAAACGGTGGGGGAGATGGGAAGCCGGCAACCAATGGTGGTGCCGGTGGTGGTGGGAGTGAGAGTAAAATGCTAGTTCAATATGGGTACCCGCCCCCGTTTGGGTTCGGGCCGGGCTGGGGCTACCCCATTGGCCCGGACCAGTTTCAGTTTCATTACCACTACTATCCCCCTGCCTCTGGAATGTTCAGTGATGAGAACCCAAATGCTTGTAGTGTGATGTGAGAGGTGATCGGATGTTGGAAGGGTAAAAAAATAGTCTTTTGCCTTGGAGAGTGAAAACTGTAAATCATAAGTATAGGGAGTAATATAGTTTAAGCATTTCAAAAGGGTTGGAGGATGATGATGTTGATGATAGTGCCTTTTTGTATTTGATGATGCTCCAATGTCTAGTTGGTTAAGGTTTTACAATTTTGGAGATTATTGTGGGGAAGATGTGATATTTTGTTAAAGATGTACTTTTTTTAAATCTTTTAACTCTTTTCTCGTAATAGAATAACACGTTAAAATTGTATCGTATGATTACAAGTTTATGCGACGTGTTATATGCTTAAGCACATTAGTTGTCTTGATGTAAAATCAATATCAGCAATAATGATAACAAAATGGTAATTACTAGGGCGTAACATCTATGGCTAGCAATGCAATAGATAAAAAAATCGTGTTAGTGATTTTGGTTGAATATTTCAATCAGCAACCTTTATAGTCATTCTTCCACTCAACAGTTTCTATCATTTCGTCATAAAGTCCATAGACTCGGACATTGACTAGCGGGGGCATTAGCGAAATTTAGATCTCTGTGTAACCTTATTTAAGAAATTCGAGCAAGACTTGGATCTCTCGTGACATAAATCTAACTAATTCGCCATTATTAAATCTCATAATTTCATCCTTTGAGTAACAAATAACTGAATTTCTTGCTCTTGATATTTTTTTTGCGGCATTCCGCATATGAACCTTTTCAGACCAGGCTTATTGGTATTGATATTTTGTGATCCCTATAAGACATGGTCAATGAGGATTAATTTCCAAGGACATGTAAATCGTTAAAACAATCGCAGCCATTATTAATACAATTCTCAATCGAGATTAAAATGTAACACACATTTACGTAGCTATCAGTCTAAAGATCTTGGTGGCCCAAGTGGTAAATACTTTACGGGAAAGGAATGACGTTAGTTCCCGACCATTGAATCTCGGGTTCCCTACTCCGGGTCGGACAACTCCATAAGGCACGGCAACGTCTCTGGACTCACTCCCCACTTTCATTCCCTGTTCTCTCCGCTTAGGTATGGCAGGGTGTTTCATAGGCATTTTCTTCGAAGTTAAAAAAGGTCGTCGGCGAGGTAGTTGAAACCCCTCCACAGGGATGGCCCACAGCTTTACAGCCTTTTTCGTCTGCTTTCAACCCGCATTGCCTCCCCCTACTTTTTTGCTGCAAATTTTGAGGGTGTTTGGATTTGCTTATAAGCTGGTTTGCCAAAAATAAAAATTGACATATTTAATAAATGTGCTTATAAGTAATTCAAAGTTGCTTAAAAATTGTCCAAAAAAAAAAAAAAGATGGGGATCAACTTTTTTTTTAGGCTTATAAGCTGGTGGTCAATGAATGCAAAAACACATATTTGTCCTTAAAAATGAAAAGCAAATTACAAACTAAAATACTTTACTTTTTAATTAATGTTATGCACTTTTTAATCATTTTAACTACTATTACTACTTATAAGTACTTATTTATCAGACATGTTAGCAATTTATAAGTACATCTCTATTTATATATTACTAACTTAAAAGTAACTTTTTACTTATAAGCACTACCTACTTATAAGCACGTAAAAATAAGCAAAGCCAAACGGGCTCTTACATCACACCGGCCTTTTTGTTTTTTTGTTCTCTTTTGCAGCTGTCCTTTTTTTACAGCGGTAAAATTCACGGTTCTTTTTTCCTTTTCCCCATCACTTGTGGACTACAAAGAATTGGTTATTTTGTTTCAAATTATCATATAAAAACATGAAAAATGTTTTATTGTGATCTAATTTTTTTAGACGAAATGAATTGGACCTCCTTGTATATTACGCAATTGCATCGGATACCCCGTGTTTCAAGATCGTTTTTTTTTACTTTCTAAAATAGAGCACTGTATATTATTTGAAAAAGAGATATATATTATGTTTTAAAAAATAGAGCGAGATTATAAGAGATTTTCGACAACAGAGAATGTATAACTCATTTTAAACAAATAATAGGAAGTAGCTTGAAAAAATTAAAGGTAAAAATAAATTATCTTCCTATTTTTACTCTCAATTTTTTGGATTATATTCATATACATTTTTTGACATTCTTCAAAGACAATTTGAGTTTAATAAATTTTTCATTGGTCAATATGAGATTCTCAAATCTTTTAAGAGGCAAGGGATCTTATATCATGGTCCCTCACAAAGTGCTGTTTCATTAAGTATCATGTTCTCTTATGTATTAAAAAAAAAATAGCTCAACAGTATTACACGCAAAAACAGTATGTGCTACTGTTCATGCGCAATAAATATTTATTCACAATTCCACAACTATTTGTTGACTGACTGTTTGTTTAATACCCCACAACTATTTGTTCACTGGCTTTCATAAATATATTTGTTTAATACACAACAATTATTTGTTCATTGCCGCATATTTATTTGTCCACTAACTATTTGTTCATTCCTCCACAACTACTTGTTCATTGTCGTACAGCTATTTGTTCACTGATTATTTGTTCATTAACTGACAATTATTTGTTTACCGACTTTCATATATACATCAAATATTTGTTCAATGCTATCACACACAGAGACACATAAACACAAATACATTTGCATGTATGCATATTTGAAGGTGAAGTTGGGCTTTTAATGGCGAATTGATCTTGAAACATCTAAACACCGTGTGGGAGGTAAGGTTATAATTGCGATGAGAAAAGAAAGAGATTGGTAGTTGCAGTGCAGTGAAATGATATCAGAATCTTCGCCGGTATGATGAAGAAGACGATGGTACTTTAATGCTGAACCGATACTTAAGAGATTTTCTTGGACATTATTGATATCGTTACGATCAGTGAAGAAAGACAAATTTTATGGTGATCGACCAGTAGTGTCAGTGGGGAAGCAAAGAAGAAAAGAACGGAAGAAAAGAGAGGTGAAGAGAGAGAAGAACGAAGGGAGAGGAAAAAAAGGGGAGAGAGAGAGAACGCGTATGTTTGATGCGCTGATCCTGATCTGTTTACTTTTTTATTTTTTATTTTAAACAGGTGAGAGACCACAGTACTTCGCAAGAGTAGCATATTAAAGAAGCAGTGTTCAATTTGTGAGGAGGCAAAAAGTACCAATTTGCTTATTTCATGTGATTAACTTTAAGATATTTTAAGAATTAAGCCTAAGACTTTATATTACAGGCAAAAAAGTAGCAATTGACATGAAACGTGGCGAGAGACTGATATTTTAAAGTTCATGCTCACATGTGGAGAAAAACCACTTGGACATTCTTAACACACTCCTATTTTGTTTTTGATTGTTTCCCAATTTATTATTACTAAATTTCTATAATAACATGAGAGTCTATCATTGAAAATTACTTCACTTCCTTCATCGAGATCATTATATTAACGAAACTTGCAGGACATAAAATAACTTATTATCTCTAGGAGAAACCAAGAGAGCTACGTGATTAACAAAACGTACGTGGAGTGTATCGATACATCTTTATGTATGCGTTTTCTGAACTAAAACCAATGAATAGAATCAAATAGGATCAAGTAATTCATGAATTCGAAAACACAAGTGGCTCAAATCAATACTAGAAACATGAAATAATTCATTATCTCAGCTATCTTTTCAGTGAAGGGGCAAGCCTAAAAGACAATCCTAGGTAGGCTACAAAGTTAGCACCATCAAGTGAGAGGAGTGGGGTTGGGGTGTAGAAAAACTTTTGCAATCCATTTTGCAATTTCTCTTGTCCATGTGCGAGGTGCGAATCAAACATGGACCCAAGATTATCAAGAATCAAACTTGGCGCACACGTCTGGAAAACTTTTCCATCTACCCCGATTAACTAGGGCCCCCCCCCCCCCCCAACAGACACACAAATATATTTAGAAGTATACGGAAAATTTTATTACGACAAGGTCAATTGTTATGAAGATACAATTTAACATATTAGACAATCCTAATAACAAAAGATTCATCCAATCTTAGAAAAGTATGTCTAGTCGTATGTTCTTAGTTAACTAATCAACCATTCCATTATCACACCTAAGTACATATTATATAAATTTTTACAAGTTCTTTTTAATATAAATTTTGAGAGTTTATTTACAAAATTTATAGTGTTAACAATGAATTTTATTCTATAGATGTTACGGTATATAGATTTGTTGTGTTGACAATAAGACTGGTTGTATAAATGTCATGCTTGAGTTTGTAAATAAGCTATAACTATTTTGATAATAGAAAATGAGTTAAATGCATTTTACCTCTTTGTACTTTATAAAAGTCATATAAAATTTTTTATGATTTTAAAACTCCACTGTTTCCCCTTATGGTTTTAATAGCATTGCAAATTGACCGTTGTGGTTTTAAAATTGGTGCATATTCTTTATCTAATTACAAAATCGATGCATATTCTCCCATCTCACTTTACACTCACAGGATTAACGTGAAATACTTTTTCAACTATTAGAGTCATGAGTGAATTTTGAAGTTAAATGAAATTTTTATATGACTTTTATAAAATACAAACGGTTAAAATATATTTTGCTTATAAAAAATTTATCCATGTGGATGAACGTTGGCTGGCAGAAGAGCTTTTCCAAACTTTTAGAAAATTAGTGCGTGTCTGTGTGTGTATATATACATGTATGTATATGTACGTATGTGGTTTTCATCATGTTATTTTATGTACGATTGCCATCAATTTGCATGTCATGTCCCCGAAACACGTAAGCGAACCTTTTTTACTCCTTTTGTTTTTCTTAGGGTGAAATGTCGTAAATGTAGACAAACTTATGCCATCTGATTTTGACCCAAAAAAAGACAAACTTATGCGAAAACGAAAAGAAAAAGAAACCAATCCACAAATTGACAAAGAGGCAAAATTATATATATATATATATATATATATTGTGTTTTTTTTAATGGTCAACAGAGGCTAAATAACAAGTCAACAAACAGTAAAACATATCTGTACTCAGGGAAGTGTGATAATTTTTGCCTTAAAGTATGTGTTCCTTTGCTAATGATATTCTAGTTTGTTTCACTGAAGAATTCAATTATTTCACATAAATGAACCAAGATTTTTAAAATCAATAATAATCTAAGATTTTATATACTAATTTATAACTTTTTATTTATCTATGTAAGACAAATGAATTCTCCAATACCGTTTTTATATCTCAGCGTGATCGTTTTTTCTTTTTTTTTCTTGGTCAGCTTATTAAGAAATTTTTTATCAGCAAGTCGATTGATAAAGACAAAGAACGCAAAAAAGGCCACATGATCACAACTCTATGACCATAGCATGAGGATTTTTCATTACATTTAGTTTTTCCTTAATGACAAAAAGGGTACAACTGAAATATGAACTAGAGAAAATATCAAAATTTCAGCTTTTGGTTTTAATTTTTTTTTAAATTAAACAAGAAAAACAAGTGTCGTCTTGAACAACGCGTAGAATATTCTAACTACGCAAAAAGAAGAAGTTCCAATATCTATCACACATATGATGACTAAATCACAAAGTTATGAAGATTACTTTTGTAGTGTATAAAAGAGAGAACGTGAGAAAAAAAAAAAAAAAGATTCAAAATTCAAGTGACAAGTGGGGCTTTTTTTCTTTATTTTTTTCATTTAGTAATGATGATTACTGGGCCTGGCTCAGGCCCATGTGGGGTTGTGTGAAAATATGTAAAGAGACTTATGTAAAGAGAAGGCATGCAAATTGATATGAAAATATTTTTGTAAAGTTTTCTTCTTTTCATTTGACTTTTTATACTCTTTGAACTAAGTGCGTGTTCGGCAATAACTTTTCAAGTAACGTTTAGCGTTTTGACCGGTCAAAACGCTATTTTGCTAAATTATTGTTGTTCAATAAACTAGCGTTTCAAGTAGCTTTTTAGGTAGCTTTTAGCGTTTCAACTAGCGTTTCTCAAAAGCTAAAAATTTTAGCGTTTCAAGTAACTTTTAGCTTTTCATGTTTTTTTGGACAATTCTACCCTTTTTGTATTTTTTGATTTTTCTATTCTTTCTCCAATCTCTCTCTATATTTTTACCTTTTCTTTCACAAATATAAATACAAAATAATATAAAAATGAATTTCAATTTCTATATAATCAACATTACTAAAAGCATAAGTTTTATTAGTACCTTTTTTTTTACAAAATAATTTTGAATCTATTAAAATTAACTTTTGTAATATTGATTAAATGTTTTATCAAAAAATTAGTTATACTTTAATAATAAAATATAATTATGAGAATAAATATCTAATTATGAAATATATTATCTTATTCCTATGATAGTAGTAGTAATTACAATTATCATAATAATAATAATAATATAATATCAATGTCCTTCTACGTCATTTAACATTCATCAACTAATGTAACAGCTAATTTTACCGAACACATTTTGTTCAATCAGCTAGTTAAACAGCTATCCGCTAACAGATAAAATACAATAGCTATCAGCTACCCAAACAGCTATCAGCTACTCAAACAACTATCAGCTGCTCTAACAGTTAAATTTGCCGAACAGACCCTAAGTCACTAAGTATATTAAATGAAGTTGATTGGATAAGGTAGCCCAAATAGCCACAGTAATGTGCCTTTTGATGGTTAAAGTGGTTGGTGAGATTTTCTAAAGTGATACAGTTTTATCTTGGCCAAGTGGCTGTTTTGAGTATAGATGGCATGGAAAGGATTAAAAGTTTTACCTACATGCAAAGTTTAGAAAAAAAGTTGCATTCACTTTTGGATGTATATTTGTTATAATTTATCATATTTTTTATAATTTATCTTCTGTACTTGAAATTATTTTCACAACATAAATCCATAATTTCCCAGTGTTTAAGAAATATGCAATTTAGAGTACACGTCCTTATTTTGCAATTTGTAATTTTCATAATAGAACTATGCTTGATATTTGTTTCTCAGGAATGTCCCAACAATAAAAACTGAAGTTGAATACGGCTCATGATCTGAGTTCGATTTTTGTTCCCTGTCCTCAGTAAGTATCCTTAATTTACCTAATAGTACTGAGTATAAAAAACATAATGTGCATAAAAAATTTATCAATTGATGTGAATACTAAAGATTATCACTTCTTGAAAAGACTAGAAAGCTTGGGGACAAAACTAAGGTAGATCTTGTGATCTGCATCTTGATGTGAATACTGATCAAATTCATGAATAACACAATTTCTTAGTGTAGTCAATGAAGTAACTCAACATTCAACAAAGGTGGACGGATATGTGAATCAAGTATAGTACACTTTTAGAGTTATTATGAGAAGCCATTTTTGAAAAGTCAATTTTCTATTTGATTCCATCACATCAAAAGTTGGAGAGAAGTGCGTAACTTGAATTCTAGTTGATTACAAGGGGTGAACTACTTAATGTTGGCCAAGGCAAGTACCATATTGTCAAGGGACACTTGGTAAATCGTTCAAGTGACGTCAAAATTTAAATTTTAAAACATGTAACTTAATACAAAAAAAGTATGGTCTTAATTAATTAAATATAAGACTAAAAGTTTTTTATTCAAGCGAGGACGATGGGAAAGGGGAGGTATATGCATCCCCTCATTTGGTTGGATTGGAGTCGATAGTGAGACAATACAAAGAAAAAGTATATGTATTAGTTACATTATCATCGTTAGTGGTGAGGCAAAATTTTGCATGCATAAAAAGAATGAAGGACATAATTCTCAATGAAAATAAATAACGTTATAAATCCAATAATCCAACCCATGTACTATAATGAGACTTATTTGATTTAGTTTGATTTATGCCTTTATAGGTGGTACAAAAGTTTCATGTAAGAAATATGCTTTGTTTTCTTTTGGGGTCTATACCTCTAATAGTTAGACACTCCTTTGCCTTTTTCATCAGCTCACCGAAACATTCTTACCAAATTTGTGAAAATACAAAGCATGAACATTTACTTTTACTTCCATACTTTTTACCCCCTGTACATACTTCCAAGAAAACATAGCGTAACCGGATGAAAGTGACCTACTGTAACTTGTAATCAGGACAAAGCACTCTCCCGTTCCTCTAGTCTAGACCTGTAGATTTCAAGCAAAGGGGTACCTAGGGTTTATTTGGATTGATTTTTTTTTTTTGTGAAAAAAAAAAATTGGAAAAAAACATATCCTTTTTATGATAAGTTTTTAATTTAGATTTCAAAAAGGAAAAACTCTGAAAAACTCAAATTCATCTCTAACCAAAAGTCAAAAAATTTTAGCTTCTAAAATAAGAACTTTGTAAAACGTTTTAAGAAGAAAAAACCAATCCAATCAAACCCTAAATCTGAAAGCTTGTATACAAGTTAAATGTAATAACTGTAGATAAGAACCCGTTTGCTCTTGCTTATTTTGAAATGCTTATAAGTTTTGATGCCTTTTAGCAATTTTGTTGCTTTTTAAGCAAGTCATAAAATTAGCCAAAAAAAAAAATTACATAGTATGTGCTTTTAAACCATTGATTAATGACTAACTTGATAAATAAGTATTTACAAGCAGCATTATTTGCCAAAATGACGAAAAAGAATCTTTAATTAATTAATATTGTAGAACACTAGTGTACCAAAGGACAAAAAAATTTTATTTGGTCAAACTGGATTGTTTACAAGAAGTAAAAAGAAGTAAAAGATGCTACTTATAAGCCACTTTTATTTGCTTACAAACTATTAATTCCAAAACATGTAAGTATTAGTTTTCAATTATAAGTAGGTTTCACCAACTTATAAGCAAAGCCAAATACCATCTAAGCCATCAAAATTTCAAAGCATTTAGCAATGTGATTCTTGTGAACAAAAGTAGACCTAAGCTTTTTAGAGAGATCTACTCCACATTCTGATACATGATAAAAAAGTTCATCGAAAGTTTGAATTTGATGTACCGTTCTCATCATCCTCAAGAACAAGTCTGACTCCTTGGTTTTTAAGGGAATTTACAACGGCCCAAACCTTCGTGCGATTCTTCAAGCCTTTCCTCTCAATCTCCTTGTTTACATCAACATGTATTCCCCTTCCTTGTCCTTGTTCAAGACCCTCCACTTTGAGTCTCATCGCCAACACCTCGCCAACAATTGCCGCTGCCTTCGCGTTGCAAGACCGACCACATTCTAACGAGTTCTTGAGGGCATGCTCAACCGTGGATGCTGTCGCCACTATCCGCCCGTTGTTCCTGTCTACAACATTGGCAGTGATGTACTTCAGTGATATGAACAGCCTCAGCACATACCTCTTCAGCACGGTCATCCTCCAGAAGTCTGCATAAGAAGCGGGAAATATGAGAGAGAGTAGAGGTGAAACCTTTCAAGCAATAGGTAAAGAAAATAAAGATGTCTCTAAGAATGCGGCATTTCAGGATGGAGCTCATTGTAGCCAAATCCCTTGTTATGTTGTCGATAATGAGCTGTAACTTGTCCATTACCACAAGGAATTCAAATTTATGCCAGAAATCCAGACAGAGTGCGTTTAAACAAATGACTTTAAATGAATGCAGTGCTCCAGCAACCTTGCTAGACATATACCTCTTGCAACTGAACTTCCTCCCTTTCACATAAATTTGTAGCTAACTCTGTTGCAAACATCAGCCTCCAAAAGTGTTGGTGCTTTTAGAAGTCATTGCTATGCAAAAGATTCTGATATTCTCCCTCGGCAACTATAGAAAGGTAAAGATGGTGTTCTGGAAACAGTAATTCTATGTATTTGCTTCACAGAGGAGCCCTATAGCTTACTTGATGGCAAACACTTCTCTTCATTATTGTCATAATGTATTTTTGTCAAATTTATAAAAGGAAGTGGAGAAGACAAAATCCAAAGTATTCCTTCAATCCATCCTACTTTTTACCAAGAGAAGCTGTAAACCTGTGGATTCAATCCCGTAAACTGCCAACTTCAAGTAGTTACTACAAGTTTTGCTTTAGCAAGCAGTCAACCACCACGGGCTTTGCTATTACGCTGAACAAGAAGAAAGATGCTTCATTATTCATGTAATCTTTTTCTTGAATTCAGAACCCTTAACTTATGCTGGACAAATGCAGCAACTGATATAGAAAAAAACAGAATCATCGGAAAGGATTAGGAAATTCCAGTTCTTTTATATGGGTTGGAGGAGAAAATGGAAACAAGATAAGAGCAGGGAATGCAAAGAAATGTAACTTGGGGTAGAAGTAGAAAATTGTTAGCCTTGAATTGTGTGAGCAAAGAGGAAAAAAATGGAATTTTCTGATTCTTCAAAACTCTCCCCTCCAAACATAAGCACCTGCATATTTGTTGGCTATTCATCCTGAAAACTGACACATCCCTGATATGAGGGAAAGAGACAGCAAGCAGATGCCAGTTCAGAAGGAAAACAGAGGTGATGGGGAGCATGGTTTCTTCATGTTGTTCATACCTCCATGCTCGGGAAACATAAACTAAAGAAACTGAAAATGGACACTATGGAGAAAAGGCAGACAACCAATAACAATGCTACAAATCCAGAGACAATTAGTAATTTGTGATATCAACCACAGATATCCAATACAATGAGAGAAAATTAGACGAGACATAATCTATTAAGTCTCAGGACTTCCTTGAAAATTTTAGATGAAACTGTAGGTGTAATTATTTGGTTATAACTGAACCAAACCAAAATTTAAAAAACAAAACTAAGTTTGTAAAATTTACAAACTGAAACTGAATCGAATTTGTCCTGGAACAAAATTTCTGGGTTCGGTTTCAATTAATAACCAAAATAACTGAATTACAGTAGTTAATTTGGTTATTTGTTATAACTAACCAACAAATTTCCAAATATTTATCCATAACTAACTGAAGAATTTACAAATGCATAGGAAGATTGTTATTCCTTCAAGTCATACTGGTTACTTTATAACACTTTCTCTGTTAACGCAAGATTTGTTATTTTGGCTAACATTAGCACTTGGTGGAAGTCATCAACACAGAAGAAGTACACAGTAAATGGTGACACCACTAATATGATTTTATTGCTGTACCTACCATATACTATAACTTAACACTAACCGCAATCTGAACAGGCAAATTGGTGAGAAAGTTTGGTCTCTGGGGAGCTGTGTTTCTTCTCTCGGCACTTCATCCAATATTTAAAAAAAACTTTGGCTTCCATGATATCATTTTATTCTTGAACCTTGTTTTCTTTCTCCACTTGGTAGACTTTTCAGTTATAACTTTCTCAAGTTGGATAAACTTGACTCATAGAGTTGGGACTTCAATGTACCCAATCCAAGCTGACAGGATGCTCGCAGAAATGGTATGGACTTAGCGCCAAGATGCTTAGAATTAGATTAGAAAAGCTTACAGAAATCTAGAGGAATGGATAAGGATGCTTGCAGAAATGGCATGGACTTAGCGCCAAGATCCTTAGAATTAGATTAGAGAAGCTTACGGAAATCTAGAGGAATGGATATGTCACGCCCCCAAATCCAACCACTTGAATTCGGGACCGTGCCCACCCTGAACCTAAGAAGATCACTCCTCCTAAGCCAGCAAGACTCTAAACGCCGTACAGAAAGCTAAGGCATCTCACAAATACTCCATCAGAACACTATAAACCATCAATTTAGCTTATTTACAGGATTCAATTTAATTAATATCAGTACATGCCATAAAGAATTCAATGCTACTTAGATTACATTAACGACGTCTTAGATTACATTAACGACGTCAAGAAGGATCCTCTCTTGGATTCTCATACCATCACCCCCTGCAGTTAAATAAATAGAATGAGCGAACAAAGCTCAGTAAGCGAACGCCCTAGATGAGACCCGAGGGTTGTCCTAACCAAAAACTGATAAAGAATAAATAGAGTTAGTTGTTCTATTGTTGCATAGAATCAGTTATTGTTAGCTACTGCAGTTCATTAGTAGTACAGCTGGATTTAGTTGATAGTACAGTTAGTTACTTAGTTGATAGTACAGTTAGTTACTAGTATACCTGGCATAGCAGTACAGTTAGTTATCTGTACAGCTGGGTTATGTCTATAAATAGACATCTGTACTACTCATTCCTAATAATGAATAATAGATTCTTTTCTCTCTTTATGGTATTCAGAGCAAGGTTCAAATCCTGTGCTTCATTTTTTTTAGAACACTTTAAGTGTTCTTCCCCAATTTAGCTAGGGTTTCTCGATAGTCAGAACACCATTAAAATTCATCTTTCCGGCTTGCGAACTTCATCAAAATTCAATCGAAGCTCTTACTTCACTAGGCGATCACTTCTACTGGTTCAGATTTTGGAATCTCCTCCTCAAATTTTCTGCTCCAATTTCTTCTTCTTCACGCAGCTTCAATGGATTCTACATCAACTTCTAGTTTTATAGCAGATTTGCCCTTGGGATTAAAGATTCTAATTCAAAATCTAGGCAATTTAGTCTCCACAAAACTGGATAATAGAAACTTCATTGCTTGGAAATCTTAGATCCAGATTGCTCTAACGGCTGGGAAGTTGCTTGATCAAGTCACTGGATAGGTCACATGTCCTGATAAAGAAATTACTGATGCTTTAGGTAATCCAATCCCTAATCTAGCCTATGAGGTGTGGATCACTAATGATGATTATCTAAAATCATGTTTGTTTAATACTATGACTCCTATTGTCCAAACACAAGTCCTTCATTTAGAGACTGCTAATGAAGTTTGGGTTACTCTTCACAATAGATACAATTCATTGACCAGATCTCACATATACCAACTGAAAGTTCAATTACTTCATCTTTCAAAAGGAACTAACACTATGCAGGCCTATCTTGATCATGTCAAGACTATTACAGATGGTCTTGCAAGTGTTAATGAAGTAGTTACTCAAGAGGATCTAGTGATGTACATATTTAAGGGTTTACCCCCTGAGTACAACTCTATCAGAGCCTCCATTAGAGTTAGGCCTTCTTCCATCACTGCTGCTGAACTGTCCTCCTTGCTTATTTTTGAAGAGCTGCATCTGAAGTTAGATAATAATCTCACTCTAGGTGACTCAAACAGTCAAAATATACATACTGCACTCTATTCTCGAACTCAGTCTAGGGGTGGACCATCTAGAGGCAGAGGAAATTATAACAGTAAGGGAGGTAGAAATGGAAGAGGCTGGGGGGCTCAATTCAATAATGTTCAAGCTGGTTCTGGTTTCTCTTCACAATCTCAAGCTACTTCTAGTTTCTCTCCACAATCTCTCACCCCTCAACAAAGTGTAGCTCAACACTCAGAGTACAGGCACCTCTAACAAAATTATCTGTCAAATTTGTGGCAAACCAAATCATCTTGCTATCAATTACTGGCATAGGTTTGATAATAATAAGTATTAGTCTCAAACCATTAGTAAACAAGCTCTAATGGCTCAGAGTGGTCAACAATCAGTAGATAATCAGCAGTAGGTGCTTGACTCTGGGGCAAATGCTCACGTTACTAATGACATGGCTCAGCTGCAATCTTATCTACCATACAATGGTGCAGATGCAATGGCAGTTAGAAATGGTTAGGCTTTGACTATACATGGTACAGGGAATGGTACAATCTCTCTACCCTCTACATCTCTTAATTCTTCCTAATACACTTTATGTCCCTTCTGTTTCCACCAATTTACTTTCAATATCCAAGCTGACTCACGATAACAATTGTACTCTCCTGTTTAATGCAAAGGAGGTGCAAATTCTGGACAATGCAACTCAAGCAACTTTGTACAAGGCCCCCTGTGAGCAAGGCTTGTATAGTCTTTCCTCTTTTCCTTCTTCTTCCAAGTCAACCAGTCATTTTCCAGCCAAAATTCTCACACCCAGGTCTATCTCAGCAGAAGATCTTGTGTGGCATAGAAGGCTTGGTCACACCTCAGCTACCGCAGCTCAACACTTTCCAAGCTTCTCAATATTAGACTGCCTAGCTCTACTATTCAGTGTGAATCATGTAGTTTAGCTAAATCTCACAAGTTGCCTTTTCAATTGTCTACTTCAGTGACTTCTGATCTTTTCCAACTTATACACATAGATGTATGGGGCCCTGCCCCTATGGTTTCTAATAAAGGCTACAAGTATTACATAGCTTTTGTTGATGACTGTTCTAGATTTGTGTGGATTGACCCTATGCTATATAAATCTCAAGTGTTTGATATTTTTGTCACATTTTATAACATGATTCACACACAATTTCAAGCAAATCTAAAGGTTATAAGAACTGACAATGGGACTGAGTTTCTCAATTACAAATTGGGACAATTAATTCAATCCAAAGGTGTTATTTATCAGACCTCCTGCCCATATACCCCAGAACAAAATGGTAGAGTTGAGAGAAAACATAGACATTTGGTAGAGACAGCCTTAGCCTTGTTACATCAGAGTCATTTCCCACCACAGTTTTGGTTAGAAGCTGTATCCATGGCAAATTATCTTATAAATAGAATGCCTACTACACTTCTCAACAATAAATCTCCTTATGAGGTACTTTATTCCTCTAAACCTGAATATCAAACCTTGAAAGCTTTTGGGTGTCTCTGCTATTGGCTCAAGCCCTATAATAAAAATAAATTGGGGTTTAGGTCTACACCTTGTGCTTTCTTAGGATTCTGTCCCAACACAAAAGGGTACAAATGCCTTGAGCTTACAACTCACAGAGTTTTTGTGTCAAGGCATGTGAGGTTTAATGAACATGTTTTTCCTTACTCTCGACCTCATACTCCAATCCCAGTGTCTCAATTCTTAGATCCATCTA
The DNA here is from genome assembly GCA_028554755.1 of Cordia subcordata. Lineage (NCBI taxonomy): Eukaryota > Viridiplantae > Streptophyta > Magnoliopsida > Boraginales > Cordiaceae > Cordia > Cordia subcordata. Next base: position 3,491,740 of record JAPTOF010000007.1, read on the forward strand.
TTGAGCCTGATTCCTTTGGCCCAAGACATTCTTATTCACCAGTGTTTGTGTTCTCTCCAACACTAGTCATAGGCTCTATTCATTCTTCTTCTCATCTCTCTAGTCATACATCATCTCCCATAGAGTTTTTACATCACTCTCAATCTCCTAATTCTCCATTAGCCACTTCAAATCAGTCCATTGCCTTAGGCTCTATTTTACCTGCCTTGGTCACTCAGAATTCTTCATCATCATCATCTCTTCAAGGCACATCATCTTCAGCTCCCACTGCACCTTTTTCATCTTTTAATTCTACTGCTTTGTCACAAGTGCCTTTTTAGTCTTTAGCTCCATCAAGTCATCATCCTATGCTAACTAGATCAAAGAATGGGTGTTTACCACCTCCATTATATCAACTGCATAGTTTGATAACAGTACCACCTGAACATGAGCCTCTGTCTTATAAAGAAGCTGCTAAATATCACTGTTGGGTGCAAACAATGATAGAGGAGTTCCAGGCTCTAATGGACCAAAGAACTTGGGATTTGGTTCCTTTACCTATTGACAGGCATCCTATAGGGTCAAAATGGGTATACAAAATCAAAACAAATGCAGATGGAAGCATTGCTAGATATAAGGCAAGGTTAGTAGCAAAAGGATATCTCTAAGAGCAAGGTATTGACTACCAAGAGACTTTCAGTCCAATAGTAAAGAGTCAAACTACAAGGACAGTCATCTGTTTGGCCATAAACAAGCAATGGCAATTGAAACAACTGGATGTGTCCAATGCTTTTTTGCATGGCAACCTAGAAAAAGAAGTCTATATGGTTCAGCCTCAAGGTTTTGAAGATACTACTAGACATGACTATGTATGCAAGTTGAAGAAATCACTCTATGGGCTTAAACAAGCTCCCAGGGCTTGGTATCATAGACTCTCCAGTTTTCTTCTTAGACAGGGTTTCAAGGCTAGTCAAGCAGATAATTCATTGTTCATTCATCACACTGCCATTGACTTTACTTTGGTTTTGGTATATGTAGATGATATAATATTGATAGGAAGCTCTTCTTCTTACATTGATCAATTTTTAAAAGTCATGAACTCACAATTTGCTATGAAGGATTTGGGGCCTTTGTCTTATTTTTTGGGAATAGAAGTCACTCATACCACAAAAGGCCTCATTCTTTATCAGACAAAATATGCTAAGCAGTTGCTAAAACAATCAGGGATGACTAACTGTGCTTCAGTTCTTACTCCTACACTGTCCAAGATTTCTCTCAAGAATGCAGATCAACAAACACCATATGCAAATTCTACTCAATTCAGAAGTACTGTGGGAGCACTGCAGTATATTACTATGACTAGACCTGATTTACAATATGCTATCAACTCTTTGTGTCAACACATGCATTCACCCACTCTGGCAGACTTTGCCGCACTAAAAAGGACATTAAGATATATCAAGGCAACTCTAGGACAGGGATTATTGTTTCAGCCTAGACCCTTACACTTGTATGCTTTTACTGACTCTGACTAGGCTTCAGACTCTTTAGACATGATGTCAACTTCAGGGTATGCAGTGTTTTTAGGTCCTAATCTCATATCTTGGTGTTCCAAGAAACAGAGTACAGTAGCAAGATCATCTATAAAGGCTGAATACAGAGCCATGACACATTCCACTTCTGAGCTTAAATGGCTAACCTATTTGTTTCAAGATCTAACAATTTCTATCTCTACTCCAGTTTTACACTGTGATAATGTTTCAGCCATGGCACTTGCAACAAATCCAGTTTTCCATGCTAGAACCAAACACATAGAAATTGATTATCATTTTGTGAGGGAACAGGTGTTAGCTAAATTCTTGAAGCTATCCTACATATCCTCTAAAGATCAAGTGGCTGATTTGTTTACAAAGGCTTTGTCTCAGCAGCAGTTCAACATACTCAGGTCCAAACTACCCTTGGTTTCTACACGCAGGCCAGTTTGAAAGGGGCTAATAAAGAATAAATAGAGTCAGTTGTTCTGTGGTTGCATAAAATCAGTTATTGTTAGCTACTACAGTTCATTAGTAGTACAGCTGGAGTTAGTTGATAGTACAATTAGTTACTTAGTTGATAGTACAGTTAGTTATTAGTATAGCTGGCATAGCAGTACAGTTAGTTATCTGTACAGCTGGATTATGTCTATAAATAGACATCTGTGCTACTCATTCCTAATAATGAATAATAGATTCTTTTCTCTCTTTAGAAACACTAATAGGAACCAATAAAAGATAGAAGCTCAGGAGAGAGGGAGAGACTCAGGATAATAGTGCATGGAATAAACTGACAACCAGGGCATGAGATATACAGGTATAAGCTTATATATGCTATAAATAAGCTTATATGTGCTATAAACAAGACTAAGTCAGGCCCACAGAATATACAAGGTATGTACTTACGTATGCCATGCACAAGATCCAGTTCGGACACAGGGTGCACAGGTATGTACTTATGCATGAAATGCTCAGGACTCAGTTAGGACAACAGGATATATAGGTTTACTCATGTATGCAGTGCTCAAAATCGAGGCAGAATGGAGATATCACCTTGAGCCATGATAGGTAAATAGAATTTCTACATACTATAACAGGAGGCTTCTCGCCTTAACAGGATCAATATCAGGATCAAGAAAAGGAGGGCCTTGGCCTTAAACTAACAGTACAGTAACAATATCAGGAGGCATTTAGCCTTTACAGTAACAATAACATGAGGCATTTAGCCTTAACAGGATCATGTACAGAAGGCCTTTAGCCTTTCTCAGGATCAGGTATATACATGGCAATCTCACCCGCCAATGGGTGTCACGGTTCCAAGGATATCATGCAACGCTTTCAGGATAGTTTATATGCCACCAAATGTAACAAGTACCAAAATATACACAGTTCATTTAAGAAATATCCCAGTTTTGGGTAGTCCAACTTACCTCAATTCAGCCTTACAATTAAACTCTCTCCTTCCTAACAATTATAACAACTCAAATTAAAAAATATAACTAAGTACCAAATATAAAGCCAAAACTCATTCTCATATAATAAGAGCTCTAACAAAGAAAAATTCCAAAAGAGCACTAAGAATGACTCATCAAAGGGCACACCAAAAGGAACTTATAATACTGGTCAAAATAAGACACAAAATGCTAACCACAAAATAATGCTATTCATTTCAAGTGCAAATACCATTTAACTGTTTACCTCCGGCCAAGTTCACAACCTCACAAACAATATGAAAAGAGAACACGTCATAAGATATTTGAATTATTTTAGCCATTAAATTATATCACCTTCCCCTAACGTAAACCATGATATGTGCCTAATTTGCATTTACCACGTCATTCCCGTGGTGGCAGGTCACATGCTAGTTCAGCCAGTCATCACATCTCTATATGCATATGTATATAATTGACACAAGAAGAAACTAATTTATTGATATTCATAAGCAGTCTTTTGATCATTACCTTAATTCACTTGACTTAATTTCACCAACTCCATTATGATATCATTAAACAGGTCACACACACAAGTTCACTATTTGATGACAGGCACAAAACACCTGCAAATCTCGTTACTTGTTCGAGCTTAAGATTAAAACCATATATTTCACCCAATCTTCAGTTCTAAATATACATCTCAAATCAGTCTCCATAAAAATATATATTAATCTGGTTTTAACTCTATTACCACATATAAGCATATGTGTACATGTCTAATTGGTAGCAAGAGGAAGTCAAGTTTAGACATGTTTGCACACATGAAATTATAAAGCTCATTCCATGACTAGATATAAATCAGTTACACCATAATAGCATTAGTCAGACTACTCACACTTCCAGCAACTTCTCCACATACTCAAAGGAAAACCCACAGGTTCAATAGCTAATCAAAGGCACCACTATACTTACAATTTCCTTTATTTTCTGGAGCTTAACTTAGAGCCAAGTCTTTCTCTTCCAACTTTTCAGTTTTTCATACATATTTCAATACATATATTCACAAGTATAACATATAAATGACACCAAAATATTAATAACCAAAATAGAGGATTACTACTTTACTTGAATAACTGCAAGTGATGCAACTCTTCCCTCAATTCCCAGTTTTACACACAAAAGATAAATCCCAACTCATATAAAAATAATACAAGTTTAGCAAGCCTATTTACAAGCACTGGTATATATACAAAGAAAGATGAGATTCCTTTCTACTAATCCCAATTTATATACACAACATCCATTTATTCCTAACTTTCAGCGGTATACATATACATAAATACATATATATATATATATAGGACATAATCAAAGATATACACACATACATGTATATAGTAAACAGAAAAACTTCATAATCCAAATATTTTAGTGGTGCTTACTTGATTAAACCCAAAATTGATGCCAACTTTGTCTTGTTTTCATGCTTCAAAGCCGAAAGACGAGGGGGATTAAGAGGGGATTGGGTTTCACGGTTTGAGAGAGGAAAAGAGGGGAGAAAAATGAGGGGTTTAGCCTTGTGTTTATCTGATAAAAGACTTAATTTTTTGCTTTATTACATTTCAGCCCCCAAGTTTTATCTTATTTATGAAATTTCCCCAACCAAGACATGAGTCACCCATCTAACATAAGCATATGCATACACGTGGACAGGCAAGGCAATAAATTTGTTCAGTTTTCTTTTTTTCTTTTTCTTTTTTTGGGTTAAATGGGGATTACAGATATGGGTAAGGAAATGCTAAACAAACATCATTATTAAGGTTTTGCTAGAAAATGACAGCGTCCTTTATAGCTTTAGTATTGAAAGTTTCCAATGCAAGGCTAAATAAACCATCAACTTCATGATTAGTCAATCAGTGTCCTGTGACTAATTTTGCCCATAAGCTCGAGAAATTATCTCCCACCTCTCACCATCCAATATTGTAGAATGTTTATACCTGTAACTTCAGCTGCGATATTAACTGTGAATTAGAAAAACCACTTCCTTATCCAGGAAAAATAGCAGATAAACCACTATGCTCAGTTTTAGTGCTTATGATGCAAACTTATATATTTGAAAAGCCTAATTAATGTCTCGGGCAAATTTTCTTAAAAGAAATACCCATTCAAGGAATTCCAATCTATCACCCAATTATCAATGTGGGCAGTCTTCTTTAGTCCTTACAGCCATATGTAAGGAGAACAAATGTTTTATTCCAAGAATTAGGAATACATACAAAGCAATTAAGGACAAGAATTAGTAATCAAATCAGCCAGATTTCTTAATTATGTACCTATAGCTGCACAGCTTGATTAATGTATATATTTATGGGAGAAGAAAGATGGCCACAAAAAGAAAGACAATATAATGAAAGCTAGTTCTAGGACTAGAACTCTCTGCTGATCCATTAGATAGTAAGATAAAGAAAATGTAAAAGTCGTACTATGAATCTATACCTTAGGGATAGGGATCCACTTAGTGGATGGCAGAATTCCTTCACCAAAATCTAGTACTTGAGCATTTATAGTTGTTCCAACGTTAGTTGCCCGCCAGATTTAACTTGAGCAATGAAATAGGATCTATGCAAGGGAAAAGGATGCAGGATCAAGGGAATCAGAGGGCATAGTCCCTGTCAAGTCAAAAAGTGCACCAAGTTCATGCATAGGCAATAGGCCTCTGGTTGCAAAATTAGAACTACTTAAACAAGTCTGTATAAATTATCTAGAGAAAAATATAAACATAAATGCACTTATGCATGACATATAGAACATTCATGTAGATGAACACTAATTGACTACCTCCTTTAAAAGTTTAAACTGTTTGATAAGGGTTCATTAGAACAGAAAAGGTTACAACCTCAACTAATATGTGCGCTTACCACCTATATATACATTTCAGTAAAACCAATCGTGGAAGACATCCTCTTATGAGCACAAATATGCAATATCATTCTTAAGACGTCAAACTAACACCAATTTGGTTGATATTAACATTGGGCGAAAAAATTGGTTAACTTCAAAACAATATTGAGATGTCAAGAGTTCGGTTTACAAAGAATCACATTTCCATTGACATAGTCCTAAATAGTAATAGAAGGTAAGGAAAAATCAGTTTCAATTCAGATTCCCAATCTATCATTTCACAAGACCCATAGCATAAAACATCTGATTTTGAAGCAAAAAGGGTGCAGAAAACACTGCCTGATAAGTTATTTAATCCACAGAAACACCAAAGTTATTGTAGTTGTAGATTACTACTCACACAAAATGGACATGAATAAAAAAAGCCAACTGTAGCTAACAGAAATATTATGCCGCAACCAGAGCTCTCACAATTCTATTTCTAGTTTCAAGAGAATCAGTAGGTTCAACATCACAATCTTGTAAAAATAAGGTCCCAAAGAAGCTTTATACATGAAAACAGACTGCATGATTCATTCGACTCAAATGACAATCACGAGTAAACAAAACTGCTTAAAATTCCTATAATAATATAGAGATTATGTTGATAATCAAATTAGTGTAATCTATATAAACGATCAAAACAAATGCACACATATAATCCATATTTCCATTTTTCCACACTACAAAGTTTGAGTAATTAATTAATCAGCATTTCCATCAAATCATTTTCAACCGAAAAATCAGTTCATTTTCCGACAGAATTAGAAGTACCAAAAAAAAAAAAAGTAAAAAAAAATTCATCTTTTTGCCCTAAAAGAAATTGCTTAATTATAATAAGACTCAAGGAACAACCAATCAACAATTCTAAAGTTATCAATATCTATCAAATTATCAAACTCTGCTCTACTAATTTGACATCAAAATAATACTGCGAAGAAATTAATCGATCAAAGAAGCTATAACATGTATGTATATGTACCTACAGAGGCGATCGCCGGTGGTGTAATGCTCCGACCTGGTGGTTACAGTTTGCAGCTGATGAATGGCGACGCTTAGCTGGTTGTTAAGGTGGTGGCGAGATGGAGTGGCTTTCGAGTAAATTTGGCGGCGGTTCGACGGTGGCGTTAGGCAGAGAAGAGCGATAAAGTCCGTCGTGTCCTTTTATAGGGAAGGGTAGTTTCGTCCATTAAAAATTAAGGCGGCTGATGTCTTGTACCTTTGAGGGCGGCTAGAGTCGACTCGAGCCAAGTTGAGTTCGAGCCGATCTTTTAATTTCTAATTCTAATGCTACTTTTTGAACAAAAATTTTAAAAAATTAATTTATTACTTGATTTATGCTTAAGGCTAAGCCAAAATCTATATAAAATTCAAGAAAAATTTATCTTTTTACGATCAAAAAATTGTCTGTTTAATTTATTTTATTTCTTTCATCCTTTACAATTAGCTAATATATGTGTGTGACTGGATTTAAAATAAAAAAAAAACAGAATTAGCATTTGTTTCAATAAAGGGATGGATGTATAATAACCAAAGATTTTTGGTTTGGGTTTAGTTAGTACCCAAAATAGGCAAATTACAAAAGAAAAAAAAATATACATCAATTTTAAATTTTTAAAACAAAAAAAAAAGTATAACATAATTTCTTGAAAAATTTAGAAAATTGTATTTATTGAAAAATAATTACACACATACAAATGACATTGTTAACTGGAATAAAAATTAACATGCATAAGTAAAATTATAATCGAAGTTTAACAAAATTTTGGATAATTTGGTTATCTCAATTGATAATCAAAATTTACAATATTATCTATAACAAGATTTAGAACAAACAAACTAATTTTTAATAAATAAATAACTAGACTGAAATATTCCTTTAATTCAATTTAGTTTCAGTAATTTTGATACTTGTCATTAATTATGCCAACTTTTCATTGATATTTCACAAGTTATACACCAACCACAAAATTAACCACTATGACAAAGCTCTCATTTTTTTATTAATAAAAATATTAAAAATATTACATCAAACAATGTTGCCGAAGTGAGAGCTTTGGTAGAGAGGTTTCAAATGGTGGGAATTCAGGGATAGAGGGAATTGGAGATCAAATCTAATTCGAAGAATTTAATCATATGGGCTACTGGAAGCTCAAAGCCACAAGGGTCATTATTGTTGATTGTTGAGGACTGTAAGAGAAAAATAGCTAGATGGCTTGACTTGATATTGAAGCATATTTATCGAAAAGCTAATTGTAGCAAATTAGATGGTGAATTATGATTTGAATCTTCTATTGAGATTGTATTGTTTGGAACAACCATCTCAAGAGCTTTGTGCATTATTAAGAGAGAATTTTAGAGGTGTTGGGTATTAATATTTAGTAGTTGTACAATTGACTTATAGTGTGTTTGGAATTATCTTATTTTAAGATACTTATCCTATTGAAATTTGGAGATATCTTATAAGGTTTAAAATATCTTATTATATACACCATTCATTCTATAGTTGTAAAAAATTAGGTAGGAATGATTACTTATTTCTTATAAGATAAAAAATATAGTTTTGTTTTAAATTTTCATAAGATGCATGATAAGATTAAATTTTATAAGATTTACCCTCATTTCAATAGGATAAATATCTTGAAATAAGACTATAACAAACAGAGCATTAATCTCCAAGAAAAACAAATAATTTATGTTCATCAAAATATACTCCAAGCCAAGTTGAGAGCAGACTAACTCATCGAGGGCAATTTTGTCCATACGACCCCTCACCAGAACACAAGTTAGACTTTCCTAACTCTTATTTTGTAAAGTGGACGTAAGCATCACCGTTCAAAAATCGCCCTACCTCTTCCAGAATCACGCCACGTGTGCCCACCAGCCTCTATAAATATAGCCAAACAGCTTCCCTCAAACCCTCATTCTCGGATCTTTTGCCCTCCGAGAAAAATTTACACGCACAGCACACACTCAAAAAAGAAAACTTCCACTGTCATTCTCCCAAACGCTCCCCTAATTTCAAAGTAATTATTTTTTATTTTCTTTGTAATCTTAGATTTTGAATATCTAGATTTGGATTTTTTTTAATTTTTTAATTGTTTTTGGTGGTTTGTAGATGGTGTCGGACGCGAGCAAGAAGAAGGCGGCGCAGAAGAAGGCGGCAGCAGCTGCCAAGAGAGGAGGGAAGGCTGCGGCAGCTGCGGCGTCGTCTAAGGCCGCCGCGGCAGCAGCGGAGAACGGAAGCGCGAACAATTTGGCTAGCGGAGTGGACGCGCTTCGTATTTCTGATCGCACCTGTACTGGTGTCTTGTGTTCGCATCCGCTTTCTAGAGATATTCGGGTCAGTTTTTTATTTTTATTTTTCCTGGATCCGATTTAGGGCATCATTTTAGTTTCTTATCTATTTTATGTGTAGATTGTACTGAAAGCTGGTTAATTTGTTGTTTTTAGCTGGTTCTAACTGGGGAAAACCTTTTTGGATGCGTTTTATAGGGTTGAATTTAATTCGTTATTATTTTTCTATATAGTTTTATCATTGATCTTCTATAAATATTTTATTTTCTATTGCATATTTGTTTTATTTCTTATTTTTCTGCTATTTCTAGCTGGCCGAGAAAGGAAAAACAGCTTTTTCTTTTTTTCTTTTTTAAAATGTTTGGAAACGTATAAATTTTGATAAATGTTTTAGAAATTGTTAGACTTGGCAAAAAATTGAAAAATTATATACTTGAGTGAGGGAAAAAATAATAATTGAAGTAGAAGAAATATTGCGGGCATTTTTCGTTTTGTTGATGTGCTGATTTGGTTCCAACTTTTTGGGAGGAGATTTAGCAACTTGTAAATATAGGAGACAAGCATTTACTTGTTTCCTTAACGGAAAAATGTCTCTTTTTGTTTTATCAAATTTTCATCTTTCAATTGTAGAATGCTTTTTTGAAGCATTTAAGAATGAATTCAATAACTTATTAAAATATTGGGTTAAAAATTGTAGATCTTGGTATGATCTTTCTATTCTCCTTTTGGAAAAAATTTTCTGTTATGGATTCAAGCTGGAAATATTAATTAGAATAGGTTGTTATTTGTAATGTATATGAGATTATTGTCCTCCCACCCCCCCCCCCTCCTCTTCCTCCTCCTCCTCCTCTCATTATTTGGAAAATCTTACAGATTGGAAATGATGTTAAATTTTTGACTGTCGTCAGTTGAGGCTTATTTTCTACTTGTCATATGCAGTTTTTGGTACTACTTTTTTGATAGTTGCCCAAGTCATCAAGTTGGTTTTGCTATCCTCGGCAGACCGAGGAGATTAATTTATGAAATACTTCATTGCTATAAGTGTTTAAACAGCTGTATCTATATCTCTTGCATCTATTGCAATTGAAGCATTTCTCTGGTCTATCTATTGATGTGTTGAGAGGGTTTGTGGAACTTATTTTGATTCTAAAGGACCAACGGGGGGGTCATTGCTGTACAAGAAAATAACTTTTCAGATAGCACCTACTTTTTCTTTGTGGGAAGAGAGAAGATAAGATTGAATGAAGAAAAGAAAGTTAACAGAGGGATCCTACTTCACATAATTTGTTTGATCTTCTTAGTTTATGCTAGTTATTTCATAGTTTAATTTCTCCAGGAGCTACACCTTTTTCACAGCACTGGTTGATTTTTTTTATTGGCTCAAAAGTTTATTATTTTCTTCCTGATTGCATTGTAGTAAAAATCTGCTGTAGTGCTACAGTTTAATGATTTACAATGATTTAATGTCTGACATATTTTGTTATCTTTGCAGATTGAATCTCTGTCTCTTACTTTCCATGGACACGAACTCATAGTTGATTCTGAATTGGAACTCAACTATGGCAGGTTTGTATTGTACATGCACTCACTATATGCTGTTCCACCTGTGAGCATGTGTGTGCCTTGGTGCATTGTTTTGTCCCCTTGCTAATTGACATGTGATTTAATATCTTCAGACGTTATGGTCTGCTTGGACTGAATGGCTGTGGGAAATCTACTCTTCTTACTGCCATAGGATGTCGGGAGCTTCCCATCCCAGACCACATGGATATCTATCATCTTACAAGGGAGATTGAAGCTTCTGACATGTCTGCACTTGAGGCTGTCATAAATTGTGATGAGGAGCGGCTGAGATTGGAGAAAGAAGCTGAAGCCTTGGCTGGACAGGTATGTCATTGTGAGCAAAGAACTGTTTCTAAGAGCTTGAATGTATTCTTGAGCAAAGCTTATGCTGTTTGTTATTTTACTTCAGGATGATGGAGGTGGAGAGCAACTTGATCGCATCTATGAGCGGCTGGATGCAATGGATGCTTCCACAGCTGAGAAACGTGCTGCGGAAATTTTATTTGGTCTCGGTTTTAACAAGAAGATGCAAGAAAAGAAAACACGAGACTTCTCTGGTGGTTGGAGGATGAGAATTGCTCTAGCACGTGCTTTGTTCATGAACCCAACCATCCTCTTACTTGATGAACCAACAAATCATCTTGGTAAGCTTGCTTAGCTGTGACCTGTGGTCCATATGATACATCAACATAGATAGAATCATCAATTAGCAAATGAATGTGCTGTTATTTTAAAATGTTTGATTTCTGGTGGAGTTTAACCTCTCTAGTAAATTCTGTGATACATATCTGTGTTTTCTGGCGCAATAAGTTTGGTTCTCTTTCTCATAGTAGAATGGGGCTGTACTATTCATTCTACACCCCTCACCTCCCACCTGGAAAAAGTAGAGGAGAAAAGGGGGTGGACAGAGGAAGAGATAGGAAGGCCGCTTGTCAAACTAGTATATGCCATGCATAAATGCTATTTTTTTCCCTTCGTCATGCATTCATTCACATGTATCTGATTTAGTTCTCTTTTGATCTTCGGATCTCTCAAATTAGTTCATCATTAGATCATAAGCTACACATCTTGACATCAATTAGTATCAACGTGGAAATAATGAAGTTGCAAGTGGAGACAGAAAAATTCCACTCACATTATAGTCCAAAACAAAATATTACATGCAGTGGTGGGCCTAGACGTTAAACGTAGTACAGAGTGTTAAAAGACATCTAATGCAAATGGCGAGCTTAAACTTAAGACTGCACAAAGTACTTCCTTTAAATAGTGCTGTTTCGCAGATGTGTTTTTGGATTTCTGTGTATTGTTCCTTTCTTAAGTCTTACAAGTATAATTGTCTTTCCCCAACTGCAGATTTGGAGGCTTGTGTCTGGTTGGAAGAAACACTGAAGAAGTTTGACCGTATACTGGTGGTGATTTCCCACTCCCAGGATTTTCTTAATGGTGTCTGTACCAATATTATCCACATGCAGAATAGGAAGCTGAAGCTTTACACTGGTAATTATGACCAATACGTCCAAACTCGTGCTGAACTTGAAGAAAACCAGATGAAACAGTACAAGTGGGAGCAGGAGCAGATTGCTTCAATGAAGGAATACATAGCACGTTTTGGGCACGGGTCAGCCAAGCTTGCACGTCAGGCTCAGAGCAAGGAGAAAACTTTAGCGAAGATGGAACGAGGTGGGCTTACAGAGAAAGTAGTGAAGGATAAAGTTCTGACGTTCCGATTTACTGATGTGGGAAAGCTCCCCCCACCTGTTCTTCAGTTTGTGGAAGTCTCATTTGGCTATACTCCTGATAATCTCATATACAAGAACATTGATTTTGGCGTGGACCTCGACTCAAGGGTGGCTTTAGTGGGACCCAATGGAGCTGGTAAGAGTACACTGCTGAAGCTGATGACAGGGGACTTGGTACCCCTCGATGGCATGGTCCGGCGGCACAACCACTTAAAGATTGCCCAGTTTCATCAGCACTTGGCTGAGAAACTTGACTTGGAATTGTCTGCACTCCAGTTCATGATGAAAGAGTACCCTGGAAATGAGGAAGAGAGAATGAGGGCAGCAATTGGGAAGTTTGGGCTTTCTGGGAAGGCTCAAGTAATGCCCATGAAAAACCTCTCAGATGGACAGAGGAGCCGTGTCATTTTCGCATGGTTAGCTTACAGGCAACCGCACATGCTGTTGTTGGATGAACCGACCAACCATTTGGATATTGAAACAATTGACTCGCTGGCTGAGGCATTGAATGAATGGGATGGTGGAATGGTTCTTGTTAGCCATGATTTCAGGCTCATCAACCAGGTTGCTCAGGAGATATGGGTGTGCGAAAATCAAACCGTGACCCGGTGGGAGGGTGACATTATGGACTTCAAGGAACACTTGAGGATGAAATCTGGACTGTTTAACTAAATTAAACCACTGAATTGTTTCACTGTCAGCTTTTCAAGTTCCTGTCTTGGTCCACTGCTATAGTTTCACGCACTGTGACATGGAACCTGAGTTTCTACGTACAATCGGATTATGACGAAGCTGAGGAAGAGGCGGTGGTCGTATTTTGACCATTTGAGGCCCGCTCCTTGTAGCTCTCCCGTTGAGCATTAGCTTAGCAGCCTCTTTCCTTTTTTCCTTTCGGCCCGAGTATTAATTATTATTTGTTTTCCCCTGTTATCCATAGATGTGATGAGTTAAGAAAGTTGGCATCGTTTGTTCGATGCATATGTCCTTATATGAACAACCTTGTGTTGGTGATCTACAATTAATATATGAGCTGGTTATTTAGTTTGGAGCCTTGGTGTACTCTCCAGAGACACTCGTATTTTTCATCAGTAAGGTGTGAGCACGCTCGAGTCCGAATGGCTGAGTGTGAGCTCCGATTCAATCGGAGACGTTATGGCGTGACACTGTAACTCAATTACGAAGGAGAAGGAATAAACAATTAAAATAGATCACGATCATTAAGTCTCATTTGAATTCTCACTCTCGTGGCTGCTACTAGCAGCGATGGCCGAGGACATTGCACTTTGGGAGCATTCACTATGATGACAATTATGGTGAAAGTAATGGTAGCGGTCAACTAATGTAGCATCAAGAATATGTTAGAAGAGTGTGAATGGTAATATGTGTCTCCTTCTCAACATGTTTAATCCTCCTTAACATGTTTAAGTTTAAATAGTAATGAGTTAATTGTTTAGAGTTAGGGGTGCGAGAACATTTGAGTTGCATCCCTTTCTTGTGGTGCTTTGTTGTTACTTCTCAATAGTATTATTCTTGTTGGTATTTATCATTTCACAAAAGGAACCTTAAGAAGATTATTGTTTCTAGAGAAAAGTTTATATAATAAAGTAAACCGTAATCGGTTTTCAGTTTGGTAACTGTTTATTAGAGCTCAAATGTGACATTTCACTTATTATTCTTGTTGGTATTTATCATTTCTTTTATTCTAACAACAGCAAAATGAAGTACTTGATCATCATCCTCATAATGTTCCCCTTACCCTCAGGTATGTGGTATGTCAAATGATTATGATGAAGCTGTTTGTATGAATATGCATTTCTTTTCTCGCACATGATTACAGGTTGTTTCTGTTAAAATCAACACCAACTATGTGTTAAAATATGATTTTCAATTCTGTAGTATTTAGAAACTGCATTTAGTTAACAAAAGTGAAAATTATTTTTTTAAACAAATAAAAATTAAAAAATTGTGAAAACACATTTAGTTAGATCATCTTCTATATATTCTTAATTAAAAAATTGTGAAAACACATTTAGTTAGATCATCTTCTATATATTCTTACTCTCGTTGGTGCAAATATATTATTACATTTTAAAAACTTTTCTAAGCATAAATCACTTAAAATTCTTATTCTTGGTATGTCACTTAAAATTCTTATTCTTCGAATGTATTGTGCAAAAACATAATGATAAATATAATAATTCTCTCACTTTTTTTAATTAATATACATACATTCATACATGCATATATACATATATGCATACATATGTGATCAGGAAAAACTCAAGTACGTGAGGTCCTAGGTTTGATCCTATAGGAGTAGGGGGTTTCAAAAGAAAAAATACATATATAGATACATACATACATACATCTATATCACAATAGTGAAACTAGCCGTAGTTTATTGTATGAAACACATCTATCATTCCACATTTGTTTGGTGATTTAATCTCTAACTGAGCTATTGTGTTGCTTGGGTAACATCATCTAGTATATCCACTTACTCTACATCTAACTCATACTCGCTTAAGATTACCATATCTTCTCTTGAATATTCTCAAACAGTTCATCTGCCACATGTTATTTGCAAATGATATTCTGAATTATGCAATAAGCTATTAGAATTTGTCTTTATCTTGTGATTGGATAATTTGACATTAAGTTTGTAACGGGATATCTTTCTTTAATACTCTAAAATACCGATCAATCATATCATGCAATCTGTAGTGTAGAATGCCTATGATTAATTAAAGAACTAAAATTTGTTTTGTATCCTTCCGCTTTCTTGATAATTAAGCATAAGAAAATCTTTGCCCTCTATGTGGAACAAGGAATCCAAGCATATTGGGATAGTAAGAATCAACAAACTAAAAGTGATTTACATAAAAAGAAGCACATTGGCAAAGGAAGAATCAACATCAATTTTTCTGCACGTGTTTTTGGTAGGTATTATAAGTTATTCTTTCCTTACCTATACATATTAATCACGATCAATCATAATCATTCACGAACAATTAGCGATTATGTTAAACAATTTACCTTATTGTAATAATAGCATAACTCCTACACAAGGAGCATTAGGTTGTACATACTACAAGACGCAAAAATACATTATTCCTCTTTACATCTTGTCCATGTTTTCAAGTTGTTCTTCGTTGTTTATGCATTTAGTTCTTGCTTTCAACATGATATCAGAACTACTATTGTGAAGCCTATGCCACTTTCATGACACTTTAATTGATATCAACATTAGCTTCTTCATTCCAAAAAAAAGAGATTTTCAATGTCCTAATTCTGTTGTTGCGATTCTTTTCTTCAAATCCTCATTTTAAAGGACAGTTTTGTACAACAAATTTCTCTAGAACAACTTTTAATCTTTCAAGAAAACTCAATTACAATCTCAAGTAAAGCATTGATATTGTCATGCGTAGGGTCACACTATTTTGAATTATCCTAATCGAGTTTGCTAATTTTGTAAAAAAATATAACCCTTAGTCATTTCTAAAAGGGCTATCCTTGTAATCCTGATAAGCATACTTCAGATATTATTCCTAATGACAAAGCATTCAAGTCCCAATCTTCATGTACATTCTTATCAAGCTTTGCTAGAGGAATGTAACTAATTCTTGCTCAAACTAGTCTTTCTCAACAACAACCCCAGCTCTCCAAGGAGTTCTTACCTAGGCCCTTGATCAATCTAGTTCTTTTTCCTCCATTGCTTTTTTTGCGACATCTAGTAAGTCTTCTTGGTTCTTTGGCTCTGCATGCTCAAACCAAATGACATCTAATTTTGGTAATTTGACCAATCTAGTGTCCACTCCTTATGCACCCTAAATTTGTACAACTAATGATCCCTCTATGCCTATTAGTTGTGTAGGTTTTGTGTCTATCTTGCAGGTTACAGTTCTCGACTCTTACCTTGTCTGAAAACTTACATTAGACCTTGTACATGTTGCCCAACTACGTGATCTAAGTCTTACAATCATCTTTTCTACTTCCAATTCTTGGGTACAAGATCCTCGTACGGGCAAGATTCTTAAGATAAGCCATAAAGTCGAATGAGTTTTTGAGCTTGTCAACCTCCATCTTCCTAGTCATGTCTATACTACTGCATCTTTGACTTCTTCTTTTGAGTCATCTTCCATATTTTTGTGGCATTCTCAGTTAAAGCTTGCTTCCTTAGGAAAGTTACAAAGTTTAATCTCTAATGGTTACCTAAAAAAACTCTCTATGAACTCTTTTGATTGTTTATCATGTCAATTGGGAAAATAACCTGCTTTATCATTTGATAAAAGTTTTTTTGCCTTTTCTGTATGTTTTGATCCTACTCATTCTGATATTTGGGGTCCCTTTTCCATTCCCGCTACAAGTGGTTCTCGATATTTTGTAATCTTTGTTAATGACTATTCCTATTTCATTTAGATCTATCTCGTGCATCGTTTTTCTAATTTCTTTTTGTTTACTCTGAATTTACTACTTGATATACACCCAATTTGGTAAATGCATTAAGATTCTTAGAACAGATAATGTTATGGAATATAATGAGTCCAACTTTCTTGCTCTCCTTCATGAACATGACACCATCTCACATCATTCTTGTCCTTACACTTCTTAATAGAATGGATGCGCTGAGCACAAACACAAAGATGACACTGGGGCTATAGTGTAATTTTGATTCATTTTGAGAGTCTTGCCTTACTGTATATGATATATTGGACAAAGATGTGAGTGCACCGTTCATTTTTTGTTGTTAAATGAGGGATTTAACTACTACATCTTACACAATATACGTTCACGGGACAGAAATGAAGTTCAACACATTCTTATGTGCTAAACTAAGTCGCAAGACATCTAAGTATGTCTCCCAGGGCTGCGTCAATGGTAAGAGCTGGAGATGAACGCGAGTTATGACCTAGATTCGAATCTAGTCCCCTATCTTAGGTTAGTGCCTTTAACTTAATTGGTGCATAATTTAAGGGACTTGCTTTGTACCCGAGGTTTGCCAGTTGATAGTTAGACTCCGTCGGATGTATCAATGGTCAAGCTCCGTCAACTGGAATTCCCTTCTTGCAAAAAGAAAAAAAAAGACATCTAAATTATGTAGTGATCATAAAATAGAAACAAGTTATATATACCTCTTAGGAGTAGACTAAGAGTTCAACCCTATGTTTTTATTTTATTTGCATTTTTTTTTTGCTTAATAAATTTTTTGGGAAGTGTTGCTTCTCTTTCTTTAAAAAAATGGTACCCTTAAATTATTTTTCCCATATGATAATAACTAAAATAAGCAAAAATGAATCTACTCATAATGTTTTCATGTTATCGACAAGTAAGGGTGGCAATAGGACGGCGTAGGGGCAGGGTGTGCTTATCGCTACTTCGCACCTGTTAATAAAATTTTCGCTCCTACACCTATCATATACCTACACCAAGGTAAACTCCTAAACTACCATCCCCACCACTGTTGGATGGAAAATACTCCGCCGGAGTATCGGTCTATAAGGTCAATGACATTATTTTTTTTTTAAATACTAATACATAAGAATGTATTAAAATAAGTTAATTTTTATAACTAACCAAAAAAGATTTCAATGATATAAAGTTTATATTAAAATATATAAAAATATATTAAAAATATATACAAAATGATATAATGTTTATATTAGATTTGTATAAGAACATATTACAAGTAACAAATATGCATATCTAGTAGGGTGGGACGGAGCGGGATGGACAAACCCCTACCTTGCCCCGCCCCTATATCAAGGTAGGGGAACATAACCGCACCCTACCTCTGACAAAGGTTTTTTGACAAGAACTCCGCCCCTACTCGTGCGGTGTCGAGTAAGACAGAGTACCATTACCATTGCTATCAACAAGATTTAATAACTATAAAATATTATACGATTACGATAAAATAATACAAAAACTTCCAACCATTCCATATTTACATTATGATGTATATCATAAAGGGATCTTTACTTCAAAAACAAGATATTTTGATTAAAGATGATGCATGGAATACACATATTTGTCAACTCTTCACGTGCCCGCGACAAACACTATATATTATGTTAAAAATGCAGCAAGTTCACCAAGGCTTTAGAAAACGCTCGTTCTCTTCACTTCTATACCAATGCATGCATTATGATCAGTTGTGCTGCTGAGCCAATATCCTCTCCAGCTCGCTTGGCCTGCAAGGAACCGTTAGAACGCCCTCGCGGTCGAAGCCGTACTCTTCGGCAGCCAGTTCCAACAGCCTCAAGAAACGAGGCTGTTTTAGATAACTCAACGGAACCAAAAATCTTCTCTCGTCTTCATCTTCGACAGCAATCACAGCGAAATGTCCTTCCTTCACGTCGCCCGGCACGTAAATCGAGGCATCTTCTGCTTCTTGATCGTGCTCGTTTGTTTTCTTGCCTGGTAAAAGACTCCTCTGCAGCTTCTCCACCACTATTTTAAGCTTTACAAGCCCATTCTTTCTTGCCTCTGCCATGTCTACATCAAAATATGTTATATTTTGATTCACTATATTACCCTTTTTTTTTCCTCCTTAAAAGTACTAAAAGGGTTTTAAGTAACTCAGGATAATGCTTTTACTCATCAGCAGTTTAGCTTCCATATATAGGGTTAGGAAGAGGGTGAGAATTGAGAGAAAAAAAGAAAAGCAATCCAATTCAATTAACATTTGGATTGAAAGTAAGGAAAGAGCAGTGCATGTGATTGAGTTTTAGTCCCATTCAGTGAAACGTCACTTTTAGTTGGTCACCACCTGCCTTCCATTTATTTGCAAAGCTTTAATTTGTTGAAGCATAAAAATTCCTTATGAAACCATTAACTAAGTAGCTCTGGCACTAAATGAATCAACAATCATCATTGGCCAAGTAATCTTTTGAGGCAGACCTAGTCAAAGCCCGAGCAAATTACCGGAATTTTACTAAGTCTCCAAAAAATGGAAATCTCTGAGAAAATATATTTTATACGTTAAATAATTAATATTTAAAAATCAGGTAAATTCATTACAAGAAGTATACCGAAATTAAATAGTTATGCTTGGCTCAAGCATAAGAATTTTCAATGTAATTAAAAATTTATGCTATAATTGAAAGCGTGGCTAATATTTGTTATATTTAAAAGCGTAGATAATGTTTATGATACTTGAAAGTGTAGCAAAAATAGGTGTATACTAAACGAAATCCAAATTTTATTATACTTTAAGATGTAACAAATATATAATTCATTTTTATGCTACTTACATTTTCAAGGCGTAACAAAATATTTTTATCTTAAAACTTAAATATAAAAATTTCAATATCATTGTTACTCCTGAAAATGTAACAAATATTTTGTTACACTTAAAGTAACTAGAACAAAAGTTGTCATTTACTCTTCTGCGCTTACTTCAAATATAATAAAAAAATATATAACTAATGGCCTAAAATCTTATAGTGATTCATACATACCCATTAATACGTATATTTTGTGCGGAGAGCATAGTTAGGGTTTGAAAGAATTTGGCCCACACTGGTCTCGAGTCTAGTCTTATCTTGTATTTATGAATGTATCTATCTCAAGCGCATGCTATATATCAAGTGGCTATGATCAGACTTGCCTCCTCTCATGTGCTTAAAGGTCTGGTTTCTAGAAACCATTGTATGCAAAACTCCAAGGTGTAACCAGAGATATTTTCAACTTTCTTTTTCAACTTTCTTTAAGGTGTTTATCGAACTTAACTCCCTGTTCGGGTGGTACAAGTAAAAGAAAGGAAAGTAAGGTAAAGGACGGAAAAAAAAGTTAAGGGAAGGAAAAGAAGAGAAATAGATATCTTTATTTGGGATTGTGAAAATTATAATAAGGTAATGGAAAGAAAATGATTTTGTGTTTCAGTTATTTATTACCTATTTTATATTCTGTTATTTCTTATCTTTTATCAGTTTATTATTATTTTTAACTTGGAGATCATGTAATTGCAAATTAAATAATGGTTGAAAGAATTCATAAATTAGATTTATGTGTATTACTATAAGAGGATATCTGAATAAATTTAATATTTACTATTAAAAATGTATTAATCCGTACAAAGTACAGAATATAAAGATGCTAATATAAAAAAAAAAAGAAATTGAAATCTTTAATAGCATTAGGGGGTTTAAATGTATCCCATATTGTCTAGTGAAAGAGTAGTTTTCCTAGTTTAGTTGTTTTTTTGCATGTATAAGCTCGCACGATGGGAAACTTTCAAGAATGGCATGAAGAAAAGTCAGTTATTCCATTTGATCGCTGCTGATATTAGAATCAAGGCAACCAGCTTTTGTACAGGTAGAAACAACCGTACAAAACGTATATTGTATAAATGGAGAATAGGTACTAACTGAACTCTTGTTTAGAGATATTTTTGTTATTCTGTCATTGAGGTATTTGATTATTGTGATGTACTAGGTATCTCTTGGTAACGTTTGTACTTGGCATTGATTAAATCTCTCAATAGACATCTAGATTTCCTATGTAACTTGCTGAATAGACCTCTAGATATTAGAGGTTTTATGACAAAAAAAAAAAAATACAGAGGTTTTGTTCATATTTATTTTTGTGCTTAAAATGTCTTTTTAAACGTAGGTGATTTTTCGTTATGCAAGTAAGTAGTTTTAATGTTTTTAAATAAGTAACGATGAGACTCCATACCTGGCTGAACTCAACCATATTAAGTTATCATATTATTTAAAAGCTTAAATTTATAAAGAGAGTTTGGTTATATTTATTTATTTATCTTTAACACCAGATGCATGCTTAATTTTGCTCAAAGTATAGAAGTTAATTCTGCTAGCTACATTTAGTATAGGAGTTCCCGAGGAATTCATTAGAAAAATATTTTCAATTAAAAATGGTTAGATTTAAGTTTGACGAAAATTATATCGTAAGACTAACAACTTTTCTATTTTCAAGAAATGTAAGGCTCAAGATAATATAAATTTACGCTATAGTAATAGTAAAAATTTATGATATTAGAGAGTTGGGTTGGGAGAAAGGGTGAGAGGTTGGAGGTATCCCTCCTTCTAGTTTTTGTTTCAAATGTCATTCTAAGATATTCAATTATGCACAGTTACTCATTACTTGAAACCTATAAATTTCGAACTCGAGTCATTTTTAAGTAATAAGCGGAGAATTACTATAGTTTTTTTTTTTTTTTAACGGACAGTAAACTCGAGTGCAGAGTTGCAACACGACATGTGAGGGGGAAGAGGACATTTTTCTTAGCATTAATGATGGCAAAAGACCAGCCTTGGTGCCTTGATGATACTGTAACATAACATGATATATTGATCCATTAATAGTTCACCAATCACAGACAACATATATGCATCACTTGTGCCCTATATCTTCGAAGTGGAGCCTACCCTTAATACGTTGTTATCTAGACTAATGCTTTACGGCCCCCTAGTGGCAGATACTGCTTTGCTTCTGAGTGCTTTTCTTGGAAATGTTCAATTATGGATATTGTTGGATGGTGTTCGCACAATATATGAGGTGAAAAATGAAAAGCTCAAATAAGTGCAAGAAAAGTGCAAATAAAGATAACTATGTCTCGACCGAGTGGATCGAGGTTGACTGATTCGACCCAAGGCCTCCTACTGTTTTTTTATGTTCGTAATTTTTGGCATTAATTTTATAAAATTCTTTTTGTATCTGTTAACGTATATTGTGTATTAATTATTGTTTGATCCCCCTCTTTCTTTAGTTCGGCGATTTTCCCTTGCATTTTCTTTTTAGTCTTAGGTCCTGTTTGGATTGACTTTTTTTTAAGAAAAAATATTTTTTTTTGAAAAAATTACATTAAATTTGTAATAACTATTTGATTTGACTTCCAAAAAAGTTAAAATTCTGAAAAAAGCTTAAATACAGCTTTTTTTTAGAAGTCAGAATTTTCATTTTCCCAAAAAAAGCTGTTTTTCAAAAATTTTTAAAACAAGCACTTTTAAAAAAAGCTAATCCGATCCTTTAGGCAGCAAATTAGCTTTTGCCTAAATGTATACATTGTAAAAGATATTAAGAAATATTGTATGTACTTGTAAATACATTTATGTGTTCACTTGACTATTTCGACTTGGTATTAAAGCTACCGTCTTGGTGGCTTGTTTCACTATCACCAAATCTGCTTGTTGTCTAGATCTGTTTCGGAGAAATTATAGCTTTTTGGATCACATTTTGTGATCTTGATACACGAACTTGTGCTCGTCGAGAGGGTTTCACGGTATAAAAACCATGTCAAACAGAGGTCAGACACGCCCACACTCTACGCCTAGAGTTTTAGCAGCTATTTTAAAAAAATTTTCTTACTATATACTTTGCCAAACAAAGCATTGCCCATATTAGTACCACGCAACATCCAGCAATTGCCACATCACCCCCCACGTCAATATCCACGCCGATGCAACATTACCTCCACGTTAGCGCCACGTCAGCTGCCAAGCAGCCCCCAAGTGCCACTTCATCACCATGTCAGCATCCTAATCAGTGCCAAGTCATTTGATGTATCAGCTCTCTCTACCATTGTAGTTTGCCAAACAACAAAAGGGCCAAGACCCACCCTGAGTTTAAGGGAAGGGGTGTTGGCATATTTTTTATATTAATTATTGTTTGATTTTCCTCCTTTCTTAGTTAGGAAATTTTCCTTGTATTTGCTTCTTAGTTCCTGAGCAGCAAGTTAGCCTTTGCCTATATGAACTAGTTGTATCCATTGTAAAGATATTCAGAATTATAGAATTTATACTTGTAAATGCATTTATGTGTTCTCTTGGCTATTTCGACTATATCATTGAGGTTTTTTTTTTTTTTTTTCCCTCCTCACGAAAAAAAAATTTTGAGTTTTTTTTTTTTTCACATTTAATACACTTGAGGCTTAGGCTTTTAACTAGAGTGAGGCTTGAGATTCATGCCTTCGATGAAAAGGCAAATTTCAACATGTGGTATCATAGAGGACCGACTGGTGCAACAAGGGCTCGACCAATAGTGTTCGAGAAGACGAAATTGGATAGTGCCGACGATGCCAATGGAAGATCCTTGCAGAGAAAAACTGTGAATACAATCATCGTGGTAGTTGCACGACAGATTAAGTATCGTTATGGAAAAAAAGACCATGATGAGTAGTGTGTTTGTAAAGCTCCAAAGGTCTATGAGTCAAAATTGATTAGCTATCGATTTTCCCCTTTTTTTTTCTTTTTTAAATAAACCCCCCCCTGCCTCCAATCCAACCCCCATTTTCTACGAGATTCGAATCCTGATTATCTATATGGTCTTATAATGTAATTATTGAAAAAGGTGATGTGTTCTTGAAGGATTAAAATTTTTTCCCTTTCCTTGGTTGCATTAGGTTGGGGAGACAGTGATGTTTAGGCGTCGGGATATGCATCCTTCCAAACTGTTTAAATTGATTTAGCCTTAAACAATCATTAGAATAAGTATTTAAATTCGTTTTCAAAAAAATTAAAACTTCAAAAAAATTAATTTCAACTTCTTTACAAAATATATTTTTCAAAAAAAAAATCAATTTAAATGAACTCTCGGGTTGTGCAGCTGTATATTTTCCTTAGCATTAGTCATGGCAAATTAAAGTCCAGTCTTCGTGTGCCCTGGCGGTGCTTAACATTATGCATGATTGCTCCATTAATATTTCACCATTCACAGACAACATATATGCATCACTCGTGCCCTATATCTTCCAAGTGGAACCTACATAATACGTTATATCTAGACTAATAGAATGGTGTACCTTCTAGTGGCAGATAATGCATGCTTGTGAGTGCTTTTCTTTGAAGACGTTCAACTATGGATATTGTTGGATGGTATTAGCACAATATATGAGGTGGAGAATAAAAAGCTCAAAAAAGTGCAAAAAGTGCATGACCAAATGATAAACTAAGAGCCCTTTTGGCTTTGCTTATCTTTAAAAGTGCTTAGTTGGTATTTATAAGCCAAAAGTTATTTATTATAAGTTAGTGATAAATGAGAATTGAAAATATATTTGAATAATATGTGCTTATAAATTTATAAAATTTTTGACAAATAAGTATTTATTAGTTTATTGTAACCCATTTCAAAACAGGAGTTTTGATATTAATTTCGTGTTATCATCTTCTATGCAATTAATAGTATTAGACATTGTACTTTTTAATTTATGAAATATGATTAAGATTATGCTAATAATTATATTGTTGTCTAAAAAGATATAATTTTTTTCCCAAATTTCATGATTTATGAACTTTTAGTTGAGGTAATCACATGAAAAAAATATTAATCCAGTTAATAGATTGTCAATATATTGTTGGACTTAAAATATTTAAACTCGACTTTTTAACGTCAACTTTCCTTTTTTTAAGATTTTCAATTAAATCAAATTCTTTATTCACTTTTACGTATATGTATAAAATAAGTAGTGTTAGTCACAATGGCTAGGACATGTCAATAAATAATGTTAGGAGAGAGTGATTATATTGTAATTTTTAAGTTTTTAAAAAGGTAAAAATGTCTTTATAAATGGTCAAACTTTAGTACTTAATTATCAATCGCCCAAAA
This sequence comes from Cordia subcordata, assembly GCA_028554755.1. Lineage (NCBI taxonomy): Eukaryota > Viridiplantae > Streptophyta > Magnoliopsida > Boraginales > Cordiaceae > Cordia > Cordia subcordata. Next base: position 3,516,790 of record JAPTOF010000007.1, read on the forward strand.
AAAAAAAAAGTTTGAGGAGCTTATCTTGTACCTGCTTATAATCTTCTAAAAGTAAGCCTTTTGCCAAACATGTCAAAATTCGTTTAGACCAAGAGGTATCAAAACTTTTTGACCAACTTATAAGCTTAGACAAACAGCTTCTAGATCAGGGCTGGCTTTGCTTAGAGGGTGTTTGGTTTTGCTTATAAATAGGTCAAATCTACTTATAAGTAGATGAAGAAATAAGCAAGTTTTACTTGTTTGTAAGCAAGCTCCAAAAAAACAACACCCTTCTACTTTTTTTTTTACTTATTCATAGTTCAGGTGGTTTGATCAAATGAAAAGACAACTCTATTCCTTAAAAAAAAAAAAAAAAAAAGGAGCAACACTTTCTTACTTCAATGAAAGATTTTTTTTAATCATTTTGACAAACACTATTACTTATAGCGCATATTTGCCAAACATGCTGACGGTTTATAAACAAATTTTATCTAAACACTTATTTATTTATTTATTATTTGCTTATAAACGTTAGTTGTTTATAAACAACTTAAAAAAAAAAGTAAAGCCAAACATACTCTTAGAGCCTATTTGGCCTTGCTTATTTTGCAGCTTATAAACTTTTAAAAAAAACAACCCTTCACATATTTTTTTACTATTTAAAGCTGATTATTCCAAAATAAGCTTATTCAGGTGCTTATAAGCACCCATGCCAATCACCCTCTGAGTGCAACCCACATGGGGATTACGCCTTACCTGTCATCAGATATTTCCTGCAGGACCAAGCTGTGATTGAGCTACACATATCATTATTGGATGGTGATGATAAATCATCGAGGACCTTCACCGTTTATGTTACAATGATGACAAACTAACAAGGTCAGACAAAGGAATTTTTTTACAAATAACACAAATTAAATAATAAATTTAAAAAATAGCCATGTTTTTTGTCAGGTTTCAAAAATAGCACTTTCGGTTTTTCAATAAACGAAATCGGGTATTCAAAAAACAAAAACGTGGGAAATTGGCCGCACCTAATTTTCGGCTATTCAATAGCCGAAATCAGGTATTGAAAAATCGAAAAATTATTCAGCTATTGAATAGCCGAAAAATGGTGTGGAATATATTCCCCCTGGCAACCTGGAAGATTCTTGGTTTTTGAACAGCAAATTTCGGCTATTGAATAGCCGAAAGTTTGTGTCGTCGTCCTTAGTTCCCATCAATCAATACGTGACTGACAAAGTGGCAGCCATATTCGTTTATTGAATAGCCGAAATCTATATTTCGGATATTCAACTAACGAACTCAGCATCACGAATGGCTATATAAACCCCCTCCTCCTTCCCGTTGCTTGCACACATCGCTTCGTTTTTTTTTCTTAGCATATCACTAGCAAAAAAACACTTGGTTATTTGTAAACCACCCAATTTTTGGTGGCAAATCCTGAAAATAATATGAATCCAAACACAGTAACCGTTATTTTACATTATGGAGGCCAAAAAATCAACGGCCCTTTCGGTCTGATGCGAGACCGCAGCCAAGGCGCAAAGTCAAAATAATAGAAGAAACGTCGTACGATGAGTTCGTTTACAGTGTTTATGAGAAGCTCAATTTGCGTTATGGCGTGGACAGAGTTGTGTTGCATCATCGTTTTCAATCAGCACTCATCAACTCCCAATATCCGTATTTCAAATTAGTGCGATCGATTCCGATGAAGAGTCATGGACATGTACGAGATTGCTTATCATTCCAATTACATGTGCACGACAGATGTTTATGTGGTCGTAGACACGGATGACGTGTACATTCCCCAGACAGTCAGTGGTACTCCTTATGACGAGGGTGTCCCCGATCTGAATGGAAATTTTACATGTTACCAAGACGAAGGCGACGACCGTGCCTGAGTCTTCCAACTTAAACGTGACTCCTCGGGAAATAAATAATGTGGTTGGGACATTACATGCCGGAGGCTCACATGCGAATTTCAACTTGAATATGGACACATTTCAATCCGAGCCCGAAGAAGATGACGAGAATGTGGAGTTGAACCAACAAAATGCATGGTACGATGATGATGAATACGATGAATGTACAAACTCTAACATAGAAGGTGGTCCGAGCAGCGGTGGAGTACCTACGGTGGAGGAGTTGGATAATGTTGAGTTACAAACTGCTACGCAGGAGTACTACATGGATAGCATGGATATACCAGCAAGCAAGCCTGTTTGGAACCCAGATAATAAAGAGCTTGCATTGGGCATGGTTTTTCCTACTAAAAAGATGTGCAGCGGGCCGTACAAATGTACGCAGTCAGCATACAAAGAGAGTACTCAGTTGATCGGTCCACACTGAGCTTGTACGTCGCTTCTTGCATGAGTAGCAAGCGCGATAATCCATGTATATGGTACTTGCGTGCCACTAAAAAATCTACACACCGACAATTCGAGATTACAAAGTACTGCGGGTTACACAACTGCCTAGCTCATAACAGACGGTGTGGGCACAGAAATCTTACCGCTGATTTGGTCGGATTTATGGTAAGACATTTTGTAAAACATAAACCTGATTTCGAGGTCGGTTTTGTTCGAGCTCACGTTAAGGAAGCACTACAGGCTGATATATCTTACGGGAAGGCATGGCGTGGGCGAAATAAGGTGATCGAACTTGTATACGGCGATTGGCACACCTCATATTAGTTCCTTCCACGGTTCTTTAGAGCTTTGAAGAGAAAGAATCTGGGGACGATCGTAACTTACAAGTTCTTTCCGGGTTCGACGACAGAGTACAAAATTTTCGACTATGTTTTCTGGGCTTTTGCACCGTGCATCGCAGCATGGAAGCATTGTCGACCTGTGATGATGCTAGACGGTACCCACTTACGAGGCCCATACAAGGGTCATCTTCTTACGTCACTGACGACAGATGCAACAGGAAAAGTTTTACCTTTGGCATTTGCTATAGTTGATGCTGAGACAACAGATAGTTGGGCATGGTTCCTATGGCTCGTGTGGCAGCATTTTCTCCATGATATGGAAGAGGTTTGTTTAATATCTGATCGTCACCCAGGGATACTTGTTGCTGTGGAAAATATCTTGTCAGTCGGGCATTTACGTGTAAAATATCGTATTTGCCTTCGCCATTTGAAAAGCAACATGATGAAGCATTGTCGAAACCAGTACGTCAAAGACTTGTGTTGGGTAGTTGGAAAAGAACATCAAGTTCGCAAGCATAATGCAATCACGCAAAAAACTTACAATAAGAGGCAAAATCCTAGGCTTGAAGCTTTTTGAGTGAGATTTTGAGTTTTATGGCTAAAAAAACGTGGGGTAAAAGGGGGGGGGGGAGAAATTGCTCTGAGATCGGGTGGGGAAAAAGAGTTATGGGGTATTTATAGCAAACGTTCGGTTTTTGAATAGCCGATTTCGGCTATTCAAAAACCGAAAGAGCAAAAATCGAGGGCATTATATATTTTGCCGTTGAGAAGAGATTTTTTGGCTATTGAATAGCCGATTTTGGCTATTCAATAGCCGAAAAATCTTATGTTACGATTACGTGTATATTTTGCACGTTTTCGTTTTTTGAATACCCGATTTCGTTTATTGAAAAACTGAAAGTGTTATTTTTGTAATCCAACAAAAAACAAGGCTATTTTTGAAATTTATTATTTAATTTGTGTTATTTGTAAAAAAAACTCCAACTGATCTATACATGTCTTGCATGTAGGACTAAAGCTCGACAATGGTGGCTCTCCTATTGGGTACTGACTGGAAATTATGTGATGTGTTGTATTGGTGTGAAACGTGTTGTAAATGCAGTTAATTATAAACGAAGGATCTCTTGAGTTTTAAGTAAAAATTCGAGTCATTGTTTGAACTTGTTATGAAGTTGCACTTGCGAGTTTGGAGTTTAGAACATAGAGCCAATTAATAATCATTTCATCCAAAATTTTAAAATATTAGAGAAAAATTTTGCTACTTGCCTATATTAATTTGTCATTTTTAAACACCTCTTCATGCTTTAGACGTGAACAATTGTAATATTTTTTAATGGGTAAACAACAAGAATTGAACCACAACTTGCACACTAATACCATATTAATGGTCTGTCTCATTTAAAAATTTAAAAGTTACTCAGAAGAATTTATTATATTTATTTTTTTGCCTTCAACCTGGCGTAACAAATTCTATATAGTTGCAGTAAAATGTTGATGTAGTTATGGCAAATAAAAAAAATTTGAAAAATAATTACAATGGTATGATCTAGATCTTTTGTTCGCGTTCAGTAACAACTTTTCAAGTAGCGTTTAGTATTTTGATTGGTCAAAACGCTATTTTGCTAAATTATTGCTGTTCGATAAACTAGCGTTTCAAGTAGCTTTTTAGGTAACTTTTAGCGTGTGTTTAGCAACAGCTTTTCAAGTAGCGTTTAGCATTTTGACTAGTCAAAATACTATTTTGTTAAATTATTGTTGTTTAGTAAACTAGCGTTTCAAGTAGCTTTTTAGATAGCTTTTAGCGTTTCTCAAAAGCTAAAAATTTTAGCGTTTCAGATAGCTTTTAGCTTTTCATGTTTTTTTTCTGGGCAATTCTACCCTTTTTGATTTTTTTTATTTCTCCAATATCTCTGTATACTTTTACCTTTTCTTTCACAAAAATAAATAACAAATAATATAAAAATAAATTTCAATTTCTATAAAATAATCAACATTACTAAAAGCATAAGTTCTATTTGTACCTTTTTTTTACAAAATAATTTTGAATCTATTAAAATTAATTTTTGTAATATTGATATAAATGTTTTATCAAAAAATTAGTTATACTTTAATATTAAAATATGATTATGAAAATAAATATCTAATTATGAAATATATTATCTTATTCCTATAATAATAATAATAATTACAATTATCATAACAACAATAATAATAATAACATGATAACAATATCATTTTCCGTCATTTAACATTTATCAGCTAATTTGATAGCTAATTTTACCGAACACATTTTTGTTCAATCATCTAGTTAAACAGCTATCTGCTAACAGCTAAAATACAACAGCTATCAACTACCCCACCAGCTATCAGCTACTCTAACAGCTAAATTTACCGAACAGGCCTTTAGCGTTTCAACTAGCTTTTCTCAAAAGCTAAAAACTTTAGCGTTTTAGGTAGATTTTAGCTTTTCATTTTTTTGAGCAATTTTACCCTTTTGCATTTTTTGATTTTTCTATTCTCTTTCCGATCTCTCTCTATATTTTTACTTTTTCTTTCACAAATATAAATAAGAAATAATATAAAAATGAATTTCAATTTCTATATAATCAACATTACTAAAAGCATAAGTTTATTAGTAAATTTTTTTTAACAAAATAATTTTGAATCTATTAAAATTAATTTTTGTAATATTCATATAAATGTTTTATCAAAAAATTAGTTATACTTTAATATTAGAATATGATTATGAAAATAAATATCTAATTATGAAATATATTATCTTATTCTTATAATAGTAATAGTAATTACAATTATCATAATAACAATAATAATAATAACATGATATCAATATCCTTTTATGTCATTTAACATTTATCAGCTAATCTAACAGTTAATTTTACTGAACACATTTTGTTCAATCAGCTAGTTAAACAGTTATCCGCTAACAGCTAAAATACAATAATTATCAGCTACCTAAACAGCTATCAACTACTCAAACAACTATCAGCTACTCTAACAGCTAAATTTGCCGAACGGGCCCTTTATCCCCATTGAACTTCCTTGATAACATTGTTATCCAATAGTGGTGAAGGAATGATATAATTGTGAAATAGTTATAATATTATAAGGAGATCCTCATTTGATTTATAATTTTATAATTCCATAATATGTCGTCAAGATGTTCACGACTTATGTAATGTAGATTCAAAAGTTATAACGTTATAACATTATGAAAAGATCTTAATCGTCCTTCTAATAATGTGATAACATTTATGAAATGCCAACATGTTCATCATATCTGTAAGGCAGGATTCAAGAATAACATGTAGGAAAATATATAAACATGTTTAGTTTAGTTCCAGGCTATGGTATATGCTTCATATACATCAAAATTCCCAATTGGAAGAAAACAAGCTAGAAGTCATCAATGGGGTACAATTTATCTTTGATTGTTTGTGTTTCGGTTACAATGGAACAATCGACGGATAGATGAGTTCTTACATACACGGAACTGCAGCAGAACGAAAACAAGAAAGTAGTATCCAACAGCAAAGAGAAACAAAACTAGCAAGTTTCCCCACTTGGAGTTACCTTTCGGAGATATGTCGTACACATTCCGAAGAGCCTGATATCCGGATATTGTCCGTACCTGCCCGACTGCAAAGGAAGTTCCCATGTACTCGTTCTCCAGGAGACCCTGAACGAAAAGGTAGAGTTTGTAAGGAGTAAAAGATGAAAACCAAACACCATCATATTCATGCATCCTCTTCATGTGCAACTATGAACCAGGAGAGATCAGAAAAGAATGTAAAGATTTCTGTGGCCAGAAAATGAAAATCAGAGTGAGGCCAGAATTGACAAGAAAATCGTGTTCGCAAAACAATGGTGCATCTCATCAACATCAGACATAAAAGGTAAATAAGAAATAAAGAAATGAACTTGCCTGGATAGAATAGGTGTGAAAAGCTACATATGATATGGGATACATCCATATTGGGCGAGGTAAAGCACTTCGAATTCTAAAATAGCCAGCAGCGAGCATCATTGTAACCTGGACAACAGAGATCAAGACCACCATATTAGAGAAAGCTATTTAACTGATGCAGATGATTCTGATAAATAAGCATGGTATTCTGCTTAGATATCGTTGAACAGCTTCCAAGTTGAACAGGTACAAAGTGCTTGTATGAGTGTTGCTGACTAGCTAGCAGATAGTAAAATGCTCATATCAGGTTCATCTTCTCAGGAAGTATGAATTCAAGAGAGTAAGCCAGTACTCACATGTATGGACACCAAAGTTATGATGCTCCAGAAAATGTCTTGCCAAATGGAAGCAACAACCAGAACTAGTCCTTCATTTTGGAGGAGGCAGAGGAAAAGATTTAGCACAAAATACATCAGCAAGCTGAATTCATCTCGTAGTCCAACCAGAAAATAGAAGACAAGACTTGATGAGATGGAGATGAGAAACAAGAATGGGATACTGGACAAAACTTGCCCAAGCAGGAAAACTAGTGCCCCAGAATGCCTATTTGATTCTTCACATGCAAATACCTGCATTTCATGAGAAATCACAGTTCAGTTTAAACAATTCTAAAGCACCCAAGCCATTATGCAACAGCCTTTATCGCACATAGTATTGAACGTCCATGCCATCAAAGTTAGAACCATAATTCTTTAACAACAATTATAGACCTATATCGATAACCTTGATGTTGCACCCAACATAAAAGATGTTCCCCAGTCCCCATAACTACGGCAAATATTAAATGCATTAAGGTGATGGACTATGCAACATGGCATACATTGATGCACCTCAAAACCTGGCACATAAAATTCCACCCACAGGTACTGCTTTGAAATTTTTTGTCCACATCCCAAGTTCTATATATTGAATTTGAGTCTGAATTTTCTTAGATAGAAGGGCAGAATTACATGCCATGCTCTTAAGTTCACCAGTTTGAATGATCAAGTGTGCATGCCAAACAACCATATGGTTGAGTGGAAACCATTCAGGATCCAATTATTTCTCTTTTGAGTCCTTTTTTTGTCTTTTGAGGAATATTCAGTAATTTTTTAATAAAGATAGAAAAAAGATCACGGTAAAAAGAATTAGGTATGCCAATTTAAAAGCCAATGTGAACATATATACATATGTAAGGATATACAATTACGCTTCTCATCAAGAGGCAGATTATAGAGCTTCTCATTTTATAAAAATTTGTTTGTAGCTGTCCCACCAGTTGAATGATTTTAATCAATCATTTCTAAGAGTAGAAAATATATATGGATAGTGAAGGCGTAGCCCAAGAAAGATTACATTACCTTGATTTCTTTCAGCAATGCAAGTACACCGGCAATGCTTAAAAGTGAAGTAAATGAAATAAATACAAAAACTGCAGCAACTCTTCTCTGCAATGTACAAGACAACCATATAAGTTACATTATGCATGTTCAAAGAGGATATGCTAATAACAGTGCGTAGGAGTTTAACTTAATTGACTAAAAAGAGTAGCAAGACTATAACAATTCTATGTCCACATCCATCAATGCGGGACATGACATTCTCCATGCTAACAGTCATGGTGTGATTAAATCAAAAGCAAACTAGGCACTTCATCATCATTTAAAAATTTCGTTGTTCATTTCTTGGACATTTTGTATGTCTCCTATATACATCCTTTTTTTTTTTTTGGGGGGGGACGGGGGAATGAGGAAAAAAAAAAGAGCATTTCAATTCAACCTATAGACTAAAGAGAAGGTGCTTGACATAAACAAGATAGCAGAGAAAGAATGACCATACTCTCGGCAGACCATAAGAAATGCAAGAGAGATTAATAGAAAGCCGCTAAGGTGCGAATACCACTGGAAGAAAGAACTGTATTTAACATAATATTCGCCGTTTCTCCATATCAATACATACAACAGACAGTTAAATTTAAGAATTGCATCAAAAACTGCATTTAACGACTTTCATTGCACCCTTAGAAGTTTATATGAGTAATATAGCAACTGCAAGACAATGACGATGACAACAACAACAACAAAAAAGAAAAAACTAATGGCCAATTTGACATTGCTGTTGAAATCTATTACTGCTATTTTAAAAAGTGTTGAACTCAAACTTGCAGTTGATAAAAGTTGTTTTCCTGTTTGGTAAAAAATAAAAAATTATTGTTGGATGAAAGAGCATTTGTAATCTGTTCTTAAAATTGTTGTTTAATGTGCTATTTATTTATTTATGGTTTTTTGGTTCTATCTAACTTTTATTTCAATTATGTGCCTTTATTTTTTTTGTTATTTTTTTAAATTCATTATCTATATCTCTCTCTCTCTCTCTCTCTCTCTCTCTCTCTATATATATATATATATATATATTATTTTAACTTTTTAATTTTCAATTATTTATTTATTTATTAAATGATATCTTTTTTTATTTATTTATTTTATTAAATAATGTGTCTGGAGTTTTATTTTTTTTTCTTCTAAAACTTATTATTTATTAGTTTATTTAATTATTTTTCAATTTTAATTTTAATTAGTTTTTATTTAAATAATATGTTTAATAAGTAATTTAAAAGTAACAACATATATATGTTCTAATTGTTGTAATTAATAAAGATATATATATAAATTTCCTGTAATGATTTTCGTAAAATGGATTTTGAGAAAAAGCAACATAATAGATACTTTTTCTCAACTCCTATTTAGGCTAATCAAAACTCAGCTTTGTCTATTAGCTGATGACCTTATCTACCTGTTTCTTTCTAAAACCTGTTCTTTTACTGCTTAACCTCAATCCTAACATCATGTAATCCATCTATAAGAGTCATCCACATGGAAATCATTAATAAATATATTTCTTCAGAAAGACCAAATCCATTATTGATGTGTTTGAAATGTTCAGCAATAGCATTTGCACGTGTGACACAGAAAAAGAAAGATCACCATATTGCTAGGTCATACAAGAAAGTTTTCTACTGAATTAGTGAAACTTCTAAGTTGAATATAGGAACTTACCGCAACAGATGATAAGGAATGCCCCAATCCAGAAAAAACTGTACCAATACAGAGTGTAATAAGCATATTTAGAATTAGCCGAAGCCAATAATATTTCCACTCCCTTGACATTATTAATAATGATCTCCAAGTCAATACTGCAATACGTGTTGCATGACTGGCCTTTCCCTTGCTTTTGAGAGGTGGACCTTCCTGGAGAAAAACAAGGAACACGAGTCGGGAAAAATTTTTATAAAGAAATGTGATGCACACATAAGACAAGCCATATGCCTGGGGCAATTTGACATATCAAAAACTGGATTACACAATTAGTGCTCCCTGCACCAACTTCATTTGCCCCTGCCTAGGCTCACCCCAGGTTGGTCTGGATGACTCTGGGTGATATGTCGCCTATGTTGGGCAGTGCTGAGATCCAATAGCTTAAATTGATATTTGCAAATAGAAAAGGAAAAGAAACAAACCAACTCTAGTGGGATAGTTCCAGCAGGAACATGAATGTTGGAGTTCTCAAACAGCCACTAATGCATGAGACACTACATTTTCTTTCCTCTTCTTAAGAAAAAGTCAAGAACCCTTGAAGGCGGTAATTGCAGAAAAGTAGAGCTATGAAACCAAAGTCCAAATCCTTGAAGACATGAAGTCAAACATGGAACTCTTCCAAAGTCGGTTATACATTGAATCTCAACACAACTTATGTTGTTTGACAACTATGTTAGTGTAGGTTATCCATCAAATCTTAACATCAACTTGTAATATCTCCGATTTTAGTATGCCCTTATTTCTGTTCAGCAGGTCATTTTTAAGTTTACTATCACAATGTTGTATACACGCTCTTGAGGGGATTGTCAAGTTTGGCCCGTTAATCCTCAGTGGTTGATTTTGCTGGGTGGGTAGAGACAATAATGAACTTCAAAATTTCCAACTCTAGGACCCAAGTTACCTGGGAACTAAGAAAATTCCGAGGCCGAGTTTTGTCCACCTTATACATAGGTGCAATAGACTCAATTTTGGATATACCAGGAACGGAACAAGCTTTTTACCTAGGCATGTGATGCATATTTTTCTATAAGTGCAAAACCATGGGTGTGATTGCCTAGCCTCTTTTCCCCTTTCCTCCCTCACTTTCACTTTCAGTGGAGGTCTAATTATACAATTTCTCCAGCTCAATCCTGGATCAGTTGTCAAGCTCTTATATGAATTTCATCTTCCTTAGTTCCTATCCAACCATTACTGTACCATTGAAATTCCTCAGACTAAATCTTGGTCATGCTAAAAGTTAAAAACTTTGAATGACCTCCCTTCGGCCAATTTCTCTGGCTGCAGAAGGGGAAGGAGAAGTAACGGAACAGATAAAGGGCATCCACGAGAAAGAAAAAAAGTAAAAGTTACATCAACTTAATCAGCGGTAAAAAGCATGATATATGTACAACATAAGTAATACCTTTTCAGTGAGCTTAAGTATCATAGTCTCAACCGCAGCAGCATCTGCTGATGACTTATATGCTGTTTCGAGTGTGCGTATTGCAACAGCAGTATCCATATTTACTGATGATAAATCTCCATGATCATCCTGTCCAAATGAGATTACATGAACTCACTCCATGTAGATATCATGAGAGGTATGAACAGAAAGAAGAACACGGAGAATCTGGAGGATAGAAGCACATATGCTGCAAAAATAAAAGAAATACAAGTAACAAATGTTCCTTAACCACACCATTAAATTAGGCATAGTATATTGTCATTTTCAGAATGGGCTACGTAAAAGAATCCTTAAGAGTGATCAAGAATGCTGCACAGGTAGAAGCAAGTACCTCCCAGTTTTTGCACATAGTGATAATCTTGTCAAAGTCTGCATTTATTGCACGGAGGAAGTGATCTGATGGGCTTTGCATGATTGGGCAAGGAAATCCAGCATTTGAGAAATGCTTCATAATGTTATCAATGTGTTAGTCCTTGAAACTTGGAGTAACATGAATAATTCAGAAATTAAATAATCATAAAAAATTCCAGCGTTCTGTTTCCAGTTTCATCTTCTTCAAGGCATTCATATTTCATGCAGCACAGTGATGGCTTGATTGATTTAAGTTTTGCTGTATAAACATGAGTACTGCCTGATATAAAACCTCGATATCCGCTTTCATTTTAGCATTATGAAATTGTTTCACTGAGAACATAATTCACTTGCACACATAAATAGGCATTGCCAATTTTTCTGTAGGAACCAGAAGTCAAGCAAACAGTTGAATCACTAGGTAATCACTGGGACCAATCAAATTAGAAGTGATGAGCAATAGGAACTGCAATGTTTGGGCAACTGATTCATTCTGTGATCCTGAGTGCCCAAGCTTCACAGGAGTGTCAATTGCATAGCCTTTAATGGATTTAGAGAAAAGTAATTTAGCAGATAATAGAAAAAGAAAGTCTTCACATAGGCCAAAGATGAAACTAAGATTGGCACTTCAGATACATTACCTGCAAACATGCTAATGTTTCCCCAAAGAACAATGTATTTCCATTTGACAGAAGGCAAATACGGTCAAAAAGTCCAAAAACCTCTGTGCTGCTCTGGTAAATGGTGAATACAAGTGTGCAACCTGTGCTTGCAAGCCTCTTCAGTGTGACCATCATTAGAAGTGCAGAGACACTGAAAAGCAGCAGAAAAAGAGTTCATTATGATCCTTCAGAAAAGAAGCTTGGAACAGTTCCAGAGTCATAATGCTGTTACCATATTTCAAAACCATGATTCTAGCGTTCAAATTGATTTCATACATAAACAGGAAATAAGAGAAACAACTCAGACAGAAGCTTCAGGTATACTACAGTTTGAAATCATCTCTCCTCGACAGAATTTTCCTAATCTTTGGGGTTTGTCTTGGTAGTTATAAACAATAGAGATACAGCTAAACTTTCAAAACCTGCAATTTCTGTAAAGTTTCTTCCAAGTGGTCATTCTTTCCTTAAAGTCACATCCAGTGGCATCTAGTATGCTTCTCCTGAATCACAATTTCAGTTTTTGCATATAATGTGAAGTAATTTTGTTAAGATTAAGGAACCAAAAGTGTCACTCTTTGCAAATTTACATTCTTTTGCATATAAAATGCCTCCAAGTTGAATCACCTAATCCTAGAAAATCCACCAAGTAAAAGGGATAGAGATATCGAACTCCTGTCTCCCATACTTCATTTCTCATCATCCCATGGCAAAGTTCATAAAGAAACGGCCACTATTTTATGAAGTTAGGTGTGTTCAATTGTGTCAAAATTGTTTGCACTACAAATGGAAAGGACGAAAGCAAATCCTCACCCGCAAATCAGCCCTGCCTGTAGGTTATTTTCTTAACCACTTTTGAGTACTAAAAATACATGACAGTCAACACAGTGACTAATAACTTATACATGGGTTAATTGTCTAGCACTCTGAATACAATAACACATTAACAGACTCCATATATGGCCTTCAAAGCTTAAATCAGAAAAGAATGCCAAAGAACCTGTCAAGATGATAAAGAGGCTCATCAATAAGTAAGATGTTTGGCCTCATCACCAGTTCTCTCGCAATGCTAACACGTCTTCTTTCACCACTTTGAAGACCCTTCATGTTACAATGTCCACCTATTTGCTTGTCAGCATAATCTCCCAAGGACATAGCAAGGATGGCATCCTCCACTACATTCTTCTTCTGAAAGAAGAAACCAGGTAACTGAAGCAGTGCCGAGTAGAAGAGGAATTCACGCACTGTTAAGGACCCAATTAGTGTAGTCTCTCTCTCGACATATCCCTGCAAAATGAACAAGGAATACTCAATCAAAGTTATATAACTGAGAATCTATGTTCCAACCATGCACTAATTTAACTGCCTGCATTATAGCTTTTGAATTCAAATTTAAGCACAACTTTCTCTCCAAGAACTGTGATCTCAACTTAGTAATGGATCTGTCATGTAAATATAAGCTAGGAGGGGGTTAAACGAAAACTGTAGATGCTAGATTGAGGACTGGTTCAATCACAATCCCTCTTGCCAAATGAGAGACCCTACCAGATCAGTTAGATGATATCTTGAAGAAGAACTGAAGACCATCCAACAACATGCAGTCCAATGTAAACCTCAGAAACAACCTGATCATGTTGGAAGCATGTAAGACTAATAACACACCTAAAATGCTTGTACTACTTCTACATTTTCCTTTCATAACACCCATTGTCTTATGTGTTGATCCAGCAGTCATGAAGTGATTATGACAAGGACTAAATTTTTTTCCCCTTTGAGTATTTGCTTATTCTGGTCCTTTTTCCCCTTCTTTGCCTTGGGTTATTCTTATGTCACTCGACTTTCTACTTTTGCATATCATTTTAGGGCTACACTCAGTCCTGCATTTTTGACAACCTGTGAACAGCTGTAATTTTCCACAGCAATGTTCCCTATCTGTAATCACCAGAGATAGACAGAAACTTTCTTGGCCTTGATTGTATTTATGAAGGCAACTATGATACTTTACACAAACTAGAAAGGAAACTCAAAATTCTTGTCCTTTCTGTATAACTTGCTAACAGAAGGCAAAAGAAACACTCCTGGCAAGACATACCCCTACAAGATGCATAGCACAAAAAAATGCACCAATCATCAGAATAAACAGCAGGTCTAGATTGGAAACCATAGTCACTTTGTTCCCGCTGAACAGATCGATGTCAAATTTTCAGAAAAAGCATAACAGGTTGGTGATGGTTAGTAGCAAATTCCCTAGGTTTAGAGAAAAAAGAACCAAAAAAAAAAAGAAAACAAACAGATAAACGAACGAAAAGAAAACAAAAACTAGCATAATACAAACACCAAAACCATAAAAAAGTGGTGAACAAAAGAAACAAACTAAAGTATCATCAACTAAAATGCAACACAAAGTTGGAACTTACATAAGAGCCATATGGCATGTTAGATTTTGTCCCATTTACAAACACCTCGCCATACTTTTTTGCAGAATCAGGCAGCCTTCCTAAAATAGAAAGACATGAACACTTGAGGATCACCATACCTGACATGGTGTGATATAAATGTATGGTTAAACAAACTTTTGTGTTGAGAACAAACCAAATGCACAAACCTGCAAGGGCTCTCAACAGAGTTGATTTTCCTGACTTGGCAGGACCCATAATTACTGTCATAGTTCCCGGCAGTGCAAATCCATTTGAACTTTTCACAACCTTATCAGAATATTTTCTTTTTCCCTTGATAGTAACAGTCAAATCCTTCCAAGCAACTGAAGCACCGACAACTTTTCTAGCAACAACAGCTCCCTCCGATAATGGAGGGGAACGAAATGATCCACTATTGACCTGTGCAAGAGATGGAGAGGCCATAGTAGTTGCAGCATTGATAGAATTACCTCCTTCCTCCAATCTAACTTCAACATCTGTATCCTCCCAGTCAGGCGAATCCTCAAAAGAAATGGTTTTTCCAAACCTGCCAGGTTTCCTCAAGTAGAAGAAATTATTTGAGGGCACACGACTCAGAGGACTACTTGCCGAAGATGATGAAGACCTATAATGATCAGAATGAGACTGTATCTCCATCTATATGATCTATATTCCTGCTTTTCTAGAATACGCCGAGCATTCTAAAATGCACAAGTTCTTCTTGTTGCTTCCAAAATCCGATGATCAACCTCACTACAAACAAATATTTCATCAATCCTTCCGCAAAATCATGGTTTAGCGTTAATCTTTGAATCTGCATTTACTAAAATCAGATAAATCAATAAAAAAAAAAAAAGGTAAGAATTTCGCAGCAACTTAAAAGTAGAAAGCAACTTTTTCCATGAAACGGTCATTTGTTGATGACACTACAAACAAACAAGAAACTAAGATGATTAAGACGCCCGTATATCATGCCCTGCATATAAGCTTATATACTGAAAAAGGGCAGTCCGCTGCACGAAATGGCCGGGTTCCAAAGAAGGGTCGGACCCCTTATTGGTTAAATTCACTTGGTCAGATTCTAGTAATCAAAATCTAAAGAAAAATAACAAATTTGGATTAACTAATCTCTTAGTATTTGAAATATTCATACTAGGAAACAAAGTTATGATCTTTCTTGTCATTCTTTCTTCAAGCTCAAGTATAAGCTTAAACTTTTAGATGAGCGGTATTAGACCCTGTAAATCAAATGGTAGTGCCGAGTTCGAAATTCACTACCACCTATTTAAAAAAGATATTAAATTCATTCCCATGCAAGGCTCAAAAACAAACCCGCCTACATATAAGGGGGACGCGTATTGATACAATAAATAACCCAAAACCCAAAGAACACAACTTTAATAAATGAAGCATGTGCAGTATAAAGCAAATAAATATTGTCTGAGAATTAGCAAGAGCATTTCAACAAGTAGCCAAAGAAGAAAAAGGCAGTGAAGACTACCAACCTTTTTCTTGTAGTGACGAAGCAGAAAAACACTAATGCATTCTTCTCAAGAAGCAAAATGAGAAAGTGCAGTGTACCACTCCAGGGTGATCTTTTAAGTGAGTATTAATCTGGGTTAATATTTGTCATAACTAGTGTTTAATTTGAATTAATTATTTTGGGTTCATGAATTTGATTGCTTATAATACTAGTTTTTTAACCCTGAACACAAGACTGTGTCAGTATCTGAGGTTTACTTAAGACTAAAACAACTAAGTGTTAAGTGTTGAATGAATGTAATCATATAAGATTAATGAATCTTTGGACCCCAATTCTGCTGCTCTTTTCCTTTTTGTCTTTTGTCTTTTCTTCTTTATTCTTCTAAAATTTGATTCTGTTGCTTTCTTTTGATTGTTATCTTTATGTCAGTGTAGATAAGTTTGTTCATCAAGTATGGATACACTTCATTAATCGTCTGGTTTAATGATTCTTTAATCATAACGACTCTTGGAAGCATAATATATTGTGTGTTTTGAGGAAGTAATAGAATCATAGCACAAATTTATAGGTAAAATGCACGTAATCTCCTTATAATTTGTCTAATTAGCTTATTACTCCAATGTTTTAAAATTTAACCCTTTTTTCAGAAAAAATAAAAGATAATATCTTTCCTTGACATTTTTCATTTAAATTAACCTATTGTGCATCATAAGTATATTTTTCTGTAAGAAATGAAACTTATAACATGTTATATACTTTCACAAAAAATATTCTTATTTTTAGCTACAATAGTTAGGTAATAACATGAAAAAAAGGTTAATGCGCCACCTTTTAAAAAGTATAAGAAGTAATATAGTAAATTTTGAAAATGTAGAAGATAATCAGCTAGTTAAACAAACCACAAGGGTTAACTAGAATGTATCATGCCATGACTCTTTGAGAAAATAAGTCAAAGGCCCCATTTTTTTAAAAAAGTAATAATAATCGAAATGCCATGTTTTTGGAATTAAAGACGAAAGGCCACAAAAACAATTTCGAGTTTTGAAAATTCAAAGATAGGGTGTCCAATAAGCAGCTCTGAGACCTGCCACAATGATGCCAAACTCAATTAGTTGGCACCCCATCTTCGAGTTTTGTAAAGTCGAAGTTGTGTTTTAAGGCATTTTAAAGTCACGAATGGAGTATATGTGTACATTTTATAATTGGATAAGTAGTTTAGGAAATAATTTAACATTGACAACTGGATTGGACGCAAAGCAACGGAAAAAAAAAGTTAGAGAAAATGAGTTAAATGTCCTTCTATTAGAAAAATACAAATAAAATGCCATGTATTTAAAATTAATAAGGAAAATGCTGCAAAACACAAATGCAAAGTCAAAGTTGTGTTTTGCGGCATTTTCCTTATTAATTTTAAATACATGGCATTTTATTTGTATTTTTTTAATAGAAGGACATTTAACTCATTTTCTCTAACTTTTTTTCCCGTTACTTTGCGTCCAATCCAGTTGTCAATGTTAAATTATTTCCTAATCTACTTATCCAATTATAAAATGTATACACATACTTCATTCGTGACTTTACTTTCTAAATTTATTTTATTGTACAAAAATATAAAAATTGTGATTAATGTTAGAAATTTCTTAAAAGTTAAATTTAAGAAA
Organism: Cordia subcordata; assembly: GCA_028554755.1. NCBI lineage: Eukaryota > Viridiplantae > Streptophyta > Magnoliopsida > Boraginales > Cordiaceae > Cordia > Cordia subcordata. The sequence continues at coordinate 3,534,556 of JAPTOF010000007.1, forward strand.
ATATATTTATGTTTTATTTTCGCATGAATTGTAAACACTAATCATTAACAATAAATAAGGCATAAAATAAATTGATTTCCCCTCTACCAAACTAGTTTTATAAATAAGATAAATAAAATATAAATATAGGAAGAAATTTCGAAGAAGCAACCGGCGGTACCATATGACACTCGATGCGAGGACTATGATGTGTTGTGAATCTTTACTCGTTAAACTTAGAGGGTGTTTAGTTAGTTTTTCTTTCAGTCAAATATGTTTAAAATTCAATTTAAATTAATGAAAGCATTTGTTTAATTAAAAAAAAGTATTTTTTAAGTAGTTTTAAGTAAAAAAATAAAAAGTTCTTCAACCTCAACTTTTATTTTTTATGACTTTAAGCACTTAAAAAAAATTTGACCAAATCATTTGATATCTTATCCTTACCTTTTTATCTTTATTACCAAAATATTTTTACTCTTTCATGTTATACTTAAAATTTTAAATTCTATTATCATGTCTGTAATAGTCATTTTAATAATATAATTTACCTCTTACTCCACTTTAACCAAATATATAATACTTATTTTTATAGCTATAATTTTTATTCAAATATATAACTACTTAAAATCAAATATAAAAAAGCCGATTAAAGCCAAAAATATTTTAAGTAGTTTTTCGAAAAGCCAATCCAAACTCCCTCTTAATCTTCCAGCTAAATGTATGAGTATCCTTAGTCATTAAAAAAATATAAAAAAGAAATTAGAATTAACTAACAAGAATGAATATATATATATATATATATATTTATTTGTTTAATTAAAAAAATTAAAAAAGCAACTGACCAAGCTACCACCCAAAGATTATAAGGCACGCAGTTAACCCAACAACAACAACAACCAAAAAAAAAAATGAAGAACACTACAATTGTGTGTGTTATTTACCTTAAGAATTTTTGGCATAAGATGATATGTTTTTCTTGTGAAGTTTACTAGTCCTATAAAGCAAAAGGCATTCTTTTGAGCAAAAGAAAAGTCATCTTATTTGATTCTATGTGCTCTTTTGCCTTTTTCTTTTTCGTGATAAGATGAGACATAGCAAATTTCATTTGTTATAACCTTCAAAATTATTGGGCTCTTTAGGTATAGTATAGAACTACACAAGCATTGTCTATCATGAATTTGAGATACAATTATTTGTTTTATATTTTTTTCCTTCTAAAGTGATATTTTTCTTTGTCAAAATAACAAGTATTATAGAAGTAATGGACATTCTTTCAATTAATGGACATTCTTTGAATTGAGCAATAAAAAAAGAAAGTTTTTTTTTCCTTTTTCTGAAGGAATTTGAAAAGAAAAGTTGTACTATTTGATTTTGTATGCTTTTGTTTTCTTTTGGTGGGGACTAAGTGCTCTTTTGAGGCACTAAAATGAGTTTTATATGAACCACTAATAAGGGAAATGATTAGAGGCATTTCTTTCCTTTTTTCTCTTTTTTGTATTTGTTTTTCTGGTCTTGCTGTCCTGTATGACCAGTGGTACATAAAATAATCTTAAAAAGGAAAAAAAAAAGTCAAAAGTAAACTTCTTTATCTTTTGTCTGTTTTTCTTTATATCATATATAATCTTCTGCGGAATAAGTTTGTGAACGTTGGTATTTTATTTCCTTTTAATGATTAAAAAAACTCATTTTAAAGTTTTATTTATTAAATTCATCCTGATTTAGAAGACTTTAATGTATATTTTAAGACCAAATAATGTATATGATAGAAAAGATAAGTTTCGAATTTAACATTTTTTATCTAATAAGTTATTAGCCGACTATTCTATCAAAACTTGTGTTCATAAATGTTGGTATCTTGTTGATAGGGTCATGGGGAAATAATTCTGCTTTATGGATAATTGAGATATTTAGACCTTATTAAGAGTCAAAATTTTTATTAAGACAGGTCAAAAGAAATTAAATGTCATAATACATCACGAAATATATTTCTCTAGATATGTATACTTAAAGCAAAGAAGAGGGATGAGATCTTCTCCTACTCACTTTTTGTTCTAACCTTTTAAATTCAAATCTTGATCATTCATTCTATTCTTAAACTATAACAGAATCTTAGCCTTTGAATTAAAATATCTCACCTCCACCAAAAAAGAACTTTCCCTATTATTTTCTTCATTCTTCTCTCTTGCCATATGTGACAAATAGATTCTTTTCCTTTTCTTCAGTTAGAAATATTAATTTTCTTTACCAGCGTAATTCAACGTCATTTTTTCTATTTGATACTGCACCATTTCTTTTTCTTGCTAATATGATATTTTCCTATTTTCCAAATCATATATTAGTAAAAATCGCAAATGAGGTTTAAACCACAAATGAAAAGACGAGTCTTTTTCACTTCTAAGGCTCTATTTGGCCTAACTGTGTGATTTCAGCTGTTGAGCTGTAGAGCTTTTAGTAGTAGAGCTTTGGGTAGAAGTGCTGTTGAATAAAAGCAGTTGATTGTTTGGCCCGGTATTTTAGAAGTTAAGCTTTCAGTTGTTTTGAATGTAATATTGGATTTTAAAAAATATAAAATAATATTTTTGAAAAACAAATGAAGAAAAATAATTTTTAACATGACATAAAAATAGCTTTTCAAAAGCCTTTTCTAAAAAGCTCCAATATGGAGCTTTTGATTTTTCAACTTTTTTCAGCTTCAGTTTTTATTTAAAAGTTCTTTTAAAAATGGGCCAAACAGGTCAATTTTAACTTTTAAACTCATAGAAAGTACTTTTGAGTCTCCAAAAGTTGGGCCAAACAGACTCTAAATATTACAAGCTATAAACTAGCTTAAACTATAGATTTTGAAAGTACCTGTTTCTACTAGTAAAAAGTAAACACTAAAGTGAAAAAAGTAGACTATTTTTATTTGCTACTTAATTTTTTTTTTGTGTGTTTGTTTGTGTCTTTTTTTTTAACTCTTTACCTTTTTTTTTTTTGAAGAAAAAGATTAGATAGAAAAATCAAAACTACAAATATAAAAAGACCCATTTGATTTTGTTAAAAATTTTGGATATAAAGAAGACCCAATTAATATTGATTTTATTATAAATCTTATTGTTAATGTACTGCATGAATTTTGTTAGTGACCCTTTTGAAGTTGATGAATATAACATAATTTAATATTTAAAAATGAAGAAAAAGAAAAGGAAAACTTTATTTGAGTCACATGTGGTAGAAAAGAAGAATGAAAACAAATAAGAGGGAAAGTTCTTTTTTTTTTGGAGAGAGATATTTAATTTAATGGCTAAGATCTTGTTATAATTTAAGAATAAAATGAACGATTAAGGTTAAAGTTAGAAGGTTAGAATAAAAAATGAGTTAAGAGAGGATCCTCATCTAAAGAAGGGAGTTTTTCTCGGTCTAAAGACTCAAGTCATATAGCTAGAGATCTTTAGAGAACGACAAACAAAGTTTGATATAATTAATTAGAAGAGCCAAACAGAGTAGGATGGCTGGTTCATTGATTAATATTAAATTGATGGTCAGTTCATTAATTATTATTAAATTATCTATATATTTTAATGTTTGTAAAATTGATTCATGAGCGGAACCTTATATCATATTCCTTCACAAGGTTCTCCTTCATTAAACATTGTGATCCTCCTGTGCATGAACAGCACGTACTACTGTTCACGCAAAGTGTATATTTGTTCACTATTCCACAACTATTTATTTACTAATTATTTGTTCACTATCCTATAACTATTTGGTCACTGACTATTTTTTCATTATCCCATAACTATTTGTTCATTGACTTTTATATATTTGTTCACCACTTTCTTACACACGTAAACATACACAAATACATCAAATATTTGTTCACAACCCAATAACTATTTGTTTATTGATTTTCATATATACATCAAATATTTGTTATTATCCCACGATTATTTGTTCATCCTATATGTATGCATACTTGAGGTGAAGGTAGGCTTTAATGGCAGATTGATCTTGGAACACTATGTGGAAGGTACAGTTAAAATCGCGATGAGGAGAGGAAGAAATTGGTAGTTGTGATGCGACAAGATGATGTCGAAATCTTCACTGGCATGAGGAAGAAAACAACGGGCTTTAATGGTAGATCAATACCTAGAGATTTTCTTGGACATAATGCATATTGTTACGGTCAGCAAAGAAAGGTGAATTTTATGTTGGTCTTTATTCGGCATAAGATGACTAGTGGTATACTAGTGAAGCAAAGAAGAGAAGAAGAGAAAGCTGAGAAGAAAGAAGAACAAAGAGAGAGAAATGAAAGGGGGAAGTCTGAGCTGTATTTTGTGTTTTTTTAACATGAAGAAGCATGATACTTAATGAAGGAGCACATTGTGAGACTCCATTATATAATTTGCGTGCCATGTTGAAGGGTATGAATGTTGTGCAATTTATATCATACTCCTTTACCATCATGTTCCCCATGCTCCCTCATCTTTGTTCACAATTTATATTCATGTGGTGATGTTTTTCTAGTTACGTTGTCTTATTTTTCTAGTTCGTGGGGCCAATGGCCAACAATGATCAACTTGCCTTCAAAGATTCTTTGCTATGTGATAAATATTCAACTTTTGGTAATTTTTGTTAGAATTTTTTGTTTGATGTAAATAGTATAATTATATTTAGATTAGCCTAATTTTAAAAGTTAGTCTCTGTGAAATGAGTTGAAAAATATTTTTTAGACTATGCATTACAACACAATGCAATACAAATAAAAAATTTAGAGCTTGACATGAGAAGGGGGCAAGGAAAAGAAATGATAATGTTTTGTACAACCATAGAGGAAAGGGAAGTCACCGTTAAGAAGGGGAAGAAGTGACAAAAGAAAATTTAATATAGGAGCAAGATAGCCAAGTTAGATAACTTACTATAAATATCTACTGGATGTACGCAATCATTTCTTCAAGTTTTCTTTTTGTGTCATAGGCTGAAAATGATACCATAGAAGTATATGCAAAAGTTACAATAATACCTATAGTAGATGCGAGTAGTTATGATATCGCTATTTGAGCACAAGCCTAAATAGCCCGCAAGTGCACGGGACGTGTGTAGTACAGTGTGTGCAAGTGCGGGGTCGAATCCACAGGGAGGCTACCTTAGTTTAGTCTCTATGTGCTCGGGTGCCTTAAACTAGCTACGTGCGTGTGTGTACTTACTTTAGGATGGAAGAGAGCTCGGAAAAAGGAAAAATAAAAACTAATTTATGGAGGAACTTAAAGGAGCCAAACTAAGGAAGGAAACACTAATAAAGAAGAAGGGGACCTAGGGTGATTGCATTGCAACAAGACTTGGGCTATGATAACAGATGATGTCTATCTAAGGCTCGGGACTTCTATTGCCGTTGTGTTGATTAGGGGCTCTCTTAACCAATACTAGTGGTTCAACCCGTTAACTGGATTTAAAACTAAGGGCCAATCCCTCCTAGCCTACGCAATCCGTGCTTAGAACTTATCCTTTTGGCTAGATTTAAAGCCAAGGACTAGCACCTAAACACTACGTGACATTAAAGCTCAATTAACCAACACTAACGTGGGTGAGGGATACTCTAGTCTAGGTTAACTTATCTGCTTGGCTGGATTTAAAGCCAAGGACTAGCACCTAAACTCGACTAAGCAAAGCATGTAACCTATTAGCTGGATTTAAAGCTAAAGCCTACTCTACTAAGCAAAGCCATGAGATTAAACACAATCACATCACCCAAATAAGTAGATAAGAGCATTTTAAGCACAAATAACACATGCATATTCACTTAGGCATTTTAACAAACACATAGACATGTTTGATTTCCAATACATAGACATATTGAATCATGCCATAAATTTTTGTAAATAAACATGTATTAAAAGCCAAAGATCTACACAAATCCATTATTCAAAGCCCTAATCTAATATACAACAACAATCAACCCTAAATCTAGCCTAATCTAGCAACATATTTACAAGAAATAGAGAAAGAACAAGAAGAACTTCCCTAAATTCTTGCTTCCAAATCCGTACAAATCCTTCAAATCTTTGTTTAATGCTTCAATCCTAGCTTGGTGTGTGGTTTAGATGATTGTTTAGGGTGTTTTGCGTAGTGGGTAAAGGGTTAGGGTTTATTAGAATTTAAGAATAAGAGTTCCTCCCCTCGAAATTGGGCTGAAACGAGCTTTTATAGATTTCTTTCGCATGACGGCCGACCTCCTCTTTCTTGCTCGACCGGCTTCAATCTTGATGCTCTCTAGATCGCGGCGGTCGACCGCTTCTTGAGAAACTCAACCGGATCTAATTCTTTTATTCTTCTGAGCGGCCGGTCGACCGGCTCTTCATCTAAGCCGACCGGCTGGATCAGAATGCTCTCTTCTTTATTTCTTTTCTTCCGGTCTTCATCCGTTAGCTCATTTCGTCCTCGTATACGCTTGAACCCTTCCAAAACATTCCTAAAACATGGAATATAACACTTAGTATAGTATTTATGCACCTAAATACATTAAGTACGAATATTAACAAATATGCATAGATTTTATACTAAGCGCACTCAATTATGCTCTGAACACCCTTAAATATGCATGCAAAAACTAGATGCAAACATGCACAAATGACACACATCAAGTTACGTCGCACCAAATGGACACTCTGAGAGTTCAGTTGTCCTTTTTAAATCAATGACTAAGGTTTGAAACAATGTGACATCAAGTTTATAGGTTGTACATTCCTACACAAAATATGAAAATCATTCCTCCTTGCACACAAGAAACAAGAAATAAGAGCAAAGGACATTCATGGAAAAGAATGGAGCTTCCAATACAAGTCTGCAAGTAGTGTATTTGACTTCTTTATTTTACAAAAGGACAAGGAATTTCTTCTCTAATATTATTTTAGTGAACAGGTCTAAGACGTGAAGAAGTCCAAAAAGTGCATTGCTACTATTGAGAAAATGATCTCTACCTATCATACTTGGTCCCAATCATTTGGACAAAAGCCCATGTTACTGACTATGCCGGTGCGGAACTTTTGATAAGTGATTTCAAATTGGATAAGTTTTATACAGTATTACAAAAGAAAAATAAAATAAAATTGATCCAAATGCAGGGTGAAATAAAGAATTAAGTAAAGTAGCATTTAATGAAATATTAATTATTTATTACTTTTAAAGATAATAGTTAAAAATGTTATAACATATATTTAGAAATGTTCTATAACAAATATATATATAAAGTCATATATTCCATTCTAAAAAAGATTTTTATTTTATTTTTTCATCCAAGGCATAGACATACCTTATATTTGAAATGCAAAATCTATCACTCTATTTATTGATGAACAAAAATTAAAATCTTAATATTTGATTCTAAATAGAAGCCAAATTTTCTTGCTAACAAATATAAATAAAAAAGGTTGAATAAACATCGTCCAATAATTGATAAATCATTTGTAATTCAAATATTTGTTAAAATGTCACATAAAATTTAGAAATTCATATAAAATCTACTTTATTAGCTAAGTAAAAAAAAAAAAAAAAGATATGATAGCTAACACAAAGTATGCTATATTGCACTCGTGCATATACGGGAAAAATAAGTACTTTTTATACCTTTATTTATTATTGATAGTCAATTTTTACAATTCATTTAAAGATAAAATATAAATATATTTTGTAAATTTTAATTTTTAGCAAATTCTCAAGATTAATTGCAATTTTTACATTTTCGTAAAATCAAATAATCTTGGAAAGAAAAATTAAAATGAAGTAAATGGGAGAATGTGAAAAAGGAAGGAAAATTACATGTACATACACACACGCGCGCGCGCTCACACACACACACACACATATATATATATATATATAAAATAAATTTGACTAATAAATTTTTTTTTTTGTATGAATAAAATGAGATGGAAGAAAGTTCTTTTTGGAGGAAAAAATGTATGGCATAATGACACATGGCATATAATAAAAAGGTAAAAACACTTTTTTATAATATAGTAGTCTAATACCAGTGCAATGCGCTAGATGATCATGATTTTCTAATAATAAGATTGTTTGAAAATAATTTAATATAAATTTAGATTTTAAATAAGCAATTTATGGTTTGTAATGGAAATGGTATGGAGGATAAAATAGTCAGGAAGGTTGTTCCATTTTAGTGCTCGAATTTTTTTTTTCCAAGTTTAGCCAATTGGTTTTTGGGACATCATAGATGGTGATTGCAAAAAAATTACAAGTGTCAATATGAGGTAAATATAGACACGAATGCGATAAATGCATCTATGAACAAGGACTATAAAATAGTGAATAAAGACCATAAAATGATGAACAAAGGCATGAAATAATGAACAAAGACCATAAATAATAAACAAATACCATAAAAATAGTAAAATAACAATTCAACACATATATTTGTAGAGGTTAAATTTACAATTAAGATCTTGGCCTACCCTTTAGGATACAGCAAGACCCGTTCGTGATGATTGTAGGTAGTTAATGAATATTAAAAGGTTAGGGTTTTAGATGTTTTGTCTTTCTTCTTATACGTATTGCTTGTTCCCCATGGATGATGTCCCCTTCTGGGTGTGACCCTATAATGTTGTTAAAGATATAATCGCTGCTTCAATCAAGCAGGCGCCTACCTAATCTGGTGATTTATTTCCTTCTCAACGCAAGTTTGACTTTCCCCGCATAGGCCTTCATTTCCTGATCTTATGAAATTTGATTGCTTATCTTTTTTTAATACCTACGAGGCGGGCCCTATAGGTATGGACCATGAAATGTTTAATCCTTGGGCTGCTTCACCTGATCAAAGGGGGGTTTTCCTCTTTTAAGGGCCATATTTATGTGGGCCCAAACAGTTTTTTATACCAATTTATAAATAAATAATATAAAAATTATGAACAAACAGGTTAATTAAATTATTTACAACTTTTTTACTATTTTTTCATATGTCATGAATATATACATTTTTTTGACCTATCATAAAATGTATCCAAGAAAATATCCCTTCTATTGTTACCCTACTTCATGTTATCGTTATCCATTGCGTAATGGGATTTTGCAGCCACGGCACTACTTCAACACCACTGTAATGTCGAGAATTTCACTTGCTAAGCGATCTGTTGTTATATTTAATTGAATACAATTTTCTTTTCTACAGTTGTTTAGGATGTGCGTGCATGAGTGTGTGCGTGAGTATGTGTTTGTAGGTGTTTGTGTGTGCGCGTGAGTGTCTGTTTATTCAAAAAAAAAGTACGAAGAAGCATGATGTTGAAGGTGCATTATATAATTTGCGTTCATGATTAGGAACCATTCATAAATTTGAGATCATATGCATAAATCAATTTATAAACATTTAAAATTACAAATAATAATAATGATTTAAAATGGAGGGGGTCAAATGACCCACTCCATTTTTGAGTACACAAGAGTGTAGGAATCTTTGTTGAAATTGAGAGCACCAATGATACTTATTATACACAAGGAAGAAGTAGAGGTGGCAAAACGGGTTGAGATCCGCGGGTCGACCCATCTAACTCGCTAAAAAATAGGGTTATGGTTGATGATTTAGTGACCCGCCAGATAAACGGGTCAACCCGACCCGACCCCGACCCGACAAATTGGCGGGTTGGGTTGGGTCAACCCGCGGGTGACCCTCAAATCCGTGAAAATGACCTACATAACCCGTCAACCCGTTAAAATGACCCGCCAACCAGCAAAACGTGCAAAAACGACCCATGAACCCGCCTAACCCGCCAAAGTGACCGGCAAACCCGTAAAAAATGACCCTCGAACCCGCCAAAGCGACCCGTCTAACCTGCTATAATAACCCACCAACCCACCAACCCATTAGGGTCGGCTTAGGGTTTAATACCACTGGCTCGTTTATTAAGCGGGTCGACCCGACCCGTTTAATACCCGACCCGACAACCCGTTGAACCCGCCGTAAACGGGTCGGTTGACCCGCGAGTACCTGTTTGCCACTTATAGGATGAAGCATGTGTGACTTGTGACTTCTGATTTACGCTAATGAAAATGTAAAAGAGATGTAAACAATATATTCACGGACTATTTATCAGAATAATACTAAAGGAAAATTATGCCAAAAATGGGTTGGTCATCGGACATATCAATGCACCCATCAATAAAAAATACAATGTTATAATATTATAAATAAAATTTAATAAAAATAAGTATAATTGAAACAAAATAAATACAATAAATAAAATAAATAAATTATAATTATTTAATTTTATTTATTACAATATTATGAGAGGATTTATATTCGTGTCTTTGCCTTATTTTTTGTTCATAAATTAATAAATTAAAAAATAAAAAATAAAGTAATTTTTTACTTTTATAATTTATAGATCTTTTACCTAACTCTTTTTCACGTTTACCCGATTTTTGAACTTAGGTGGTCTTGTTGAGAAAATTGAGGATACACAACAAAGCAAAGCAAATAGATACAATAATGCATGATATTTTTTAAATCATCAAGTGGCGGCTGATATGTAAAAATGGATTAGTAATGGAATAACATTCCTCGCTCTTTTCTAAATCTCATGATTAGTGTGATTTAATGAATAAAAAAATCCCATCCCTACGAAAATGAAAATAGCCATTCTTGACCCATTCACATGTTTGTTAGAATGAGATTTTTTGTCAAATGACTAAAATATATTTTCAAAAATTAATATTTAACATTTAATATCAAAAAATAAAAATTAGAAATAGAAAATAAAATAAAATTTTAAAAAGAAAAAGAAAAAAGAAAAATAGAAAATAAAAATAAAAATGAATTGTTCAACTCCCGTTGGTTTGATACATTATCGGCAATTGGTAGACTGAAAAAGTTATCATTATAACGGCAAGTCCAAATCTAGTGGATCTATTAGTGTGTATTGTGTTCAATTCATCTGAAAAATTGTTGCAGATCCACTTAAAGCCTTACTGAAAGAAATTAAGGATCTAGAATACAACAATGGGGATTGGATTGAAGCCCATATGATCACGAGCCACACGTGATGATAGCCAAAACAATGCTTACAGATTTGATAATTGGATTCAATTGAATGGCAAGTGGTGGATTCCAGTATAACTTTGATCCCTCATGAAATTCGAATTCAAGACTCACTTATCAAGAAAGTAAAACCAATTACTTAAATTATTTCTTAATTTTTTAATATTTTTGAGGTCGAGTTCAAACTTCTAAGAAATTTTTATAACCCTTTTAAGTGGGGTGATAGAATTACATGGGTAGCACCCTTGAAGATTTATAGATTTACAGTATTTCCTATTCTAAAATTTATAGTCTTTTAAGAGTACATTAAAATAGAATATCTCCCAACTATTCAAGTTCATTTTTGAAGGTGCTGTAGGATGGAATACACTATGTTATAAATGCCAAATTCTTATATTCTCGCATTGTCTTTTTAATTCTATTTATGTGCTATTTCCAATTATTCTCGAATTACAACAAATTCTACAAGAGACCCGAGCTAACAGGTTTACAAACTACTTCTAGGTCTTTCTTAGGCAATCCAAGGCCTTCTGGTGATATCAAAAGCCATAGGAGAAGGATCAAGCCAACCCTGCAAGAATTGGCCACGTCCACGTGTGATTCTTCTCATATCAACCCCGTGATTAATTACTTGTTGTAAATTAGATGTCCAATATCCCCCGGCCCTTGCTCTTCTTTCGAAGGAGGATTTCAACCCAACTAGTATTGGGTAATTTTGTACGACTCTTTTGCATTTTATGAAATTCACGTGACCAAAAAATGCAAAATATAGACAATTATGAATTATAGAGTTGAGAAAATAGATAAAATACAATTCTCATCTTTGAGCGTAAACTTAAAAGTTGACACGAACATCAAAGGTCTCAAGGTTGGCCTGCGATTCTTTAAAAATACGTTGACAGATAGAATACTTGAGACTTAAGCAACTAGCTATGCGGACAGCTGGTAACCATTAGAAACTGATTATCTGCAAAAACAAGTTGAACTGCCTAGTCCAACCTAAAACAACCAATAGTTGGTTATGGTGAATTAGTGGAAGAGCTTTGGTGTATATTGTAATCAACTTTCGCATTCATGGAAAACTTTACCATTAATTCAAGACTGATGCCAGTTCAACAAAAAAAAAAAAAATTTACAGTTTTTAAATAAAAACTCATAGGTCAAGAATAAAAAATTTACAAGTCAAGAATAAAATTTGTAGGTCAAAAACAAAAATTTTTACTTATGATTTTTTGTTCAAAAATTATAATTTTTTTTGTTCTTGACCTAAAAATTTTTGTTTTTAACCTATGAATTTTTGTTCTTAACCTATGAATTTTTATTTAAAAGCTACATTTTTTTTTTGTGAACTGACATCAATCTAACATGGAAGAGTTTTCCCATATTTATGGTTTAGTTTTTGAAGTTTAACAATCTAAAACAGAAAATAGAGACCAGAATCGTACCAATGTATATTGTGTGCAAGTGCATTTATTCTTGTATACATACAACTACATACATTTATACATGCATATATATGCACGTTTGTTTGAAACAAGGCATTTGGATAAACTTATAAGAAGGTGAAATTAACTTAGTTAAAAAATATATATATATATATCTTTTTATGTATTTGACTAACTTGTTTATAACTTGTTTATGAGCTGCTTTAGGGGCCATTTGGTTTGGTTTTTTTTTAAGTGTTTTTTTAAATAGCTTTTGAAAAATAAATTTTTTTAAAAACTAAAAATTTTGGCTTTTAAAAAAAACTGATATTTGAGTTTTTTTAGAGTTTTAATTTTTTTAAAAGCCAAATTAAATAGTTATTGCAAAAATAATATAAATTTTTTAAAAAATACTTTTAAAAAAATCAATCCAAACAAATCATTAGTTATCAAGTAGAATAGCAATCTGAAACCCATTAAACAAAGAAAACACAAATAGTTCGTACATATAATATAGAATTTCTGTTTGGGGCTAGGGGGTGTTACCCAGATTGCCTCCTAATTCTACCACGGTTGAAGACACAAAGGGGGTGGCAATGGTGCCTGCCCTACCTCACTCAGTAAGAGATACTACACGGGCAAGGCTGGGGGCAGCGGGCAGGATATATGTATGTATATATATAGTTTTATATTTATTACGTATTTATGTAGTTTTATAATTTTGTTATGAGTGTTACAATAATGAAAACTCTTTTAAGTTTAATGGTTAAAATTTTTCATACCACTTTAATGACAAAGGTTCTCCTTACTAACACTTTATAATTTACTATTTCCATTTTCACAGGAATTTAAAAAAAAAAAAGATTTGGAGGTATACCATAGAAGCGTGGTTGAGTTTGTATTTCATTAAACAAGTGCAAAGGAGGGGCAGGGTAAGACAGGTTTGAATGGATTAAATTCTCTTATTAACACTTTGTAAGGCTGACTCCAATAGTTTCTTTATCTTTTTTCCTCACATTTAGATGATTTGGGGTCATGTTTTTAAATTTCAAGATCCTCTGTTTTCAATTTTAGTCCAACTGCACAAGTGCAAAGTAATTACCTATATTTAGGGAGTTGAGGCAAAAAATGCCTTGAGGGAGGTTAAAGGTCTAAGAGTAATCCTCTATGTCATCCCAAATTGACGAGTAACTTGGGACGAATCATGCCTCTTTACTCTATTTTTTTCACAAGAAAAGTAAAAAAAGATACCTAGATGAAGATCCTAAAAAGTAAGAAACTTGCCAATGTCTCCTTGAGAAGAGGAAGAGAGTGACTAAAGAGAGTGGCAAACAAAGCAGGACTTCTAATGGACGATGGTAGAAGCAAAAATGGGAATTTGGTTTGAGTAATAGATCATAAAAATATTTAAACAAGACATCCCCATTTTAGTTTACTCTATCAACTCTCCTACTTTAGGCGTCAAATCTCACATAACCATTACAAGAATTTAGGGGATTTGATTAGTGATGAAATAAAACCCCTATATTTTTATTTTAATCCAAGAGACCCGTAAAATTTTAGGCGTTTGATAAGAAAGGTTTTGTTCACTTGGCCTAGAAAATCAAAAGACTTGGCTTTTTTTTTTTTTGGGTGCTAGATAATCAAAACACTTGCTCTGTTAGAAGGACAATCGAAAATTAAGAACCTAGAGTTAAGACAACTTTAATATTGTTTCTTGATTAAAGGGATGTTTTTCTAAGGTTTTTCTAATCCTATTTTTGTTTGGTCAAAATTTTCTTTTTTTTTACTTTAATTATATATATATTTTAATTAATATTACGTGTCATTATGTTATGTATGTTTTTTTGCCTAAAAAAATTAAATTCATCCTTCTAAGTATAAAAAATTTAAGTTTTTGGTCTAAAAATATTCAATTTTTCTTCGTGTCATGAATTTATATATTCACAAAAAATGATGCCTGCGAATTGCAGCCACTTGACACATCGTCCAACTAAGCTACTCGATTTGCAAAGATAAATTCTTTCACAGTCTTTAAAATTACATCATGAACACATTCAAATCTTAAAGATCTAAAAAGAATTCCAAGTATGAAATAGTTTGGAAAACTACCAATTTGTTAATCTGAATATTTTGTCATATCAAGACAAATTAATGTAAAATTATTTCGTAGCTACGATATACAAAAATCACATTTTATATTTGACCCATGTGCAAAAAGTATATATACACTTACCTATCAACCTAATCTAAAAGGTAAAAATGACCTTTAATAATAATTAAATAAATAAAAAGTACCCATTTTCCTCGTGTATCAGCATAAATACCACTCTAATTTGATGTTATATGAATGATCAAGATTTTGTCTTCTGGTCAGTCTCAACTTATAAACTTTTTCCTTTTCAAAAAATTTGTAAATTTTAGAAAAATATTCTTTTTTTTGAAGTTTTCTTTGTTCTAGGAAACTACCAAAAATAATAAAGAAACAAAGATTTGGAAACTATAGAAAAGAAAAAAAAAATAAAAAAAAGAAAAGGAGGAGAGAGAAAAATAAAGAAAAAAAAGAAATCCTAAGACAACTAGGAAAAGGAAAGCAACAGTTAGGTGAAGGCATAATCCCATAAGGTAACCACTAACTATTTCACCTCTATAAATACGTCAACATAAGACACACACAAACTCACATCTAATTTCACGCACAAAACTCTGAAAAGCGAAAAAAAGTTTCACATTGTTTTCCAGATCAAACAAACGATTCGATTACCGAGATGAGTCACCAGGCCGAGTCATCTGACTCGTGAGTTTCTCTCTCTTAACTCGTTCGCCGTTTTTGCTCCTTTCCTCTTTCGAATCAATCTCGGATCTTTTGGCGATTTGTTTAATATATATATTTTTTGTTTTTGATTTGCAGAAAAGGAGGTAAGAAGGATTTCTCGACGGCGATTTTGGAGCGGAAGAAATCGCCGAATCGGCTTGTCGTTGACGAGGCGGTCAACGATGACAACTCCGTCGTCGCTCTCCACCCTGCTACCATGGAAAAGCTCCAGCTTTTCCGCGGCGACACAATTCTAATTAAGGTATATTTTTGAATAGTCTTTTCTTTTTGAGACTATCTTTTGAGCTACAATTTGTTAACTGTTTTAATTTTTAGGGCTTTTATGCAATTATGCAAGTTGCTTTAGTTTTTTAAGCTGTTAGTTACGGTATAATTGGTGGAATCAACATCTTTGTTTTTAAGATTTGTTTGTAAACGCGATTAAACTTTGGCAGATATGTTGATGACTTAATGTACTTATTGTAAAAGGCTAAAAATTTGTGCAAAAGCTTGTGTATTGTGCGTGAAATATTGAGGTTTTTTGGATGTTGTTAAACGAATTAGTAACTGTATTATTGTCATTATTATAACTTAAACTTATTTGTATATTGATTATGTTGCTATAGAGTCCATTGTGGTTTTGTTGATCTTATCACTCATGTTTATTTTGTTTGTTACCTTTTGGTTTTTAGGGCAAGAAAAGGAAGGATACAGTTTGCATTGCCCTTGCTGATGAGACGTGTGAGGAACCAAAAATTAGGATGAACAAGGTTGTCAGGTCGAACTTGAGAGTCCGGCTTGGGGATGTGGTGTCTGTGCACCAGTGCCCAGATGTTAAGTATGGGAAACGTGTTCACATACTGCCTCTGGATGACACCATCGAAGGTGTTACTGGGGATCTCTTTGATGCCTACTTGAAACGTAAGTTTTTCCAACCCGATTTGCTTGGTTGTTGTTTGCTAGATGCTGTACTTGTAGTTTTCTGTTGATTATGTAGCATTCTTTAAAGCAAATAGTCAAACTCCCTAAATTGTAAGTTTCTTCATGTGATTGGCCTTCTTGATGCTTGATGGAGTATCAATATGACCTAAGTCGGATGATGGAGTATCATTATATGACCTTATTTGTCAACCCATCTTGCTGTTGTGTGAGGAGTGGTGTAATCTTATTAAAAATTGTTACGGTTGTTCCCTAGGTTAAGTATCTCTGTGTCTTTCCTTCTGTTCCTGACAATTCCTTTTTCCCCTCTCTGATTCTTTTGGGTCTCTATACTTAATTGTAGAATTTCTTTGGTCATATTTAGCTTCTCCTCCTGTTGAAGCTCTATGTACATGTTTCCGAACTTTTCAGTCATAATTACTACAGGAAGTCATACATGGCACTAATAGTAGTATTCTCCATGCGTTTCTTCATGACGTTTCTTTTGAAGTCGGGGCATAAATTTTTTGTTTTTCCTTCTCAAATTTCCTGTACATTGATATGTTTTTAATCCGTATTGTCTCACTTGCAGCATACTTTTTGGAGGCATATCGCCCCCTGAGGAAAGGAGACCATTTCCTTGTTAGAGGTGGGATGAGAAGTGTAGAATTCAAGGTCATTGAGACTGATCCAGGAGAGTATTGTGTTGTTGCCCCAGACACTGAAATCTTTTGTGAGGGGGAGCCAGTGAGGAGGGAGGATGAGGAAAGACTGGATGAAGTTGGTTATGATGATGTAGGTGGTGTCAGGAAGCAAATGGCTCAGATTCGTGAACTAGTGGAGTTGCCGCTAAGACACCCACAGCTTTTCAAGTCGATTGGGGTGAAACCACCTAAAGGAATATTACTCTATGGACCCCCTGGATCTGGAAAAACATTAATAGCTAGAGCTGTTGCTAATGAAACGGGTGCTTTCTTCTTTTGTATCAATGGGCCAGAAATTATGTCCAAATTGGCAGGAGAAAGTGAAAGCAATCTCAGGAAAGCATTTGAGGAGGCTGAAAAGAATGCGCCATCCATCATTTTTATTGATGAGATTGATTCAATTGCTCCCAAAAGAGAGAAGACAAATGGAGAAGTTGAAAGGAGGATTGTGTCACAGCTTTTGACTCTCATGGATGGTCTGAAATCTAGAGCCCATGTTATTGTTATTGGGGCTACTAATCGTCCAAACAGCATCGATCCTGCTCTCAGGAGGTTTGGTAGGTTTGATAGAGAAATAGACATAGGTGTTCCAGATGAAGTTGGGCGTCTTGAAGTTCTTCGCATTCACACTAAGAACATGAAGCTTGCTGAGGATGTAAGTCCTTGCAGCACTTCTCATTTAAACCAGCTGACCTGCCATGGATATATTTAGTTAATGTTGGTTTTTCTTGCTGCAGGTTGATTTAGAAAGAATATCGAAAGATACTCATGGCTATGTTGGTGCTGACCTTGCTGCTCTTTGTACTGAAGCTGCACTTCAGTGTATTAGAGAAAAGATGGATATCATCGATCTCGAAGATGATTCTATCGATGCTGAGATATTGAATTCCATGGCTGTGACCAATGAGCACTTCCAGACTGCTCTTGGAACCAGCAATCCATCTGCTTTGCGTGAAACAGTAAGTTGAATATAGCGGCATTATGAAATTTTTCTGACACCATCATATATCGTTCGTCATATTTGTCCTTGTATAATGTTTTCGAATTACATATGCAGGTGGTTGAAGTTCCAAATGTCTCCTGGGAAGATATTGGAGGGCTTGAAAACGTCAAGAGGGAGCTTCAAGAGGTAATGGAAATAAGTAGATTGGATTTGAGCAACTTCTGCATTTGCAATACTTTGATACTTCTTAGAACTTGTTCCTTGCTAACTTAGTTTCATCTTGTAGACTGTTCAATATCCTGTGGAACATCCGGAGAAGTTTGAGAAATTTGGCATGTCACCTTCAAAAGGGGTTCTCTTTTATGGTCCCCCAGGATGTGGTAAAACTCTACTGGCTAAGGCAATTGCAAACGAATGCCAAGCTAACTTCATAAGTGTTAAAGGGCCTGAACTGCTCACAATGTGGTTTGGAGAGAGTGAAGCAAATGTTCGTGAGATATTTGACAAGGCCCGACAATCTGCACCATGTGTTCTCTTCTTTGATGAGCTTGATTCAATTGCCACTCAGGTACTCTTTTATTCCTTCATGACTTTCTAGTGTAGAATTTACTTGTCGAATCTTTAATGAAATAATTTTCAAGGTAAACTTGACGAACCTCAAGCATGAGTATTTGAAATAATTTAAAAACTTGGGACCTTTAACTACAATGATGTGCTAAAGTAAATGAAAGAATGTAGACAGAAAGGAAATGCCAGCTTATAACTGAGCTTCTGTACATTATTGCAGAGAGGAAGTAGTGTTGGAGATGCTGGTGGTGCAGCTGACCGGGTTCTGAATCAACTTCTCACTGAGATGGATGGCATGAATGCCAAGAAGACTGTTTTCATTATTGGGGCCACTAATAGACCTGACATTATTGATCCTGCACTTCTTCGTCCTGGCCGTCTTGATCAATTAATTTATATTCCCCTGCCTGATGAAGAGTCCCGCTATCAGATTTTCAAGTCCTGCCTCAGAAAATCACCTGTCTCCAAAGATGTTGATCTCAGAGCTCTTGCTAAATATACTAATGGATTTAGTGGAGCTGATATCACTGAGATATGCCAGCGAGCTTGCAAGTATGCTATAAGGGAGAATATTGAAAAGGTATGCCCCTGGACGTATTCTGTTATATATTATTCTAAGTGTAAATGTAGTTACCCTCATCTCCTGTCAAATCATGCATCTAAACTTGCAAAACCCAAGTTTAATATTTGAAATGCCTTGATCAATCAGCATACTTGTATGTCTACTAGTATATATAAATTTCTCACATCCTTCTCTAATGATTGTTTAGTATATTTACTTGACCTTGGATTGCTTTTATCTTTGCAAATGGCTCTCCCATACTACTACATAAATTGGGAATATGACATGGCTTTAGTATTCGGGGTGTACCGTGGAGATTGGGGGATTATGTGATTTAGTGATATTGAAGTAGTTAGATTCATTTGGTACCTGACAGCTTAATACTTATATCATGGTTTATAGGGAAAAGAATTTAACCTTTGGATTGCAGTTAAAGTAACGTTATTTAGTTAAGACCAGCGAAGTCTTTCAGCCATATGTTTTTTCTCCAAGTTATATCTTGTAATACATTGTGTTTTAGCTAGGCCTTATTATAGATTGTTGTCATTACAGTTCCACCCTGGTATGACATGTATTTGATAATGGAAATCTTTAGCTAGTTGACATGTAAATCAGAGGCGACTATTTAATAAATTCTCTCTTGTTACAGGATTTGGAAAGGGATAGGAGAAGAAGCCAAAATCCTGATTCTATGGATGAGGATGCGGAGGATGAGGTTGCCGAGATCAAGCCTGCACATTTCGAGGAGTCCATGAAATATGCACGCAGAAGTGTGGGCGATGCTGACATCCGCAAGTACCAGGCATTTGCTCAGACCTTGCAGCAGTCTCGAGGTTTTGGAACAGAATTTCGATTTGCAGAGGCAGCGGGAACTGGGGCTACCGGATCTGACCCTTTTGCAACTTCGGCAGGCGGAGCTGATGAAGATGATCTATATAGTTAAATTTCCGGGGCACTGCTTATTGTTTTGCTGTGATACCTATCAATTTACCCGGACGCATTCTCTGGTCATAAAGACATGATGCTCATTTTCTCGCATTCCAAAATTGCGAATGTGGGGACTGCCCATTAGCTACTATTGAAATATTATGATTAAAGTAATTTATTGACATTTTTAAGCAGTTTATCTTCTGTACTTCTCTTCAGCTTTAATAATATTTTTTTTCCTACAAATACTTTTCGACATGCTAATGCGATTTTTTTTTTTTTTGGTTAAGTAAGCAAGAACGTTATATTAAATCACAAACATTCACAAAGAGGCCACAGGAGCCTAATATCAGTTAGCCTAAAATACGGGTATCAAGGTTCCAAGAGCTACGCAAAAACATATTGATATCACAATTCTTGTACGTCCCCTTTCTACATCTAGTCCTTTTAAGTAAAGTTAAGGGCCTCAATCAACTGATCTTCATTCCCCCAATGGCTGCTACCATGTATCCTGCAATTCCTCTCCCTCCACACATAATAAATACACCGCAGCAGCCCAAAGAGTCTTGACAACTCTCGCATGAAGAGAGCGGCCACAGAATTTGCATCTGAGCCAATCAGTAATGCTTTCCCACTTCAACAGCCAGAAAGGACCTTTTGCACGATTCATACACCTCTTCCACCCCCTTCTTGAGAAAGAGTATTCAAAAAAGAGATGACTCCTATCCTCAACACATCTAGGACACAAGACACAGAATGAATCAATTTGCATACACCTCATCCACACCCTTCTTGAGAAAGAGCATTCGAAAAAGAGATGACCCTTATCCTCAACACATCAACAGCACAAGACAAATAATGAGTCGACTTGCATACCAACGCAAGCAAACCTCATTTTTTGTCGGATTTCTATCAAGCCAAAACAACCAAGAACAGAAAGCATGTTCAGACACATAACCCTCAAACCAAATAAGATCACACCACTCAACTTTTGGCCGGGACAAAGCAAACACACTCCCACTCAGAGACACAGGCAAAATCACCACCAGGTGTGCCTAACCAGATCAGAGTGTCTCCTCTGTTGGGCCTAGGCAATGGGATATCGTTTAACAGATTGTGGATATAACGTTTATATGTTGTGAACATATCTTAAATAGTTGTGAATAAGTAATTTATCATTGTGAACATATAATATAAATTTTTTGAAAATATAATATAAGAGTAGTCAATAATTATTAAATTTTGAAAATTTTGAACATAAAGTGTTAAAATTATGAACATATAACATGTAATCTGTAAATAATTAAAAATTGTGAACATATAATATAAAAAGTCTAAATATATAGTAACAAGAGTGTGACCGTGCTATTTATAAAAGTTTGCAAGCACCATGTATATACTGTTATGGCTTTTTTTTTTTTTTGGGTCTTGGTGTGTGAAGTTTACACTTCCAAGAGTGTACAGTGGTTGGTGGGTGTATTGTTCCGTCGGTGCACAGTATCCAAGCTGCCTTCAAGTGGTTAGTAGTTACCCAGTTCAGAAAAATGTGGGTCCACCTTACACAATTTTTATGCACTGTTTGTTTGGATTGAATTTTTTAGAAGCATTTTATAATTTTTGAAAAAAAATATTTTTTTTGAGAAGTTAAAATTTTTTGTTTTAAAAAATAAATAAATTTGGATTTTGTTAGAAGTTTAATTTTTTTAAAAAGTTAAATTAAATACTTGTTGTACATAGAGTATTTTCCTTTTCAAGAAAACATTAATTTTATTGGAAAAAATTAATTCAAACAGGCCTATAGTCGGATTGAATATTTGTTTTGAACTCTATTGCCTCATGTTATTTCTTATTGAAAAATAAATAGTAGTAACCCCAATTCTTAAACAGGATTGATTTGGATTGAATTTTTCAAAAAATATTTTCCATAAATTTTGAAAACTTTTTTTAGAAAGTAAAAATCTTGACTTTTGGAAGAAGCTGAATTGAATTTCTTTTAGAATTTCAAATTTTTTTTAAGGGTTAAACTAAATAATGCAACCAATCCTTTTTGAAGAGAATATCTAGTAATTAGTGAAAATGAAGAGTACTTATATTTCATTCATGTTATGAACTTATCAAGTATTAGACTTCAAATTTCATACTATAACACATAACATGTCACTAGGAGAATTTTAATGGTTTTATGAATAGCTATATGTATTCACAAAATTTTATGTTGATGGCTATATAAACCTACTCTTAGTTTTTGCTTAATTGAACTGATAAAGATATTCACCGTTTGGAAATTACAGACTAACTTATGTAATATCTCCTCATCATTCGAGTTTTCTAAATATTTATCAGTATAAGAGATAATGAACTATGTTAACAAACTTTCAGAACAATTAATCACGAATATTATTGGTGAGACAGGCTTGTAGGGCTTTATTGTTATGTATTAGGTAAGTATTTTATTGTTACAAATTGGTTATGTTTTATTTATTTGTTGTAATTTTATGTGGCTTTTGTTACTCTCATTGTTTATTCTTGGGTTTTCTTCTCTTTGGGGAGAAATGGAAACGAGTTTGGAGGTGAAAAAAGAGGTCATTGTATTAGATGATGATGAGGAATAAGAGAGGAAGCAAGAGAATGGGAAGAACCTTATTCATTAGAAGTGACATGCGACAAATGAATGGATTACTTGATAAAATTTTGTTTAATTATATTATTTTCATCTTCCAAAAAAAAGAAAAAAAATAACTGCAGAATTATTTTGAGACTATATATTGATTGTTCAATTATCTAAATGCAAGTGAAAGAAAATGAAATGGTAAAATTCCATAGAATGAGGAGAGATTTGGAGTAATCTAAAATGTTTGAGACCATTGATACACAAGAATCTATCATAAATTCTCTAGCCTTTCTACAAGTTCAAATATTCCTTGGCCCATGCCAGCATGCAATGTATAATAATAACTTTATATATATATTGATGTAGGAGAGGTTCATACAATCTTACGTGAAATTTTGTTCAGCATCAATACTTGATACTCATAGAAAACCAAAAAAAAAAAAAAAAGAAAGAAACGGTTATATTATTTCACTCCAAACTTCCATTGACAAACAAAAATATTAACCAATTCCACCATGCCATAACAACACAACAAACCATTTCCATGTATGATGATCATTAAGGTTGTTTTTTGTGCATCCCTGGGAAGCATTCCAATGAGCCAAGAGTGTGGAAGTTCACATATCGGCTTGGCGCTGATGCTCGCCTGAACCCTTTTGGCATACAATTCTTCACTTCCCTCCTATGAAAAAATTGGTGTTTTTGATTCAATCCAGGCTTCATGGTAACATAACTCCCAGCCCTAGAGATTCTTGTACTAGGAACACTCGATGGAAAATCACGCTTAGCCATTGTTTCATTTAGAGGAGACAATAGAAGAAAGAGACAAAAAAACGTAATACAAATGATAGGAGAAGACGACATGAGTTTCGTGTACCGAGCTACCGTTTTCTACGAAGGGGTTGATGAGATGGGGAGGGTTAAGAGAGGTGAGTTAAATAGGCTCACGAGAGGCCAAGGAGTGGGGGCAGATATTGCACAGCTCATTGCAAGCAAAAGCAAAAAGAGTGACTTGGGAAATTGCATATGGGGAGAAGGGGTCGTGATTTGGTGAGGTGGGTGCGGTTTTTAGTGTGTTGGTGTACTATGCGGGGAAGTTGGGGTGCTCGTGAGTTGCCGTCAGTGCAGTTAAGTCTACTTTTCTTTTATTATTGTCTGAAAAAAATAGTGCCTTATCTCTTATAGTTTATCATAAATATATATTATTTTATATTTTCAAAAATAGATACAAATTCCCATTTAAGAGACATGTACTTATATTACACATTTGAGCACCACAGAAGAGTTCTATATCTGTAAATGATATGTCGACTACATATTTTAAGATCATAAAAAAGTTTTGTATTTGTATTAGAACTATAAAAATAATATAAACTTATAATGAACCACAGAAAATAAAGTGTTATTGACCTTTATTACTCTCATGTTTTGAAAATTTTCTAAGTGATAATATATTTAATTCAATTGTTAGTACGTACTTTTGAAATTGCGGCATTTTGTGACCACGTTTAGTAGTGGAATGCGAGATTTTAATATTTTCTTTACTTAGGGAGGGTGGTAATCTCAAGGGAAATGAAAAAGTCTTTCACGTCAACTTGTCAAACATTGCAAAATGACTTCCAATCTGTGTTGGGGCCCATTATGGTCTTTATTTTTATAGACACACGTACTCTTTTATCTTTATCCAGAACATTTACTAGGATATGCGACGGGGATCGAACTCGAATTGTGAGTCACATTCATCTTCAAATTTTATTACTGAGACATTCCTAAGGGAAAATAGTGCTTATATTAACCAATTAATTAAGAGAAATTATGACATGATAATGATATTAGTCTAAGTAATAACAAAATTTGGACCGCGGTTACACTCCAATACTCCTGTAATTGTCATTTTAAACTTCGTGGTCTTCTTCTGCAAGACAAACTTAATCTTCCTAATCTTAAGTTGCTTTTCTTCGGCTTGTTCCTTTTTGTAAGGATGGTAGTACCATTATTTACTTTTTATGCCTAGTCTATTTTGCAAGGGGTTAAGCTAGTACTTTAATTCTATTAGATTGCATGTGCAACTGCATTTTTTTCGGTGGTTGTAGTGGTTGGACGATAACATCTAGGAGTAGATATAGGAGGTTTTGGCTTCACGCCTTTCTTTTTTTCTTCATCTAATAAAACACTTGGGAGAATCTCTCACTCCTTTAAAAGAAATTTATAATTAAAAATTTGCAGTGAAAACTTTTAATTCAGAATAAAATGCATGTTACCTTTTGTATTTTGTATAACGTTATTCAAAACATAGGAGATACGAACACTAATATTGTTTATAATATAGGAGCATTAATGAATTTTAAAACTACAAAGGGTCATTTGCAATTTCAACAAAACACACGACACTCTTTAGTCTAATGTATCAAATAAGGGAAAAAATATCAGGCGAAAGATGATCTTGGTCCTGGTCGGGTAATGACTAACTCCAAAAATAATATAATGGCAGTTTCCGAGCTGCTGGCGACATTGAAGGCATGCTTCCTTAGAACTGACAGACTGAGGTAAGAGATTGTGTTTCAGTTAAAATTAGTTGGATGAGTCCACAATGTGAGGTTCCATTTTCTTGTTTTACGTTATATTATTCCGGTGATATTTCAACTCTTTGTATGGTACAAATACCTATATTAAAAGTCAAAATTTTGTTTTATGGGGTAAAAATTTTTTCTGTAATAAACTATAGATTAACACCTGATACATAAGAATGCTTTTTCTCCAAACATTTTCATTTCACAAGTATCCAACATAAGTCGTCTTCTTCTTCTTCTTCCTTTTTTTTTGCGTAAAATACATGTCTTGTGGTTTCTTTAATTAGTTAATTATTTTTATGTCTTATCACATTACTTCTTATACTTTTCAAAATATAACCCATAATCTATTTTGTTAACTTTTTTTTTTTTGGTTAAAATTAACTTATTGTGAGTTATAGACTTTTTTTTGCATCTACGAGTGTTAGATTTTACAATTTGCCATATATTTTTTCACAAAAAAGTCATATTTTTAGTTACAATATTTAAATAATAACAGAAAAAGAGGCTATTGCATGTTTCACTTTTTGAAAATATAGAGAGACAATGTGGTAAGTTTTAAAAGTACAAAAATGTAATTAGTTAATTAGATGACGTACAAATCATACATAGGATAACATATCACCTTTGAAAAATATTGGAGAGTAATCTGATAAATTTTTAAACACAGAAGATAATCAATTAACTAGACATCATGCAGACTAATGTGCATTTGAATTTTTTTTTTTTTTTTTCCTCAATTGCTTGACTATGCAAATTTGAGTTGATGTTCTGCCACCTGTTTTCATTGTTATTAATAATTCTTGGTCACTATTTACCTGTGACAAAGATTTTCGATGAGATGAAAATGAAGCATAATTGGCAACTTATAAGTCATTGAGGGATATTGAAGAGTAAAGCTATGGTGCTTTAATGATTTCTGGAGTCAGTTGAAGGAATTTAACAGCCACTTGACGTTTGCTTTATTTCATTGATTTGGTGAAACGACCTTATCAAATAGTGAAGGCTCAAGTTGATTATGGGTTTCTCGTGGGTAGATTTAAGATTCTAATTTAGTGAAAACGATAACACAAGATTTTATCTTATACAAATATATATTATTTTTCAAAAAGAAAATAATTTTATCTTCTAAATTAAAAATATAGTCCCTTATTTTTAGAATATAGTTATTTTTGTAAATTTTGACACCTCTAATCCTCAAGTAAAGGATATCAACAAATTAAAGATTTGGAGACGTGACAAGCATATGGGATAATGATTTGGGCATATAGTCATGGACTGTTGGTCATGTAGGTTAAAATAAAAAAATTGTATGTATTACTTTTTTATATGTTCAAATTGTTAATGTTTTGACAAATTTTGACTTGAGAACATCACAAATTACAAAGATAAGTAATTAATTTTTTATAATTTAAAGATAAGAAACTTAATTATCAAATGGGCCAAAAATAAGGGAATAAGTAAGTCATTAACCCTTAAAAAGATTAGAGTAAATGATCTATTTAGTTCCTTATTTTTGCCCCTTTTGATGATAAAATCTATTCTCAAAATGTAATTATTTAATCTTTCATTTTTACAACTTGTGTTGCCGTTAATCCTAAACTCGAAAAGTATAAAGAAAGTAGCAGTCTTAGGAATAATTGTGTCACAAATTGTAAAAATAAGTAACAGAAACAACGTCATAAATTGTAAAAATAAAAGACTGATGACATCACAAATTACAAAGTAAAAGGCTAAAAAATTGTATCTTTTGACCTTTTTCAAGCTCAACTGAAAATGTATCATTAATTATAAAGTTGAGGAACTGAATTATTATTCTAAAAATATAGAATTTAATTGTTAAAAAAAATTAAAGATAAAGGATCAAATAAATTATTCATCTAAAACATTATGGTTCAACGAGCCTGCCACTTACATTGGTCCAATGCTACATCTGCCTATGGGATCAACAAGCCCACATTGGTCCAATGCTACATCTTGCCATTATAATATTTATCTCTAATCAAGATAGTAGAGTTAATTCTGGTCACAAGTTTATGGCAATTTATAGACCCTAGAAAAGGAGAAACCTTATTGATGCTTTTATGAAGTTAAGACATTTAGTTACTGGCTATATTCTAGATTTTGTAGGTTGAATTATTTGTGGTATTTATTTTGTGGTTTATAGTTGTTAGGAAGCAGAGAAAAAGTGGAGATTAGGATATTATTGTTCATTAAAGGTGGTATTCTTTGAGTTTGATATGCTATATTTTCCGGATGAGATCTTGTACGTTGGTAGTGTCGTGATATGAACAATCATCAAAAGGAAGAGATATTTTTTGGAGCAAAAGTCAAGTGGCAAATTTTGACAAAACATGCAATATTTGAAAATGAAAGTCATGAGTTGCATGTAAAAGTTGAAAGTAGCATAAAGCTATATGCAAGTTAGTAAAGAAAAACCATACATGTCATTTGCTATGATGAAGAAAATTAAGCCTTTAATTAATTGTTTGACTCCCATCTTTGGCTTATAAATACCAAGTCCTGGGAACAATTGATCGATGTAAGAAAAGAAAAGAAAAGAAGAAGAAAATTAGAGAAAAAAAGAGAGATCTTATATTGTATTAGAAAAGATTTTATTCAAATTATTTCATACTATATTATATTTAAGTTATTTTATAATAGATAAATTATGAATCCAATTTCAGAAATGGTGTTGGTTACCTTTCAATACTAGATAAAGTTGATGCCTCGAAGTAGAAGATGAAATATCTACACGAAGAACAAATTTAAAATATTTAAGTTAAGGTTACGTTTTTTTGGAAATAAAGGGGAAAAACGAAAGAAAAAGACGTTTTCCTAGTTATGATTTCACTTTCTGCAGTTGAATTTTGCAATTGAATGTCTACCAGGGAAGGTTCACATGATAAAACATCGTCCTCAACAAATTTGGATTATAGTGTGTTGTTATATAACGAGATTTACAATATGTTTAAGCTTTTAACGGTCCATCTTGACCAACCTCAAGTGGATGGTCCAGTGGGCTGTACCAGAATTGGGCCGTCATACTGATGACATTAAAATACTGTCTTGGTTATGCAAACTTGGGCCAAGAAATGTGATGCTTGGACAAAGACGCCCCACCATATTTTTAATTAGCTTTTGCAGGTTGATTATTCCTAAACAACCCCAATACTGGCACACTTGATCACAAGAGGTTTAACAGGTTTAAGTGATTTTAGAATGTATGGGTGATTAGGTGGTTTTCTAGAAAAATATAATTTTCAAAAAAAGAATTTGTGAAGTTATTGAGGCTTTGTAGTGCTTTTTTTTTTTTTTTTTGGGTCCAAAGTAGAATTTCGTTAATATAAAGATCAACAGGCCTGGAACAGACTCCAACCAAAACAAAAAACGACACATGGGCTCAACCAACCAAAGCCCATTAAGATAACAAGACACGTAATGACAAACATGATGATACCTATAAGTCTTGCATTGTAGTTTGTTCAATTAATCGTTTGCTAATGATAATAAAGTGAGGGGAGGCCCACACCCCAAATATTTATAGGAGGGGGCTATCTTTGGATTGTAAATCAGAAAAAATTCTGATGTGTGCAATCCAAAAACTTATACGATATTTTTTGGTTTCTTATTTTTATTTCTTTTGATATTTAAATCTCTCATCTTTAAAATCGAATCTATGATTTCTTATCTTTTTATTTTTTGTAACATGGTTAATCCTCCAGTTATTGGAATTCCTAAAAGAAAAAAGTAAATAGAAGCATTTAAGGGAAATAAGGAATTTTGTCAAATTTTGGACATATTTTAATTGGAGGACTAAAAATGTCAAAAAAATTAAAAGATAAGAAACCATAAAGTGTAATTCTAAAGATATTTAAATGTTAAACAAAACGAAAATAAAAGATTATAGGTGTAATTTACCCAATCCAAAAGAATGTAAGTAGGGTTATGGCCATGACAAGTACAATGATGCTGAAAATGATATTCTTCAACTAGACGACTTCTTGTAGAGACAATCAATGATTTAGATTGCCTAATTTTCTTTTATTTTTTGGGGAAAAAAAAAAGAAAATGCTCGCCCAAAAATTATACCACTAACATTAGAATAAACTAATATGAGAATGAAAGCTCTAGAAATATCAACAAGCGTGCAATAAGCAAACCGGGTTGTTTGTACAGGACTTATATTGTGCATATGAATATTGTATTTTACAAATTTTAGATACGTAGATAATTCAGGGTTCCTTATCAACACCCTATAAGAATTCTATGAATGTGTTGTCATCACCTTATCAACACCCTATAAGAATTATATGAATGTGTTGTCATCACTCAACTTTTTGGGTTTGAATAAGTTATGATTTCAATTATTATGCATAAACTACACTATGAATATAGGATGTTGACTAATAAAGAAACTAACATTGGAGTCATTATATTAAATTAAACGTTGTGTGCAATGACATTAACTCAATTTGTTCCCTAGATGTAGGAGCCGACTTGGTTTGAAAAATGCTGTATTTTAGCTGTCTAACTAGTAGCTAACTGGCGGAAAAGAAAATTTACGCGTTTGACAAAATTAACCATTAATTTAATTTAGCTATATATATATTGTAAAAGACAAAAGAGAAGGAGAATTAAGAGAAAAAAAATAGAAAAGGTGAAACACTATTTTTGAGAATGAAATATTAATATTGATAATATCTAACAAATATTAATTGAAACACTAAACACTTATATCAAATAAAAATAATTAAATAAAATAATATTCTAACTTGATCAAATAAACTACTTAATTTTAATTAAAAAAATATTATCGAACAAGTCCAAGGCAACAACACAACTAAGCACAAGGTAGGCTTCATTTATATGATCCACTTGGAATTAAATCTGACAATCACGTCATTAATATGATCCACTTGGAATTTGTCTCAAACTAGGGTTTGTAATGCGACGGGGTGACTTTTTTGATTCCGTGTTGAATTGAATCTCGCAAGAGCTCTGGATTGATCTCTCGAGAACATGCATACCACTATGAATATGTTAAACTATACACCAAACCAAGTCATAATGAGGTCAATATGAATGGGATATATAGGCCAAATTAAATTCTACGTTTTTGAAGTTCTCACTCTACATCTGTGAGATGGGAGGCTATTTTTTCTATTTTAGAATTTATAAAGATACTATTTAGTAAGAAAATGTGTAAGGTTAAATATTATTTGATGTGACTCAATATATATTGTATATGCTAGTTTTATTAGTACATTTAAAGTTTTATTCTTTCACCAGTTTATAGAGTAAGTGGGATATTTAATCAATCAAGTTCCGATTTTCTCTTCGGATCTCACCTAATTTAAGCAATCAACACGCATTAGTGTAACATTTACATTCTAAAAATAACTATGAATATGTAAATTCTAATATGTACAAGTATGACCTAAATGCTATACTAATGCATCAAATAAAATACAAAACACCTCAAATAATGAATAAGAATGCAATACATAGGCACCCACAAAACCAATACATCATCCATGATATAAAAATTTGAGATTACTAATCTTGGGCTCATGAGATGTTTTTCTTGGGTTTCAAGTAAAGCAATACAAGGGAGTGATTTTCATTTCATAGGAAAAGTATATCAAAGATTTGCTAAAAGAATTTCATATAGAAGCATGGAAGCCAATTTCTTACTCGTTTAACTTTGATTGAGAAGTTAATAATGGTGTAAAAAAGGCAAATCCAAAAGTGTTTAGAGGTCTTGTTGGACCATTGATCTATCTTACAAACACAAGGCCTAATATCTTATGTGCATTAAGTTATATTCCTAGATTTGTGAATGATCTAACTAGATTTGTGAATGATCTAAGTAATCTTCATTTCAAGGCTACAGAAAAGATATTATGCTATTTGGAAGGAACTTGGCTACATGGGAACAAGTTGTATCCTTTGGAAGACATACAAACACATTGGAATGAAAGACAGAGTTGATAAGGAAATATAGTAGGGGCATCACTTTTTTGTCCATTTTGTTTTCTTTATTATCATTTTAAGGAATAATACAAAGTAGTTCTACTTGATCTTTGTCATAAGTGATCATTGCTATAAAAATGATACCAGAAATTGACCATAATCAGTTCTTAATTAGAATTTATCATAACCTATTGACACTTTTGGATTTTGTGGAGACCTAATGTAGCTGATATGAATGTCAACTTTTTTGAAGGTTATTATGCAAATAAATTATCATGTATAGTACGTATTTTGTAGCATTAAAAATGTAAATAAATTCTGTCTTGCTTTTACAAGATGAATAATTTTTTTAATACTTTTAATAATGATAAGTGAATGAAAATTAAAGTATAACAAATGTTAAATTACATTTTCAAAAACTAGCTATAACTCGTTTGTAACCCTAAGAACATTCTTGTGTGCATGTAGGCACACATATTTATGTAGTCTATATAAAGTTGAACCTTAAAACTCTACATGTGCCATATAAACAAATGTAAGAGAGAGTACAAGTTAGTTGGATTAATATACTCGTGCAAATGGTGATGTACAAGGTGGAAAAAGTCATTACTTTTCAAGCATTAAAAAAAATAAAATATCAATTGAATCAAAAATCAAATGAAAGTAAAGAGAAAAAACTATATATATATATGTATGTATATATATGTGTATATATATATCTACTTATATAACATATGTAAAGTCAAAAAGAATTTTTTCCCTCTCTTTTTCTTAAAGATGATTAAAAGCTATTATTTAGACCCAATAATAACTCAAACTTGAGACCCACAAAAAATTTTAGATTGAAATTTATTTTAATTACAATTATATTTATAATTAAAATATTTTAAAGGAACAATTAATTTAAAATTCTAAAATTATAATCTATACGTTTATATAACAATATATATAAAGTTGAAACTTGAAGCTCTAAACATGCCACCAAAGCAAACGTAAGAAAGAATACAAGTTAATTGTATACTCCTACAAATGGTAATGTATAAATTGAAAAAAACAAGCCATTAATTTTTAAGCTTAAAAAATAAAATACTATTAAATCAAATGAAGGAAAAGAGAAAATGCTTATATCTATATTTATATCTATTTATATAATATATATATATATATATATATATATATATAAAGTTAAAATGCATTTTCTCCTCTCTTTTTCTTAAAAATAATCAATATCGATTTTTCATTATTCAAATAAGGGTTGATTTCCCAATAAATCCCTATTGTTTGCTCACTTTTTCAAATTAATCCCTGTTGTTTTAGAAAATTCAAATTATTGCTCAATATTTTGCAAATATGGTCAAATTAGCCCCTATTGTCTAGAAATATTTATATTAGTCCTTAATATTTCACAAATATAGTCAAACTAGTCCCTATTGTTTGAAAAAAAAATCATATTAGTCCTTATCATTTTACAAATTTCCTCAAATTAGTCCTTGTTTTAAGAAAAAATGAATAAAAAAAGATTGGAACTAATTTGAGTAAGTAAATAAAACAATGAGGATTAGTATAAATTTTCTTTCAAACAACAAAGACTAGTTTCACTATCTTTGTAAAATATTGAAGGCTAATATGAATGTCTCTAAACAATAGGGACTAATTAAAAACATATTTGTAAAACATTGAGGACTTATTTAAATTATTTTGTAAAACATTGAGGATTAAATTGAATGTTTTAAAAGAACGAGGACCAACTTGGGAAAATGAGGAAATAATGGGGACTAGTTGTGAAATTTATCTTATCAAATAATGACCCTAACTTGAAAACCATAAAAAATTTTAAATTGGAATATGTTTCCATTGTAATTATAAAATTTATAATTAAACATAAATTTTTAAAAGAAAAATTTATTTAAAATTCTCAAGTTATAATTTCCTTGATTCTTAGACTTCTCTTGATCAGAATTTAAAACTTAAATGAGATAAGATAAATGTATAATAAAATTTGAAATTTTTGGAATTAGAATTAAACTTTTTTAGAAATATATACATACATACATACATATATACCTCAAAAAGATCTTAAAGCTCTTAGCATGTGCTATGTGGCAGAACTATTTTTTGTGCTGAAGTAATCTATACATATTATAACACAACAACTAGAGATAGACAATCCTGCTTGCATGCTAATTGTTCGCC
The DNA here is from genome assembly GCA_028554755.1 of Cordia subcordata. Lineage (NCBI taxonomy): Eukaryota > Viridiplantae > Streptophyta > Magnoliopsida > Boraginales > Cordiaceae > Cordia > Cordia subcordata. The sequence continues at coordinate 3,567,768 of JAPTOF010000007.1, forward strand.
ACGTGTCAAAATGCCTTATTAAATTGCTGCCATGTGGACGTAGGACCATGGCTAAGACATGTGCATTTTGTCTCCTATATTTTGCTTAAAAAAATCAAACTTATATATTTCTTTTAAACATATTTTTTTGCCATTCACTATTAGAACCCATTACATTAAGTCACTTTTTAATGCAAACATTTCTATTTTTCATGCCCTTGGCCTATTCCAAACATTGCATGTGGTAGTTAGACACTTTTTTCTAATTCAAAAGTATTTAAGTCAACCTAAAAACCACAAACAAAAGGAACTTGCAAGTTAAAATGTAAAGCGTTGGAATAAAAGAGTTGAGAGAAATAATGCTTTAAATTACTCTCAATCTTCTGTGTTTTCTGTATAAATGAGAAACTAGGTTATATATTTCTCCTAGCAAATGAATGGCTAAGATTATTTCGATCTAATGGCTAACGTTAACTTATAGACTATTCTACATTAATTAGGGAATTTTGCAAATCTATCAAGGGATTTGTACAATCAATTACAACAAGATATCCCATAATCCGGGGAATTGAGATTAATTCAAAATCCTTACCAAATTTATTTCTATCTAGAGATTCTTCTAGATGCTCCAAGAAAGGAAAATGACATGCGTGTCTTATTATGAGTCTTGTTATCTTTGCCAAGTGGCAGCCTGTATGGCAGCTGTATAATTGGGGTGTGACATTCTCCCCCATCTATTCTTGTGAATGTTCTCATCGCATTCCCTTTAATCTCTTTTGCGAATTGCCATGTGGAGTCTGTAGGTTTCCAACTTGCCTCACTTGATGGCGAGCCCTTCTAATGTACCAAGTACTTATGTGGGGAAGGTACTGCTCTCTTGCAAATTATGCAGTTGTCTTCTATGAATTCAATCCCTTTGTCATAGCAATTTACCACGAACGTTGGTGCTCTTTTGGATTTTCCTCTGCTTGGATCCTTCTTATCTTCATCGTTTGGTACTTACGTGGAATATAGGATGGATCCTCAGCTTTAGTGGCAAGTCTGGCTTGTACGAAACGTATCAACTTTATTGATCCTTCTTATCTTCATCGTTTGGTACTTACGTGGAATACAGGATGGATCCTCAGCTTTAGTGGCAAGTCTAGCTTGTACGAAATGTATCAACTTTATTGTTCACCTCGTAAGGCCTTTTATACTTGTGGATGAGTCCTTTATGCACCATTTTGAAAGCCTTGAATTGTTATGGTAGAAGCTTTACCATGACTTTGTCTTTATCTTAGAAGGAGGCATCTCTCATTCCCTTGTTAGCCCACTTTTCATCTTTTTAGCTGCTTTGTCAAGATAAGTCCTTGTTAAATCAACTTGTTCCTTCCATCCTTTAGATATTTGGTAGTTTGAGAGGCTACTTCTTCGATAATTTGACTCCAATGTAATGGTACACGGGGCAAAGAGTTGTTGGCTTGTCATAACTGTAAATGGACTCTTACCCACTATCTCACTCTTTTGGAGATTGTAGGAGAATTAGGCCACATCAAGTAACCCTGCTCAATTCTTTTGGTTGGCTCTTGTAAAGTGCCTCAAACATAGCTCCAATAAGGCATTCATGCTTTCAATTTTCCCATCCTTTAGGGGTAAAAGCTTATCGAATAGTAATGATTTAACCCTAATAGTTTAAAGAATTCAGACCACAGATTACCGATAAACCTTGAGTCACGAGTAGAAATTGTGTGCCATAGTAGTCCTTAATACTTCACTACATGTTTGAACAAGAGCTTGGCTACTTGATTTGCAGTACAATCAGTTGGGATTGGTGTGAATGTGGTATATTTTGAGAACTTGTCCATGTTAGGATTAGTATGCCCTAAAGCTCACTTGTACATGACATTTTGGATGCTAAACAATGTATAATCATTTTTGTTATATGGCATTATGAGTTTCTTACATATTATCTCTGTCATGTTTTATTGATGTATGTGTAAAGGCCCCTTAACTTAAATTAATGACTTGGGTGCACAGTGAGGCTGGACGCACAGTAGGTCCAAGTCTAGATTTAGTCACGTTATAAATTGAGTCCGTAACTGAATGATAGTGTTGGGCACTCTACCGGGATAAGGTTATATTGAGCAAGTCTCTTCGTTGAGGGTAATCTACCTAGGTCATTGGAGGACTTTTTGGATTTGTCTCGATAGTACGTGTGTCACGTATTGGATAGGACCATTGTGAGTATGTTTTCTACAGACGTACTATCAAAGAAAGAAAACAAGATACTCACTGATACTAAATGATCATTGCTCTTACTCTTGAGTATATGTAGATGAACTAATGAAGTTAGGGTTTAGTACTTTGATTCACTATGGGTGAGATCTTACTTTATTTAGATCAACAGCCTTGTACATTGAGTGCCAAGTTCTAAATAATTAGAACATGCATATGCAATATGGAATCTATGTGCCCCTTTTGGGATTGTCCAAATTTATCATCCAAATCTAGATCTAGTGATATTACCCTTATAGGTGTATCGGTCATATAGTTTGGGGGTCGCTCCTTAGATCAAGAGATTCCATGACTAAGGATGATTGGCAAAAGGACAAGAAGCCCAACGGAATAGATCTAGCAAAAGAGGTCATAGTACAAAGGCCAAAAGACCGGCTTTAACAACGGGTATACATAGAAGGGCATTATAATCAGTCATTTAGTAGGTCAAAGACAAAGTTCACATTCTTTTGTGACAAGCTTTTGGGTAATGGAAATTATTCTTGGAGTGCAACTTTGATCTTATGGTGGAATAGATCGGAGTTAAAAATAATTATTATTATGTCGCCTAGATCGGGCAAGGATATTTTTTATTATTTTTGGAAGCCAAGGTTAATTGTGTCTTCTTGGTCCTTTCCCTAGTTGAAATGACTTTAAGAGAGTAATCTTGAAAGAGGAAATTCCATATTGTGGTAATAGCTTTATTGGGCCAAAGCTTGGAATTGGGTTTGGGCTTTTTTTAGAGTCCAAGATAACCTAATTGGGCTTGGATGGTTTCTTATTGGGCTTGGGCCTTCACATGGATTGTGGACTATGTGTTGGGCTTGGATTGTGGTCTTGGCCCAATCTTCCAAGACATGTGCTAGAAAGTTACTACAAGAAAAATTCAAATTATACAAGTAACTTCCATGACATGTGGCAACATTTACTACTAGGAAAAAGTTTCCCACATGGAATGTTTACAAGGTATAGGTGCCAAACTTTTTCTATAAATAGGCAAGCCTTTAAACCATTTCTAGCATCCAAAAATTTTGTAGTTGATCTCTTCCATTTTGGCAAGAAAATACTACAACACATAGTACTTATTGTGTGGTTTTTTTTTGCTCTAGATTTTCAAGAGCATATTACTTTGCTTTTTCCCACACAAGAGGCTATTCTTTCAAGAAAAGTCTCTTTAACCATAGGGAAGAAGACTAGGGAGTTGCATATTGCGACAACCTTATAGTAAATTTTTTTTGTGGCCTTGTTCGTGAGCGGGAACAAAGCTCGTGACGGTTTTAGCTTCATCAAAGGCCCCACGCTTCAAGAGGTTAGCTTTATATATTTAGCAAATACTAGTTATGTTCCATATGTTCTTAAGCATGTTCTTGTGTGTGTTATGTGGTTATTTTATTTTCCTAGCATGTTTTCTTGATAGTATTTTTGAAAATATGGACTAGGATAGACCACATGTAATATTATCGATCCTAGAATTGGTATCAGAGCTTAGGCTCATACACAACATGCTTAGACTATGGAAGAATATTGTATTTGAATAAATATATTAGTCATCTTGTGAGTGGCAAGATTAGGAAATCTTGTGTTGCATATACTTGTGGTTTTATGCTTGTATGTTCAGGTAATATAAAATCCCCTTGATGGTTCGTATGTATGCATGATAGATTTTCGTGTGCGGTCAACAAAGCTTGGCCATAGACGATTTCATGTATAAATATTTACGGTTATTGCTTAAAATTTATTTAAAAGAAGCATTGGATGTTTTGATATCTTTGTAATGTTTCTTTATGAAACTTGTATTAGCAATAGCAAAGTGTATTATTGTAATCTTTAAAAGACCAAGGAGAAAAAACAAGAAAACAGCGTGGAGGAACACTCTGTCAGGTAAGCTTGTCGGTCGACGGGATCCTATTAACGGTCAACCGGCTGAGGCAGAAAAAGCTACTAAGCGTGCTGTTTTATTGAAGATTATAGGGAGCCATCAAAGAGGGATTCTAATGTATTTTTGTGGATGTTTATAATGCATTAATATATGTTTTAACATATTTGCATTAGCATGATTGCCACCTAGAAATATGTCCACTCATTAGAGTTTATAAAAATTAGTCATACCTATGAGTTGATTCTCAAAGAAAGTTAAGATTATGAGAATGGCTTAGACAAGATAATTGTAAGAGGCTATGTCTAAAGATGCCATGCAATCTCATGACAACATTAAAAAAAAAACTTAACTTGAAATTTACAAATGTATATCTACCTAAGGGTCTATGCACCCAGATTTAGGTAAGTAATCTGTTATGGTATTGCAATGTTTTAGTAACACAAAAGGGATTCGCAAAAACCAAAGGGTTTCGCAAATCTAAAGCATGTTTAGATCTAAAACAAAAGCAAGAATACCAAAAATAGAGAAAACCCTTATTTTAAAATATTGAGTTAGAGAGGGGACTGGAAAAAAAAACCCCCACGACGTTTTATATCTGATTCACATTAATTGTAAATGTCATTAACTTCCCCATCGGAAGGTGACACTTTATCTAGATTTAACAAGGTGAAACATAAAATGTTTATTCAAAAAGGTGTTAGTAAGTTCGGCCATCCCATCCGTGGAGTTCTTCACTAAAGAATGCCTTACGCAACATTGATTAAAGTCACTACCCCATCGGAGAGCTTAAATCAAGAATGTTTCGAGGAATAAACATTAGGAATGGGTGTACACTCAACTTAAATGATAGGTTCGGCTATCCTATCAATAGAGTTCGCTACCAGATTTAAGAAGTCAAACAAAACAGTGATTGAATTATTCAATTGGATCATATCTAGATAATTGTTCATTCAAATAAGCGATGGTGTTTAACTTAATGTTCATAAGTTCGGCCATCCCATTGTTGGAGTTCTTGTGAGGATGTTGCGACACTGTTACATCAAGTAGTTTAAGGGTCTACTCAAGGGCAAATGATGTAAAAAGTACTTGTATGTTTTATTTCCAAAGATAGCATACATATTATACATGCATCAATTCTATACTCATAAATTAACTATGGTTATATTGTTGTATCCAGAAAAATATTTTCGTTCAGTCTACTAGCTACAATTCTCAAAGAGCACAAGCTCACTGGACCGAATTTTGTGGACTGGGAATGAAACTTGGACATAGTACTCACAGCAGAAGAGTACGAGTATGTCCTAACAACTCCTTGTCCTGTTGTGAGGGCTAACTCTTCTGAAGCCCAGAAAGATGTTGAGGCAAAATGGTAGAAACCAATAGTATGGCCAAGTGCTATATGATGGCTTCTATGTCAGATATTTCATTACTTTTACTGATGATTACTCTAGGTATAGATATGTATATCTGATGCGACACAAATCTGAATCCTTTGAGAAATTCAAAGAGTTCAAAGCTGAGGCAGAGCGGAAATTAGATAAACATATCAAAGCCCTTCGATCTGATCGAGGTGGCGAGTACCTCTCGGGTGAGTTCAAAGACTATCTTACACAAGAAGGGATTGTGTCTCAAATGACTGCACCAGGGACTCCTTAGCAAAATGGTGTAGTAGAGAGAAGAAATTGTATCCTATTAGATATGGTTACATCAATGATAAGTCATGCATTATTACCTTTATCTTTTTGGGGGTATGCCCTTGAAACAGCAGCATACATCTTGAACTTGGTACCATCAAAATCAGTACCTAGGACACCTCAAGAAATGTGGACTGGGCGTAAGCCTAGTTTAAATCATCTCCACATTTGGGACTGTCCAGCTTATATACTTAATAGTAATACTTCAAAATTGGAACCAAGATCCGAGTTATGCTATTTCATTGGATATCCTAAGGGAACCAGAGGTGGGATCTTTTATAATCCTAAGGAGCAAAAGTTGTTTATAAGCACCCATGCTAGATACTTAGAGAATGCTGAAATGGTCCAGAAAACACCAGATTCTGAAGTTGTTCTGGATGAGATTTCACAAGAATCTCTAGTAACACCTATAGTAACTGTGAATGGAAAAGAATAGCATATTACACCTAATATATCGGAGCATCGTCGTAGTAGGAGGATATTCAGGCCTCCTGACAGATACTATGGAGAGTTTTTTCAAACTTCTTTAGAGCATCAGGTGGTGGATCCCACAAGTTATGATGAAGCAGTTTCCGACATAGATGCCGACCAATGGCATAAGGCAATGGATTCAGAGTTAGAATCTATGTATTCTAACAAAGTCTGAGATCTTGTAGTTGCACCTGAAAGGGTAAAACCTATAGGGTGCAAATGGGTTTACAAGAGGAAAAGAGGAGTTGATGGAAAAGTTGAAACCTTTAAAGCAAGGTTGGTGGCGAAAGGTTATACTCAGAAAAAAGGGATCGATTATGAGGAAACTTTCTTACCAGTAGCCATGCTTAAATCCATCAAGATACTTTTTGCCATTGCATGTCATTATGACTACGAGATATGGCAGATGGACGTTAAGACAGCTTTTCTTAATGGAGAGTTTGATGAGAACATTTATATGACACAACCAGATGGATATGTTGCTAAAGGCCAGGAACATTTGGTTTGTAAGTTAAAAAAGTCTATTTATGGACTAAAGCAGGCATTTAGAGCATGGAACATCAAATTTGATCGGGCAATTAAATCTTATGGTTTTGATCAAAATATTGATGAACCTTGCATATATAAGAGGCGTAATGGAAATGCTGTAGCTTTTCTAGTTCTGTATGTGGATGATATCTTACTAATTGGAAATGATGTGGGGATATTATCATCCATCAAGGTTTGGCTTTCTACTCAATTTCAAATGAAGGATTTAGGAAAAGCTAGTTACATTTTAGGTATCAAGCTTTTGCGAGATCGTAAGAACAGAAGGCTAGCCCTATCTCAAGCTCCATTTATTGAGAAGATATTGGTCAGGTTTAACAAGCAAAACTCTAAGAAGGCTTCATTACCTTCTAGACATGAAGTTTATCTATCTCGGGATCAATGTCCTAAAACACATGAGGAAATAGAGAGCATGAAGCGAATTCCTTATGCTTCGGTGGTTGGAAGCCTCATGTATACCATGTTATGTACTAGACCAAATATCTGCTTTGCTATTGGTATGGTCAGTAGATATCAGTCAAACCCTGGACCAGCACATTGGGTTGCGGTCAAGCATATATTCAAATTCCTGTAGAGAACTAAAGATTATGTGCTAGAATACCGTGCAGATGATCTAATGCCATTAGCCTATATAGACTCGGATTTTCAGTTCGACAGAGATTCCAGGAAGTCTACTTCTGGATACATTTTTACTCTGTCAGGAGGAGCTATTTCATGGAGAAGTGTGAAGCAAAATTATATTGCTGATTCTATCATAGAAACTGAGTATGTAGCAGCATCTGAGGCTGCGAAAGAGGCAGTATGGCTAAGAAAGTTTCTTTTAGACCTAGAAGTTGTGCTGGCAACTCACAAACCGATACATTGTATTGCGACAACAACGGTACTATTTCACAATGCAAAGATCCCAGGAATCACAAAAAGGGTAAACACATTGAACGGAAATATAATTTGATCCGTGAGTTTATCCAGAGAGGAGATGTAGTAGTTGAAAAGATAGATTCAGTGGAAAACCTGGCAGACCCATTAACAAAGACTTTTCCAGAGAAAAATTTCACCACACATTTAGAGTCCATGTGTATTAGGTTATGCAGAAGTGACCTTTACTGCAAGTGGGAGATTGTTAGGATTAGTATGCCCTAAAGCTCACTTGTACATGACATTTTGGATGCTAAACAATGTATAATCATTTTTGTTATATGGCATTATGAGTTTCTTACATATTATCTCTGTTATGTTTTATTGATGCATGTGTAAAGGCCCATTAACTTGAATTAATGATTTGGGTGTGCAGTGAGGCTGGACGCACAGTAGGTCCAAGTCTAGATTTAGTTACGTCATAAATTGAGTCCGTAACCGAATGATAGTGTTGGGCACTCTACCGGGATAAGGTTATATTGAGCAAGGCTTCTCGTTGAGGGTGATCGACCTAGGTCATTGGAGGACTTTTCGGATTTGTCTCGATAGTACGTGTGTCGCGTATTAGATAGGACCATTGTGAGTATGTTTTCTAGAGACGTACTATCAGAGAAAGAAAACAAGATACTCACTGCTACTAAATGATCATTGCTCTTAATCTTGAGTATATGTGGATAAACTAATGAAGTTAGGGTTTAGTACTTTGATTCACTGTGGGTGAGATCTTATTTTATTTAGATCAATAGCCTTGTGCGTTGAGTGCTAAGTTCTAAATAATTAAAACATGCATATGCAATATGGAATCTATGTGCCCCCTTTGGGATTGTCCAAATTTATCATCTAAATCTAGATCTAGTGATACTACCCTTATAGGTGTATCGGTCATATAGCTTGAGGGTTGCTCCTGAGATTAAAAGATTCCATGGCCAAAGATGATTGGCAAAAGGACAAGAAGCCCAACGGAATAAATGTAGCAAAAAAGGTGATAGTACAAAGGCCAAAGGATCAGCTTTAGCTACGAGTATACATAGAGGGACATTATGATCAGTTATTTAGTAGGTCAAAAACAAAGTTCACATTCTTTTGTGACAAGCTTTTGGGTAATGGCAATTATTCTTGGAGTGCAACTTTGATCTTATGGTGGAATAGATCGGAGTTAAAAATAATTATTATTATGTCGCCTAGATCGGGCAAGGACATTTTTTATTATTTTTGGAAGCCAAGGTTAGTTGTGTCTTCTTAGTCCCTTCCCTAGTTGAAATGACTTTGAGAGAGTAATCTTGAAAGAGTAAATTCCATATTATGGTAATAGTCTTATTGGGCCAAAGCTTGGAATTGGGTTTGTGCTTTCTTTATAGTCCAAGATAACCTAATTGGGCTTGGATGGTTTCTTATTGGGCTTGGGCCTCCACGTGGATTGTGGACTATGTGTTGGGCTTGGATTGTGGGCTTGGCCCAATCTTTCAAGACATGTGCTAGAAAGTTACTACAAGAAAAATTCAAATTATACAAGTAACTTCCATGACATGTGGCAAACATTTACTACTAGGAAAAAGTTTCTCACATAGAAAGTTTACAAAGTTTAGGTGCCAAACTTTTTCTATAAATAGGCAAGACATCTTAAACCATTTCTAGCATCCAAAAATTTTGTAGTTGATCTCTTCCATTTTGGCAAGAGAATACTACAACACATAGTACACACTTATTGTGTGGTTTTTTTTTTTTGCTCTAGATTTTCAAGAGCATATTACTTTGCTTCTTCCCACACAAGAGGCTATTCTTTCAAAAAAAGTCTCTTTAACCATAGGGAAGAAGACTAGGGAGTTGCATATTGCGACACCTTTATAGTAAATTTTTTTTTGTGGCCTTGTTCGTGAGTGGGAACAAAGCTCGTAACGGTTTTAGCTTCATCAAAGGCCCCACGCTTCAAGAGGTTAGCTTTACATATTTTGCAAATACTAGTTATATTCTATACGTTCTTAAGCATGTTCTTATGTGTGTTATGTGGTTATTTTATTTTCCTAGCATGTTTTCTTGGTAGTATTTTTGAAAATATGGACTAGGATAGACCACATGTAATATTATCGATCCTACAGTCCACCACGACAATGATACTCCTATACCCTTCTGTCGTTGGCAAAGCACTAATAAAATCCATAGTCACCATCTCCCATGGTCTCTCCGGTATAGGAAGGGGTTGAAGTAGTCTTCCAGGTGCTGGACTGTCAACCTTGTCCTATTGGCAAATCAAACATGTCTCAACATATAACTCAATATCATCCCTCATATGCGGCGAGTAATATGCAGCTTTTAATAGGGCTTTCGTGTGTAATTGGTCCGAATGACTTACCTATTGCGAGTCATGACATTTTTTCATCAAATCCCTCTACAGGTTCCCTCACTTTGAGACTTACATGCAATGCCTTTGGTATAGAGGAAGCCATCTTCCTCCAAAATTGTCTTGTCTTTCATTCCTTGGCAAGGCTTAGTAAACTAAGAGTAATGAAATCTTAGAATATACCTTCCTTGATTTTGTCTACCAAAGTGTCATCTTTCCTCATATGATGAAATTCTGCCTTGCAACTCAAGGCGTCGGCCAGCAAGTTGGCTTTTCTTGGCTTGTACACCAATTTGTAGACAAATTCTGCATGGAACTCTTGCTATCTCACTTGCTTTGGGGTTAATTTCTTTTGTGTTTTGAAGTAACTTGTAGCAACTTTGTCCGTCTTGACTACAAACATGGATCCTAGCAAATAATGGCGCCATACCCTTAGGTAATGGATAATGGTTATCATCTCCTTCTCTTGCACTGTGTATCTTCTTTCAGTGTCGTTGAGCTTCCAACTCTCATAGGCAATTGAATGGTGATCTTGCATAAGAACACCTCTAATGGAAAAGTCTAAAGCATCTGTATAAACCTCATACAGCTTGTTGGGATCAGCTAAGCTCATGACTGGCTCACTTGTAATGGTTCTCTTTAGCTGTTCGAAGGAATCTTGGCAACTCTTACTCCACTCCCAGGAAATTTTTTTCTTGAGGAGTTTAATAAGTGAGGCCACCTTTTTTGAGTAGTTAAGGACGAATCGCCTGTAATAATTCATTAATTGAGGAAAGAATGTATTCACTTACTTTGGTTAGTGCTTCCCAATCCACAATAGCTTGAATGTTTTTTAAGTCTATCTTCTATTTTCCATCTTTAATGATATGACCAAGGAAATGCACTCTTTGTTGAGTAAAAGAGCACTTTTCCTTCTTCACATACAATTCATTTTCTTTCAACAACTTGAAAATAGTGTGTAGATGATTGGTATATTCCTCAAGATTTTGGCTATATATCACAATGTCATTCAAATAGAACACTACAAACTGATCCAAGTAAGGGTGAGAAATCTCGTTCATTAAAGTACAAAAGGTTGCTAGGGCATTAGTGAGACCAAACAACATAACCAAATATTCAAATGATCTATGCCTAGTTACACACGTTGTCTTAAGTTTGTCCCCTACAACAATTCTCACTTGATGATATCCTAAATGAAGATCAAGTTTGGTGAAGAGCCTTGCCTTACCCAATTGATCAAACAAATCTAATATCAAAGGAATAGGATATTTATTCTTTACCGTTACCTTGTTGAGGGCACAGTATTATGCCCATAGACGGAGTGAGCCATCTTGTTTCTTTGGAATAGTACGGGTGTGCCATAAGGAGCTTTGGGTGATTGAATGAATGCAGCATCAAGCAACTGCTTGAGTTGTTTATTCAATTCTTCTAACTCTGGAGGGGCCATTTGGTAAAGTGCTTTAATAAGGGGCTAGATACTAGGAACCAACTGAATCTCGTGGTCCATCTCTCCTTATGACATCTTCAAACTCTTCAAGGACTTTGGCAATCTTCTTGGGCACCTCATCTATCACTTGTTCACCCATGTCCTTTTTCATAGTCGCTAAGTAAGTCGTCTCTCCATGTTGTAGACCCTTTATAACCTATGTGGTCAACAAGAGTTTCATTTCTGGCCTCGCTTGGACTTTGGCTGGCACCCTGTGTAGGGTCTTCTCCTCCATGATCACTATCTGTTCAAGGTAGGGAATAGGAATGGCCTTGGCTTTCTAAAGAACTCCATGCCAAAGACAACCTTGAAATTGTCCATAGGTAACACAGTGAAGTCCACAACTCCCTGCCGCCAATGGTTAAGGAAACATTTTAACCATACCTGCTAATGGTCGAGGGACATAATTGATTCTGTTAAGGGACCCTTGGGACTTGTTAATGGTAAGCCGCAATCTCTTAGCTTCATCTTCTGCCATGAAGTTGTGGGAAGCTTCGGTGACCATGGCGGGCTGGCCATGAAGCAACAACTTTACATACATCAAGCCAACTTTTGGAATGGTCGTCATGGCTGGCTTTACGTTTAGATCATTGACTAGTTATAAAGAACCCATGTGTATCTCAGCCGCCTTTCCTTGTGTACCATAACCTTCTCATCGCTACAAATTTAAAAAATTTTAGATTGTTTATATGTAAACTCTAAACAAATCAAGTTATACATGAGAGGGGCGTATTGAGTACAATTAATAAATAAATATAACCAAATTCTTTGTAAACTCAAGCTTTTACATAAGGTGGTAACTCTAGTATAAAGTAGCTCTTCTCTTCTTGTGCATTTGGTGGATGTGCTCAACGTCAATGAAGGTGTTCATAGTAATTCGGATTAATCTGGTAAGTTTCAGTTTCAAATAACAAATACGCTCAGCAATTTCTGAAGCATCAGTGTCTTGCGCAGAGATATTTTATAATTGAGGCATGTATATGAAGAATACTCCTCCTGTATCATCAAATATTAACACTCCAAGAAACTTATTACAGGTGAGACCTTATACTCACTTTTTCTATATCAATTAAAAGTAAAAAGAAACTAAATGTATTTAATCAGCAAGACTATGGTTTGAAATTCAATACAAGCTTCCACAATAATTAAACAAATTTTAATTTTTAATTCGGCCTTTAATAATTTATTTGCGTTTTTTTCCTTCTCTGCTTCTCACTCCACATTACCGACCCATAAACCAAGTTGATCATGGTTTGACAACTATCCGGTTAATTCACCCAAAAACGAAAAAGAACCTTCCAGAACCTCTGGGAGGTTAAAGTGATGTCTATATGTATATTTAATATATGTACATATCTTCTTCATCAAGCTGGAAAACAAACGAATAAATGATCAGACCAGCTCAACTGCGGTACTAAGACTTCATTTGTTAACTGGACAGGAAATATTAAGCAGTTAAATATTGTGGATGCGTGTGTAGTATTTGCAAGATATTATATATTGACTTGCAAGTAGTCATAAATTCAAATTTACAAAAAAAATATATATAACTTTGATATTTTCTAGTGGAAACCACTTGCGGCTGAAATTAAATGTAGATTGGACATTTTCTACTTCATATATACTTCTTACGTCAGCTTAGTTTTTCAATTATAAAAATAACTACTAAGATTGATCTAAATAAACAATTCAGGCAGGTCCTCAAATAAAAAAGTTTCATTCACATATGACAATTTGTTGGGTAATATGTGACTTGGAGAACAGAAATATTACTGTTAACATACTAAATAAATAAACCAATATCCTCTCTACAAGTTTAAGCTTTTAGATGAGGTGGTAATTTTAACATAGTATCAGAGCCTGTAAGCCAAACGACACAGGTTCAAAACTCACTGCCACCCATATAAAAGCATTAAAACTGTCTACGTGCAAGCTCTAAACAAATTACGCTACACGTGAGGGGGCGTATTAACACACTAAATAACTAAGCTGGCGTGTTAACACACTAAATAAATAAACCAATATCCTCTCTACAAGTTTAAGCTTTTAGATGAGGTGGTAACCTTAACAATTACCCGTGGGGCTGCCGATAAATACAAGAGACGTTCATGATGATTGACAATATATTGTAACGGCGAATCCATTGCATACAATCAAGTTGGAATTTCTTGTCCTAAAGGGGTGCGGAAAGCAGGTATATACATATACATACATATATATACATATATGTACATATACATGTAAATATAAATGTACATATCAGATTGAGACCTTCCAGAAGGAAGCCAACACAAGAAGTTGCAAGTAGCTGAAAAATGTTTTTGTCACAAGCAGAGGGTATGTACTGATGGAAAAATTTATTTCCACATTTGACATTGCAACCACTTGAAAGCCTACTGTTTATATTATTGTGTAATTATGTTTAAGTTGAAAATTTTACTTTTTTGTGAGTGATTCTTAAAAATAAAATATTGTCCAATCCTAATAAAGTATCTCTTTGGTAATAATTGAGGTCTTCCTTTGGTTAACTTATTATATTGATACTTTTATTGAGAATAACTTCATGGAAGGAAATTATAGATTGAAATAAGGTATAGCAAAGTATGATATTGGTGGGTGCGGGTGTGGTATTCAAAGACGAAAGGGCTACGTTGGATCAGTGTTGAATAGGTAACCCGACATGAGCGTGGCTCTTTAAAGGAGTTACGATGAAATGTAATGATCTTTAATAAAAAAAATTTTCATTCTTTTGTCAGTGGTTCTTAAATATAAGAAATTTTCTCTTCTAACAAATAGTCTTTCAAGGTAGATTTTCTCTGGACTTTAGATTGTTATATATTATTTCATGACACCTAATAACACGCCTCTGTGTTAACTTTGGAGAAAAAATGGCCGCCGCTAACGTTCACTTAACATGAAAAGGAGGTAAGACACTGGAAGCTTCATCTTAATGGCTCTTGTAAAACACGTGATAACATTCACTTAACGTGAAACTTCGTTATAAGAAGCAAATTATATATAACTAAATTAAACACACAAACACAAACACAAAATTAATTGCTTTCCACAATATTCCCAGGTTTTAATTGCATAGAGTCTTAAAAGAAACAATTATATTCTGGTCTCACGCCCCTGTGGACCTTTAAGTCACAAAAAGAATCACAAATAAAGCACATTTAAGTTTTGTAGACATTGGGTCACTAATTTTCCTAGAGGCTTGGAAAGTTTGCTGTTCAATGATTTTGCACCTAGGGAGCAGCATAAATATGAACCATGTAATCTTCTTCTTGCTCAATGGAAAGGCTTTATTAACTCTTTTTTTTTTAAAAGCCCAAATAAAACCTATTTCCTTTAGTTTATATAAGTGTAGTCACTTTCATATTTTGAAAATACGCACGGAAAACCTATGACCCTCAAATGTGAGTGTACAATACATTTGATCACCACAAGGGTTCCGCGTCTATTTTGAAATCACAATTGCATTTTTGGTGAATTATATAAGAGTAAAGTACTTTTTATCCTTCTTTTAATAACAATGAACTCATTTTAAATAGGATTATAGTATATTTATACGATTTAAATCTTTTAGTATAACATCACATATCAGTGAATCTGTTCCAATTCAAAAAAGAACTAGTGATTTTACGATGAAAATAAATTTGAATTAGAAAACAGTTTCGCAAGAAGAAATTTGACCAAATTAAAAATTGTGTTTGAACCAGGGTTATGTGGGCAAATAGCATTGAAGAATATTCTGGGCTTCTAGCCCCACCATTTTGAACATCCTTTGGGATATACGAGGGTTAACTCCACTCTGTTCCCTACTAAGAAGCGGCGAAGTGGATTCCATTTTGATTATTTAAATTCTCAAAAGAACAATTTAACCGTTGGGAATCTCCATTAGCTCTTTCAGACTATGTAAATTGTCAACGCCTTGAACCCTATATGTACACACACAACGTGATTACATCTTCACCACTCATCACAATTAAACCTATATCATTTCTTGATTCAAACCCAGTTTTTGTATCTCTCAACACCACCTTTATAGATCTCTTTTTAAAAAAATTACATCAGAAATGAGTAATGTTGAAGGGTCCCCTGGAAGCTCCATGCATGGAGTCACAGGAAGAGAGCCTGTTCTTGCTTTCTCTGTGGCCTCTCCAATGGTGCCAACAGGTACTACCGCAAAATTTGCACTGCCTGTTGATTCTGAGCACAAGGCCAAAGTTTTCAAGCTTTTCTCTTTCGCTAATCCTCACATGAGAACCTTCCATCTTTCCTGGATTTCTTTCTTTACTTGTTTCGTGTCCACCTTCGCTGCCGCTCCTCTCGTTCCAATCATTCGTGACAACCTCAACCTCAAGAAATCTGACATTGGAAATGCTGGGGTTGCTTCTGTTTCCGGAAGCATTTTCTCCAGGCTTGTGATGGGTGCGGTTTGTGATCTTCTCGGACCGCGATTCGGATGCGCTTTTCTCATGATGTTGTCAGCACCAACTGTGTTTTGTATGTCGTTTATATCGGATGCTGGTGGGTATATAGCAGTGAGGTTCATGATTGGTTTCTCTCTCGCGACGTTTGTTTCGTGCCAGTACTGGATGAGCACCATGTTCAATGGCCAGATTATTGGGCTGGTGAATGGTACAGCAGCAGGTTGGGGAAACATGGGAGGAGGAGCAACTCAGCTTCTGATGCCTGTACTCTATGAGATTATCAAGAAGGTCAGGGCGACTCCATTCACGGCCTGGAGGATTGCCTTTTTCATTCCAGGATGGCTTCATGTGATCATGGGGATCTTGGTCTTGACTCTTGGCCAGGACTTGCCTGATGGAAACCTTGGTGCTCTTCAGAACAAGGGCAATGTTGCTAAAGATCAATTCTCAAAGGTTAGTCGAAAATAGCATATATTTCAACAGTGGGGCGATCCAATTCACTTTTAATAGACAATAGGAGGATAATGAGGAACTTTTTAGGTCACAAAGGGTTTGATACACTTTTAGTGGACCATAGGATCCCTAGCAATTTACCCTTTCTATACATCAAATTTGGCTAATAGGTTATGTTTTTTCTTATGCAGATATTGTGGTATGCTGTGACAAATTACAGAACATGGATCTTTGTGCTTCTCTATGGTTACTCTATGGGGGTTGAATTATCTACTGATAACGTGATTGCTGAATACTTCTTTGACAGGTCCTTATTTTAATTTCACTACTTATTACTAATTTCTTTGTTTTCTTTAAGCCATTGGAATTAATGCAAAAACTGCATTCTCTGTGCACAGATTTGACCTCAAGCTTCACACTGCTGGTATCATTGCCGCAGCTTTTGGTATGGCTAACATTGTAGCTAGGCCTTTTGGTGGATTTGCTTCAGACTACGCAGCCAAATTGTTTGGCATGAGGGGCAGGCTCTGGGTGCTTTGGACTTTACAAACCCTGGGAGGTCTTTTCTGTGTCCTCTTGGGGCGTTCCAGCTCTCTTCCCATTGCCATCTTGTTTATGATGCTCTTCTCTGTCGGCGCTCAAGCCGCGTGTGGCGCAACCTTTGGCATCATCCCATTCATTTCTCGACGATCATTAGGCATTATCTCAGGCCTCACAGGGGCTGGTGGCAATTTTGGCTCTGGATTAACCCAATTGATATTCTTCTCAAGCTCAAAGTACTCAACTGAAATGGGGTTAACCTATATGGGGATTATGATTGTATGCTGCACTCTTCCTGTGACACTGGTTCACTTTCCACAGTGGGGAAGCATGTTTCTTCCTCCATCCAAGGATGCAGTTAAAGGAACAGAAGAGTATTATTACACTTCCGAGTACAATGAGGAGGAAAAGCAGAAGGGTATGCACGAAAACAGCCTCAAGTTCGCTGAGAACAGCCGATCAGAGCGCGGTAGGCGCGTTGCATCAGCGCCAACGCCACCAAATTCAACACCAAACTATGTTTAGTGTAGATATATACGTATTTATATTAAATAAAAAGAACTTTCATATACTATGGGACAAGTGCAATGGAAGTACTAGTTTGGATTATCAATACTTCCAGCTTGCCCTTGGTCTGCTGCTGCCTTCTTGTGTTTATTAAAGTTTTATGAAAAACAAGTTGAGCAAACACTCAGTTTTCTCATCAATGATCAATGCAAGTTTGTATCCATTTGCTGAAAACATTGATCACTAGTGCTTTCTTTTACTTGTCTTTTTAATAATTCTTAATTCATTGCCACTTGTCAGAACTAGATCTCCTGGTCTACGAAACAAATTAAAAGAATGAAAAGAAATGCTAGAGTTTGCGTGTGTGTATATATATTCTATGTCTTCTATTGTTAATAAGAAGTGTACATGAAGCTTTCATCAGGACAAGGACCACAGATTAAATTAGTTGCAGACAATTAATTAGTTGGCTGATATTCAGAATCCAAATTTAGTATTTTTGGAATTTGGCCACCACTGTCCACAGCCTGGTTTCGAGAGTTGACCTTGTCTTTGATTGGGGAACACAGTAGAGTTATGGTAATAGTATATTAATTAACCACTCCACGTTTTGAGTAAAGAAAACTGAATTTAAATTACTATTCCACTTAGTTATTACTACAAAAAATTCAAAAATATTCTTTTCAGGTTAAGTCGATTCAGTTTCTATGTTCAAAATGGTGCGAGAAAACAATAGTTTCAAAATTAAGTAAATAAAGATCAGAATCAAAAGCTTAATATACAGATTAAAATCTTGTGCATTGAGTAACAAGGATAAATTCTTAAACAAACGATCTACTCTTAGTGAAGCAATTTTCTAAAAATTACATATTTTTTACAATAATTATTTGGACTAGATTTCAAAAAAAAAAAAAAGCTGAAATTATAGAAAAAAAAACTCAATTTTAACTTTTCCTAGAAATTAGAAAATTTGAACTTCTCAAAAAAGCATTTTAAGTTCTAGAAAAAATAATTTGAAGCACACCTAACTAGGATGGAGAGCATGTATTTATACATTGTGAGAGTATGTGCAAGTTACATATATACCCTTTTTTCATAGAGGATGTTTGGTTTGGCTTTTTTTTTTTGGGTCAAACTTACTTAAAGTCTAATTTAAGATAATGGAAGCATTTGTTTAATTTAAAAAAGTACTTTTTTAAAGTGACTTTAAGTAGAAAATAAAAAGCTTCTCACCCTTAGCTTCTGCTTTTTATGGCTTAAAAAATTTTTAAAAAAAATAAGTTTGACCAAATTATTTACTATCTTATCCTTACATTTTTATTTTTATTACTAAAATATCTTTACTTTTTTATCTTGTAGTTACCCTTTAAATTCTAATTTAATATCCTTAATAGTTATTTTAACCATATAATTTACTTTTCAATCCACTTTAGAGAGTGTTTGGATTGGCTTATAGAAAAGCTCCTTAAAGCACTTTTAGCTGTAAGTAACTTTTTTTTATTGTAAACTTTAAGTAGTTATATATTTGAAAAAAATTGTAGTTATAAAAATAAGTATTTACATGTTTGATTAAGGTGAGTTGAAAAGTAAGTTATATAGTTAAAATAACTATTACGAACATTAAAATATAATTTAAAAAGGTAAGTATAAGATAAAAGAGTAAAGATATTTTAGTAATAAAAATAAAAAGGTGAGGATAAGATAGTAAATGATTTGGTCAAACTTGTTTTTTTTAAAGTACTTAAAGTCATAAAAAGAAAAAGCTGGGGTTGGAGAGTTTTTTATTTTTTACTTAAAGCCACATAAAAAAAAGCACATTTTTAATTAAAATAAACACTTTCATTAGTTTAAATTAGACTTTAAGCAGGTTTGACCAGGAAAAAAGCCAAACTAAACACCCTTTTAATCAAATATGTAAATACTTTTTTTTTTTTTATAACTATAGCTTTGAATCAAACACGTAATTATTTAAAGTCGATAATAAAGAAAAGCCGCTTAAAGCCCAAAATACTTTAAGTGGCTTTTTGATAAGCCAATCCAAACACCCTCATAGAACAATAACAAGGGGAGTATTTATACTAATATGCTCCCTTAATCTAGATGGGGTGACAACACAGTCATATTGGTTTCGAGCTCATGAAAATGTCGTGAAGGTAATGCCTTTGTAAAGATGTCAGCCAATTGAGAGCCAGTAGGAACAATTGAACTTGGACATCTCCTTGAGCAACTTTCTCACAAATGAAATGAAAGTCTATTTCCACATGTTTTGTGCGAGCATGAAAGATAGGATTTCCAGCCATGTAAGTGGCAGAGACATTATCACAATACAAGATCATCGGAAATGGTAAAAATATAGCCAAATCACGGAGCAGCTGATGAACCCCATAAGTCTTAGCCAAGGCATAAGCAAGAGCACAGTATTTGGCTTTTGTGCTAGAGTTGGATATTGTAGGCTGCTTTTTGGATTGCTAAGAGATTAAGTTAGGCTGAAGAAAGAGTGCATAACCTGTAGCGGAGTGACAACTATCTGGATAGCTTACCCAATCGGCATCTACATAAGCCACATGAGAAGGAATAGTAATGGCCCTGAGGTAAATCCTTGATCAATAGTACCTTTGAGGTACCATAGGATTTGATTGGCAATCTACAAGTGAGAGCTACGAGGAGCATGCATAAACTAGCTAACCAAATTAACAGCATAAGTTAGATCTGGATGAGATAATGTTAAGTATTGTAGCCCACTTACCATGCTATTATACTTTGTAGGATCCTCTAGTAGATCACCCTCATATAAAGAAGGTTGAGACGTGGAAGGAATAGGGGTTTTGACAGGTTTTGCAGTAGCCATGGAGAATTTTTTCCAGAAGGTCAAGACCATATTTAGTTTGTGAGAGATAGAAAGAGTGAAAGAGGAGCGATGAACTTAAATGCTAAGGAAGTAATGGAGATCACTAAGGTCTTTCACAGCAAAGGTTTGGTTAAGGTGCTGAATAAACTAAAAAAAAAGTGTAGCAGAGATACTTGTCAAAACAATATTATCAGCATATAGTAGTAATACAAGCATGGCCTAAAATGTCATATAGATAAACATAAAAGTATCGACGAAGCTACAAGAAAAACCTTAAGAGAGAAGAAAAGAATTGAACCTATGAAACCATGCCTGTAAGGCCTGTTTAAGACCATAAGAAGCCTTTCTAAGTTTACAAACATGATTAGGGCGCTGTGTGTCCATAAAACCAAGGGATTGTTTCATATAGACTTCTTCAGTCAAGACACCATGAGGAAAAACATTTTTAACATCTAGTTGTTGAATGACCTATTATGAGAAAGTGCATTAGTTAAAGCAGTGCAAATGGTGGTGGATTTGATAACATGACTAACAGTTTCAGTATAATCAATACCTGGCTGTTGATGACAGCCTTATGCTATCAACTTGGCCTTATATCACTCAACTGACCCATCAGAGTTGTATTTTATCCTATAAATCCATTTGCAGCTCACTAAATTTTTAAATGGTTGTGGCAGCACAAGTTCCCAAGTGTTATTGTGCAAAACTGCATTAAACTCTTCGGCCATAGCCTGATGCCATAAAGGACTACAAGATGCCATGGTGAAGGAAGTGGGCTCCACGTGAGACTCTAACGTGGCAAGAGAAAAGATAGGTTTCTTTTTGACAATGCTCGATTTTACTCATGTTTGCATGGGGTGGATATTGTTATCCGGTGAAGAGTTAGACTACACCCTGAAGGTAGTAACAGATTCAGAAGGCACAAAGAGAAATGAGAACACCAGAGCACTAGAGGGCAATGTGTCAGACTAAGTCGTGGAAGGGAAGGGAATAGACATTAGACTAGGTGACATGTCAGGAAAACCATGTGACTGTGAGTAAGGTGAGGGTGTAGAGTGACCTATGGATACATCGGACTTAGTTAATAGGAATGACAACGCGAGAGAGGACACACTAATAGAAGGACCTAAAACTAAAGGTTGGGGGGTGGCAGTGATTTGAATAAGGGACAACGACGCAAAGAGAGAAGAGGAATGGGAAATCAGCTAGAAATAAGGGTAAGACTATTCATCAAAATGAATATGACGACTTATGTAAACTTGGCCTGTTTTAGGATCTAAGCAACGATAACCCTTGTAGCCAAGTGCGTACCCTAAAAAGACACAAGGCATAGACCATATTTCTAATTTATGAGCAACCTTTATCGATAGGTTTGGAAAACAAGAGCAACCCTTATCGACAGGTTTGGAAAACAAGCATTACCAAAAGTCCTCAGGAAAGTGTAATCTGGAGCTTCTTGAAAAAGCAATTCAAATGGTGACTTGTCATTAACAGAGGGTGAAAGAAGCCTATTTATTACGTACACGACCATATAGGTAGCATCAAGCTGAAAGGACTAAGGCATTGTTGCATGGATAAGAAGAGTACGAAGTACCTTAGCAATGTGACATCGTTTGTACTCAAAGACACCATTTTGCTGAGGGGTATCGGGACATGATTTTCGAAAAATACTATTATGTTTTTGCAAGAATTCACAAAATGCATGATTATCAAATTCACCACCACCATCACTTTGAAATTGTTTAATTTTAGTGTAAAAAAAAAAAATTCAACTTGAGATTTAAAAGTTCAAAAATGCATGAACACCTCATATTTTTGTTTCATAGGAAAGATCCGTGTAAATGGCGAAAAATCATTCACAAAGAGAACAAAATATTTATAGCCCAAGTTTGAAAGAATCAAAAAGTCTATATATCAAAAAGAATTAAAGAGAAAGCTTTATCAGCACGCTGCTCAACTAATTGAAAATTTAAATGAGTATTCTTGCCCAAATTAAAATCCATACGGCCTAGCCTTCTTCTTCTCTCAGGTCCAGAGTCCTCTCCTGTTGTTGTTCCCAGACTACCCATCCCTTCTTTCCCCTTTGCCCGACCAGGTGAGATCAGATTTCTCGAACGAAATGAAGTGATAGGAAGAGAAGACTGCTGGGGGGAGATCTCTATTTATTAAATTGGATTGACGAGCTACCAAAGCATGCAAAACTGCTGAGAAACTTCCATCTAAGAGAGGATAAAGATCACTGACGCTGGTGAAATGAAGTAGAGGATGACCTATAATCTTATCCTTGAGACAAAAAGAATTAGAGCCAAATATGGCTTGACAGTTATTATCAGCACATAGATGATGAATGGACAAAAGATTATGAGACAAATGAGGAACATGAAGCACATTTCTAAGAACAAGTGGTTTATGTTTAGTGCATAAATATGCAGTGCCAACATTTCTAATGGGAAAATGAGCATTATTCCCAACTAAAACTTTAGAGTTGCCAGTATATGGAGTTAAGGAATGAAGCATACCTGCATGAGGGGTCATGTGCGATGACGCAGCGAAATCGAGATACCAGGTAGCATCGTTCGCGTCACCAATAGACATAGTTGTAAAGGACTTAGCAAGGTCAAATGTGACAACTGCATGGTTAAATTTATGTGGGCAATGAACAGCAATATGATCGGGTTGATTGTAAATCTGGCATGATGAAGAAGACTGGAAAGGACTAGCACCCAACAGACCATCATACGGAGAAAGTGAGACCATAAAGGAACGGACAGAATTCATAACAGAAGCAGGAGAGATAATACCCATTTAAGCTTGTCTAGGAACAGCACTTGAATGCTGCAAGCTGGTTGGAGTCATAGCATACTGTTGAACTAACAGAGAGCCTCCACCATTGCCACAGCTTGACTGTTGTGATTGAGAATTAGTATTGCCGCAACCACGACCCCGATTATTATGACGAGAGTTTGAACCCGTCCCTTACCATTGTTCGAAGAGGACTGCACCTATTGGGGAGTGGTTGCCGCAGCAGAGGTAGTGTAAGTTGGCGAGAGTGCTGGGAAACCAATTTAAGGTGCGCTTCTTGGGTGATTAGTCTCCCGTAAATGTTGTTCCATGTCAATATTTCTTCTGAGTTAATACGGGCAGTGACAAAAGTGCCATATTCCGGTGGAAGACCATGCAAGGCAATCGTGATCAGATCACCCTCAGAAACTGGTTTTTGAACATCAAAAAGTGCATCAGTAATTGACTTTAGTTCCCAAAGATAGGATTCCATGTTCTTGGACTATTTTCGTAAGGCATGGAGTTGGAGACGAAAAGGATGTGAGTTTGCTTTAGAATTGTCTAAGTATCTTTCCTCTAGTACAAGCCAAATATCCCTGCCAGAATGAAAGTGTAGATATCTTGGACAATCTCACTAGTGAATGTAGCATTTAACCATGTACGGACCATACTGTCTAGCCGTATCCAAGGGACATAGGTGGGATGATTTTCAGTAGGGCAAAGGAGCATGTGACGTTGATGGTTCTATAGCTTCTGAAATCACCAGACCAGAGATTTGCAAGATGGGTTCTGTCGACATGGTGAGAGAGGCAATAGAACCATCAAAGGGAGAGGTAGTGGCGCCCGCGGTAGACATGGATGTTGATGACATTGTTATGGGCTGCGTTGCTGCAACAGAGAAGAGGTGAAGCTAAGGGCTGGTTGCTACATGGAGATGATGGTTGCATAAGGTATGTTATTTTGGAAAGGTTAGGGTGGGGAATTTTGAGAGGCAAAGGATTGAGAAGGCCTCATGATACCATATACACAAAATAATTTGCGGCACACCCAACTAGGGTGGAGAGCATGTATCTATACATTGTGAGAGTATGTGCAAGTTACATATGTACCCTTTCTCCGTAATGCAATAACAAGGTTCTATTTACACTAAAAAAAAAATTTTTTAATAAAAGCCAGCCCAAACGAACCCTTAATAATACAATAAATGAATTAGACAATTCTTCACTTAATCTTTCTTGAGGAGATATACTTTTTAATTTGAAAAATAATTTTAAATTTTAGGATACGTTTTTTAGTTTTTCAAAAAAAAAAAATTGAATGGTATTAACAAAATAAAAACATTTTCTAGTTTTGTAAGAGAAAATTATTTTTAATTAGTGAACACTTTTTTTAAATTTCTTTACAAAAAATAAGAACTCTAATTTTCTTTAAAAGTTGAAGGCAGAAAATAGAAAACATTTTTTCAAAGTAATTGGAGCCTTAGAATTAGCATTTTGTGCATAGAATGAGACTTGATGTGGTGTAACCCAATTGGCGGGGTTTGATGGTCGTCTCTTTAGTGATTTTTGGTGGAATGAAATTTTTTATTGTCCAGCCGGAAAAAAGAAAAGAAAGAAAAAGACCATCTTAACGTGTATGCTAATGCTCTGTTTGTTATAGTTTTATTTTAAGATGCTTATCCTATTGAAATGAGGGTACATTTTATAAGATTTAAGAAATCTTATCATGCATCTTATGAAAATTTAAAGCAAAATTATACTTTTTATCTTATAAAAAATAAACAATCCTTCTTATCTTATCTTTTGCAACTATAAAATATATGATGCATATAATAAGATATCTTAAATCTTATAAGATATCTCCAAATTTTAATAGGATAAGCATCTTAAAATAAGATCATTCCAAACACACTATAAATGATGTGTCATGATCCTTGTTGGGAAAATCGAGGACGCACGCACACACATCAAAGCACAGCGGAAAACACACATAAAGAATACGCAATATTTTAACGTGGTTCGGCCCTCTGCCTACGTCCACGATCCCCTCTGGGATAAATTCCACTATTCAACAATAATGGGATTACAACTCAGGTGGTGACTTTTTGCACGGAAAGAAAAGTCTAAACCCTCCCCACAGAGTTCTTATAATGGTTCTATCCTCAACAGGACTAGAACGAATATAAGACACTTTCGATGCTCTCAGGCTCTCTCTCTCTCACCCACACCCCCCATAGGGTGTGGCTCTAAGGCACTCTCCTAAGGCACACCTTATACAAGTAATGCAAGAGTCCTATTTATAGAGGAGATTTCTTTGTCCTTCAAGACAAAGGATTTCCTCATCTATCAATCCTACCATAATTAAAACTCTTACCATAACTAGAATTTTAATTCTCATTAAAATCCTTTCCTAATTTGTATGGGTTTCGACTTTGAGCCATAACCCAACAATCCTTAATTAGATAGTTGATGCTTTGATACCTTGAAATTTTCGAGCAATTTTCGAATAACATATATAGTTGATGCTTTGATACCTTGAAATTTTCGAGCAATTTTCGAATAACATATATAGATAGCCAAGAAGTTATTTTTCATTCTTTGATTACTAATATCATGTTTAATATCAATCATTTTACCATAAATTTTGAAGAAAATATTTGGGGTGCACTTGCTGCATGATACATGACACTGAAAGCAAACCGCAGGAAGAATCAATTTTATAACTTCAGTTGTTCCTCAAGGAGAAAACTCAGTGTTTTCTGCATACATTTTATAACTTCAATCAAACACAAGAAGACAATAAATCTAGAGCAACAAAGCAGGGATCCAACTTATTTGATTTTTCACTTGCTCCACCATACAACAAAAGTTAAATTTTATTTCTATACTAGACATTGTTTGGTGTTGAATTTGGTGGTGTTGGCGCTGATGCAACGCGCCTACCGCGCTCTGATTGGCTGTTCTCAGCGAACTTGAGGCTGTTTTCGTGCATACCCTTCTGCTTTTCCTCCTCATTGTACTCGGAAGTGTAATAATACTCTTCTGTTCCTTTAACTGCATCCTTGGATGGAGGAAGAAACATGCTTCCCCACTGTGGAAAGTGAACCAGTGTCACAGGGAGAGTGCAGCATACAATCATAATCCCCATATAGGTTAACCCCATTTCAGTTGAGTACTTTGAGCTTGAGAAGAATATCAATTGGGTTAATCCAGAGCCAAAATTGCCACCAGCCCCTGTGAGGCCTGAGATAATGCCTAATGATCGTCGAGAAATGAATGGGATGATGCCAAAGGTTGCGCCACACGCTGCTTGAGCGCCGACAGAGAAGAGCATCATAAACAAGATGGCAATGGGAAGAGAGCTGGAACGCCCCAAGAGGACACAGAAAAGACCTCCCAGGGTTTGTAAAGTCCAAAGCACCCAGAGCCTGCCCCTCATGCCAAACAATTTGGCTGCGTAGTCTGAAGCAAATCCACCAAAAGGCCTAGCTACAATGTTAGCCATACCAAAAGCTGCGGCAATGATACCAGCAGTGTGAAGCTTGAGGTCAAATCTGTGCACAGAGAATGCAGTTTTGCATTAATTCCAATGGCTTAAAGAAAACAAAGAAATTAGTAATAAGTAGTGAAATTAAAATAAGGACCTGTCAAAGAAGTATTCAGCAATCACGTTATCAGTAGATAATTCAACCCCCATAGAGTAACCATAGAGAAGCACAAAGATCCATGTTCTGTAATTTGTCACAGCATACCACAATATCTGCATAAGAAAAAACATAACCTATTAGCCAAATTTGATGTATAGAAAGGGTAAATTGCTAGGGATCCTATGGTCCACTAAAAGTGTATCAAACCCTTTGTGACCTAAAAAGTTCCTCATTATCCTCCTATTGTCTATTAAAAGTGAATTGGATCGCCCCACTGTTGAAATATATGCTATTTTCGACTAACCTTTGAGAATTGATCTTTAGCAACATTGCCCTTGTTCTGAAGAGCACCAAGGTTTCCATCAGGCAAGTCCTGGCCAAGAGTCAAGACCAAGATCCCCATGATCACATGAAGCCATCCTGGAATGAAAAAGGCAATCCTCCAGGCCGTGAATGGAGTCGCCCCGACCTTCTTGATAATCTCATAGAGTACAGGCATCAGAAGCTGAGTTGCTCCTCCTCCCATGTTTCCCCAACCTGCTGCTGTACCATTCACCAGCCCAATAATCTGGCCATTGAACATGGTGCTCATCCAGTACTGGCACGAAACAAACGTCGCGAGAGAGAAACCAATCATGAACCTCACTGCTATATACCCAGCAGCATCCGATATAAACGACATACAAAACACAGTTGGAGCTGACAACATCATGAGAAAGGCGCATCCGAATCGTGGTCCGAGAAGATCACAAACCGCGCCCATCACAAGCCTGGAGAAAATGCTTCCGGAAACAGAAGCAACCCCAGCATTTCCAATGTCAGATTTCTTGAGGTTGAGGTTGTCACGAATGATTGGAACGAGAGGGGCTGCAGCGAAGGTGGACACGAAACAAGTGAAGAAAGAAATCCAGGAGAGATGGAAGGTTCTCATGTGAGGATTAGCGAAAGAGAAAAGCTTGAAAACTTTCGCTTTGTGCTCAGAATCAACCGGCAGTGCAAATTTTGCAGTAGTATCTGTTGGCACCATTGGAGAAGCCACTGAGAAAGCGAGAACTGGTTCTCTTCCTGTGACTCCATGCATGGAGCTTCCAGGGGACCCTTCAACGTTGGCCATTTTTTTTTTCTTTCAACTCAAAGGGCGTGGTGAGATTTTTACTTCTAAGTCTTCTTTTTCTAAAAGGAGAAAAGTATATTGAGGAGAATCAAGGCAAAGAAGTGTATATTCGTTTTCTTTTTCTTTTTTCTGATTTAGATGCTTATAAGCTACTTCCTATGTGTGTTTATGTAGTTGTTAAGCGTTGACATTGGATATTCCCAATGGCTACGCATGAGGTAAGCAAAACGAAGGAATCCATCGCGCCGCATACAAATATGAGGAAGAGTTAGTCTGATCACTTATCTGAAAGATCAAAACACTGTGCAGATGGCGTTTAAGTAATTGCTTATTATTGCCTTGAAACAGCTAATTAATTACTAAATATAGAAGCTAAGCATGACACTGATGTGATGTTCCAGCGATACACTTAATGTGGTCTCTCCAACCGGGGTTTAGGAGCGTGAACATCAATGTCTAAAGCTGTAAGTTCCCTCAAATTTCGTCAACTAAAATATTGAGACATGCTTGAGCATTTCCAATTAAGATAAAATGCACAGTTATTTTCTTTTGTATTTTAAAATTTATTATATTATCTGTTTGTATTTTTCAAAAGGTAGTGCATGTTACTATGTATGATTTGTTTAATTATTTGATTATTTGCTTGGATTTTTTTTTGCGGGGCTACTTGTTTGTGGTTTGTCTATTAGTTAATTACTTATCAATTTTCAAACTTAATAGACAATACTTCCTATACTTTTTAAAAGGTTACATAATCAGCTTTCTTCTTTTACGTTATCATTGAATGCCATTAACCAGAAAAATGGTATTTTTGTAAAAATATATAGCACATTCAATTTTAGCGCTCATATATGCAACACATAATACGTAATCAGTTAATGTGAACAGAAATGTTAGTTAAGGTAACTAGGAAATTATATGACACATTTTAAAAAATATAGGGGTAATATAATAAGTTTTAAAACATCCGGAATAATAGAGGGGAATAACATACATTTTACTCTTTCAATAATTATTCATCTCTCTAACTTCTATTCAACAACTTTGCTCAATTTGTTTACTATTAGTTTGAGGAGTTCAGGTAATTGGATTTAAGATTTATTAAACTAATATTCTTACAAATGCATGAGAATTGGATTTTAATCCGATCTTATTTACTAAAAATTGATATTTCAGGTATTTACTCTGCTATGCAACGTAACTTTTTCAAAATTTGGTGCTTCATCTGCCATGCCATTATGTTTATAATTATCGTAACTCACACGTAAAAGGAATATTAGAAAATTTAATTTTCCCGCATGAATAAAGAATAAGTTAATATATAGATTTTTACTTACTCCATGTCATATCCTGAGCCCATATGCAAGACTAGTACGTATTGCAGTTATAGCAAATAATTACTTATAACACTTATTTAATAATAATAATAATAATAATAATAATAATAATAATAATAATAATAATAATAATAATAATATCAAAAATAGTAAGCCATAATTTACTATGTAAACTAAAAGCAGAAGATGAAATAAGCTAGAATATTAAAATGTATTGATAACAAATTCAGAACATGAAATGCTAATTAAATACATATTCTCAAACGGGGATTACAAACTTAAACCAGCTAGTACGTACTGAATATAACAGTAATAAAAAAAATTAAAATTCAGAAATAAGAATTACGGAATTAAGTAGACGGAGCCCTGTATTTGACTGTTGGCATGTTTTGGAAAGTCTACAACTTTATGCTAAAATTAAACAACCCGATCGAATATTTTATAAGAAAAAAGTCATGACTATTTCCTAATAACTAAAATAATAACCACTTAATAGCTGGATTAAATTCATAAAACGACATTTATTGGTAAAAAATAACAAAAATGTAACTGGCAGTACATTTTTTAAAATTTTGTAGAATAAATTTTAAAATAAATATATTTATTTCTAGTATACTTATGTAAAATAAATTCAAAGCTAAATGTAGAATACATTATGAATAATAATAATAATAATAATAATCATCATCATCATCATAAACAAACAAATAAATAAAAAGGAACTATTCCTATTTCATTGAAGTTACATATTTAAGTAACTTGAGAAGTTTGGAAGAGAAAAGATCAAATAATCATTCAATGATGAAAATGGAATGACTATCTATTTTGTGTTGTATACATAGCGGTTATACAATCAAATGTATATTTTTTTTCTTTGAATTTCTGATAAAAGGACAAGGGTTTTGTCAATGAGAAGCCAGGAACTAGAACGGAAAGGAATTCTCTATTTTAATAGTTAAATTTGACTAGTCATACCTATTTAATTATTTATAATTCAATATGGATTACATGCTATTCACCTCCCCTCTCATTATTATTTACAGATATTATCGATGGTTTTAGTTATTATTTTGTAACATGTATATAGTAATGAATAGACAATTCATCTTGATATATATATATATATATATATAGAGAGAGAGAGAGAGAGAGAGGGAGGGAGAGAGAGAGAGAGCTACCTAAAGGAGCGTGGATGCATGTATGGTTTGGTAGGCTTATAAAGTCAAGAGAATAAAATGCGACAAAGTCACTAAGAACTATTAAGAAAATAAACCTTAAAAAATATAAGAGTCACTAGTGATTCAGAAGTTCTTGCTCTTGCTTTGTTGTTAGTAGGAGTCACAATTGATTTATGCTCTGTTTGTTATAGTCTTATTTTAAGATACTTATCCTATTGAAATGAGGGTAAATTTTATAAGATTGAAGAAATCTTATCATGCATCCTATGAAAATTTAAAATAAAATCATACTTTTTATTTTATAAGAAATAAGCAATCATTCCTAT
This sequence comes from Cordia subcordata, assembly GCA_028554755.1. NCBI lineage: Eukaryota > Viridiplantae > Streptophyta > Magnoliopsida > Boraginales > Cordiaceae > Cordia > Cordia subcordata. The sequence goes on from JAPTOF010000007.1 coordinate 3,598,495, forward strand.
ATTATTTTTTACAACTATAGAATGTATGGTGTATATGATAAGATATCTTAAATCTTATAAAATATCTCCAAATTTCAATAGGATAAGCATCTTAAAATAAGATCATTCCAAACACACTATTAGAAGATCTTACTCTTGCTTTATTGTTCTAGTAGGCTTAGGTTGTGTTTTCCTAAATAGTCTAGGATTTCTCTTGTACATCTACAATAGCATTTTAATAGGTGTAGAGGTTAAGAGACATAAGATAGAGTGTAGAGAGCGATTAGAGTTAGAACAAGAGTATCCATCTTAAAATTAATATTGACATTTCCATCTTGTCATTAATATCAACATTATTGCTCAGTAAAATTTTCTTGTTTGTTAGTGGAATAGGTAAAAGGCTAAACCACACAATCGTATGTTTTGAATTTCTCGTTATTTGTCTATTTCACACTCTGTTTAATCCCAACATGAAATATAACAAAACTTAGAATCATTGACAAAAAATATATTATAACCGTGTATAGTGCGGAAACAAAAACTAGTATTGTGTTGGAAGGTGTAGATCGTCTCTCCTGAACCTCAATATTATACGTCGGCGAAAGATAGAGTTAAGAACGGCAAGTCGACCGATTTCTCAAATTACCTCTTGCCGCACTCCAAAAAGCTTGTCCTCTCAATTACTTTGACTTCTCGAATCAGCCAATTTCCGTATTACGGAAGCTGCATCACTCGTTCTAATTCTCAATCACTTAATTAATCTTGTATTATAATATTTGATTACGTGTAGGTTGCTCTCTGTATAATTCAAACTTTCATTACTCTTCTATTTTTCGTTTTTGGTGTTGTTTCCGATAGAACTCTTTAGGTCACACTAAAAATAAATTTTGAAACACATAATTTTTGTAATAGTATTTGGTTTGACTTTTAAAAAATAAAAATAAAAAAAAAACACAAATTCAACTTTTTCTCAAAAGTTTGAAATTTTAATTTTGGAAAATATATTTGTTTATAAAAATTATATAAAAAATGTTTTTTTTAAAAAAAATCAATCTTAACTAGTCTTGATATAATCGTTTCTACATGATACTTGGTAGACTATAAAGAGTAGAATACAAATTTTTTATCCACAAATTTCTTCAATAACCCCATGATATTAGATAGAGCTCCATAATTTGCAACTTGGCAAGTCAGAAAACCCCGAATAATTTAAGTTGCATGGATAAAAGTCAATCCTGTAACCCCTCCATGGGGGGCGCACATCTTCAACATACGCAAATGTGATGTGATATATATATATATATATATATATATACACACACATATATACTCATATATATCCCAATATCTCGGCAAAGTTTTCTGCAATCGCCACCTAGTTTATAAGGTCAAATGATAACTATGTCATCATATAACACAAATTGTCTCTGATAACATGTTTAAATTTGTCTGCCAGGGCTGACGTGGACACAAACTATATGATAAGATATCAGGTTAACCTTTCACAGGCTCTGGGAGCCCTTAATTTCAAGTTAAATTATTAACAAGCATTTGAATCAACGACCTGGTTTGTAGCTGGGATATGATTGGGTGGAAATGAAGAGGTGCACATTGCTGTTAGAATGTTGTTTATATTCTTCAACGGCTAGAAGTTGTGGGATGACTTTTCTTCTGTGGTGGCATCTTATCAGAGCAAATAGTTTATTCTAAAAGAGCTGCAATTGTTGGACCTGCTGCTGATGATTGATTTGTTGACAAGTTTGAAAATGAATGATTTTTTAGTGCGAATTTCTCTTGCATGCAATAGATTGACATTCGTCCATAAAAATTGTTGGTTCACAACAAAATTTTGTGGGATTTTTTAAAATAATTTGTAGTCCTACAAATTTTTATTTTAGACCTATAATTCTTTATAGACTAATGTTACAAATTTTTTAGAAAATTCTTACAAAATTTTTTTTCTAGACTTTCAAATATTTTTTATGGACTAATGTCAATCCAAATAGATGGAAAAACAATCTTTTTCATAGAGCACAACTCCATCAGTACTACTTGCAAGGTTTACGAAAAAATGACTCAACCTTCTCCTGTGAAAAGACTTCCAACGGTCAAGTTAGTACACAGTCTAAGGAGAAAAAACTTTAAATGTTAGCCGTTCAATTTGAGGTCTAAAGTGTTACCTTATTGGAGGAGAGACCTCCTATTATAGGCTTGGGTAAGTGTCCCCAAATGATTTGATCTTGACTCTCCGGCAACCTTTGCCTAGTGGCTATTGTCAGATGACTAAATTTCGTCTCCAACTCTAATAGCCTCACGTCATTTGTGCAAGCCTATCATTGGACGGGTTATTTTTATTTTTAACCTTATTTTTTAATTTACTTTAAAAAATAATCCAATTTTGAGGGGAGTAACAAAAGTAGACTTTTCGAACTTATGAAACCCGATCACGAATGTTGAAAACTCGATATCGGACTACGAAAGTTCGAAAATATATTCGAATTACGAAGCTTCGATATCGAATTTTATATTTTCTTGCTCGAACTTCAAAAGTTCGAAAGCATAAGTTCGAACCTTTGAAGTTCGAAAATAGGGTACTAAGGTTTGCAGGATTTTCTTACTCGAACTACAAAAGGTCGAAAGCATAACTTCGAACTTATGAAGTTCGAAAATAGGGTGCTAGGGTTTGCAGGATTCCTTCTATGACGATGTTGCGACGACGATGTGACAGAGGGCAGAGAATAATATCAGGAGGCAGATAATAATATCGTGTTTCGAACTTTAGAAGTTTGAGTTTACAAGATTCCAACGTAATCAAAGGCAGAGCAGAGCAGATAATAAAATTTTTGTCAGAGATGTGCATTTTCGAACTTGTAAAGTTCGAAGTTTGAAAAATTCGAACTTTCGAAGTTCGAAATTTTCAAACTTTCGAACTTCTGACTTGCGATTTTGTTGTTTCGAGTTTTTAAAATTCGAGTTAGGTTATAAGTCCAAACTCAGAATTTTAAAATCCAAATTTCTAAGTTCGAATTTGTTACTATATAATGCACACCCCATTTCTCCCTTCATCATCTCGTTCCAAAATCACTAACCCTACAAACGTTCACACGATAAGTCACATTACGTAGCATTTTCAAAATTTGGATTTCTTTGCTATACCACTAACCACTCCACTTCCTCTCTTACGCAACTCATTCACATCTAAGTCACGTTATATATTTTTTTTTCACCCAAAAGATGAATGCAAATGTTGATGCAGTTAACGTATATTTATATTACGGTGGCAACAAAATTGAAACAGATCATGGGCTCGACTATGTAGGTCCAAACTTACCACGTAAAATAAAAATTATTCCCGGAACGACATACAATCAGTTTGTATCTCGTATATTCACGAAGCTCCAATTGCGGCCTACTATCGATAGAGTTGAGTTGTGTTATCGTGATCCCAAATGGGACATAAACCTATAACAAATATATTATTACCCCAGTGGCATTAAGGATGACGAAGATGTACAGGACATGTACGAAACAGCTTGCATGGATATGAATAGGAGATGTGCGCACGTTGTCGTAGACGTGCAAAGTGATGTCGTGTACAATCCACAGCCTTCAAATGAAGAAGCAATACTACAAGAAGTTGTTGGTGATTTGCCAGACTTGAATGTGGAACCACCTTATTATGTCAATGCAGAAGTCAACATTCCAACCACAACGGCAGGGTTTGCCATATTTTCCTTTTCTCCACCGTTACGCCCCACATTTGAAGTTGGAGGACCCTCTCAAGCTAGTGACATTCGGGAGATGTTCGAGGTGGGATTAGATTCTGTTTTATCTGAACTGGAAGAAGTAGATGAGGACGTCCACTTCAACGAGGAGGAAGATGTTGTGTCAGTAGAAAGTTTAATCTACGAAAACGAAGAAGTTGATGTGGGGCCAGGCAATGGCGAAGAGCTGAAGCCGGATCTAGAGGAGGAAGAACCAGTAGCTTTCCACACAGCTAGGACAGAGTATTACATCACTTCAAATGAGCCTCCAATGGAGAGACCAATGTGGGACGAGAGACAGATGGAGTTGGCCAAACGCATGGTGTTCGAAAAGGTTGATTTTATACGAGCTGTCCAACAAAACGTGATCAAACATAAACGAGAATACAGGGTGGTGAAGTCGAATAAGTCTTTGTGGGACATACGTTGCTACGAATCAAGCAATCCTAGGACACCATGCAAGTGGAAGGTTCGTGCAGTAAAAAAATGCACACACAAGATGTTCGAGATTACGAGGTACCAAAGCATGCATATTTGCATGGGAGATAAATGCGGGCCAAACCATAGAAATCTAACATCTGGTCTGGTCAGCTACATGGCTAGGCATTTTGTTGTAGAGAAGCCTGATTTCGAGGTACATCTTGTCCAAACTCACGTAAAGAAGACTTTAAATGTTGATATAACGTACGGGAAAGCGTGGCGTGGTAGGAATAAGGCAATCCAACTAGTTTTTGGAGACTGGGACATGTCATACAAGATGCTGCCGCGCTTTTTTGCCGCCGTAATTGCAAAGAATTCGGGAACCGTTGTCCACTACAAGTTCGCCCAGGGTTCAACTGAAACAGAAAAAATTTTCCACTATGTTTTTTGGGCTTTTGGTCCGTGCATCATGGCATGGAGGTACTGTCGACCTGTACTCTCGTTGGACGGAACACATCTGCATGGGAAGTACAAAGGCCACCTGCTTGTCGCCTTAGCGACAGATGCCAACGACCATATATTACCGTTGGCATTTGCCGTTGTCGATGGCGAGAGCACAAATAGTTGGAGGTGGTTCCTGGAGAAGGTAAGTCAGTGTTTTTTAAACGACATGTCAACAGTTTGTATTCTGTCTGATTGGCACGCAGGAATCGCGGCAGCCATCAATACAATAACATCCGACGGCCGACTTCAAGTGAAGCATCGCATTTGCTTGAGACACCTAAAAAGCAATGTGATGAAAAGATGGCACAACCAATTCGCAAAAGACATGTGTTGGATAGCTGGAAAAGAAAGCCGAACGGAAGCACATCGCCGCCATGGACAGTATTCGTAATATCGACCCACGACCCACTGGCGTTGGTACACGGGTGCACCAGATGTTAGCCGACCTCGGTCCAGAGTCATGGACATTGAGCCACGATGGGGGTTATAGATGGGCAGTGCTGACAACAAATAATGTTGAATGCTTCAATGGTGCGATTGTCGGAGCCAGGGGATTGCCCAATACAGCACTAGTAAATAACACTTTTTTAAAGCTAAAGGGATATTTCCACGATAGGTTGGCAAACGCGATGCACATGCGTAGAGATGGTCGTATTCTAACAGATCGAGCGAGAGAAAAATATGAAAAGTGGGAGACGTCTTCACACCGGATGCGATTGCATGCATTCAGACTAGATGAGTGGTACCAGGTCGGTGGAATGCCAGAACGATGGAACGATGTTCCCAACGAACAAGAGGTAGATTGGGTGGGACGAACATGTACATGTGGCAAGTGGACAGCCTATCATATGCCATCCTGTCATGCCCAATATGTTGCCCGTTATAGGGGTGGAAACCCTTCAACCATGGTTGATCTTCATTATACGGTAGAGTCATTCGAGGCAACATATAATATGACATTTCAACCTCTTGGACATGAATTTTACTGGCCTCCAGGACCCAGTTGGACGTTACTCCCGAATGCTTTACGAGTGCGCGACAGAAGACGTGGGCGGGAAAGAACTCGGCGTATACCAAACGAGATGGACAATTCCGACCAAGTAGGCAGAAAAAAGTGTGGTTATTGCCGTAACCCTGGGCATATTGCACCAAATTGCCCCCTAAGAATAGATACGTAGCTTCGAATGGTTATCATAAAGTTATAGCATGTGATGCTAATTAGTCTTTTCCACTATGGTGTGTAATGTTTTCAATAAAAGATATTGTCAAATCTTTCCATCTCAAAATATTGTCAACATCAACACAATTTATATCGAGACATGATAATAAGTACGAAAAAACAATGAAAAATGAAAGTTCAATTACATAGAATTACTAAAATAAGTTTGAAATGTAAAATGTCTATTCAATTACATCAATACTGAGAAGGCGTGTAATAATCGGGCCTTCGACCCCTGCTGGTCTGGTCGGGTAAAACGCGTGGCCGTGGATGCGGTGACTGTGTGCGTCTACGAGTACGACGCAGTCGATGGTCCTCCTCGAACACCAGCTCAGCAGTCTGATCATCTATCAGATAATCACTGGTAGATAACGGCCCCTGCGGTGGCGTGTTCGAGGTGTTGGGCTCCTGTTGTGACAGACCACCATACTCAAACTGGCTAAACCTACCATGGTTTGACGGCATGTATGAAGTGCTGGGATCGACCCATGGACCGCCGTACTCGAACTGGCTAGACCTACTAGGCTGCGGTGGCGTGTATGAAGTGCTGGGCTCCTGAGTGGTATAATGATGACGGCTCCGCTGTCCCGACCGATGTAAAGTTTGTGGAGGCAGTTGCGAACGTTGGACGTCATACATGGCTGTCGTGTCGTCCAACAGGTGCTCATGCTGGGTCTGAAATGCGGCACGGCCTCTGATGTGCAGGACCTGCAGATGACTCACCATATAATCAAGAGCAGCCGCATCTACTCATAATTCTCCCGCCTCGTACTGCCGTATAATACTCCCACTGTGGTTAACCACATGCTGAACGTATACCGCCTAAAGAAAAATTTCAGAAATTTTAATAGGTATTGCATCAATGCGTACTAAATTCGAATTTATGGGAAAACATTCATATTGCACTAACGATTTCTCATCGTGGGCCGACGCAACGTAGCCGTCGTCTGTATGACTAGTCCGAGGGTGTCTAGCATGTAGTATGGTTATCTCTCGGTACCATCTCATATACGCCCTCAAAGCCCCAGGATCGGGAAAGTCCTCTAACTCCGTCGCCACAACGGTGTTTTCCCAATTGACCCACATGTCGACTGCCGAATTATATTGTTCGACTGTAATCTTCTCTTTCCCGTCCCGGTGCTTCTGCCACGCTGGTGGATTAACGGGGATCGTCTGTCGCATGCCGAACTGCCGAAGTACCCGATCAGGACGGTGCCATTCAACCCGCATACCAACGATGAGGAGTGCACATGCTCGCCACGCTTCCGCATTTTCCAAACAGTACTGTAGCAAACCACCCATTGCATGCTCGAATGGCTGCCAAATAAACTGGGAATACAATAATAATGGCAGATTAGTTTATAAAACATACAACGTATATTAACAAGGGAGAGTAATAAATGTGAGATGTAAATTTTTTCAAACCTCGCCGGGCTGCAAGCGGTCAATCATGTCCCGCGCCTCGTTCAAACCAGCCCGGCCCGCAACCCACTTCAGATCCTTCCTCGCAAAGAACATGTAGCCGCGTGGTGGGCCTGGCAACGGGAAATCAGGGTAAACAGCTTGCCCATCTCTCTGATGGTGCCTATCCGTCTGCTCACACAGTGTTGGCCTAAAAGCCGTGAGTCTGTCCCAAGCAAAAAACTGCATTGTACAAGATAATTATATTATAAGCAATAATACGTCTTCAAATATCATTAACAATAATGAGATGAGTAAGTGTGTTACCTGAATGAGCATGACGGCCCCGCACATACCTCTACAATCACGGCAACAAGCCTTACAAAGCCATTTATACAGATGCACTAGGCATGCTGCCCCCCAATTATATTCACTGATATGATCAAAGTCGATCAAAAAGTCTAACCAATGTAACGATAATTTATTTCCTGTCATATCAGTGAACATATGGGTGCCGAATAACAAAAAAATCCACAAACGGGCCGCCGTTCTGCTTCCTCCACATTAGGATTCCCGGGAGTGCCTTAGGCTACGTACAATTCCCTCAGATGGGGTATGTTAATCGAACTTCCACTAATTTTGTCCAAAGATACATATACCCCCATATACTGATGAATACGTGTCCGCCACTCTTCCGGAGTTCGACTAGTATCGTCGAGCACCGGTACAACCTGACCAATAATCGGTAATCCCCAATATACAGCGACATCCTGGATTGTGATCATGGCCTCGCCTACAGGCAAATGAAATGTATGCGTCTCTAGTCGCCACCTCTTAATCAAGGCAGTAATAAGAGGATTGTCAACCTGATGGAAGCGCGCCGCATAACATCCAAAAAATCCGGCTCTCAATGAAGCCGTCTGCACAGCAGGATGCTCCGTCCATAGGAATAACTCTCCATCACTCCTATAAATCTTGTGTTCTTCTAATTGATGGGGTGACGACAAATAATTCACCCGGTGGTCATAGTAATAGTATAACACTGAACTATCGCTAGGAGCTGGTCTATGAGCCATAGATCCTACGAGCATTAAGTAAATTAAAAAAATATATAAAAGTACTAATTATTACTAATTAGTTTAAAACTGCAACCTTAATATTTAACTAATTTTGCTAACTTTGTAAAATTCATAATATTTTAATTTTTCTACATTCATACTATTTAAAATTACATCGATTAATACATCCCATCATCATAAAAATATTAATATTCCAAATAATAAATCAACATATAATTAACATATAAAATAAACCAACATGATTAATATTCCACTAAAATAAACAATAGTCTAATTTTGAAATTTAATGTATTAAGCAACATATAATAAACATATAAAATAAACCAACACGATTAATATTCCACTAAAATAAACAATAATATAGTTTTCAAATTAAAGTTGCACAACAAATAAAATTATTACTGCTTAACATTATCTAAACGTCAAAAATTTATTACTAATTACTTTAGAACTACAACTTTAATATTGAACAAATATATCACTTCATCTTAAAATTACTAATAATGAACATAATTAATCCTAAAACTCCACTAAAACCCTAACTTCAGTTACTTACTATATGCCCTATAACTTTAATTTCTCATTTCTTAAATTTTATATTATTTAAAATTTATAAAAATTCATGTTAAATACTTTAGAACTACACCGTATAATACTTAATTATTACATAACGTCATCTTAAATTAACTAATAATTAACATAATTAATCCTAAAATTCCACTAAAACCGTTAAACGCCACTAAAACCCTAAAACTCCATATGATTAATTGAATAATTATAAATTCACACTAATTATATGCATACTAATTATATGTACACAAATTATATACACAATGATTAATACATCCTATCATCATTAAATGATTAATATTCCAGAAATAAATCAACATATAATTAACATATAAATTAAACCAACAAAATTAATATTCCACTAAACTAAACAATTGTCTAATTTTAAAATTTAACGTATTAAGCAACATATAATTAACATATAAAATAAACCAATATGATTAATATTCCACTAAACTAAACAATAATATAATTTTCAAATTAGACGTAGGCAACATGTAATTAACATATAATTTCAAAATTTAACATCATATAAATTAAACAAACAAACACATTAAAACATATAAATTCGGTACCAAAAAAAAAAGAGAAAACTTACAAGATTTAGGCAAAATCCTAGGATGTGGAAAATTTGTAGTAAATTTTCGAATTGGATGGGAGAAAAATGAGAGAGAGAGAGAGAGAGAGCAAAAGAGGAGAGGTGAGGTGAGATTTCGGATGGAAGAGGAGGGTTCGTGGGGGGTTTAAATAGTAGACGAGTCGAACTTCAGAAGTTCGACATCGAGGAACAAAAACTCGATTTCGAACTTCTGAAGTTCGAGTGAAACATAATCGAACTTCTGAAGTTCGATTTTATATGTATTTCGAATTTCTGAAGTTCGACATCGAGTTTCGAGATTCTGCTTTAATGCCCTGTCTGTTACGTGCAACGATACACGCGCGTTATCGACCTTTCAAATTTCGATAACGGCCAGCTGTGGCAATCGAACTTCAGAAGTTTGAATCAAGGAACAAAAGCTAGATATCGAACTTCGGAAGTTCGAGTATACTGACATCCACTCAGTCGAACTTCAGAAGTTCGTGTCCGAGCTTCTGAAGTTCGAATTCTTAGTTGGACTTCAGAAGTTCGATATCTCATATTATAATATCTTTTTTTTTTACCCTTCACATAGTCGAACTTTGTAAATTCGTTTTCGAACTTCGTAAGTTCGAAAAGTCTACTTTTGCTACTTCCCTCAAAACTGGGTTATTTTTGGAAGCAAATTAAAAAATAAGGTTAAAAATAAAAATAACCCATCATTGGACACCGTAAAGCGTTTGTTGCTCGGATTTTTTTATATTTACCCTTATTTTGAAAACCTCCTGCAAAAATACCTTAGTTTTGAAATCGTTTTTAAAAATACCCTTTTTAGTAAACGAGTTACCGAAATGGTAAATGATTTGTTGAAGTGATGACGCCTGACATGAGGTCAGCAAGAATCAAATTTGATGGTAAGTGACTTACCATTATGGTAGGTCAACTACAGAAATGATAAGTGCATTACTGAAGGAATCCTGGCTAACACGCTATCAACAAAAACGGTACGTGAGTTGCCCATGGAATTGTATATGGTAAGTGACTTACCGAAAACATGTGAATCAAATTTCTAAATCTACATGAATAAATTTTGAATCTGAAATGTATATATTCCTGAAATGACTTGACACGATGGCAGTTTTTATGGTAAGTCACATTCCGTTATGGTAGGCAACCTACTGATACAGTAGTCCACTTACTATTACGGTAATTCACTTATTGTTTCGGTGAAAGGCTTGCCATTACGGTGCTTCTCTTACCGATTCAGAATGACTTAAAACCCTATATAAACCCCCACTCCTACCTCCCTAGATCATTGAAAACCCTTAAACGCTCTTCTATACTTTCAACTCTTTTATACTTTGATACAATCCTTCAAATATTTTATAAAATTAGTTAATAAAAAAAAATGAATAAAGTTAGTGTTCTTTTATATTATGGCAAGCAAAAAATCAATGGCCCTTATGGTGTCAATTACAAAACTTGAAAGCTTGCACATAAGGTCAAAATAACACATGAAATGTCATATAATGAATTCGTTTATAGTATTTATGAGAAACTTAATTTGCATTATGGCATTGACAGAGTTGAGTTATCTCATCCTTTTCAATCGGAGGTCGTAGAGTCCTAGTATTCAAATTTTAGAGAGGCGGTTAGAGCTGGCAAAACGGGTCAAAACCCGCGGGTCAAACCATTTAACCGCTGAAATATAGGGTTAGAATTTAGCATTGTATGACCCGCAAGGGAAACGGGTGGACCTGACCCAACCGGCATAAATAACGGATTATGCGGGTGACTCGCGGGTCAACCTGCGGGTGAAGACGAAAAAAAAAGTAAAGAAAATATATATAGAGATAAAACTTGGAACCCTACATTTACCCTCTATTCTAGGGCTCTCAGAAGCAACAACCAAAAACACGAAGCCCTGAAGGCAACGTCTCAAGAAAAAAAATCAGAATTTCAAGCGATCAACGAAGGCATCACGAATAGGCGCCGTCAATCAGCTCGTAACACGCAAGTTGCGGCATCACCATCGTCTTCACACTTGAAGGTTATGGTAGGTGCCAGATTTTCTCAATAGTTGTGCTTGGAATTGGTATCTATCTTTTTTATGTATTAAAATTTCTGAAAATTTTTAAAGAAGTATGGAAATCTCTTCCACATCCTAAAAAATGGAGCATTCAATTTGTGTGTAGACAAGCTAGTCAAGCCGTTGGTGTCATTGCAAGGTTGTGTCGATCTCTACGACTTCAAAATGATTAGGTTTTTGAAGCCCCACTAGAAGCTGAGGAAAATTTTTGTTAAAAGAAATGCCAATTGTTGGAGTTGAATGATGTAGGTCATGATGCAATCAGTTTGGGATTTTTTGAAATTGTATTGTACTTTGTTTGAACTTGCAATGGTTTGACGTATTTGGGATTCTTTATATCTCTTCTCATTTGCTAATGAAAGTTCAAAGATTCACACCAAAAAAATTAGGAAGATTAAGAATTGCCCCATTTGAAATTTAAATTGCATTGTTTAGAATAATTAAAATAAAATTAATTATTAGAAAACTAAGCGGGTAGACCCGCGAATCCGCGAACCCACAAGGGGCGGGTGCGGATTAGGAGATTATCTACCCACGTAAATCTAGCCCGACCCGTGAATCCGCATAACCTGTGTTAGACGGGTCGGGTCGGGTTGGATTGACCCGTTTGCCACCTCTAGAGGCGGTAATCAGCAACGATGAAGAATTGACAGACATGTTTTAGATGGCCTGTGATCACAATAACATGAATAACGTCCATCTTATTGTTGAAGTAAATACTGATGATATATACATTCCACAACCAAGCAATGATTTCCCACTTTATGGTGTTGTTCTCGACTTAAATACTGAACCATCTAACTACAACGATGCAGGGTTCGACATTGCGATGATTGTGGCAAAATTTGCCACACTAAATGTGTCTTCATATGACACGTTTGACATAACAGGGTTATCTCATGGTGTGGGGCTGGACTTGAATATGGGTACATTTCAGTCTGAACCTGATGAAAAAGACTAGGATATGGCCTTGAATGAGAATAATGTCTGGTCTGATGATGATAACGTCTTGGATAGGAATTCAAATGTTGGGAACATAAATGCTGACGGTGCAGGGCTGAGTGGTGGTGCAGGATCGATGTTCGGGTATTTGAAGCTACAGAGTTCCATACTTTAGACAAAAATATTATATGGATAGCATGGACAAGCAAAAAAAGCAGTTATTTTGGACAAAAATAAGAAGGAATTGGCCAAAGGCATGGTGTTCCCGTCCAAAAAGGATGTAGTTAAGGTCGTTCAGATGTACGTAATAAATGTACAACATGAATATAAAGTCATGAGGTCTGAACTAGATTTGTGACTTGTTTGTTGCAGAAATGCTTCTGACACCCCAGTTCAATTTCTTCACTTCATCAAATTTCTACAGTTGAAACAACCAATACATGTTCCTCTAACTACCACTAGTATCGATGAAAATGTGGGAAACTATAAAACCAAAAATCCATAAATGGGCACGCTGCACTGCCACCTCAGGCTCGGGAATCTCCTGATAACTCTACTGATATAACCTTTTCACCTCAGCTAACTTCACTTTCCCAGTTCTCGTCTCCATATGCTTCACGGCCACCTTAATGCCACATAGGTCCGGAAAAAGCTTGTTTGTTAGCATTATATAGTTTGACATAATGATTATTGATATTTTGACTATGAAATAAGTAATATCTTATGATTTATAATGATTACATTGATCTATGGCTTGTGAATTGAATGAATTGTTGTATTAATTGAATGCTTCATATATATTGATGGATGATGTTATAAGCTATGTTTTGACAAGCCTATATCTTATGAAAGCTTGTAGAAGATCAAGAGTATGAAAAACGAAGATACTAGAATATGAGAATGAAAGCACGCTCTATAAGGACAAAGGAAGATATAAGGTCAGAGATGTGAAGTCATGAGGGGTACCAGCTCGTTTTGGTTTGTTTCTTTCTCTCGTATTTGTGTATATCCTTGAATCTGATTTCTAAAACTTAAAACCTTCTTTTTATTAGTCTTTTATCTAAAGCTTTTCTTTTTTATCATCTCTTCTTCGTTATTCTCAGTTTCGTGTCTTGAATACTTTCTTTTAATCATCCTTATTTGTATCTTGGTTTTGTTTTTCCATTCTAATTCTTTTATCTTGATTCTTTTAAAAGTTCCTTGAAATCTTCTTAAATCCTCTAGATATTATTTTGAGATTACAAAGCTGATTTGAAAAACTAGCCGTTACATATCTAGTTTTGAAAAGATTTTTTTTTTAATCTTGTTTCTCTTGTTCCAAAAATTCCTTGAGATTTCAAATCCCTTTTAAGTCATTCTTTTGAACTCCTAAAGATATGCTTTAAATTCTCAATCCTTTTTTATCTCAAAAGATTCTCAAATCAGCCAAAAAATTGAATTTTCTAGTGATGGTCGGACCCCTAGTCGGGCTCCCGACCTGGACATATTTTGACAACTAAAATCTTACAGCCTTTTGGACCTTGCTGGATTCCCAGGCTGGGTGACCAACCTAGGCAACCGGGGGTAACCAAAGAAGTGCAAGAAAGGCTAGACACACCTCCCGGTTGATTAGCTTTTGCAGACCTATTTTAAAATTTATCTATTGAAAACTATTTTTGGCTTGATTTTCATATCTGTCTCACTCAAAACAACTCTTTCCCTATGTTAGCTCTTTCATACACTATATAAAATCTATTCTAAAGCTTTTTTATATATCAATTGCTTAATACAAATCATTCTCTTGAGCTTTAGATTGTTGATTCTTGAGTTATACAAGAGCTATATAGTTTCATATTCTTTTGAGTGAGCTATTGAGCGACACTTACATTTCTTGTATTCTATTATCAAGTGAGTTTACACTCTATAGCTAGGATAGAATTAAGAATGAATTCTTCGCTAGAGATGAGCGGGGAAATCCTTAGTGAGGTGCTTTCACTTGGGTTCTTTGAATTGGGTACTTCAAAGAGATGCAACAAGTTGGTTTGTATTCCACCAATATTTATAGGAGTATCTATAGTAAAGGAGGTTAAGTTCTAAGGAAAGAACCCTTAGACGGTAGACGTAGGCTTGGCTTAATCACCTAAAAATCCAGTGCATTCTATTCCGTTCTCTTTCTATCTCTATTGTTTTCATATTACTTGCAACCTGGTTGATAACTTGCTTGTATGAAGTTCATTCATTCTCTTGATTGTAAAAAGTTGCATTAAATCAATTTTATTTTTGTAAAAGTAGCATAATCTTAATTCACCACCTCTTCAGATTATTTGCCCCATAAAACTGTCCCACTCCTCATAATCCCATCTCGTGCTCTCTAACATTGGCATCACCCCAGCAGACATGGGTAAACCCAATAATACAATCATATCCTGTAGGGTGACTGTGGCCTCTCCGACGGGTAGGTAGACGTCAACCTGCCTTGTAACACCCATAAAAACCAGGAGACGTCAATGCTTCCTAAAAAATTGGGTGTTTAGGCCTCTGAAAAAGATACCCATCGTCTTGCTGCATCCGCACCTTTTTTTGAGAGGTGTCCCCAGTCAAAATTTGAGTCCTATGTTGGGCATGATGCACCAGTAGGAAGGCATCATCAAGTCTAAGTCTGACATCATAATATATCCTACAATTAACATAACTATGATTTAGCGGCAAGTTCAAAATTCTAATTTTCAAATCATAATAAAAACAATAATAACATTAATAGAAACAATAATAACAATAATAATAACAATAAATAATAATAATAATAATAATAATAATAATAATAATAATAATAATAATGTTAATTAATTCATAAATTCAAAAAAATCTTACATTATTATAAATTCCTAATTTATATTAAATTCTTAAATAATTTCCTAAACTTCTATATTCTAACAAACTACTAAATCCAAAAAAATTCCTAATTTCCAATTACTTCATAAATTCCAATAAATTATTATATTCCTAAATTATGAAATTCCAATAAATTAATAAATTAATAAGTTCCAAAAAATAATAAAATTCCATTAATTTACTATATTACAATAATCTCATAAATTCCAATATATTTCATTTCGTTCTTAAATGTAAATAAATTCCACTAATTTACTAAATTCTAATAAATTCTTAAAATAACATAAACCTTAAAATTGAAGATATTCCTAAATTCTAAAAAATTACTGAATTCCATTCATTTCCTAAATTACAAAACACGAATACATTCAAATATATCTCATTAAATTCTTAAACGTCAAATAAATTCTAATAAATTCATAAATTCATGAATTCTAATAAATTCCAATAAATTAATAAATTTTAATAAATTCATAAATTCTAATAAATTCTTAAATTTGAATAAAATTTTAAATTCTAATAAAATATTATATTCTGAAATGTCTTAAATTCTAATTCATTAATTCTAATAAATTTTAAAATTTTAATGGATTCCTAAATTGTAAAAAATTACTCAATTCATTTAATTTCCTAAATTACAAAAAACTAATACATCCAAGTATATTTCATTAAATTCTGAACTTTTAATAATTTCCCTAATTCCAAAAATTTTCTATATTCTAATAAATTCATAAATTCTAATAAATTCTTAAATTTGAATAAATTCCTAAATTTTAATAAAATATTAAGTTCTAAAAATTTCCTAAATTCTAATAAATTCTTAAATTACTATAAAGTCATAAATTACAATAAATTCCAAAAACAATAAATTCCTAAATTCCTATGAGTTTCTAATTTCTAATAAATTCTTATATTTCAATAAACTCCTAAATTCTAATAATTTCCTAAATTACAATAAATTCATTCTATCTAATAAAGTCATAAATTCCATTAATTTCCTATATTTCTAAATTCAAAAAAGTTTCATAAATTACAAAATTACCTAAAATGTCATAAATTCTTAAATTAAAAAAACTATAAAATTCTTAACTTACTATACATTTATGGAATTAAAAAAATGGACATATACATATACATATGCATGTACGTATGCACGTTTGCATGTAACAAATACATATATTGTGTACATATACATATACATGTATATACTTTTGAACAACATATATATAAATGAAAATCAAACATATAACATATATAAATGCACAAAAATTAGAAACTTACAAGTAGAGGCCATTTCCTAGGTTTGGAGTTAAATTTTGCAAAACATTAGTTGAGAAAAGTTTTTTTTTTTTTTTTTTAAGGGGGAAAGATGGTTCAACAATGGGGTCATGGGGAGAGAGGAAGAAGGCAGAGGGAGAGGGAGATAGAGAAGACGAAGGGGAAGGGTTGGGGTCACAGCAATTAAAAAGCCACAATGGTAGATCACCTACCATTTTGGCAACTGAGCTACCGAATCCTTATTAATGACGCAACTTGTTCAAACTTCAAAGTTTTTCGGTTGACCACAGTAACTCTTTCACTGCCACAGTAAGTCACTTATCGGAAAAACCTGGTTGTACATCATTGCCACTTGGGAATCACAAAAGTCGCAAGTACGGTAGCCCATTTACCGTTTCGATAACTCAT
Source organism: Cordia subcordata (assembly GCA_028554755.1). NCBI lineage: Eukaryota > Viridiplantae > Streptophyta > Magnoliopsida > Boraginales > Cordiaceae > Cordia > Cordia subcordata. Next base: position 3,615,596 of record JAPTOF010000007.1, read on the forward strand.
TTATCAAAAAAGGATATTTTTAAAAACGATTTCAAAACTAAGATATTTTTGCAGGAGATTTTTAAAATAAGGATACATATAAAAAGACCCTTATTGCTCCCCCTTGGTATTAAATGTGGCCAAGGTTATTTCTAGTCCCCTCATGAGTACACTACCTTCAGAGGAACAAATCTCCAAGGTTGTTCAAAAGGTTAGACCTTTTTACGGTGCTCCGGATAGCGGACCAATAGGGGTGGTTGGCAACTTTTCCAATCCATCTATCAAGCCCACCGCGTGGCCTTTTACACAGACAACACGTGGCTTCCTAGTGTTCACCTATAACAATTTGGATTTTCTACTAAGGTTACTTAAGTGTAGTAATAAAGTATTAATGCAAGTTTTCAACTTATGGCAAGTCCCAAATGTTCTGAAAAATGACAAATCATAATATAATGTGTAACCAAACTTTGCCCTAAAACGGATTAACTATGCTAATACTACTCACCATTGGCAGGTCTTCTTCAATTTAGTCTCCAATGTTTTAAAAAATTCAAAGTAATTCCAATATTTGGATTCATGATAAGATCTGGGGTTCAACAAGGATGGTAGGGTCAGGGGGGAGTTGGGCGCCGGGGGAGGTGGTTTCGGGTGGTTGGGGACAAATTAAAGTGGTAAATCTTATATTTTTTTTCTCTCAGGCTATAGTTAGGTTATTTTAGAAATATTTTGTTAAAAACTTGATCTTTGGGACACATAATTCGCACATGAATGACTTGGGGACATAAGATTAGGTCACATTGATTTAAAATAGAAAAAATTATATGAGTTAACTTCTTTTACATATTCAAATTGTTAAATTTTTTACGATGGACTAACAACGTAACAAAAAATAAAATAAAAACTGGAAGTGTCTTATTTTAAAGATAAGAAAGGGAGTTAATTGCCAAAGAGTTAAATATGAGAAAACAAGACGTTAACCCAAAATTATATTAAAAATTCATTTTTGGCGGGGAGCTACATTGACTTGCACAACGCCATGATAGCAGCAAACAGATCATCATAAGTAGTTATTTCCTTACAATTCAATCTATAGAGCTGGCATTCATAAAGGTCAATTCAAATATAAATATAAAACTTGTCACTCCCAACTCTTGAATCGTAATTCTTAGCAAAACAATCACTTCCCTCGTTCATTTAGCTTTTCATATTTTCTTATAACCTAAAGCTCGTAGATCTTAAATAATAGATGGTAAAAAGTCAAGTAACGAATCGTTATAATTAAAAATTCTAATATCTTTTATACACAAATATTACATAATTTTGACTACCTTATCGAGTATGTATGGAGATGCGTAATTATATTATAGAATCTATAATTATTGATTGGATACCATCTATTAACACTTTATACGACCCTCAACATTTGGATTATTGGATAGGTTGAAGTAACATTGTATTTTTTTTGTTTTGTATTTTTTTTCTTTTTTTGTCGGCAAGTACCATCGACCTATCACAGCAACAATATGTCACAGACTCTTCTCTTTTTCCTTTTTTTGTGTGTGTGTCGTAATCATAAAGACAATTTGACACTTTTTTTTTTTTTTTGGGTTAAGACAACTTGACATATTGTAAACATTATTGTCATTCATGTCCTCCGTACATTTGCCGTACCACTCTTTTCTTCTGCTTTTTTTTTTTTAAATTCTTTCTTATCTTTTTCTTTGCAAGTCTGAAATCATCATCTCTTTGGATTAAGATGCAGCTGTGGTTAAGAGATTAATGATTAACTTAAATTTTATTATTGATTGGATTCGATGTCAATGATGCTAAGAAGCTTGCTTAATTAACGTGCGGCATAATTTTAAGAGCTATTTATCTGGTGTTGGATGATTTAAATATGTTAGGAGACCATTTTATAAAGATGGTTTAGATTAAAAATTAAATATAAGGAGATTATGTGAGACAGTTTAGACATGTTAAAAGTCGATGTGTAGAGATACTTGTCCAAAGATGCAAAAGCAAAAGCATAGAGATAATACACAGCGAGGGTGGACGAGGATCTAAAGTTAGTTTGAGGTATGATCTCGTATAGCCATATGTAAATAATTAAGAGAAGAAATAATTTTACGGAAAAAATAAATGGTTTTGTGAGATTCATATATTCGATTTCACCTATAGTAAAACCTCTTTAAATTAATACAATATAAATTAATAATCACTTGCAGATAATAGAATTATCCGGTCCCAACTTGGACGAAGTGTGCAATTAATGGTCTCGATAACATTATAAGATAACATATTTCAGATATTTCATTTGTTAAGTTCCTAATATTCATAAATTGATAATTAGCTAAAACAAAAAATACAAGATTAAAGTTCCAATGTTACTTTTCCACAGAGATACCCTGAATAATAAGAGATTGTATTGGGTTAAATAGTTTTGCTTTGATTCAATATATACTGTGTCTATATGCACTCGTTTTTAATAAAGTAAAATACATTGGATCATTGTATCAATTGTTAAAACTTAATGAACTCTTAATCTATATATATATATATATATATATATATATATATATATATATATGAAAACCTAAAAACAATAAAAAATCACATCTATAAATATTTAAAAAAACTAAAAAAAACACAGAATCTATATAAGCCCGTGCAAAGCACAGGGTATGAAAACAGTAGTTAGTTAAAAACATATAGAAGGTATTATTATACTATGTCGAATCAGTTCCTTGATATGATAACTCAAATTCATCAACTCAAATTCATCAAATCTTGATAAGTGAACAAATGTAATAGACTTAGTGAATAAATATAATATGTTTACTGATAAACGAAAAAAACTAAAATTGTATTTGCATTTAGTTATTAATGTACTGATAAATTGATATCCCGTTAAACTAATATATAGAATCTAAATGATCCCAAGATTGTTAATTTAAAAAGGTTACATTATAGTTGAAAAAAGTTTAAACATAGTCTAATTCAGTTATTTAGTTATTTTATTTTTTTGGTCAGTATATAATTATATATTGTACAAATTGAAAATTTGCACCGGTCAATGTGCCAGTTCTAACATTAGAATGAAGCAAAGTAACAAGTTCCAAAGGAGAATCCTCAACCAAGACGGAGGAAGGAATCCAAGTCTAACATTCTTAATTGTCAATTTGCATCTTTATTCGCTACCTGGAAACATAATTAATCCTCTAAGACGGAGAAAGGAATCCGAGTCTAACATTCTTAATAGTCAATTTGGATCTTTATTTGCTACCTCGAAACATAATTGATGGTAAAGCTCAACATATGAGAAATGTGAGCTTTATGTCACGACCTGATAGATTTTTTGGACCCAGGAGCCTCGTTGGGAGCCCACTAGCCATACTGATTGCAACTTATACTTAATGTGTACTAATATGTGATATCCATAATACAGGTACTTGTTGCTATTCATCTTTTTAGACTGATTAAATTGTTACATTTGATATTTGTCGGCCTAGTATGGCTGGTTGGCCGTATCATGAACTTTGGCATATTGGGCCCTTGGCAGGCAAATAGCGCTCGACACGTCAAAAATGGTGTCAAAGCCAACTCACTAGCTCATTCGACAAAGAGTTGGGCCGGCAACAATTTGAGCTAGGAGTTCAGTGTTGCAAGTGAGGCAAGCTGGTGTACTCCTGTGATAGGCCAATCCTACCAGGTGGAATGTTATTCGCACTTCTATTCTTATTAGTGACCCAGGGAGTTGGTTTTGGGTGGTCAAGTTGTATGTGCTTCAAGGGCAATTGGCAAACATCTCTAATCGAGGCAACTCAAGATCGTTAGTTTCGCACACACAAGAAGGGCGTGGCTAGAGGTGTTTTAGCCAAGTGACTAGGAAGTTGCCAGTGCACGAGGGGCACCAACTTTAGGCGTAACTTTATTGAGAAGAGTCATAGGAAAACAATTTAGGTAGGCTCAGCATGAAGACAGTAAGTTGGCCTGCTACAACGGCATGAGCAAATTGAGTGCGTGAATTTGTCACAAACTAACATATTCCCTAAACTCAAAAGCCTAGCTGGGAGATCTCTAACCACACTAGTCCTAACTTATGTCTAATATGTACTAACATGTAATATCCATAATACAAATACTTATTGTTATCGACCTTTCTAGAATGGTTAAATTGTTACATTTGATACTTGCCAACCGAATTTGGCTGGCTAGCCATGTCTTAAGCCTCAGTGGACTAGGTGCCAAGCGAGCGAATGCCACTCTGCCCATCACATTTAGCATACTTCATCGAAGTCTTGATATGTCCAGCACAATGCAGAACAAGAGAGAAAACTATCAACTACCTAATTTTAGTTATTTATTGAATTGAATGTTGCGCATCCCTGCAAAGATAATAAGTTGAGACATAAATTTGAATTCCATGCTCAAGCAGGTAATGTGAATATACAACCTAAGAAACTAAAGCTGACAAGTCAAACATAGACAAATGCACTGGCTCCACATGAACTATAGGAAGATTACACACTAATTCCAGAAAATATAGCGGATGACATGATCAAAGATCAGATCTCTAAACTTTTTTTTTTTTTTTTTGCTTTTTTCTCCTTTTTTTTCTGTTTTTCAGGAGCCAGGGGAGGGGGGTTGTGGGTGGGGGTATGTCCATGAAACTATGGATGTTCCTACATCTACTAGCAGCACTGAAGAAATAAAATGCTGCTGAAGAATGCAGTGGATGCCAATAACTAAAGGCTATCCTTGTAACACAAACAAGCTGTGCCCCCTTCATGGTCATTGATGAATTGTACGTTATGTAAATCAAGTGCTGCTGCTTCCCCTTCTTTGAACTGGTTTATAAAGCACTACCGTAACAAATTTTGAGCGAAAGCGATGAGTGACCCCAAGTGCCACAACTGACCGTGGGGGTTCTCTGTTTTCAAGGTAAAGATGGTTTAGAGCAACACTTTGCGGCGCTGGGAGAGATCCTGAAGGATCTTTGTTTGTTGGGTAGTTTAGTAAGGTCTGCTGCAAGTGTGGAGGAGCTGGAGGTGGTTCCCGCCCTTCATCTTCATTCCCCGGGTACACATTGTTGTAACTTGAATCGGGTGATCTTGGAACTTCAAATCCTATAACAGTTGCTCCTTCCTGCATGGCAATTATATGATTAGAAGTTTGTTTACATCTCGTAAAAAGTAGCAAGCAGAAGGTATCACAGCTTACTTGATCTTGACCGTAAAGGTGGTTCATTGTGAGGAGGTGATGCAAACTGGCTCAGTATGTAGGGATTGTCAGAAAAGAAATCTTTGGAATTTATAAGCCTGCCAATAAATTGAATATCATTCATCAGCGTATAGATAAAATGCTGCAATTATGATCTCAGAGACACAATCAAGTGCACAATATGTTCTGACAAAACCCCATACCAAGGGCTCACAAATGATCGTCTCATATTCTATGTTTACTCTTAGAACAGTAAACATAAATTCAAAGCCAAATACTGGAATAACATGTAAAAATATTGCAACTAGTTGCAACCAAAGATGAGCTCTACAAGGCACCCAAAGGGAAATTCCCATGGTTGTTCCCAGACAGAAGGCCTTAATGGAAATATAGACGGCGAGACAAGGGGTATGCTTCCCCTTGGGATTTCTAAAAGGAAAATAAAACAAAACCAAAAACAAATGAAAATAGTCACCCAAATATCATCTGTGTGCAGTCTTATTTAAGTTCTGTATTTCCAAGCCAGGTTAAGAAGAATTTCTAAGAAATTATCAAACCAAACAATGGATTTATCAATAAGTTTGTAAAGATTTGTAGAAAGACTCACAAAGTTACAAGGCTAATAAGGATGACAAAGTAGACCTCCATCTATTGACACAGATTTTCGTAAAAAATATAAAAATATATTCTATCATCTCCCTAGCTAAATACATCAAGTGACTGGAACAAGTAACATAATCGACCAAAAAGAACAATGTCACTAGTTTAACTCAGAGGTGTGAATCTGTAGCTGGTCCAGAAAGAACAAATCCATAGATGTTGAATATATGCCCAACGTGATCTTTTGGAAGTCCTAAGCTATTTTTCTTTTTCCAATTTACACTAGTTTGAGGGGATAAAGAACCATGTTTCAATCATCAAAGCTGCAGTGAAGAACTCTGTCTCGCAGCAAACCGATGCAGGAGGAGGAAAACAACTAGGTCCTTGCAGTTTCAGCTTTAATGCATATACTGCAATTTCCTTCTGGAATACTGATCATTTATAATATTCTTGCCTTACACTGTAATTTAATATTCACACCCATGGGATAACTTTGAGAAGAGCTGCCAAACTAACTGAACAAAAGAACCCAACAATTGTCAACAAAGTAGCAATGCCAGGAAAATAAGATTGGGAAGTACGTGGCAGTGAGTGTGAGAGAGGGGGAGATCATGGCCGCTGACACGGTGACACCTAGTAGACGGTTAGGTTAAAGGCAAGCCAAACTAAATAGGATACATCTAAATAGATACTAGTCAACCTCCAGTACAAACTTTCCAATGACAGCCACCCAACTGACACAAAACTATTTGCCACACTCATAATATGCTGAGAGCTTCTTTTTTCATAATTATTCAAAAACACATGAGCTGAGGGAGATGTTTAAGCTCGACCATACTATTGATACTCAAAAATTCAACTCAACTTAATCACCGAGTTGAGTCAGCTCCAACACTTGATAGAATCAAGATTAAGACTCTCCGTGCAGTAATTTGCGTATACAATTATCACAATCAATTATACTTTTGTGTGAACTTCTTCTTAAATACTACAAGCTCAGTTCATAAAGTTGAGACACAATTTAAACGGTACAAATATCGTTTACTGATGCTTTTGAGTTTTTTCTAGCAGTATTCAACTTAAAAACATAAATAAATTAAAGTATAGATATTCTCCACCAGCTGGACTACTCACCAGGTGACTAGAAGCTAAATCCTCCTTCGGGCATAAATCCCCAGATTATGTGCCAAGGACACACTGACCTTGCAGATGCAAACAGTCACCAACTTCAACATTATGTCAACATATAAAAGATTTATAGTCTATTTAGATTCACTTTTCAAATATTTGTTGCATCTTCATGCTACATTCGATGCGCCTTTACCTTGGTATGACGTCAAAAGCAAATAAAACTAATACAGCAAGCCTCTCCAACTCCCATTTCTGTAAAGTTAAAATGCAATATTAGTTATAGAGACGTTTTCAACCAGCCTGGAAATAACCAGTAAACCAGCAGTACAATCCTGCTTTATGGCATAATCCACCAGATTATGCACGTCTACCAATCTTTCAGATGCAAATGATCACCAAAGCTTTCAATGATATCTAAATATGTAGAGAACTATAAGGTCTCAGGTGCCAGTTTCACTTTTCAAATTCATTATTTCCACTTGCTATCACAGTTGACACAATTGTACCTTTGGTATGACATCAAAAACACATGGGACAAACCTAGCAGACCTCATTCCTAAGATCCCTATTATAGGAGTGAAATTATATACAAAAGTCATAAATCTAGCACTGCCTGATTATTTTGCTGGGGTACACATAGCATCAATTGAGAGCAGGCCGCAGTTGATGGGATTATCATCTTTCAGCTTAATAATACAATTGTCCTCTTTTCACTCCAATAATTCTCTTCCATGCCCAAGTTCCCTCCACCTCTCTACTGGTTCTCCAGCACCACCAGCAATCAGACAGAAGGCAATCCTATATAATGGGATTTGCATGTATATGGCCCTTGCATATTAATTTTGCATTAGCCAATTACTACTACCAAATTAGGATATAGACAAAGTAAGATTATCAGGACTAGCTAATTCTCTGGAAGTCAAGGCACCCATATGGTTCAGCGTAAGACATAGCTTCTATTAGTTTAATCTAGATCTAGATAGGGGAAACACAGGGCACGATGCCAACAAATGTTTGAGAGGAACATATGGATTTCAATCAGTAAACAGGTGTGGCATCACTGAAAGGAGTTAACCCTGAGTAGAAATGTCTTATTAACTGAAGCTCCACCTTAGAAAATGGAAAAATCCAATCCACATCTCTAGGCAATTTAAGATATGCTGAATAGGCAAAACATCATCACAATGTAAAGCCTTAAGTTGTGATTATACTAATGTTAACACCCAAAAAGACAACCTAAACCTACAAAGAGAAGCATAGCTCAAGCTATAAGATAGCAATTGGGGCAATTAGCATTTGTGGTTAACCTGAATAAAACCTACAAATCACATTTAGGGCTCGTTCCGATTGGCTTTTTTTTAAAGAACTTTTTTAAAAACTTCTGAAAAAAGTGTTTTTCTTGAGAAGCTGAAAATTCTGACTAATGAAAAAGCTGTATTTGACCTATTTTAAGAGTTTCAACTTTTTTGAGAGCCAAGCCAAATAGTTGTTACGAAAAGAATGTACTTTTTCAGGAAAAGTATGTGCTTTTTCCTTCCAAAAAAAGGCCAATGCCAACAGGCCCTTAATATATTCAGTATAATGTAACAAGCATCAGAATTTTAATTGGTTGGAGACCAACATTAAGTGATTCCAAAGATAAGCATTAACTTTATTTTGCAAATGCTTTCATGTTGCTTCTTAAACTCATCAACACATTCCAATTAGTGATATATGAAAGGCCTGCACAAAAGCACGCTACAAACTTTCGCTCAAACCTAGCACATAAATAGTACCCCCAACATATCCAAACACTCAACATTTTGATACAAATTCCACTTTGCACAAAACTACAGCATACACTAGGCCATATGGCACATACTGCCAACGTTCACAAGTGCTTCAGGGTGATCTCCTACACATGGAATGGTGAGAGCCATGCTGAAGTAACTGACAATGTCATGTTTTTGCTTCAAATTTAACATACAATCCATAACATGTGAAGAACTAATTGTGATTGTCTCTGTGTTATACGTTTATACTCTTGACATGTCATCTGACAAATACTCTGTATTGACAAGTCCTTAATTCTTTTCTTAAAAAGCAGTGTGCTCATATTTTGCCAACTGAAACTTATATCGCCAAACTCTACTGCACTTGAAAGTCCCTGCAAATGGCCTACAAATCAATTTGGCAACTGCTTCCCACTAAACAAAGAGAATTCTGGACAAATTGCATGGATCAATTACTTAAAATGGATGAACGATATTCAACAACAAAGAGTGCACATGGAAATATTAGAAGCATCAAAGGGTGCACAAAGTCCAACCTGTGGCATTAAGGTTCAAACCCAGTGTTACAGATTTTCAAGCAACCAAAAGAACTAGAACATAAATTCTTTTCTGATCTTTTCTGCTATATCAGAATCGTAATTAAATAGATCAAGCATTACACAAGAAGAAGCACATACAAGTTTTGAAAATTGAGTTCAAAATCTTACAATGTGAGATTTCAAGCAAAGAACTAACTAAGTCATATCATAATCCTGGATCAACACGCAGCCAATAGAAGACTAAACATGGGATTACAAACAAAGATGGCCAATCTGATTTAACTGTGTTTAAGCTCTTCAAAGGATCCCCACAATAACCTAGATGAACAAACATTCGATCTTTTAATAATCCTACAAGACCAAGAAAATTACCTACACAAAAATTCAGGCAAATCTGGGCCAAATGAACTTCACCCCATAAAAATGTTTGACAAACGAAAACTACCAACCAATTGAAACACATCATATTCTTGAAAAATCACAATAAAAGATTCTCAAACTATATATGTATAAAGGTGCTTTTAATTGCAAAATGAAAATTTCTAGGCTATCTAAGATACCTGACTAAGCAAAAATATCAGCATAATGTTACTAAGAGGCTTCTCATGCTATACTAAAGTCAAAAGTTCCCCAATTTACAAAGATCAACAAGTTGAATTAGCACATTGGACAGTCAAACCCTGAATAAAGTCTGTATTTTGTCTCCCTTTGTAACTGATAAGAGCCTGCATACCACATGAATTATTCAACAGAAGGTAGCATGAATAGTAAATCTTGATTGGTTGAGACATAGTACATGATTCAGCTGATTACAAACACTAAATATTTGATACCACTTGCCTCACTAATTTCCCAACATATGAAATGGAATGCAACATGATATGATTTCAGCTACATCCTTTGATACCAGGGAGACAAGCTAAGATCTAACCTCAATTTTGGCAAAACGCTCTCCTTGCTGCTTTACAGGGTGCTCCTTGATTAATTCTAGTTAGGAATGTAAAGAGAGAAATGGACAACCAAGCTTGTGCCTTAAGAAATAATCGATAAACTTTGAAAAAAACTCTAGCACATAAACAACATCTACAATATATTTACTAACACTAAGCATTGCTATGAAGTCTGCTTTGCAAAATCTTAGGCATGATATGGGCCATCCAACATGTATTATCAATACTGACAAATGCTTCAGGGCAGTCTCTTTACGTAACTGACAATGCCATATCTTCTCCTCTCACAGTTAGCAATATGATCCATCAAATCCATTTAGAAAAATTATATCACTTTGACGCTTTTTTATGCGTTTCTTTTCTTACCGACACCTCATCATTACTAACTCAATACAGACACAAGTAATATCCCGGAAAATCAATGCTTCTATCACTTAACTCCATTGTCACGGACAACAACATATCATGGCTTATGAATCATTTTAAGATACCACTTACCATTAGTGAACCATGAGAAATCTAGACAGATTATGTGGAGTAATTATTTGAATGGAATCCATTACATCCCACCCTAAAAGCTCAATCTTGCAAATCCCAAAAGCAAGTAAAGAATTTATAACACGGACGATACAACCTCCAGTAAACACAATTTTCCAAATCTATACAGCAACCTAATAAGTAAAACACATAAGCTTCCTTTTCCATTATTTATTTTCGTAATATTAGCATTAATAATTTAGAGACAGGGCTATGCGCGATAGTAAAGTAGTAATGGTGTGACTAGAGGTCCGGGATTTGAGTTTCTTCAAAATCATGGTATGACTAGAAGTCAAGGATTCAAGTTTCTTGAAAAAACAAATTGCAATATAAGGTTGTGTATGATAGATTCGACCCGAGGGAGCTTCACGAACCCGTTTAGCATTCATAATTGGCATGGATACTGGGATCATCATCTCAAATTTCATTACAACCCAAGACATATAGACATATAATTACCACACGCAAGCCTTGAAAATCAATATTCAGTAATCTAAAAGCATGTCTCGTGCAGCTAAGAACAGAACAACAGAGGTATATACATCCACGAATCAACAACATGAAGCTTCAAGTAAGAAAATGCATATTGAACGAAAGATATTGATTGCACACCTTGATTTTAACAACTCTCCCAGCTCTTTAATGCACTTGAACAACAAGGCACAAATATAAAAATTCAATCTTTGGAATAAATTCTTCACATTCAAGAAAACCACCTGCAACAAAGATAATAAAAATACCCACCATCTTTAACTACAAGAAAATTCAAAAAAAGAAATTATACCAACGAACATATATGTATTTTTAAGCAATACCCAGAACCCCATAAAATGAAAATTCAAAAAAAAAAAAACAAAAGATTTAATTTTTTGTTTAAAACCAAAAATAAAAGAAAAACAAAGAGAAAACACACAGTACGCACATACATATACGAGATTACCTCACTTAGTAGATTCCACCAATAGAATCAGAATTTTTTCCATCTCAAATTTTTGTGAAGAAATAATTCTGTGAATGGACCTGGAATCGAACTTATATATTTTAAGATAAAAAGAGAAAGAGAAAAAAAAAAAGAAAAAAGGAAAAAATACTCTTGCTTTGTGTTTTTAAAGTTTCAAAGACAAGAATTTTCTTTCGAGAAATGTAAAATGGGTTGGGCTTATTATATATTTGTTTGGGTCCAAATTACCGTTAGGGCCCATTTGAATTTTTTTTTTATAATCCCTTAAAAAATATATTTCTTTTACAATAAATATTTGAATTTATTCCAAAAAAAAAAAGCTGAAAGGCTATATAGAGATCAAATTTAGCTTCTCAAAAAAAATTTTTTTTGAAAATTATTTCTAAAATATGCTTTTAAGAAAAAGCTAATCGAAATGAGCTCTTACGAGCTCATGCATTCTGTTTGAGAGACGGCTTATAAGCAAGCGAGTTTAGTTTAAAGTTTCATTCCCAATCTTTTTCTTATAATTTTGATTTAATAATTGGAGCATGTGAAAATAAATTAAATTATTTTTCCAACTTACGTCTAATTACGTCTTTTTAACTTTACGAGCTGTGAAGCTTATAAGCCGCAAATCTTAGAGCTTATAAAATTTTTCCTTTCTAAAATAAGCTAATCAGCTTCGTTCGACTCTTTCTTCTTTTCCAAAAACCCATAATTATTCATTACTCTTGAATTTTCAATAAAATGTTTAAATTACAACAAATATACGAGCTCATAAAAAAACCATTAGCAATCCGACTAAATAGGTCTCAAATCGAGAAATTCACATTACTTATTGGGCTTACAAAAGTGGACTCTAATCATGACTCATAGGGGTGGTATGTATAATTGGGCCAAGGCTTTAGGTTATGAGGATACCTCAAATTTAGCTTTTCAAGCCCAAGCCCAAAGACATCATGATTATTATTATCCATGATCTATTCCCTCTATACACACACTCCACACAGATAGTCGCAGACCACACATACTATACACACGCATGGTGCAGTCACTATCCACAGCCAAAAATAATTTTTATATGTTTGAATTAGGAACATTTTGATAAATTATTTAAAATTTCCTAGAATATTAAGCTTAAATCAAAATGCAACAGTATTATAATATTTCTTGAAAATATTCCTAGTAATGTTTTGATGATACCAAACAACTCCTAACACATTCTAAAAAATCAAAATTCATTCTATAAACCAAATGATCCCTTAGTGTGCAAAAAAATCATTCAGACTAAAAGTACTTTTTACTTTTTATTGTTTTTACCGTAAAATAGCAAACCTTAAGCAATGTTACATTATATTCATTCCAATCCTACAAACTTTATGGTGTTGCAGTGTGCATCAAGATGTTTTAATCCTTTAATATTAGAGTATTTTTGTCGGCTTAATATTGATTATTATAATGCTTAAATGATTTTGATGATGCAAATTATTTTTAAATTACTAAAAACATCTTGTGAGCTTTATTGAATATTCTAAGATAGGTGCTTGGAAGTAATGGAACTTGTGTAGTCTTGAGCCTTGGTCATTTTGAAGATTATTTATCCAAGATTAGAGCTCAAGCGTGAAGAGGAAGAAGATGAGAAGTCATAAGGTAGAGACGTGGCATCATAAGGGGTACCGGTACTTATGCTCCTTGTGAATAGCCTTAGGTACACCTTAATAGCTCAAAATATTCTCATCTTCATTCCATGTTTGGTTTAAACTCTTATGGGCATTGGTTTACAAAATTCAATCTTGATTTAATTGCATAAAAAGATTGTCTTCTTCAAATATATGTATTGGGATGTTTTTAAGTTTTATTTGATCTTGAAAAATATGTTTGAAGTTGATTTGGTGTTGCCAAAAAGCTTTGATTTTGAGTTAAATGCGTTTTGGGCTTGTTTGGCTTTAATTCCAAACGTTCCAGAGTGGCCGAACCCCCTAGCTGGTCGACCGGCTGTCTAGGGAGGTCACCCGCCCAAGTCAGAATGCCAAGGACTAAAGCCGAACCTCTAGCCGGTCGACCGGCTAAGACGCCCAGCCTAGTCAATGAGTTAAAGCATCAAGCCGGTTGACTAGCCAAGCATCTGCAGCATTAAATGCTATAGCCATTCATATCTGTTGAAACTACACTTTCCCAATTTTTCTCACCAATCTTTGCCCTAACATTAAATCCTCGTTAAATACACATTCATGTCATTCAAGAACACACCATCTAAGCTTGCAAAAACCCTTTCTCATTATTTATTGCTTTGAAATCTTTGAGCTATTATAGTGAAATCCTTTACACATTCAAGAGCTTTAACTTTCTATATCCACTTTGAGAAGTTGTACTACACCACACATTTATTCCTTCAATCCACTTTAAGAAGTTGTGCTACACTACACATTTATTCCTTCAATCCTTTGTTGTATACATACTCTACTAGCCGGAAAATCTTGAGAGATATATTTGTTGAGCTTAAGAGGGTGTAGGGAAATCCTAAAGAGTGGAACTTTTGGATTCTTTGAAATAGAGCTTCAAAAAGTTGTATTCTTGGTTTGTGTTTTACCAAGTTTTGAAGAATCATCATAATGGAGGTGTTGAAGTTCTAAAGGAAGCATCCTTAAGCAGTGGACGTAGGCAAGGCTGAGCTACCCAAAAATTGTTTGTTATCTTCTTCTTTATCTTTACTTGTTATTATTTGTTTGGTGTTTGATTATTTGCCTAAGAGAATTTATTTATTTTTTTGGTAAATTTTTAGTTGCAAAAATTGGCCAATATTTTAATTCACTCCTACCCCTCCTCTTAAGATATTTGCCCCTACAATTGATAACGAGAGTTAGGGTTCTACATATAGTCTAACAAGTAGTAGATTTTTATTTGGCAAATATGGATGGTATTTTAATTAAGCAAGTACTCCCTTTTGATGGAACAACTATGCCTTTTGAAAAAATGAGAATGAAAGTATTCATTCAATCACATAATTATAGGGCTTCGAAGATTATAGAAAATGGACTTACTTTGCCAACTAAAATGGAAGGGGATAGGAGAGTCCTTAAACCCGAAAATGAATGGAATGATAAAGATATCAAATTGTTTGAATTAAATCAAAAAGCTTTACATTACTTGTTCAATGCAATGAATGCAACTGAGTTTGCTAGGGTAATGGGGTGTGCCTCGGCTAAAGAGCTTTAGGACCAATTAGAAGTGACCTATAAGGGAACTAGCCAAGTAAAAGAATTTAGAATTGATATGCTTGTACATAGGTATGAATTATTTAAAATGCTTCCTAATGAAAGTGTTGAGCAAATGTTTTTTTAAATTTGTTGAGATTACTCATGGCCTAAAGGCACTTGAAAAAGATTATTCAAATGTAGAGAAAGTAAGAAAGGTTCTAAGAAGCTTGTTATCATGATGGCACCCTAAGGTGACAGCCATTAAGGAAGCCAAAGACCTCAACACGTTGGAGCTTAACAAGCTTATTGGGTCACTTATGATTCAAGAGCTTGAGATAAAGGATCATGAAGAGGAAGATAAGAAGATGAAGAAGTCTATTGCACTTGTAGCATCAAAATACACAAGTGAATATGAAGATGATGAGGAGGACTCGGCGTATGAAGAGATTGCACTTCTTGCCCAAAATTTCAAAAAATTCTTGAAGTTTAGAAGAATGAAGAAAGGAGCCTCTTTCAACAACATCAATTGGAAGAGAAAAGGAAAAGAAGTCAAGGAGTTTAAGAACCCAAAAGAAGTAAAAAGTGATGAATTAAAGTGCTTCAATTGCAACAAGCTGAGGCACACAAAGGCAAATTGTCCAAGGCTTGCAAAAAAGAAGGAACGCAAAGCACTCAAAGCAACTTGGGACACCTCCAAGAGTGAAGAAGACATGGAAGAGCAACATGAGGTAGCAATTTTTGCCTTATGGCCAATGAGGATAAGGTACAATTTTTACTTTCTATGTTAATTTATTATTCATCTAGTGAGGAAGAGGAAGAAGAGTATACCTTTGATGAACTAAAAGAGGCATTTGCAAAACTAAATGATGATTTTTTATTAGCTTTAGCAAAAAATAAACAAATTCATAGAAAGCTAAAACTTGCTTTTAACAAAAAAAAAGAGATTTTAAAAAAGAAGAATACTTCTCTTATTGACAAAATTGAAATTTTAGAAAAGGAAAATGAATCTTTTGCCGAAGATTTTGTGAGGTCTGAAAAACAAGTAAAGGATTTGAAAAAGAAAAATGAAGATTTGAATGGAATTGTTTGAAGATTTATAAATGGTAAGGAGAACTTTTAAAAACTACTTGGGTCTCCAAAAATGGCCTTCGACAAGAGTGGGATTGGCTATGAACCAACCATCGAGCAAAAATATTTCAAAACTTATTTTGTCAAGGTATCAACTTCTACCTCCACTTTCTCGTTCTCACCAAAGTCAAACATCACTTATTCCTATTGTGAAAATAGAGGGCATGTATTAACCCATTGTTATTTTAGAAAACTTCGTGATAAAGAATCACATGTCCCACATTGGCAAAGACCTAAATGGGTCGTCAAGGCCAAAAATTGATGCTAACATCAAAGACCTAAAGTGTTGGAGACCCAAAAATAAAGATTTGTTTTTTAAATTTCATGTATGTAGGTATACCATGTAAGCAAAATTAACAAGATGAAGTGGATCTTGAATAGTGGTTGTTTCAAACATATGACAAGAAATCCATCACTTTTCTATGAGTTGAAGAGAACCAAAGGTGGGGATGTAACTTTTGAGGACTATAGCAAAGAAAAAATAATTGGTGAAGGTAGCATTGGTAATAATTTATCAAAGCATGATCTTGTTAAAGATTTGCCAAAACTCAAATTTTAAAAAGGTAAAGTTTGTGATGCATGTCAATTAGGGAAACAACACAAAATTTCTTTCAAATCCATTAACAAGATTTCAACTAATAGAGCATTACAATTGTTTTATATGGACTTATTTGGACCAATTGATGTGGCAAGCCTAAGTGGTTCTAGATATAACTTTGTTGTTATAGATGATTACACTAAGTTCACCTGGGTTATATTTCTTGTATATAAAAATGATGTCTTCAATGAATTTTCAAGATTGTATAGAAAAGTGCCAAGTGAGAAAGGCAAGTTTTTAAGTTGCATTTTTAGTGATAATGGCACGGAATATGTGAACACTCATTTTATGCATTTTTATGATAAGCATGGTATTGAGCACAACTTTTCGACCCCTTAGACTCCCCAACAAAATAGGGTAGTAGAGAGGAAGAATCGTACACTACAAGAAATGGCAAGAACGATATTAAAAGAACACAATTTTTCAAAATATTTTTGGAGTGAAACCATTAACATCACATGTTATGTGCAAAATAGAGTTTTAATTAGGCCCATTTGAACAAAACTCCATATGAACTTTGGCATGGCAAAACTCCTAAGATTTCTTATTTCAAGGTGTTTGGTTGTAAATGTTTTATCTTGAATACCAAGGATCATTTGAGAAAATTTGATGTTAAATTAGATGAGGATATATTCCTAGGATATTCTACTAAGAGTAAAGCTTATAGAGTCTATAATAAAAAAAAATTTCTTACGGAAGAATCAATGCATGTCACATTTGATGAGACTAACCCTTTTGAGTCGAGAAAGGATGTTGATGATGTAGGTTTTCTCTTGGAGAAGACTACTCTTGAAGATCAACCCTTAAAAGAATAGCAGATTCCAACAATGCAAGAAGATACACATCAAGGAGAAGAGTCTCAAGTCAAGAAGGATAATGGATAATGTTTAAACCAAAACACCACCTTGGAAAGAAGGAGACCCATAAAGATTTCCAAAGAGTTGGAAGTTCGTACGAAATCACCCTCAAGATCAAATCCTTGGTAATCCATCACAAGGCATAAGAACTAGGCGTAACATTAATGCTTTTTGTGAACATTATACATTCATTTCTCGTATAGAACCTAAGAATGTTAAAGAAGTTTTACTTGATGAGAATTGGATAATAGTTATGCAAGAGAAACTAAATTAATTTGCTAGAAATAAAGTTTGAAAACTAGTTGAAACACTTAAAGATCGCCCAGTAATTGTGACTAAATGTGTATTTAGAAACAAACTAGATGAAACCAGTTTAGTACCTAGAAACAAGGCTAGACTTGTAGCTTAAGGGTATAATAAAGAACAAAGGCATTGACTATGATGAGACCTATGCCCCCATAGCTAGACTTGAGTTCATCTGAATATTACTTGCATTTGCATGTTATATAGATTTTAAACTTTATCAAATGAATGTCAAAAGTGTTTTTCTAAATGGTTTTATTGAAGAAGAGGTCTATGTTGAGCAACCTCCAAGTTTTGAGTATCCTTGTTCTCCAAACCATGTTTTCAAACTTAAAAAAGCTCTGTATGGTTTAAAACAAGCCCCTAGGACTTGGTATAAAAGACTTAGTGGTTTTCTTGTAGAAAATAATTTTGAAAGAGAAAATTTTGACTCGACTTTGTTTATTAAAAGAGAAGGAAAAGATACTTTACTGGTTCAAATTTATGTGGATGATATAATTTTTAGCGCGACTAATATTGCTTTATGTGAGAGCTTTTCAAAGTGTATGCATAGGGAGCTCCAAATGAGCATGATGGGAGAATTGACATTCTTCCTCGAACTCCAAATCAAGCAAACCAAGAAAGGCATCTTTATCAATCAAGCCAAGTATACAAAGGAAATCATCAAGAAGTTTAGGCTTGAGGATGCCAAGGAGATTGGAACCCTGATGAGTCCCTCAACAAAGCTAGACAAGGACAAAAAAGGTAAGCCGGTAGATAAGAAAAAGTATCGAGGTACAATTAGTAGCCTACTTTACTTGACAGCCTCCAGGCGGAATATTATGTTTGTTGTGTGCTTATGTGCTAAATTTCAATCTAATCCTAAAAGAAACACATCTAGTTGTCATTAAACGAATCATTAAATATCTTAAGGGAACTAGGAACTTAGGACTTTGGTATGCTAAAGAAACTTCATTTGAATTATATGACTTTTCGGATGCCGATTATGCCAGTTGTAAGGTAGATAGTAAGAGCACTAATGGAATGTGTCAATTTCTTGGTCATTTTTTAGCATCTTGGTCTTGTAGAAAGCAAAATAGTATAGTTGTTTCTACTACTGAAGCAGAATATAGTGCTACCGGTAATTGTGTGGTTAAATATTATCGATGAAACAAAATTTGCTTGATTATGGTTTGCATTATGATCATGTTTCCATTTATTGTGATAATACTAGTACCATAAAGCTCACTAAAAACCCCATTCAATATTTTAGAACTAAACATATTGAGATTAGACATTATTTTATTAGAAATCATGTGCAAAAAGGTTATATTATTCTTGAATTTGTTTATACTTTACATCAAGTTGTGGATATTTTTACTAAACCTTTGAATGAGGATCAATTTTGTAACATTAGAAGAGAGACTAGGATAATATATTGTAGCTAAAAATGTGTTTATGAACGTGGTTTCGATTTGAATATGTTAAAAATTGTTGAAAACTGCATTTTTTTCATATTTTGGGCCAGTCGGTTGATTGGCTAAAGGAAAGGGGTGTTTGACTATCTGGAGCAAATTTTTGAGCATTCTGACTAGGGGCCTATTTAAATTGGCTTTTTTTTTCTTTTTTTTTTTTAGAAAAAGTACTTTTTTTTCTTGAAAAAGTTACATTAAATTTGTAATAACTATTTGATTTGGCTTTCAAAAAAGCTATAACTCTGAAAAAAACTTAAATACAGCTTTTTTTGGAAGTTAGAATTTTCAGCTTCTAAAAAAAACTATTTTTCAAAAGCTGTTAAAAAAAGCGCTTTTCAAAAAAGCCAATCCAAACGAGCCCTAGGCCAGTCGACCGACCCTATCGTGATGAAAGATTAAAAAGAGGGTTTTAACTCCAAAATTTTTCATCTTCTCTCAAAATCTCTCACTCTAACGCTAACTCTTTTCAACACCCTTTCCAAATTTTCAACTTTTGATCAAAATCTCTCAAATTTTCTTGTACAATCTTGAAACCTACTTCACAAAACAAGTTTTTATCAATTTAATTTTCAAAAATCCACTCCAAATCATGGTAAATCCAAGGGGTAGAGGCAATGAATGTCGGAGAAGCAAAAGGGCTAGAACTCAATCTCCACCACCATCCACTTCGAAGATTCAAGACAAGCAATCTATGCTGTATGGAAAATTTCTCGTTAATACGGATTTCGTGGGCACAAATGTTCTTGAACTATTTGAGGGTCAAGGTTGGTATTCTTTCCTTTATTTAAATTGTGATGTTAAAGTTAGAATGGTTAGGGAGTTCTATGAGAATCTTGAAGTAGAAAGTAAGGACCTCAAGATTAAGTTGACATCTACCGTTTGCAATAAGTCATTCATTTTAACGGAAGAGAAATTGAATAAAATTTTTGGTATACAGTAGAAGGTCAAGAATATTATAGTAGTCAAGGTTGGCCTAAAAGAGCAAAACATTTTGTTAGTCAAGTTATTAATTTCATGTGGCGTGATATTGGTTCTAAATCCTCCGATTTAATCCTTCCATTGTTGAAAGATATTGATGTTAATAAGAGGATTGCTTTAAAGGTTATAAGTGAAGTTTTACTCCCTAAGATGATTAATGATGAAAATTTCCATTGATAGATGCATATCTCCTCTTTAGGCTCACTCAAGAGGAGAAAATTGCTTTGCCATTCTTAATTTTAAATCATATGCTCCATATTAATGGAAAAGAGGGTGGTAAAACTACAACTCCGGAGTGTGGCATCGCTTTCATGTATATCTTTGACCATTTCAAGATTAAGTCAAAGGAGAAGGCTAAGATGTTTGCTTGGAAATTTAATGTGCAATACAGGAATTTCATGAGCATTTATTGGTATAACGGGGAAGCGATAAATTAGGCTACATATTCTAATTTGCCTAATGATATCAAAGAAGCCATCAAGCAATGATCAAGAAATGGTAAAACTTTTACCAACCTAGTCCTTGGACCGAAAGCTCACCATGTGGATGAAGTTTAGGACGCTTTGGATGAGGCAGAGCAAGAAGAACGAGCTAGACAAGGTGGAGTTGAGATAAATGAGCTAGTTATGATCCCCATGAAAGAAAGCTCGGATGAGGAGTTGGCCCCTGAAGATGTTGCTTTTAGAGAAGCTGTATGAGCCTTATGGAAACAAGCACAGGTAAATGAACAAAAGCGTGTGGAAATAAGGAGAGGTGCCGGCTCTAGTTCCACAGCTACACAGGAGGATCCTTTTAAACCCGGATTCTCACTTAAATGCAAACACTGAACATGGGGATAAGTGAGATGTGCACCACCTGGGATGCTCATAAGTTGGAGCTTTCTGACTAGAGGAAGCATATTAACTCTGAAATCAAGGGCATGTGCTCCCGACACGAAGGACTTTTTTAAGGATCCACGTAACCACACTTCTTAAGTTCACCATGACCTTTATCACATCATCATGCACTTTCATGTTTTCTCAAGACAATTTAGTTTTATTCTTGCTTTGTTGGTTTGGTACTTTTGATGGATTTATTAGTTTAGTTTGCTTTGCTAGGTTGGTTGGATCTAATAGTTGGTACTTTTGCTGCTGACCTAGTTATTCTGGATATTATGCTAGTTTACCTGGTCATACTCTTGCTTTGCTAATGCATTTGGTATTTCACATTCATCTTTTCTCTTTATGCTTTACTTGTTTTTGGTGATGCCAAAAGGGGAGAAGTAATGGACATAGTTGTGATGGAAAGGGCTATAATGATAAAATGATATGGTTGTGATGTTGCAAGAATGTTTGGTTGGTTGAATGGATTAAATGATGCTTGGGTGATGCTTATATGTGCTTATGTTTATGATGAATGATTTATATGCATGGATTAAAGTTGAAAGGCGGATTAATCCCTAAAATATATTTGGTTGATTTATGTGTGCTTATATTGAGGGGGAGTCAAAATTTTTGGACTCTAATTTTTTAGAAATAATTTGTTATCATAAAAAATAGGAGGATTGTTGGTTTAATATTGATTATTGTAATGTTTAAATGATTTTGATGATGCAAATTATGTTTAAATTACAAAAAGCATCTTGTGAACTTTATTGAATATTCTAAGATAGGTGCTTGAAAGTCATGGAACTTGTGTAGTCTTGAACCTTGTTATTTTGAAGATTATTTATCCAAGATTAGAGCTCAAGCATGAAAAGGAAGAAGATGAAAAGTCATAAGGAAAAAACGTGACGTCATAAGGGATACCAATACTTATGCTCCTTATGAATAACCTTAGGTTCACTTTTGTAGCTCAAAATATTCTCATCTTCATTGCATATTTGGTTTAAACTCTTATAGGCATTGGTTTTCAAAGTTCAAGTTTGATTTAATTGCAAAAAAAGCTTGACTTCTTCAAACATATGTATTAGGATATTTTTAAGCTTCATTTGATCTTGAAAAATATGTTTAAAGTTGGTTTGTTGTTCCCAAAAAGCTTTAATCAAGTGATCGACCGGTCAAGCGTAAGGAGCATTAAATACTGTAGCCGTTTATATCCGTTGGAACTACTTTTTCCCCATTTTTCTCACCGACCTTTGCCTTAGCATCAAATCCTCTTTAAATACACATTCATATCATTCAAGAACATATCATCTATGCTTGCAAAAACTCTTTCTCATCATTTATTGCTTAGAAATCTTTGAGCTATTATAGTGAAATCCTTTAAGCATTCAAAAGCTTTAACTTTCTATTTTCACTTTGAAAAGTTGTACTACACTATACATTTATTCCTTCAATCCTTTGCTGTATACACACTCTAATAACTAGAAAATCTTGAGAGATATATTTATTAAGCTTAAGAGAGTATGAGGAAATCCTAAAGAGTGAAACTCTTGGGTTCTTTGAAATAGAGCTTAAAGAGTTGTATTCTTGGTTTGTGCTTCATCAAGTTTTGAAGAAGCATCATAATGGAGGTGTTGAAGTCCCAAGGCGAGCACCTTTAGACGGTGGACATAGGCAAGGCCAAACTACCTAAAAATCGTTTGGTATCTTCTTCCTTATATCTACTTTACATTACTTATTATTATTGATTACTTGGTGTTTGATTATTTGCCTAAGAGAATTTATTTGTTTTGTTTGGTAAATTTTTAGTTGCGAAAATTGACCAATATCTTAATTCATCCCCCCTTAAGATATTTATCCCTATAATTTTCCTTTTACTAATCACTATACCATCAATCTTTGGATTGAGATTCTCTTGAATTATTGCTTATTGGTATCTAAATGTCAAGTTTTTGAACATTTATAATCGGTTCAAATATTAATGTAACATGCTTGTATCTCTGTACTAATAGTTTATTTGAGATATATCAATATACTACGACAGTTAAAAATTTAATGACTCATTTGGTATGATGGAATTGAAATTCAACAGAAAAAGTCCATGGAATATTTATTTTCTTTTTCTTGTGTTTAGTTAAAGCCATAATGAGTTAGAATAGAATAACTATTTTATTTCATATGTTAGGCAAAATTATTTTGAAAAGTTAGAGTAGAATGAAAATCAATTCAATTTACCAAAATATACTTTTTCTTTGATTTGGTATAATTTTTAACTTATGCATGATAATTATTTTTATTTATTAACATAAACTAAAATACTCTTGGTAGTTTTTTTTATCAGCAGTGAAATATAACATTATTTATTAGATCATTTTAAATTTTAACATCATATTTTAATAATATAATTTTTTTTAACATAGTTGAAAGAGAAAAGTTAGCCATCGAATAAAGCTACACATGTTTTCTGAATAGAAAAGAGTTAAAAATAAAAGAGACACTTGTACTTTTACTTTTTAAATTTTTTAATAGTCTAACTTTTTACTTTTAATTTTTTATTTTTATTTATCTAAATTTTTTAATTTTTATTTTTCAATTACTCTTACAAAAAAAAAAAAAAGAAGAAGACAAAATTAGAAACTGGAATGCTCATTTATTTCTATGTCATTCCTACATATCAAATGGAAACCAAAGTGAATCAAAGTTATTCCTTCTTAAAAAAATATATTTTTAAAGTAAAGAAAACTATTTATTTGTTGCAATTATGCGTAGTAGGCATCCAATTGTGCGTAGACATCCTCGTCCAAGTGGGAAAGCATTATCACAAAAGTTTAATTAATTTAAAGATGTTGGTTGTCAAGTTTACTATCAAATGGCCGTACCATAATTAATCAAGTAATGATGATTCATATAAAACTCTTTATTTTGTGCTATACAAAATGACGCTGGTCCTACTGGAGTTGGCTAACTACATTTATATTTAATATATAACAGAACAAAAAGTAATAATAACAATAACAACAACAACAACAACAATAATAATAATAATAATAATAAATTTTTCACTTTGATCCATGGTCTATTCTTAATTGGATGTTATGACATCACGTATATTTCTTACTAACATTATTATCTCAAGAGAGCTCAATGATAGTGAAGCAATCACAAATGCAATTTATTTGATCTATATTTTTCATTATACAAATTATTTCATCATAACTTCCTTATCAACTTTATCATCATTTATATTCTCATAACATTATACTGTAACATGTCACAAACTGATCCACATCTCAAATAGCAAGTATTAGTTCTAAAGTCTTTTGAAGGCGTTTAAGAGATTTATATTGCAAAAAAATTAGAGAATACGATTCTTTAATAGCCTAATACATAAATTACGACTCTCGTAACAAGTATATATCATTCCACTAAACATTAATTAACTTTATAATGCATGGAATCTTATCTATCATGATACCAAACTGAGCTTACTCAAATAATGCACCAACTAATAAACAACTTTTCTTGCAAATTGTACATGACGACAACGTAAAAGAAATCTAGGTATGCACATTTTAAAAGAAGAAATTAAAGTGGATCAATTAAGTTGGAAATATTTAATAAGTACAAATGGATAAAAAAGCTCAATTAGATGACATAAATGTATGACTTTTTCAATATCCTTTCTACTTTTTTGGGACAAAGCCGATGTTCAGAACATTTGCCCGGTCAGTTTGGTGTCTGACAATAGTCCGAGATCTACCATCCCCTCTTGCCCCTCGTTTCAATTTAAAATATGATAAATAAAAGCTGCCTCTGCTAAGCAATTCTTAATTCTCAGACAATGGGCTCCTTTAGATTAGGTTTTTTTAAAAATATTTTTTTTAGTTTTGAAAAAAAATTTGAAAAGTTAAAATTTCTTCCTTTTGAAAAGAACTTGAAATTAAGAGTTTTATTTTTTTTTCAAAAATTAATCCAAATGTTTATTACAAATATAAGACAATTTTTTTTCAAAAAATATTATATGTTTCTGTGAAAAAGAATAAATCAATCCAAATGAAACTAGAATATATGTCGTTGAATTCCAGAAACTTTAGGTTGTTTGGCTAACTCCAATAACGTTTTTATTTTTTTTCCTTATATTTAGTAAGTCAAATTCATCATTTCTACATTAAAGGATCCCTTATATCAGTTTTACCCCAATAGCCTTTTTACTTTTTCACTCTCTGTCTATAATTTCACTTTTAATATTTTTTATTTATCTTTAATACATATTATCCTATTATAATTTTTCTATAAAAAGAATCTTGAATATAATATTACAAAATTTAATTATTGCAATTAATATTTATTTTTATAATTATTTTTAACTTATTTTCTTTCCATCAATCTTTTTTATTGTCAAATCAGTTGCTTTCTTTCTTTTTTATCTTTAGCATCCTATTATAATTTTTGTAAAAATTTTGAATATAATATAAAAAATTAAATTATTAACCTATGGGAAATAAAATTTGGGGAGACTGAATTTGCTCAACAAATTTGGTAGGGCAAAAAAAAGGAGTTCTATAAAATTGCGAGCTAGCCTTTTGGCAAGGCTATTGGACCTAGCCCTAGCCGTGGTCCATGAACCTTAGCTTAGCCCTCCCTTTACTGTTCTATTTGTGCAAGTGCATACAGGAACTTTATATTGTGTACCTGTAGGTGCACGTTGTTGGGAAATCATGCACTATTAATGCACTTTTTCTTCTTCTTCTTCTTTTTTTTTCTTGTAATTATTCTCCTCTCTCCTTTGTTTCACGACAAAAACTAGATCTCACAAAACCCTAAATACAATTCTTCAATTCAATTTGTTCAACAACTCAACAAAAAAATCAAATCAAAATCGCAACTCAGTTTAATCAAAATGATCGCAACTCAGTTTAATCAAAATGATCGCAACTCAGTTTAATCAAAATGACCGAAGCAACAACGCTCAAAAAAATAGAAAACATTAAATCTGAAGCAACAACGTCCACAGAAATTGAAAACATTAAATTGAAACAACAACGTCCAAAGAAATAGAAAACAGCTGTAACTTGTAATTGTGAGTTATGAACAAAAATACATAAATCTGATGAAGCTTTCCATAAACAAACAGAGATTGAACAGTGAATAAATAGTTTTGGTAGTTTTAATCAATTTCAATTATAAATAGATATTTTGATGAATAATATGCTAATGAACAAATAATAATAGCCTATAGAACAAACACTTATCGAACACTACACATACAATAATATGCTACTGCTACTGAACAACAGTTATAGAACACTGAACAAAAAATAATAGCCTACTAAATAAATAGTTACAAAATACTGAACAAAAAATAATAGGCTACAAAACAAACAGTTATAGAATATTGAACAAACAATAATAGGCTACAGAACAAATAGTTATAGAGTACTGAACAAACAATAATACACTACTAAATAAATAATAATAGCCTACTGAACAAACAATAAAAGGCTACTGAATAAATAGTTATAGAGCATTGAACAAACAATAATAGGCTACTAAACAAATAATAACAAGTTACTGAACAAATAATAATATGATATTGAATAAACAATAATAGCCTATTGAACAAACAGATATAGAACACTAAACAAACAATAATAATCTACTGAACAAATAGTTATGGGATATTAAACAAACAATAATAGGCTATTGAACAAACAATTATAGAATTGTCAAAACATCCATAAAATAAGAGCCTTCATTAATCTCCGCTGCCTATGCTAGAACCCTTTCTTCCTCTTCCTCACTCTCTTAAAGTCGTAGTCTTCATTTTCTTATCTTTCATCTCTGTTTCTTTTTCAACTCTTTTGCGTTTTTTCTCCATTTCTTCTTCAACAGCAAAGTCATAAAGCAATAATAGATTCAACGAAGATATCAAATCAAAATTGCGCATGATTAACCCTGTGTTGATTATGGTAAAATCGTCAAGAGAGGGAGAACAAAAACATTGAGAGAGAGAGATAATAGAGACGTAAAGAGAGAGAAAACAGGGACGTGCTATGACTCTCTGTTTTTTCTTATATGTATATATACACGCGTGTATTAACATGCTTGAGAAACTATATAGTTGAGGGTGCATGTTATAATTTGCATGTATATATATATATATATATATATATGTATGTATGTATATATGTATATTTGGTTCAGTTGTAAAATTTTAGTTTTCGAGTTTTAGAATTTTAAGTGGTAGAGTTTTAGGTATAAATATTGTTAAACAAAATAGTTGACGGTTTATTCTTATATTTTAAGCGTTGAACTTCAAATTATTTTAGGTAATATTAATTTATATTCGTAGTTTTCTTTAAAGAAATAAAAAACTTTTTTTTGCAAAATTTCAAATTAGAGTTTATACTTTTTAATTTTTCTGCTCTTTCTTTGACCGTGAAACTTCTTTTTAAATGAGTCAAATAAGTTAATTCAAGCTCTTAAACTTGTACTTGAACTACATATTCTTAGCCCCGACCTTGGTGAATACATACATATATACATACATACATATACATATATATATATGTATATATATGTATATGTATGTATGTATATATATATATATGGGTAATGATGCCTGCCTCTTATGTTCTGTGAAAGTAAAGTTACACTTAACACCCTAAAACAAACCACAAAAACAAAAACAAAAAAGAAAAAAGGGGTAATCCACTGCTTGTTCGAGATGAGGAGTGAGGACGATCCGGGACCAATCTAATCAGTAGGGTCTCTCAAATTGGTACACTACATGACTTACTGGTACTGATTTTAACTCAAGCCACATGTATACTAAACCTTTACATGACATATAGGAAAAGAAAACGAAGGAAAATGAAAATCATGAACATATCGTAAAATTAACAAAGTATTTTTCGTATAACTTTTGATACGGATCTTTGGTAATAGTTTGATACAAGGCTCACAATTTAAAGATGAGTATTATTTTGAGTCTTCATTTTTTTTTCTTTTTTTTTTTTTAATTTTTTGAAGTTGCTTTAGCCGTCTAGGAGATTAAAAAATTACAATTTTCGATACAGGTAATTGCGTACTTTTTTTGGAGGGGGATCAAAATCTCATGGAATCTTTTTTCCAGAAACCACCAAGGAAGAAAAGAACAAATAATCGGAAATGCAAAAAGCATGAGAAAATGGACATCTCCCTCGTTTACGCACCACTGGAAAATGCATACAAAATCAACATGGTAATTGAGTTGGATTTATGATAACGTTAGGGGTGTATATAAAATCGTAAAAACTGCAAAAATTATTTTGAATTAATCATATGTTGGTAGTTTTCTAAGGGCTCGTTTGGATTGGCTTTTTTGAAAAGCGTTGTTTTTTAATAGCTTTTGACAAATAGCTTTTTTGGAGAAGCTGAAAATTCTGGCTTTTAAAAAAAACTGTATTTGAAGTTTTTTAAGAGTTTCAGCTTTTTTAAAAGCCAAATCAAATAGTTATTGCAAATTTAGGGCCTGTTTGGATTGGTTTTTTTTCAGAAAAAATACTTTTTTTCCTGAAAAAGTTACATTAAATTTGCAATAACTATTTGATTTGGCTTCTAAAAAAGTTAAAACTCTGAAAAAGCTCAAATACAGTTTTTTTTAGAAGCCAGAATTTTCATGTTCTCCAAAAAAAACTGTTAAAAAAAACGTTTTTGAAAAAAATCAATCCAAACGAGCCCTAAGTGATCTAATCGGTTATTGTTTTATTGTTTAAAACTTGAAACGAGCAATTTGTTTGCTTATGGATATTTCACCTCAACTTGAATATCAACAACAAGGCTTGTGGTTTTGTTTAGAAGTCCACCTCTATAAATTAATGTTGTACGCTACATTTTTGTGTGGTTATCAAAATAATGTCTTATGCCCATGAAACTGTAGCATAGAAGGCTATCTCGCACAAATGAGTTCCCATTTTGACAAAGGTTATGATTTGCATAATTTCTTTAAACCCATAATATGTAAAGAATCCATGCATCTACTGTTTTGGTGCGTGACTCGTAAATGTCACAATCAAATTTTAAAACCGTCCAAAACCGAATTATTGTTATTATTTTGGACGGTTTTATTTTAGCAAAATTATAAACCACCATAAATGGTTCGCCTGAAAATTAGCAAGAGAACCGCCCAAACTGCTGGTGCACAACCCTAGATAACACTACATACACTATATTAACATTATGAGAAGATTTAAGAATACCAATTTGATAATATAATTATAGTAAAAGGGCAAATTATTATGAACCCTTCTATGGTTCTTTAAAAGTGCTTCAAAACCCCCTTATGAAACAAAAACTCCCCTTTTCATATAGTCACTGAAAATAAGAACATGCCCCCTCCTCTCCAAAAAAAATCTTCACTTTAACAGATTGTTAACTAAAATGAAAAAATTTTGCATTATAGGATTTCAATGCACTCTTAAAGAACCATGGGGGTTCGATATACTTTTAGAGGGCCACAAAGATGTACTTTTGAAGGAGGCCCATTTGGATTGGTTTTTTTTAAAAGTATTTTTTTAACAACTTTTCTTGAGAAATTAAAATTTCTAACTTTTAAAAAAAATGTATTTGAACTTTTTTTTTTCCCAGAATTTCAACTTTTTTTAAAGCTAATTCAAATAGTTATTGCGAAAAATAATGTAACTTTTTCAAGAAAAAATATACTTTTTCTGGGGGGGGGGGGAACCACTGCAAACAGGCCCTAAAAGACTATAGGACAAGCTTGAGCTTATCTTCAATTAACAATTTATTAAAAATTACTATTTTTTAGACGAAAAAAAGCTTATTTTCAACAACCATAAAGGATTATTATATGAGATTTTGTACCACAAAAAAGTCTGATAACAACTTAACCATAATAAAACAATGCATTATTAGACTTTCTTTTCAATATAAGTGATTTATGAATAAAGATTCTAAATCCGTGATAATCGGATTTTCTTCGAGCAGCCAACCCCACGGTCTTCCACCAAATTACAAATAAAGTTGCTCCCACAGAATAGCAGCTGCGACCAGCTTGTTCGTCCAACCACATTATCAGCTGCTGCTTGGACGTTTTTTCCATATCTTTCGCTGTTTTCAATAATTTGTGTCTCTTTAGGAAAAAGAACTTATTTCTGTTTAAGGAATACTTTCTATTCTAATATTTCATTAAATCATTCGCTTGTCCCACCAACCGAAAAGGAGCAAAAGATTCTAGTTAAATTTAAATCCTGCTAGAGAACTAGTTTTACAATCAGCTTAGCAGAAAAATTGACAGTTAGAATATTTTTTCTTTACTTTAAGTTAAGACGATATTCCTAGAACAGCGCCACTCTTTATTGAGTGGTGTCGAGTGACTTGACACCACTCAATTTTTCTCCAACAAAAAAATGCATGCATGTGTATATGATATATGTTTAATAATTGACACCACTAAAATAATAAAATGAACTCATTAATTGTTGCCTTTTAACGAATAAAAGGGGGTCTTTTGACTTCTTTACATAACAAGAAAGAGGAAAAAGAAAAGGTATAGAAAGAGGAAAGGTGAAAAAATTAATCTTTTTCAAATGCATGAATAGATAATGATTTCTTTTCTGATTGAGGAAAAGAAAACTAATGTATCTTTTTGTTTATTTGTTAGTCAAATTAGTGTTTGATTTTGCCAATTGCAAATTGCAAGTGCTTAAAGAGCTTTTTCATTTTAATATTGCAAAGAGTCAGTTGATGAATTAAATAGGGCACAGATTTATGAATGATTTCTTTCAACAAATGCATTCGATAGTGTTGAAAATAAAGTGATTATATAACATTTTCCAAATATGGAACCTGTCAAAGACAATTATAATACATATGTTCTTAGAGAAAGGCTCAAATTTGTTAAATATATGAATTACTATTACATTGACCCTATTGAAAAAAAATTTGTTGCTTCTACCCCTAGATATCCTCAAATTATATTGAATTTAAGACTAATTTTTATCGAGTTAGAAATAGTGGAGGAAAAGTCCTCCCAACAAGTACATTTTCTGAGATTTGAAATAATAACGTATTGCTTCAAATCTCGTGGGTTCCATGATGGCCGAACACGAAGTGAAGATGTTATCTTCGACGACATTATTTTTTAGGTTAAGTACATAATTTACATGATAAAGAACTTTAGAGGCGATCTAAAAATTAGAAACTTTATGTAGAATGTGAAATGTTAATGAATCTAATATTTGTGTGGTCAAGTACTAGTTATCCCATTGAGTCGCTAGGATTTGAAATCTTTCATAAGTTTTATTACCTAATACAATATCTTGTTTGATTAACAAAAAGAAGAAGGAGGAAGAAGAAGCACATTGTGAGGTAGTGATATATAATTAACTCTCAATGTTTATCTTATTAAGTTTTGTTTAACATAGTTATGAAATTTTAACATTGAATGATAGAGCTTTTAGTAACACAATTTAAAAGTATTATTTGAATAAAAACCATTGACTATTTGGCCTTATGTTTTGGGTGAAAAGAAAAAGAAAAATAGATTTTGATATGATGTAAAAAGTAAAACTAGTTTTCAAAATCTTTTTTTTGAAAAACCCCAGTGTTGAGCTTTTGATTTTTTAACTTTGTTTAGCTTTGACTTTTATCTAAAAACTCTTTTAGAAGTGAACATTGTATGGCCTAACTATGAGATTTCAACTTTTGAGTTATAGAACTTTTAGCAATAAAGTTTTGGGCACAAGTGTTATTGAATAAAAACTGTTAACCTTTTGGCCATTTTTATTTTTAAAAGTTAAGATTTTAGTTATTTTGAGGGTAATACTAAACTTTTAAAAGTACAGCATAGTATTTCTAAAAAAAATTAATAAAAACAAATTTTGACAGTATGTCAAAACTAGTTTTTTGACAGCTTATTTGAAAATCTCTAATTTGGAGCTTTTGGATGTTTTTCAGCTTTTTTAACTTTGGTTTTTTGGAAAGTTCTTCTAAAAATAGGGCAAATAAGTTAGTTTTAACTTTTGAACTCATGAAAAACACTTTAAAAGTCAATTTGGTTTTCTGTTTTGAAGAGCCAAACTAACTTTGAAACTTTAAAAGTTCGTTTAAAGAAAAAGGAGTGTTTAGTTTTACATTTTAAAAGTTAGTTTTGATTAAAAATCAACTGAATTTTGGTGCTAAATAGAGAAGTTAAAATTTTTAACTTCTTTCTTTGCCATTTTGGCAACTATGTTTTAAGATTTTTTGGACAAAATTGTCCTCTTTAATTTTTTAGTATGCTAATGACTATCCTCTTTTTCTATCCCTATTTTGTTTTGTTGGATATTCTTAGCTTCTAATCAAATTGCAATGACCTTTGGTTCTTTTTTGCTAAATTATTTTTATTTTTGTTATTAATATTTTGAATTATAATATAATTTTTTAGATATTTTTTTCAAACAAGTAGAAATATGAAGAAAACAATATGTTATAAAAAGCAAACAATATTAGTTTCAAAATGTCTTTTTCAATAATTTAGGCAACCAACAGTTATGTTTAAATATAAACCAAACACTATCTCATTTGAAAAAAAGTTCATTTCATATAAAAATAATCAAACACATTTTTGTTTTCACCAAAAATTCATTTAGCTAACAGTCCGTTTTCAAAAAATCTTTTCACAAATCTGAATTTGTCAACTAAATGCGAAATTGGCTCTAAATATTCAAAAACTAAGCCAAACAAACTGTAAACAAGTTAGTTTTAATTTTTAAGCAAACAACCATACCCAAAGTTATGTCAAGAGACCCTTACTTGGGATGAACATCATACACGAGAGCCTAGATTCCTTATAATGTTCTAATGATTTGAAAGTGATCCAATAATTGTGAACCAACAAATTTATACTTCCTCCATTCTAATAAAATAGGTTTGCTTTCATTTTACCGTGTAAATTAATATAGTTAAAGCAATAAATCTTATTTAATCAAGATGCGCACATTTGATAAAGCATATTAAGAAACTTATGAAAGAACGGGCCTTTCGCCGGAGTTATCTTCTGTTTCCTTTTCTTTATTTTTTGAGTATTTATTACTTCTATTTTCTTTCCTTTCTCATGTATAGCCAGTAGTTGTGGCATGTCGTGATTTTCCTTCGCTATCCAGATTGAGCAGATCCCACTGCAGTCCTCCATCAATTTTAGGGCATTGTAGAGTCTAATTGGAGGTGTTTTTAACTTTTTTATACCTCCTATCTACAAAGTTTGGTCATAAATTTGTATTTGTCTCTCGAAAGGCTTATTGTGTGATAGTTTACGTTGCTTTAGCATTTAGTATAGGATAGTTTACGTTGCTTTAGCATTTAGTATAGGATCCTTCCCTACTCTCTAGTTTTATAAACCCTCCTAAGAATTAGTTTTTCTGATTACTATAATCGTCGAAGTCACTGATATTGACTAACTTTGTTCGTGTCTTGTACGCTTGTTTCACTGTGTTACAATACATACACATACTACATATATATAATCTAATGAATTATTACCTCTCATCAAAAAGAAAAGTATACTTTAATTCAAGACAAGTTAAAAAAAAGAAAAAGAAAAAATGAGCTATGATGAAACCATCAATACAATTCACTACTACAACAGTATAAATGAGATCAATAACTGAAAATCAATAATATAGTTCTAGTAAAATTATAGAAATAATTTATCACTATGCAATCTCAAAAATAACCTTATATGTTACAAAGAAATTCAGATTCAATTCCACATAGGTCCAAAGTAAGAGAAAGGCCAAAAAATCTCTCAAACATCGAAAAGAAACATGATGAAGGCTGGCAGTTAGCGGTAAACTGAGTTCTTAACTTCAAAATCCTGTAAAACTTTACACCTAATAAAACAGGGAAAAAGACATCCAATTCAAATCTCCCATCAATTGAGAGAGAGACCTGAAAATTTCTTTTTCCAGCCGTCATGAATAGACAGAGGCTGGATCCAGTCAGTTTGTTAACTTTTCTTTTCTTTTCTTTTTTTAACAAAAAAGGTAAATGATTGATTCATCAGCTTCTTTTTTTGATTGGAAAATCCAAGTCTGCTGATGGGGCCAAGTAGATGGTTTGTTAGTCCACCAGAATATGCTTCCACCAAATAACATCAAACAAACGAATAGACGCATATGTAACCCTGATTATTCTCACTTAACCACTCTGCAATTACGTTAAAATGATTTAAATTGTGGTCCCTCAGGAATGTCTCAACAAGAAGAACTAGAGACGAACATGATTCATGACTCGAGTTTAAATCCAATCCTTTGTCTTGGGTTGAGTGCCATCGATTTAACAGGTGTATAGTATAGCGGATGTGTTGTGCACTCGAGGTATACCAGTTAGTAGTTGGATTCCACCAAGAGTACTGGTGGTCGGGCTCCGCTTCCTAATTTTCCTTATCGGGAAAAAAAGTTAAACTGTTAAATACAAACCTCTATACTTTGTTAATTAGTTGATTATACTTTCATGTTTTAAAATTTATCACATTACCTCCACATATTTTTCAAAAGATGGCGCAAAACTTCCTACTTTAACCTTTTTGTTTAAATTAACTTATTGTGCATCAAATGCGAATTCGTCTTTTTTTTTTTTTTAGCATATATGATTGTTAAAACTGGCATTTTACTATATATACTTCCACAAAAATACTTTTATATTCAGCTAACGGTGCTCAAATAATAATAGCAAAAGAGGCAGTTGTGCCATTTTTTGAAAATTACAAGGAAAAATTGCAATAAGTTTTAAAACACAGTGGGTAATCAAATAACTAAAAAAATAACCGGGCAGTAATCAACTAATTAGACAAACTAGGGGATAACCCACCACTTTTCAAAAATACAGGAGAGTAATGTGATAAATCTTAAAGTCCATAAAGTAATTAGCTAACTAATTGGACAAACTAGGGATAACTCACCACTTTTGAAAAACACAAGAGAGTAATGTGATAAATTTAAAGTCCATAAAGTAATTAGCTAATTAAACAAATCTTAAAGTCCATAAAGTAATTAGCTAATTAGACAAATCATAAGAAATACCATACAATTTACCCCTAATAATTATATCAACATCATCATTACCATTAATCTTTTATGGAATGCTAAATTTTTTAACCCTCTACCCCTATGAGATTGAACCCAAGACCTCATACTTAAAGAAAATAGTTTTAACTATTTAAACTATCTTTCATGGATTGCTATAATACTACATCAACAGAATCTAAAACCCTTGTTAAATTATGTGGCAAAGTCAAATTAAGTTATAGTCGATTACTTTGATGTAATTATTGGATAAATCTCCCTACATCAACTATTCTTTCATAGTTATATATGAGAATAAAATATTAATTGTTTATGTGTATAAAATATTATCTCAATGGACATGGATGAAACAAATTCTAAAAAAGTAAGTAATAGAAGAGACAAAACTCATAAATAGCATTTTTAGAAATTTGAATATTGCGAACAATTAAGATAGTATTATATACTTGAGATTAAGAATAATTTAAGTAGTTGGTAATATTTTCTCTAATAGTGTGGTCTTGAGTTTAAATTCCACAAAAAACCGACAGGTTGAATATGGGGAAGAAGGGGGATGACATTATATACTCATGAAAGGTTGAAATTGTCTTTTTATATTGCCACAAGAGAATAGTTAATTTGACAAGATCTGATCCGTAATTATAACATCACCACAATGAGTCTCTCATGTAACGTACTAAGATACAGAATCTAAACACTTGTTTTGTGGTAAAGGAAAGAATCATAGCCGATCTACCTTAATACTGGTTATAATAAAATAACTTAAATTAAATATAAAAATTAATAAATTAAACTATTATGTACTATCATTAATTTTCTTTATATATAGATTAAAAGAGAAACTATCGTGTTACAAACTTTCCCTCCAAAAATTAAATGCACCATATTTTGATAGGGAGAATGCTATTTACCCCTATGTGTTTCTACTTTAATCTCAAAGTCTCTCATGAAGTTCTAATTTTACCCATTTCTCCCCACTACATCAAGCCTTACCAAAAAAATGCCTTGTATTTGATGACATTTTGCTATTTTTATCTTTTTGTTTATTTATCCGATGATTTAATTCTATTTTAATACTACTATTTTTATTTTTACTTTCTAAATGTTAGCTTGTTTTAGTAAAATTATTATTTTATTTTAGTTTTATACATGTATCTATATTTGTATAAAAAAAGATAAATTTCAATCTAAATTTAATATTTGTTTAATTTAATGTATAAAACAAAATTTACACAATAAACTATTTTTTATTTTCATTTTTATATTTTAAAAAGTTAGTTCATCCAAAATATATGCATTAGTTTAAGTAGAAAAGATTGGATCCTATTTAAAATGTATATTATATTGAAAAATAGACTTTAAATTGAATCTATTTTTTTGTCTTTAATCTTGTGGGTAAGGAAAAAAAGATTTATCAATGGACTATTTTGTATATTTTGAAATTAGTTTTTTTATTTTCTATTTGATTGTAGATTTTTTGTTGAATGATTCTATCAAATTTTTTTTTATCATTTTTGTACTTTAATAAATAAATAAATATATAAAAAATAAAAAGTAAAAAATACCTTTTTGTTAACAAAAATTTTATGAATAAAGTATTTTTATTTTTAATTTAAAAATAAAAAATTTATAATTTGCAAATTAATTGTAGATCTTTTGTTGAATAATTTTATCAAATTATTTTACTTTTTTACTTTAATAAATAAATACGAAACACTTTTAATATAAGGCTCTAAAGATTTTGAGATTTAAATTAAAATTCATGAGGAGCCCTCTTTTAATATGTGACACCAAATACAACAAGTTTATACAGTCACATAGCAACATATGTAACATTCTGACATCCTTTCCATCCAATTAAAGAGGAAAATTAAAATGTATTCTTTCCTCATCAAGTGTTGCACACCTTTCCATAATTTTTTTTAATACATATATTTATTCTATTACATTTTTTCTTCTCTTATTTTTGGAAAACTATGTTTTCAAAATTTATAAAAAATTATTTTTTTTATATAAGCCAATTCGAGTCATCCTTAAGCCCAATTATATTATAAAATTTATTTATTCAAAAACTAATTTAATATATTATCTTTTATAATTTAATCAATTAAAATTTGTTTATCTATATATTTAATTTTAAATTATACAATTGACGTACATACAAGTCGGCACATGGCATGGATCACTTCCTATTAATGTTTTTCTTTTGTGACAAAGAAAAATCATCTAACAGAATCCGACCACTGGTACACTTAAGACTCGTTTGGATTGGTTTTTTTTAAAAATATTTTTTAACAGCTTTTGAAAAATAGTTTTTTTTAAGAAGTTGAAATTTTTGGCTTTTAAAAAAAGCTGTATTTGAGTTTTTTTTTTTATAATTTCAACTTTTTTAAAAACCAAATCAAGTAGTAATTGCAAAAGTAATATAACTTTTTTAGGAAAAAAAAATATTTTTTTTGAAAAAAAAATCAATCCGAACAAGTCGATAATGGAGTTCAACCACCAACTAACAATTTCAGTATACAGTATGTTTGTCTCCTATACTCTACACTAGTTAAGTTGAGACACTTTACTCGGGGCACGACATTAAATTTGAATTCGTGTCATAAATTGTTCCCGTCTCCTTTGCATTCTGCTAGAGTATTCATGTGGGACCGCTTACTCGTAATGTTATAACAGCACCACTCGCCATTCCGTAGCCAAGACAAAATTACGGCCAGCACACTGTCCAGTCCCATTACACATCACACGACACAAACGGCATTGTTGCTGCGCCATACTTGAAGGTCTCGTGTCACCTACGTGAACTTTTCCATCAAAATCTACTTCTCTTGCAGCCTTCCTCCAGCTCTTTGATAGCGTACTTAGCTATAAGTCCCCACGCCTACAGCTCATGATCATCGTTCCAACCAAAGGTAAGAGATACCCTTTGCCTCTAGAGATGTCCCAACTATATTAAGAGTCAGAAATAGACACGATTTATAATCCACATTCGAATTCAATCTCTTATTCTAAATGAATGCTCTTGACTTAATTAATGTTCAGTATAAAAGATGAGCTGCACACTCGAGATTTGTTAGCCGATGGTCAGGCTCCACCGTTTATTTGAGTGATTAGGTTTCATTAGCTAGATTTCTCTTATCACCAAAAAAAAAAAAAAATGATACCTTTTGGCTTTTGCTTCTTAAGAACGCTTTGGGACTAGAAATTTAAACCAAAAAAGAAAAAAAGGCAAAATGATAGCTACATATATATATTCTTCCTAGTAAGTTGAATGGAGATATTTATAAAATTTGTTTATTGTTTTTGACCAAAAGAAAAAGGAAAAACCTTTTCTTAGGACCAACACAAGAAAACTCTGCATATGCGAAAACGACTTTTTTTGATGAATTTATTCCGATTTCACAAACAGGCCCTAAAAGTTTGCAAGTACCAGCTCGAATTAATCATGTAAAAATAAAATAAAGAGCCTCATTTGTGAAATAAATATATTAGACATTTTTTACATATATAATTTTTTACACATATATTTGTTCATTCTCATATCAAAAGAATTAATTATTGATATACCACCAGTGTAAGACCCCATTTTTTTAAGAAATTAAAATTTTAAAATTTTTAAAAATACTTTTTTGAAATTTATATAAATATATTTTTTGAAAAAAAATTAATTATAAACAATCCGTTAATACTAACATAAATGTGCATATACACATACTATTGGCCGTGCCACATCATACTGTACGGACGAGGGCCTTTTTCCAGATGGAATTTTTCTTTTGATCAGCTTTCAGCTGGATTTTGAGTGACTTCATGATCGATGTGGAGAATCTCACTATAAAATTTTCCGCTTCTTTTTTTTTTTTTTAAAATAGAAGTGACGTCATTGGTGTTGAGGTTTTCTGCCACATTCCAGTTCCAGCTTCTGTTATGCAGCAGCTTTTAATTATTATAATTGATTGATTAGTTTGAAATGCTATGATTAAGCTCTAACAATTATAAATTATTAATATAATTATGATAAAACTATAGAAATAATTCTTACAGGTTTATTTTTTGTTGTGTCAACATTTTATTTTGACTCTGATCTCTTTTTTGCCCTTTTCAGGCAAAAAATCTATCAAGTTTTAGATTACTAATCACTCTTTTTATTACTTTTCAGGAAGAAAATAAAGCTCAATAGAATATTGAAAAATCATTTTACACGGGTATGCTCTAGATTTGTATCAATTATTGACCAAAATATAATGTTCGATTACAGGAAGCACTTGGTTTGAGGAAAAATTTTTACTTGACCAGAAGTAATACTCAATTTAAATTAAAAATACTTTTACATAGGTATTACCTAGATTTTTTTTTTTTTCAAAAGGAGGGAGACAGCACCCTCAAAAATTTTATTCCCACCAAAATAAAAAGTACAAAATAGAGGGAAACAAGAACCTGACCCTCTATGCCACTCCTAACTCCTAATGATGCATTTCTTGTAAATCCTGAATCACCACCAAACCATCCACTTCTGCTCCCAAACTGGTCAAAAAATCTGCTGATTTATTTCCTTCGCAAAAAATGTGAAAAATTGTAGCTCCAATAAATTAATATCAAAGAGTTCCCTAAAAAATTATGCTCAATTATGACAAGAACTTAAGGTTAGAAAATATTTTTTACTTGGCCACATATAATACTCAATTTAGATTAGAATATAATTAGTATGTACATACATACATATATAAGTGATTATTCATTAATCTTGTTTTCGTCAAAAGAATTTAGTGGGTGCCAAAAAATCTAGGGATGTACCCCGTCACATATATATGGCTTCGTTAATATATATATACATATATATGCATATATTTACTTCGGTAGTAAATTAAATAGTCAATAATTTTAAAATATGAAGTTATGTCAGAGGACCTTTATAAACTGTAGTTCTATTTACTGTAATTTTATTTACTTATTTTTTTTAAATTAAAATATCATCATTATATTAATTATTATATATTTTATGATTAATTTTTAAATTTTCCTAAAAGATTTTTTTTTATAAATATGCACCCCTGACCATGGGATCCTGGCTCCGCCACTACACACACACACACACACACATAGAGACTGATGATTAACATCGTGATGATATGTTAGAATGGCTTGAAAAGGAAAGACTATTTAAGGTAGAATAGAATTGATCGAATAATATATTCTTTTTATATTTAGTTGTAATCATAAAAAAAAAGTCATTATTGATGCCTTTTTATTTTATTTGTTTCATATAACCATATTAACATGTTAGTATGGAATGAAACTCTATTTCATAGTCTAAGGTACCCATATTATTTTATTTTGCATAAATTTAATTTTATGCATGACAATTACTTTCTTATTCAACTTAAAAATTTGGATATATTCAGCACTATGGTCATAAATTTATAAGAATAAGATAAAAATGGTCAATAATGAGTAATCAATAAGAAATCTATACTATTGTATATAACAGATCACGTTGCATATAATGTTACCAAGTAGCGCTGTCAATTTCATGCACGTGTATATTGCCCTACTTAATTGTTTAAAACAAGTTTCTACTGTATCTATTCTCCAAATTAATATATAGACATTACAAGTCTGTTGCCTAAATTATACAATCAACTAAATAATTTATTTGTTATTCAATTCAATTTCTTCCCTTTTCCTACACTCAAAAATCTTTCCTTTTTCTTTTTCATATATTATTTACACTTAATCACTAGCCTAAATCATGGTTAAATTATTATTTTGGTATTATATTTAAGCT
Source organism: Cordia subcordata (assembly GCA_028554755.1). Classification (NCBI taxonomy): domain Eukaryota; kingdom Viridiplantae; phylum Streptophyta; class Magnoliopsida; order Boraginales; family Cordiaceae; genus Cordia; species Cordia subcordata. Next base: position 3,656,499 of record JAPTOF010000007.1, read on the forward strand.
CTTACATTCCAGTCTCACTCATAGCGGCACATATTTGCTTCTTTTTGGTTTTAGATAATCGTAATTCAATCAATTTTTTTTTCACTACAATTTCTCTGTAATTCCATATTGAGATATTTTGCAAATTTCAAAACTGTGCATATGTAAGGAAATCACATGTATGTGTATTATTAATGTTTAATTTATTAAAAATAGTTCATATAATTTGTTTGAAACATTTAAATAGATAAAAAATTAAATCTTTCTAATATATGAACCTACATATATCACATATCGTGCAATCACTAGAGTGACATACTAGTATTAACATTTGCTAAATAATCTAAAAATTGATGAATGACTGATTACCTTCCTTGTATAGCATAGCAAATTATTTTTTGTTCATTCTTAAATCATTAATGCAAATTATATCACTTGCATAAATTAACTTAACCATTTTCTCATAAAGTCCAATATCTAATAAAAAAATGAATCAATTGAAATCAGTGCTACAATATGCAACTTAGCTTATATCCATGCAATGAAAATATTTGAACAAGAGAGAAGAGAGGAAAGAGAATTAAGTAGATGGATAGGTGGATACACAGACAGATAGATAAAGTACTTGAATCGTAAGAAGCAAGGTTTTGAAGCAAAGCAATCTATTGATCAGTATTTGTGTGAGGGTATAGATATAGCTAAGGAATTGAAAATTTTATATTGGAAGGCCCATTTTCTGAGCTGGAAAAAGAAATATTTTTCTAATTTTTTTTTCAAAAAAGATCTTTTTCTCACTAAAGTAAGTCTTTTAACTTTAATTTACTATTTCAAACTAATAAAATAAAAGAGAAAAAAAAAAGAAAACCTAAAATGGCCATTCTCTTTTGGACCCTTCCAACAAATCAAAATGGACACCACAAAGAGGTTGAAAACAGCACTGAACTCTCTGAGCAAGCAACGTTTACTTACTGGTTTAAGCACTGATAAGCAGGCAATGCTTACTGGTGTAGCCACTGATCAACAGATTCTGATTTCTGAGTTTCCATCAAATAGATCCCAAATAATTTTTTTTTCCCATTTCTTTTAATTTAACTTATACCAACTTTGATTATATTTGTCTATTATATGTGTATATAGACAAATATAATTATACTAGCTTTTAACCCTTGCATTTATATAAACTTTAATATAATAGAGTGTATAAATAAAAATTTTATAATAATTAAATATAATTGCACATAATTAACTTATCCTCAATTATTTATAGTAATTAATTTTGCTAACTTGGAGGGAAAAACATCGTCACGTGTTATCCCGTCAAACGGTTTAAAAGTTTATTTGTTAGACCTAAATATTCAACAAAGTGCTCATTTGAGTAATTTGGCGTAAATAGTCAAAGCATTTCATATTGTTAATTAGTTTATGGCAAATCATAGTATGAAAAATGACAAATGAATTTTTGTAGGGAGAAAAGTTGGTTAGGGGACAACAACTTTAGCGCTTTGTTTGGCCTAATTATGAAATTTTATCCATTGAAGTGTACACCTTTTGGTAATGGAACTTTGGGTAAATGAGATATTAAATAAAAGTGGTTGATTTTTTGACCTAATATTTTAGGAGTTGAGTTGTTAATTTTTTTAAAGGTAATATTAGACTTTTAAAATTATGGAGTAGGAGTAGGAGAAAAGAGGAACTTTTGGATACTTATCTTTTATGGGTGAAAAGGTGGAATATTTTATTTTATAAATAACATAGGCACATGGTGCCTGGGAAAAGCCATTTTATAAATTCTTTCTGAAATATTTAATTAGCATAATACTTAGGAAGATAGATGACAGAAAAGGAATGCTTAAAAAAGAAAAAGAAAAGATTGATTTTTTTATCTCTTGATTATAATGAAAAATTGGTTGATCTTTATTCATGAATATATGCTTTGTGAAACCACATAATCTTTGTGTATTCTTTTTCTTTCATGGTTTATTTTGTTTAGGTTTCTGCAATTTAGTAGTTTTTTTTTTTTTGTCATAATATAATATTATAAACACATAAATAACCATTAAAAAGTTAGAGCAAGGAGTTCGTGTTGTACTCGTACTTTTAAGCACAAAAATTAGAAAAGCCTTATCTTTATGTTTGATGTGGTCTTATTTAAGCGTAATTATGATTGAAATTTGTAACTGCAGGCATTTAGATCACCGAGCAATTATCCGGAAAATGACTTGTCCCTTTGCTCAACCCAAAAAAAACAAAATGGAGAAAAAATAAAGGGAGAATTCGATGCTCCTTTCCTAACAATCGTCACAGCACTAATCAACAGGCTTTAACATTTTCATCTTATTATATATATGATCATCATCTTTTTATAATTTATTATCTATTATTTATTTACTTAGTTATTGTGAAAAATAAAAAAAAGAAAGAAATAAAAAATTGTTAAAACAGCTCATTAACAAATTAAATATACACATAAAAATAATAATTAAAAAAAGATAACGTTTAGCATTAAGCATTTCTCTAATGGCTTTTGCTTCATGTTCATGAGGCCCTCTCAATAATATTCTTCTATTAGAGAGAGAATATTAGAACGAAAAGATGAAATGCACTAGTTTTCTTTTTTTCTTTTTTTTTTTCAAAAAGGGGTTTCTTAATTAGGGTTTTGAGAAAGATGTGATGTGTCTAACCACAATTGGGACGGTACCATAAACTTATGCAGTAGCCAATCAAAACGCAAAAGCAAAAAAAAAAAAAAAAAGGGAAAATACCCTTGAAAAAAATTTGAAACCCACACATTCACTATCATGTGTATATATCTACCCCAGCAAGCCACTCTCTTCACTGTTACCAATAGTGTGAGTTCCCTAACCCCCCTTCTACAGTTGCAAACACCCCCCCCCCCAAAAAAAAAACACACTCCCCCTTTCACCCCATCCCCCAACACACACACACACATCCTCATCTTCTGTTATATACTTGGTTTTATGGATAGAAAATAGATCATATCTTAGCCGGTTGCTTGTGATATTCTTCTGTTTTTCTCCTCTTATTTTATCTTTATAATAATCTTCTTGTTATAATTTAATTGATGGTTAGACATATATTTTTAAGCTAGAAGAAAAGAATTGCTTATATATTTGTATTAACATCTCTCCATATTCTTGACTTTGCAAGCACCATAATAAGTTTTCAATGCTACACATCTTTGGTTTTCGTTTTATCTCTGATTGTTTCTGTGGATGATTGCAAAGAAAAGAAAATAATAATAAAATCCATGAAATGAAAATAAGCAGCTGTTGTTGTTGCTTTTGATTTCATATCACCTCTCGTCATATTTAGAATCGATTTTTACTAATTAAAATTGTTATTGATTTCTGGCTTTAAGCACTCGCTCGTTCTTGTTGCGAGATCTCTGGCTGTTTAGCTGGTTTGAGCTTAAACTTGTTTTTCATTATCGGTTCTTGTCATTTTCCACATGGAAAGAATTCAGGTCTACCGTGTATGATCCTGGGCCACTTCTCCTATTAACAAATTGATTTGTGAAATAAAACGTCACTGATTCTTAGTGACCTGTTTGATAATTTGCAGAAAAATGAAAAAAAGGGATAGGGTTTATTTTTCTTTCTGTTGTTCTCATCATCTGCAGAATGAAAAGAATTAAATTGTCTGTGTCTGAGTGTGTGATTGTAAACAGTTGATACTTCTAAGTTTTCGGATCGATCCGGCAGATTTGGTCACAGGGGCTTCACTCTTCCAAATCATTATTGGTGATGTTATTGTGCATGAATGGCACAATCAACAGTCGTTGTTTGCAGGTGTAGCATCATCAAGATTCACATGCAAAAGCAAGGTGTTGAGCTTATATATCTTATCTTCTCAATCTCTGCCATGGCTTTTTGAAGGTGAGAATCTTGATGATGCTGCATCAGCAATTAACGACTATACATATTGCTTTTATTTCAATAAAATCCCCAGAAGAAGTCCCTCACCTTTTACCAAAAAAAAAAAAGAAAAAAGAAATGAATGACTATGCATATGGTACTACTATATGCTGCTGTGAAAGTGAAAAAGAATGCTCAGCTGGAGATTATAAAATGGCACCTTTTCAGTATTATATTCGAGGAGCAATAAGTTGATTCTTCTTCTGCCAATATTTCTGCCAGGTGCGTATTTGATATTCCGTTTGCATAAGCACTTATTCAATAGATGTTTGCGGGTTTTCATGCTTTAGTACGAGTGATTATATTTTATGTATATGCTTATGAATAATATAGCTGATAGCATAGATCCCATTCCCCAGTGGTAAAAGAACGAGAAATATTATATATCATCTTCTTATGTTTTTCTAGATATTATGAACTTTTATCATATACATAAAAATTTAGTTTCAATTGCATAAAATTTTGCAACATAACATACATAAAGATTTAGTTTTGATACCTAAACTTCTACAGCATAATATGTAAGGGATATAAAGCATTACTAGTGAAGAATTTGATGAAGATTGTAGCTTTTTTGCTTGGAACGGATAAGTGAATATTGTTATATGTCACATCTTTATTCTTCTTTTTACAATAGAGTTTTTGTCGTACATATGAATAATTCGATATCTAATATATTAATCCTTACAATACGATGGATGGGTTAGAGGCTAATTAAGGTAAACCATTAGTCACACTACAAGTGTTGATGGAAATGGTATCTTTCTTTTTCTTTGGGATTAACAAGTGAAAATTGTTATACTTTTACAGAGTAAGATCTCCCTAATGGTGGAAAACTGCTTATATTACTATACAAATTAAAAGCTCTCTTGGGTCATGGCAGAATATATAACGCTTAGTAGAGGTGAGAATATCTGGAATCTTTTATCTCTTTCTGCACATGGGGTTTGATGACACATTAACTCAAATCGTCACACTGAAATTTGTGTTTCATGTTCCTTTGTCTATTCATGAAACCATCAAAACTATGTTTGATTAATTAGTTTTTGGACATTGTTTCGAGTCCCAAATATATCTTTGTCTCTTGGAGCGCAATATACATAATCCTTTTAAAATCAAATTTGCTAGCTCTTTTCTTGAGTGGTGAAATCACATGGTTGGATTCATGTTATATCATCGCCATGGTTGGTTAATGTAACCCCTCCCTCGAACATTAATTAGAGCATCGACATTTCTGTAATACTTAGCCCTTCCTTCTATTTTATCTTTATAAACTTTTACTATATAAAGAAGAATAAAGCATCGCCCAGGTGATGCGACATGAAACATATCAGTCTTAACATTATCATCCACCACTCCTTTAGGTGGACCAATTGCCTAGACACACTAGGTCCATTGGATGTACGATATATGTCTCATAGAATTGTACTGGGGGTGCACCAATTTTTCACCACTTCAAATAATGGTACCATATCACTATATGTGCGTGTTACACTTTGGCTTCGTCGTAATTGCAATAGTGATAGCTCAGACCACCAAAATATACGGAGATCTGATATAGCTTTTATGGTGTCTTCAAGATTTTGTGCAAGTTCAGAGGGGCATATATCCACCAAATTATCACTCTACTCTACTTTATTCATATCAACCACATTAAGTAGTCAAACCTATATATAGTTTGTTAATTAGGACACTAATTTCTAACCTATTTAATAGTTAGGTTCATGATGTAAGAATTTGTATGTTGTTTTGGGTTTTTAACTTTGCCAGCTTATTATTAGTACAAAAATCTCATTGTTCGAGGTTTTTTTAGATGTTACGGTACCACAAAAGATAATAAGTTAATTTGATAAAATGCAGGAGTTGGGAATGTGAGTGTATTTTGTTAACTATTTTTAAGGTTTCTTATGCAACAATGGTGGATATAATTAGCTTAATAAAGTTGTAATTAAGAAGCATGCATGTGAATTAATCAAGGATAATAATGAATTTTGAACCAAAAGATGGTAAAAGCCATGTAAAGTTAATCAATTAGAACAGCCAAATCAAAGATTTATAATCCTTCTTCCTTTCCCTGTTCTTTTACCTCCAATTTTCTATATCCTTCCCAGATGTACGTTAAATCAATTATCAGTAAGACATAAAAGTGTATAATTAAGTACAGAAAATTGGTCATAATGTGTCAAATAGGTAGAAGAAATCGTTTTCGTTAATTAGTGATAATAAAGTGTGTCTGAGAAACTATTTTTTTTTTCTTGAATGAAATTTAACAAACGAAGATTTTGAATTTTAGAGATTCTGAAGGGGTTAACTATCCTCAAAATTTGTTTAGACTATACATACATTTTACATGAAAACCATGGATTATATCATTGCATGTATCATGAATGTAACAGTGAATATGGAGCTCAACATATAATTTTTCCATTTTGTCTACCTTAACAACTATAATGGGTAGACAATGGTGAAAAGGTGAAAGGGTGATAAAAAAAAAATGTATAGTTCTTTTAACAAAACTCGCTATCATTTCAAGATTTGGAAGCTTTCTCCCCTATAAGAGAAACTACTTAACATCCAACCAGATTGATAATGCCTCTATGTATTAGTGCTTAATTTTCTTATATCACATGTATATTATTAGATATACGTTTCATTTCTAGTGTTTGTGCAATTAAAGACTAGTAGATTATCGATACTCTTCCTTTTATGAATGCAAACATTGTAATACTTTTAGTTCGTTTTTTCTCCTTAGAAAGGTGTCATAGTTTTCATTATAAAAACCTTTGATTTGATATGCTATTAGTGACATTGTATGAAGTATTTTTGCACTTTACAAACAAATGTCACCCACATGCTAAAAGTATTGTTTTTTTAAGATCACTTGGATATATCATTTGCCACCTTTCTAGTATTCCCTACATAATTGAAAATTTGGTTGTATTGATTGATTTTCTCTTGTACACATTGCTCTATTTATAGTGTTACAAGGCTAAGGAGCAAAAGATTATGGAGAGATGTGAGTGATATGCGGACTAATCCTAGTAAACAAACAACAGAAGAAATACATAGTCAAACAAGTTTAAAAATTTTAACTTTATGTACATTAATAAAATTTTAATCATATATAAGAGAGAATTTGATGTTACAAAACATATATTCTTAACAAAGAGCCAAAGATTGATATAAAATATTACGTGGTTTTAAACGCTAGGAAACAAATATAGATCGTAACACTTGCATCTCTATCTTCTCTAATATTTCTTCATCAGCCATTTGCTTTCTTTTACTTGTTCATTGCAATATATATATCATTGTTGCAAATCTTTCTTCATCAGCCATTTCATTGGTCCATGGCTGATTCTTGAGTTCCCCCCTACACGAAAACTGTTAACCTTGTTGTTTTACATCAAGCTTTATATATCATTGCTATTGCTATACTTATCTTTGGAAAATTATTAAAAAAAAATTAGAAAAAAAGAAAGGGTTAGCTTAAAGATTTAATTAGAAATACTAAAATAAAGCGCAGAGTAGAGCTAGGCATTGCAAGATTATGTAGTGTATATTATATATATATATATATATATATGTATATATATATATATGTACCTCGTATAGAACATAGCTCACATAATACTTTAGCCGTTTCTCTTGCCTTCTGCTAGTAATCAGCTTACTTCAATAAACTAGTTAAATGAGGGTTTTCTCTCACTAAATAGAGTTTATTATATAAATAATTTGACATATTTTACAATAATTGTTGGTTACTTAGGGCCTGTTTGAAATTGTTCTTTTTTGTAGGAATTTTCTTTCCTAAAAAAGCATATCTTTTTGAGGATAAGTACTTAAATTGAATTTCAAAAAACAAGTTAAAATTCTAAAAACATCTTATTTGTAATTTTTCAGAAGCCATAAATTTGAAATTCTAGGGAAAAAAAGAAAATAAAATCTTTTTTTTCTAAAATAAAAAAATAACTTTTTAATAAAATTAATTCAAACGAACCCTTAATTCTGCTCTCTACGCGCTTTCAGTTCCCCAAATTTGTTATATGTCCACCATTAACAATTAAAAGTACTTCCACAATGGCCATAACAATTTAAAGCTGAAAAGAAAAATGAAAAAGCTATCAATATAATGACCAGTTATATTCTAAGCTCTATAATTATTTTGAGTAAATTGCATCACACCTCCTAAGGTTGGTTATAAATACATGTTACCTTTTGTAGTATGAAAATAGGCACGAATACCCATTTTAGAATACATGTACTACACATTTGAGGACTGTAGAGAAGTCTCGCACCTATTTTTGGGACATGTATGCTATACATTCGCTACAAAAAAATTTTGAATTTTTCTGTCTTAAAGTTACAAAATTCTTTCTTAAAATGAATTTGAAATGGAATTTGAGACGAAATTTTTTTATCTCAAAAACCGTCGTCTCAAATTTTGAGACGGAAAATTCCATCTCTAATTGAGACGGAAAATATTCCGGCCAAAATTTGTATTAACTTATTAGAGAATTTAGTCTAAAGTTTCCGTCTCAAATTCAACAATTTCTAGTAGTGATTTTAAGACCACAAGGAATTATGTATCTATAATGATGCACTTGTAATAAATCGTAAGGGAGTTTGGTGCAATTTACTCGTTCAAGAAATTCAGGTTTGTTTGCGGTTGGGCCACTAGTAGAAGAAACTCATTGGTCGTCCAGAAAAGGAATAACAAGCCATTAAGTGAATAGATCTGCAAATGGTTGACTAATTTTTCTCTGAAGCAATCATTGAGTTGAAGTGTTATTGGTCATCTGTCTGATCAACTTCATCAGTTGTTGTTGGAAAAATATAAGAGAGGGAAGAGTACCCCAAGAATAATTATTTAAATCCCATGGCTTAACCTCCTTTTGTATTAGGGAAAAAAGGCTAGTGACCGAAGTGGCCAATAAAATTGTAAATATATTGTATCAAAAAAAAGATATTCTTCTAGTAGACTGGAAGATACACCACCAATTAATAAATATAACTTTTGAAAACTTACTTCTCCTCTATGGAAATTGGCTAGCTTTTCCGGAGTGAAGTCTAGCCAATGATCAATTGTATGAATCACCCAAAGAATCATAACATCTTGTTATTTTTTTGAAGAAGTGTCATCATTGGTGTCGATACATACTATATATGATGCTCCTTAATCATTGTTTTAGATCGAAGTTAACTATCCAATCAATACGTGTGCTCATTTCAATATAAATGTGCTTCACAAGAAAATCGGGATCGTAGTAGAATAGAGACTTACAATCCAACCCCACACCCTTGGCTAGGTTCACTTGTGAAATAATTCAGACATCTCCTTTTGGCTCTTGGGTTAAAATTAGGGATTAATTATGTACCGATCCCAAACTTTGGATAGAATAATAGAATAATGACTTCTTGTGGTTAAAATTTTTAAATTGAATATTTTTTCTAGCATCACAAGTACAATATATATATGGAGCATGTTTGACATACCTTAGAATTTATTTACGTTAATTTGAGATGAATTTAATATCGTCTTTTCCGCAAGTGAAATTCTCGTTTTAAAAAAGCAACAAGAAAAACTATACGTGTGTTTTCTTTCCCTCTCGCATAGGAGATCAGAATGACTAAACATTTTTTTAATTTTTTGGTTAAAACGAGTAGCTCCATTGAAATTTATTCCACTTAATTTTCTTTTTTCCTTGCCCTTTTCGTTTTATGCCCATATGTACAAAGAATCATAAAACTTAAGAAAGTGAAAAGAAGCAATGTTGCTTGTATGGGGGGTTATTAGGCAAAGAGCCAAAGAGTCATCTGATACCACACCACTTAAATTTTAAATTAGAATCCTCTCCTTATTAATATTTGTTCTAATGTATTGTAACATTACATATTAATTATTTGTTCATTCAAAATATTTAGCATTTTACTTTTTCTCTTACATTTTAGAATTTAAAAACAAAATAATTGATTGAGGTACAATAATGTTAAAATATTTGAATAAAGCATTAATTAGGAAAATATTCACTACTAGAAAGTAGAAAGGGTAAAATGCACTAATTCCTCATTTGGTCTATCATAAATATACAACACTTTCCTGTGGTGCCAAAAGTCCTACTATAATATTTTGCGGTGATTAAAAGTTTCGCACCCTTCACTGTCTAAACTCTTCTAACAGTGTTAAAATTTATAACAAAAAAGACATTAATTCTTTTATCTTACTTGTTCAATTTTTTTAATAAAACACGTGCATAACAATTAACAAAAATGAAAATTAAACTCCCAAACTTACATCTCCTAGATGGTTGTCGAATTCCATCCATATACTTGAGCCAGTGGATGCATCATCTGAACACATAACTGAAAATCTTGGGAAATGATGGCACTTAATAGATATTCGCTTTATTTTTTCGGCTTTCTCGGCTACCGATAATGTGCATTGAATATTATCATAATAAAATAATATTAAAATAAAACTAATTAATTATTTTTTCTTTTCTGTTCTTCCTTGCTGATTAAGCCTTGCCTTCCTTTCCTGGTTGAATCGTACTTGGCGCTATCTCCATGCCTGCCCTTTGTAATGGTTTAACTACCACAAAATCCAAATTTGCACAAGTTCTTTTTATGGCCTTTAGTTTTTATAAAAGAAAAGTATTTAGTTCCCAAATTTTGAGAAAATTGTCTTCAATTTCATTCTAACGCGGGGGAAAAAAAAATCTAAGACCAAATCTTTGCTTGTTGCCACGATGGTTGTGGGGATGCTAATGTGCTCACCGATGTTGCTGCTGTGGCTCCAGTATAAAGATGGTTCTAAAACAGCAGAAAATGAAAACTCGTTTGGAAGATGACACATTTCCACGTTTTTAACTGAAAAAAATGAATAAGTGGATAAGAATATTAATATCTCTTTTCTGTAAATTTTATCAATGTTAGGAGAGTGTAGACAGTATGTAAAAGTTTACTCACTACGGAAGTTTGTGGTAAGACTTTTATAATAGGGAGAATGTCATTTTCCCCCATGAATTGTAGCATAAATCTCAAACTCCTCCATCAAGATTTATTTTTACCCACTTTCCCCCATGATAGTAAGTTTTACCAAACAATGTCTTATCTTAATTATTCTTTTAGTTTTTGTATTAAGTTTTTAAATTGTTAGTTTATAAAAAGTTATACTTTGAAATTAAAAAAATTAATTTGATATACACACATATATAAAAGAAGATTTTATTTAATTTTTTATTAATTTGTATAATAACTATTTTTACTTTTTATTTTTATTTTTAAATGGTTAGCTGGTTGAAAACATGATGCGATTGGATAGAAAAAAAATAATTCAATTTGAAATATATATTAGAAAACAATTGTTTTAAAGTGAATCTAATTTTTCTTTAATAATATGTATAGAGCAATTTTTGTAAAATAAGTAGCTTTTTTTTTTCTTTGTTTTTTGATGTCTTTTATTCTTTATTTTATTAGTGACTCATCGATCTATTGAATGATATTATTAATTTTTTTGTCTACTATCTTTCTTTTTTCTTTTCTTTTCTCTTTTGGGTCATAAAATTGAAAAAAAAAATAAAGATGCCTTTAATGTAAGGCTTTGTTTGGGAAAATTGAAGTCATAGGGGAATATGGACAAAACTAAAATTTCATGGGAGAATTTAAAATTTAACTGAGAACTCATGGGGGAAATGGGATTTACCCTTTTATAATATATCATATGGGGTCTGGTGCATTTTACTCGAGAGGAAACAATGACTTTAGTGACTAAATCTAGTGACGGCCATATTTCCAGTCACAAGATGTAAGTTTTGTCACCGAATAATTGTCGCACTAAATATTTAGCAATTGCACGCTAATATGATGCCAAATGGTCACTAAAATCTAAAACTTAAAAAGAAATGGATTGAAAATTTGTGACATCCGGAAGATCGATTGCTAAATTATATTTTTGATCTTTTTTGTGATCGATTCACTAATAATTAACACGGTAACTGAAATTAGTGAACAAAATTTAACTGGGTTCCGGAAATTAGCAACCGTTGTGGTTTCCTCGCAGAATTTGTGGTGTTAAATGTTGTACTAAAAAATTTTCCGTTGAAAATTAATTCAGTCACTAAATTCAGTGACCAAAAATTAACACAGCAGTAATTTAACTCGGTCATTAAAATTAGTCCCGAAATTTAATTCGTTCAGTGATTTGTGATCTAAAACTAAACCGATCACTAAATATAGTGACTATTGTAAATTTCGTTACTGATTTGTCACCGAAATCTAAATTGGTCGTCACTAAAATTAACACCCAAAAATTAACTAGGTCACAAATTTACAACTACCATTACAACTAATCACAAATATTATTGACAAAAACTATGTATCCGGATAGGAATACATTGGGATCAGATCCGATCGATCCCTTGATCTCTATCCATTTACCAATTCCACATTCATAGGAACACTTTCAAATGCTACAATCCTTATCAATTAATCTCCTGTTACTTTCAAATCCTTTTGTGGTCCCCGATGCCACGCAACACGTGTTTATAAAAGGTATCCATGCAAGCAAAGCACCATCGAATTGACTGGCACAAACTTTTTGCCAGCATGCTTTCTAACGACGAATAATTTATTGTTTGGTGAAATTACATTAAATCGATTTTAAAATATAAATTTTGTAATGTAATATTCTAATTAACAAATGCTTCAAATCTATAAGAGTCGCAATAATTAAAATGAGAGGACACAAACATGAAATTAAAACCTATAGTCATTATAAATCGCTATCTATCTGCCCTATCAAAATTTTGGAATTGATTAACTTCTAATAGTATTTTCTCTTCGTACTGTGAGGTGTGGCCCGTATTTTGAGTGCGCATTAAGAATATAGGCTTTAGAGTTTGAGACCTGTCTTATTTGTTGTCCCGTCATATCTCTAGTTTTGTCATATTTGTAGTATTACCATTTCATAGTGCTACCATATTTGTTGTTTCTTATATTCTATAAACCGAATGTACATCAACCTGAGGTTTGTCTTTGTGCCAAACATCATACCAAAATTTTGCTTTTGTTATTCATGACGTTGGTTACAAAGCTATGGCTGATAAGATGGCGTATTCCCTCATTGGAAAATTCTTCACGATGCCAAGCATGGCCAATGTTGTGCGTTTGGTGTCCAAACACAATCCCACAGGGAACTTTGAAGTCCTATGGCTTGGGTATAAGTGTGTGCTATTGACCTTCTCTAATGAAATTGATTTCACAAGATTTTGGTGCAAAAAGGAGTGGAATGTTTATGGGTACAAAATGCAGATTTCACGTTGGATAACTTGACCATTGTTCCTTATCAAGCTTTGGAAACTTACAAGGTGTCAGAATTGAAAGATGACGCAGAATCCATTCCGGACATGGAGGATCTAGGGGGTGTTGAGTATTCGAGTGCCTAGGAAGCATCGGATATTGAACAAGAGACAACAACTATTCTTGACCGAAGGAAATTGTTGAACAGTGCTGATTATCTTGGAGAAAAGAAAGCTTTTCGAAAGTCAGCAAGCGGCAAAATTTTTCACCACCTGTAACTAGAGCTTGAAGCAGAAAGGTCCATCAATTGCAGCAAATCTTGAAAAAGAAAAAAAAAAAAAAGTCACCCATCTCTGGGAATTATTTAAGAAGAACTCTTGTTGACTACCTGACTTGAATCGCTAAGGTAGAAAGTGTATTTTGCATACTGGAATACCTTTTTTTATTGTTTTTTTCTTTTTTATAGCAATATGCTTTAACACATGTACGAAGTCAATCAAGAAGGAGGCTCAAAATTCATAACCTTCGTCAAGCAAACACTTGAATGATTTCTTGTAGCACATTTAGCAAGTCCCAAAAGCATAACACGCATATTCGAGAGGATGTACTTGTTCTATTGCCTTTCTTTGTTTCCACAGGAGAAAAAAAAAAATCCCATGATACAAGAAAATTATAGTACAATTAAAGAATTACTTAAAAACATAGGAACCTCCCTTCCGGGTTTTTAACTTTGGTATATATGTTTCTTTATAATATTATGATATTGTAAGTAAAATTTAATAATCAATCACAAATCATTGATACAAATACTGGCATATAAATAGTTCAAAAAGGTAAAACTTGCTCATGGTGACGAGATCCTCACTCATTTATTATTGGATTTAAAACAATACAAGTAGTTCACAATCGCTAAAACTTGTATGATGGATTCTCACTCGTTCATCAGATTTAACCTAGAAAGGACAACAAAAATGAGAAAAAGAAAAATAAAAAAAGTTTTATTTCTTCGTCTTTTGTGCTAGGCAAAAGTTTTCTTTCTTTGTTATTCTTGAAAGGGAAGAACGAAACGAGGTTTCATTGTTTGAGTAGCAGGAAAAAGAAAGTAACAAGAAATAAAAGAATTTTGTGGTTACTTATTTTAATTGGAGGATAAAAGTAAAAAAGAAAGAATAATTTTAAATAAAAAATAAATAATAAGATATTATTTTGCATTTCAACATTATATTTAATATTATAGACATTTTTATCCTTTCATTGATTATTCTTTTCTTCAATTTTGAAGGAGAAAAAAGGAAAAAGAACTAAATCTAGTCAAGTGAATTGCGTGGAATAATTAAATAGTGACCCATTAGGACTAAAATTATTAAATTTAAATTTTAAAATTTTCATCACAAATATTATTCAACGTCTAATTGCTTTAGAATTAATTTAAATATTATGGATAATTCAAGTATTTGAAACTTATAACATGTTTGGCTCTATTTATCTTGGGACTTACGTTTTAACAATAATTAAAAACTCCTCTCAAACGGACTGAAGTCCCAACAATAATAAAAAAAACTCCTCCCCCACGAATTTTTTACTGCCGGGACTTTTATACCAAAATAAGCAAAAGCCAAACAGGCTCTTAATTCCTCAGTGTTGTCTTCTCACTTCGAGGGCGGGTACCTAGTTGTTGGACCAATGTGCGCCTCACAATGGCCCTGCAAAAGATCCTCCAAAACCTCAAAACTGTAAAAAGATGCCAATTTTCTTCAAACCCCCACCACCTGAAACCTAATGCCAAAATTGGAGACACCATCATCAGCACCATCTTAACCACCACCACCACCACCACCACCACCATCCTCACCAAACTCACACCCAACTTAGTCCACCTTATCCTCAGTGACCCACATATCAACACCCCCAAATGCTTATCTTTCTTAAATTTCCTTATAAAAAACCAATCTTTACTCTCTTTCAAGCTAAATCTTGACACTCATCTCACCCTTATCTGCAGACAACTCAAAGCGAGAAAATTCACTGATGCTGAGAATCTCTTGTGCAGAATCTTGGGTTGTGATCAGAATTTAAGGTACCATTTTGCTGATATAACTTCTTTCATTGAAAATCATGGTGTAGATGCAAATGTTGCTGCCAAGATTTTTAATTTAATGCTTAAAGTGTTGGCTGATAATCATAACTTTGAGATGTCTTTTGAGGCTTTTGATTATATGAAATGTAATGGTATTGAGATTGATGAGAGGACTTGTACTATATGCTTGATTGAATTGGTTAGATGTGATCAGTTGGAGGTTGCAATTGAGTTTTTTAATAAAATGGTGGATTCGGGTGTTGAGGTTTCAGTGTTTTCATTGACAGTTGTAGTTGATGGATATTGTAAGAGTGGAGGCATAAAGTGGGGCAGGGAATTCGTTGAGGAGATGATGGGGCGAGCAATAAGGCCAAATATTATTGCATGTAATATATTGGTGAATGCGTGCGCTAAAAGATGGGATTTTGATGAGTTGGATAGGGTGTTGGTGCTGATGAAAAGAATAGGTGTGGAATTCGATGTTAGGACATACGAGCTCTTGATTGATGGATTTTCAAGTTCTGGAAAAATTGGTGATGCGGAGAATATGGTTTTGGAGATGCTTGATAAGGAGTTTGAGGTGGATACCCATTTGTACAATTTGGTTGTGGATGGCTATTGTAGATTAGGGAATATTGGTAAAGCGTTTTCATTTTTCAAGAAGATGGATGCCAGCAATGTTTGCCTGAACGCTGATACATGTTGGATTTTGATTAATGGTCTTTGTAAGGTTGGGCACATAGTGGCATCAAAAGAGATTGTAGATGAAATGCTGGGCAAGGGAATTGATTTGGACTTCACTACATTTGATACCCTGGTTGATGCATACTGCAGGGAAGGAATGATAGATGCAGCAATTAAGTTACTAGCTCCGATGGAGAAGAAAGGGTTAATTATGGATTCATCTGTGTATGAGATGGTTATCAGTGGCTTATGTAAACTGAGCCGAATGAAAGAAGCAGAATCACTACTGAACTCTTTAGTTAAAAGGGGTATGGCTGCAGAGGTTTCAGATTTCGTGTCATTGATGGAATCTTGTGGCTATCAAAGATTTGTGCCTGTAGAGCTAGTAAAGGGAGTCAATTTCTATTCTGAATTGTATAGTGATCTAATTATGATATTGCAAGATAGACAGCTTAAGAAAAGTTGAAAAGTGTAGAGCTAACAGCTGAGGTACAAATCTTGGATAGAGAGCATACAGGAAATTCAGGAAGCGTGGACAGACACATAGACAAGTCAATCTCCCATTATCATGGTGATATTTAGATATGATGTAGAAGATAAACTGGAAATACTAGTCAACTAAATGCTATGAATTTGAACTGAATCAGCCTGAGAGACTGATAACCTGGATTTTAAGGTCATGACTCACCCGAGATGAGTAGTGTCTGATAAGCATTAAAATGGACATTGATTAGATGAGGGTACCGTATCCCACAGCCGAGATGTGCAGCAGATTCATGGGCATTAGCATATGGCTGGGTGCTTTTCACATTGGAAGCGCAGATGCAAGTGGAAGTAAGCTGCATTGTCCCAACACAACTGGATGTGACCAAACTGGATGCTACCATGATAGCAAGAGTGGCCAGCCAGTGAAATTTTGGCAGGTGGTAACTTTAAAGTGTTTTTTGCCCAGAGGGAACCAAGAATGGCAAGGCCAGGCCATATGCCCATCTGGCTCCTTGCCCTGTATACCTCTGGCTGACCATTTTTGTGACTTGAGTATTCTAGAACGAGTAAAGCAACATCAGAATTGCATTGACTTGATATTTTGCAACAAGCAGATTGATTAACCTTGTGAATGAATGGTGATACAAAGTCATTTATGTTATTACTCCATTGTGTGCGCATTTGCTCCAGTCCTCTCCCTCAGGGTAAGCTTATTGGCCAAATTTTCAAGAAGATGCAGAGGGCTTGAGTACTCAGGATTCTTGGACAACTTGGTTTTTGCAGATGCTGGAATGGGCATGTTTAGTAATATATATATATATATATATATATATATATATATATATATATATATATATATAGTTATCTTAATGGATAATATCACAGTTTTCTGTGTTTCTATTGTGTTGAATATTCGTCTGCCTCATTAATTGGCACGGAATGCAATTTAATATCTATGTATTATTTGATCTGATTTATTGACGTTCAAAAAATTATTTGATAATTAAATTCTACCAAAAAGAGAGATGTTAGAGTTGCAGGTTTAAGAAATCTGCCCTCCTTTTTCTTTTCCCTTTTCCTTTATCTTCTTTTTCTCCTTTTCTTCTTCTCCCTCTTCTTCTTTCTACCTTCTTTCCTCCCCACAGTAACCACCACAAGTGGCTGCTCCACCACCACGAACCACCCTTCCTTCCCCGTCTCCCTCCTTCTCCTCTTGAAAAAGAAACTGTTAGTCAAAATAAACTCTCAAAACAAAATCTGAGTTAGAATGCTTTCTGAGACCAGAAATACCATCAGACCATTAACAAACTTGAACTTGGGTGTGTTGAAGAAATTCAATCAACATGTTGCAGCTCACAAGTGGGTTAGAAAGAAGGAAGCAGGTATGTCAGAGCATTATGGTTAATTTTATCTGATGCGATCGACATAGTCAATGTAGATGCCAGAATCTACAAGACAGACCGCGAGTTTGGAACTCCACGATTTGTTTTTAGTTCAGTGCCAACCACCTGCTCTGTCCAAAAGACGGAGTATGGTGTAGGTTGCCAGCCTAAAAATGGGTCGTGAAGCATTGAATACGCGGTCCTAGTTGTAAATTCAAGCATCTAGAGACAATGAATCATCTAGTCATGCTACGGCAAAAGCAAAATTGAAGGATATTTGCCAAATATATAAGTTCATATCCCTCCCTACATAGCATCCCTGTACAAAAGCCAGAGGTAAACCACCTCCTTACTTTCTACCTATATGCCAGGCAAAAAGAAAAGGCAAAACTACCACAGGAACATCTGAGGGGGAGTAGAGCGGGGGTTGGCAGAGAAGAAATTCACAGAACAGCACTGTTGCAAGTCGTGGCTCCTGAGACAGTTGCACTGTTTGTTAGTGATTCGTGCTTCTCAAAGCCTGAAATGCTCTGAGAACGTTTTCTTATTCTGAAGTTGCCAGAAGACGGCATTTTCCTCTCATTCTTCTCCGCAAGGACAGATGAGTGGCTGCGCAATGGTGTCTCCAAGTGAGTCCTTGTTCCAGTTTTCAAAAAGAGATCAAGATTTTGCTTATATTTCTCTCTGTTAATGCCATTAACTTCACCCGATGGCTTATTTCCTGGAGGCACCAGATTGACATCAAGGCCCAACTTGGAGTACTCTTCATCAACATCACACAAGTAACCATTTTCTTGAATATCCTGCATGGCAAGATCATCATATTCCTCATCTGATTTCGAAGATTCCTCATCCACCGAGCCTTCCATCTGTCAGCAAATTTTGTTCGATAAGATTTAAAATCACGAGTCAGAAACTTCGAGTTAGAGCAAAATAATTGTAATCTTAACAAGTACTGACCATCTATTACCAAAGATATAGCAGCAAATTAAGTTACTATAGCTACTTCTCAAGGCAGACATAATAGGTACAACCCTCAATCCTCATGCCAAGGAAAGAACAAAGAGTTGCTATAATTTCTCAGTTAACAATATCACATCTATGACCCAAGAAGGGAAGAAAAAAAGAAAAACAATACCTCTTCATGAATCTGTTTTCTATCGTCATCGCTAAGATCCTCATCGCTTTCAGGTTCTGGTGGGACATCCACCTCTTCATCACTACCATACACAGATTGATCCTCCTTGAGCTGAAAGTAGAATAAGAAAACCAATTGAGATAGCAATAAAATAAAATGAACAACAATGTAAAAACTAAAAGCAGCAATTCACAAAAAAGAGTACTATAGCAACCATGGCATGAAATTCTCACAACAGGAGCGTGGTTTCAAATATAATCACAGCCTTGACTACTGTACCAAGCAACTAGTTCTACATCAAGTGTGAAAGAACTACCAAGTCAATGAAAGAAATTCAATGTCAATACTCAAATGTACCTCCTTCGAAGGCCCCTCCGAGAGCCTTGGTGAGCTGCAGCAGGAAGAAAAATATCTACTACCATTATCAGTCAGCTCTCCTCTAGACTCGTCCACACTGCTGGCGTGACTAGTGCCACCAGTATCACTGGGCCAGGCACTAATCCCGAAGTGACCAAATTGCAGATTAACAGGTTCAGCTCTGCTTATCCGCAGAGGCCCATACATTGGTCCCCCAATTCCATTCTCATAGGAACTACCTAGGATGGGTTTACCATCATTGTCTATTGAGTTAACTGGCCAAGCTTTCTTTACAGATCCATCATTGTTTAGAAGGGCCATCAAATGCCTAGATGAACCTTTTCTTTGAATCAGTTGAAACATTCCCTTAGAGCTCAAGGAATTAGCATCACACTGACTCCTATACTCCTCATCAACAACAGCAACTGTGTTCCTGTTAGGATCATAAAGTTGCTCTCCTGCCGCACGTCTTCGCAGGCAACTGAAAACTGTGGCATGAATTGCTGCCACGCTTCTATCGACATTTGTATTGTTTATCTTTGGCACCAGATGCTTGTCAGCTCGATTGCAAAGATACTCCTGGATAGTCCTGATATTTCTTATATATTTGACATACTTGTTTCTAGCAGGATCTAGTGTCATGTACTTTGCACGGACTGCAAATCGTTCCAAATGTTTCTCCTCGTTTGATATGTAAATCATAAATGGTATGATTGAAGGATGTTTTTTCATAAGCCCCATCTGCAAAAATAAACTTCATTACTATAACAGCTGCCAACTGGCAATCAAGAAACTTTTATCAAATTGAGTTTGCAAATAAATTCTTACCACAAAATTGAGGCTCAAGTGAACACCCTCCACAACTACTGACTCCTTCCGTTCCTCCCATGCAGTAATAAGTCGGTCAAGGCTATCAATGACCATCTCACTTTGTGCTTTGAATCCTTCAACTGCCATCTGTTTCGGACTGATCAAATCAACAGAACTAGAATCACCCTCCAATGATGATTTTCCAATGGTGGAAGTGTCAGATATATCATCCTTTGAGAGGGATGCACTGCCTGCCAACTTCTTTGCCTTCCTTTTGGCTTTTGCTTCTGCAACGGCTACAGGATCCAAACATTCTCCAGCATGGTAGGTTGAAGCCCAAAGTAGAGGGTTTTGCTTCTCATCAAAGAAACTTCTCATCATATGCCGAATTGAATCAGTCGATATGACAGTTGTTATCCCCAACCTGCCAGCCTGCCAAAATGGGATGAGGACCATAAGGTCAGTTTCAGTAAAATTGACATATTCTGCACGCTTAGTATTGAATCTCCGACCAAATTTTGAAGTTAGTTGTAGCATAATTTTAGCTCTTAAGCACACTTTGTCAGAGAATTGCAAGTGAAATGACAGCGACACTCTCAAATAACTGCACATCCTCTTGCCAGTTAGATCTCTCCCGCTCCTTTTTCTTTTGGGCATGGCGGGGAGAGGGAGAGGGAGAGGGAGGAAGGGGGAGAGAGAGAGAAAGAGAGAGAGAGAGGGAGTTCTAGCTCCAACCAAGAAGCAGGCAGCACCAGATACTACAAGTAAATGGTGTTATTGACAAATAAAAACCAATCAGACCTGCAATTGTACAATATTTCAACCAGATCCATGTCTACAAGAAAAATTACCACATATCACAAAACATAGAAGTTCATTCAATATGCTGTTCCATGCTGCAGAGAGGAGAGAAGGAAATTATATTTCTTTTGTGAACAGAATAAAAAATATTTACATACCAGCAATGCAGACAAAGTTGACTTGCCGCAGCCACTAGTACCACACAATAGCACGGTAACTGATTCTTTTCTTTCACGGATTCTGAGAAGGCAGAAGTACTTAGAGGAATCATAAAGTAAAGGCATGGTTCAATTTGGTTTATAAAGGAAAAGCCGTATTACCTCGAACAAATGATTAGGAAAGGAAAGTAGATAAATGAATGCAATAGAGCATAGATTACAATTCTCATCCTAAAAGGCAATGACCTTATCTATGAAATCCAACTATACCACATCATCAATTTCATGTCCTTCTCGCTACACAAGGATGAAAAGTGAGACAAGAGAGTGAAAGGCAGGGATCCGTGAATCCTTGGTTACAAAGACCTAATATTCAAACCTAATGACCAAAGCAGTTGCTGAATGAAGGAATTCAGGGTCCCATACAAGATGCGGCTAAAGGGTATGGTATAACATCAAGGCCTTAAGCAGAATATCTAATTTAGGCAGAAAATATAAAGATGTGTTGGCAGCTTTTCATTTCTGAATGGATGCATGTCATTTACTGCAAAGATGCATGATTCTGTAAATTATTCACAAAAGGACAAGATATAGAGATGAAAATGGTAATGATTACAACTTGACTCCGAAATTAATTTTTGAAGTAAAATTGGTAGTTACTTGTTCTGGTGATTGAAATTTCCTTTTAGTTGCAATTACATTTTACACATAAAGAAAACTACATATTAAAAATGGTGATGAATGCATATTCAGAAGAAAAACTAAAGGACAAAAAGCTAAGGAAACAAGAAATTGAAAAACAATAAGAATAATCTCAGATAAACTAGGAAGAACAAATTATTTTCTTTTATAATTCGTCTTTGCTTACCATGCCGCACATGAAAGATTTGTAACCATTACAAATCATAAGATGGACAACCTACCTGCAAGCTAAAACTAAATCAGCCCTTTGATTAGGACCCACATACTTGTACTCGGTGAGAGCATTGCAGACAGCATCTAGAAAAGTTTTTCTTCTAATAACTACAGTTGTGCGTCTTTTGTACAACTCAAACAATCTGCTCTTACTTTTATCACCCTCTGGAACCAATATGTTGCCTCCATTAGCTTTCTCAAGGCAAGACTCGATAAAAAGTTCAGCCTCTTTCAACGGATGTCCTTTCATAGCATCACGTTTTGATGTGTCTCCCCTGCTTGAAGCTAATCTATCACCCAAACATTCAATTCTGATCTTCTCAAAAACCCTTTGGCTAATCTGCTCAGAATTGGTATTTGTTAGAAAAATCTGGGATTGCCTAATCTGAGCAAAGTCAAGTATGTCATCATTTGAGAAGAAAATAGAAATGAACAGCCCCTTTAAGCATAAATGAGTATGATACCAGATACATATAGTAATACATCAGAAAATCACCACACATGCAGCATTCTTTCCTGCATCTGATTAGATCATCATTTGTTGTCACCAAAGCAGCTTCGCTTCGCTCCACTTCACAGTGGCCCAAGCAGAAAAGTAAATCTTATTGAAGAAAATAACAAGAAAAGTCCAGTAAATCAAACATCCACAAGCAAACAACATTAGACACTTCAGTCACATCTAGCGAACAAAGCATACTGCAGACCAAAAAATGCACAACTTTGGATAACTAAACCATAAGTCATCTGAAACTTTATTTCAAAAAGTGCAACAACTGATGGAATTTTCTCTAAAAGTGCAAGAATTCAGCAAATAATTGTATAAAAAGACAACTACTAAGCCAGGAATATCGTCCAATTTACTGCACATAGCAGCATGCCCAGAAAAGCTAGAAGACATGCAGCATGACTTTAAAACAGGAATTTTTTTTCGATTCTTCATGCCTCTCAGAAAACAAGAACAGCAAGAGGGAAACCCATATGAATTCAGAAAATAGTGCCAGAAGATATCAAGGAGAAATGATGAAAAGAATTTAGCAATGACCCAAAAGAAGCATAATCAAGAAACAAAACATGCTAAGGGCTGGTTTGGATTGGCTTTTTTGAAAAGTGATTTTCTTAACAGCTTTTTTTGAGAAGTTGAAAATTCTGACTTCTAAAAAAAGCTGTATTTGAGCTTTTTTCAACGTTTTAACTTTTTTGGAAGCCAAATCAAATAGTTATTGCAAATTTAACGTAACTTTTTCAGAAAAAAAAGTGTTTTTTCCTGAAAAAAAAGCCAATCTAAACCGGCCCTAAATCTCACACTTCAAAGCAAATTAGAACAGTGAACATGCAACCAGGTACATTCTTTCCAATAATTCTCAAGCAAACTCATGTAGTTGTTAACTAACAATTGTCAGTTGACACAACAAGATCACGTCAGATCCAACACCACCACGACTCCACTTCTTCAGAAATTCAAATTATCTTACTAATCAAGAAACAAATTTCTCTGTTTTCATATCTTTACAAAAGTCACATTTCTTTTATTCCTGGTACAATCATTAAATCCGCAAAAGCTTCAAACTTTAAACAAACTCCAGAGAACACCACAAAAACTTTGAAAAAAAGAAAAATTGAAAACATAAAGAACATAATGCGCAGATATTAATCAGAATTATCCGACTTATCATTAAACTCAGACTCTCTCTGTCACACAAACACACTATTTGTCTCTCAAATTTCCCAATGATACAGTTAGCCGGGAAAAAAAAAAGCAATAAACAATACGAAAAGTAGAAAATCATATATTATATGTGCATATATAAAACAACAACAACAAAAATGAAAGAAAAAAGAAAAATTGTGACCTTAAAAGCGTGTCTGGGTTTGCAGCCCATGAGCTGGAGAGTGCTCTGCAGCACGGAACGCGTGTACCGAAACGAATCCTTTCTATTCCTTTCCTCCTGATCATCACCACCGCCATCATCGTCGTCCACCACCACTATGTACAACACCTTCGACACCTCCGCCGCCGCCATTACCTACCTATACATACACATATACATATATACACATTCATGTCAATAATTTTCTGAAAAACACACACAAAAACACATTTAAAAAAGAAAAAGTTACTGATCATGAAAAGAAATGAAAAAAATGCGGCAATGCAGGTGGTGAAGCGGACCTGAAGGTTAAGGATCTGAGTGAAAAAGCGAAGCTGAGCGTTAGGGTTTAAAATATCGGCAATGGTTAATGATGAGTTTTTTTTTTTTTTTTTTTGCCGCTACGAGAATATGAAGAAGAAGAAGAAAGCGTAGATTTGCAACGCGATCTCCTTGTTAGTTGTGTTTGTTTTCGCCATTTCTTCTGTCTTCTCGCATTGGAAGCGTTTTTTTTAAATTCATATATGCAACGCACACGTATGCATATCCCTTTTTACCTTTTTCTTTTTTTTCTTTTTTTGGCGTTGGAGTGTTTTTACGTTTTGTGTGAATTGACTTTTTGGGTTTCGTTTGACTGAGTAATTGCGAGGAAAACGGCGAAAGTGACACGGATCCAGGAGGGGTACTTTGGTAAATCCAGAGGTGAGGGCCACGTTCGGGTCAACTCGGTAACCGTTTCGGAAGAATAAGGATTTTACTGTTAAAGACTTGTTCTTTAAGCTTTTTTCTTTTTATGCTTAAATATTTTTTTGTAGGTTCAAATATTATGTTTGGAGACTTATTCTTAGCTATTTCTTTTTTGTTCATAACTCTAGTATTATGAATTACTGAGTTTAGTATTAGATGGACTTCGTTTTATGTTTACATATGATATTAAGGGTTTTTTTTTTTTTTATGTTTAGTAGTCTGTCCACATCTATAATTGTTGATTACACAAGGTAGATCCATAAAAATCAAAACTTCAGATTTTGATATATTCAATATGGAGCGTACATGTGTGAATTGATTAGCAAATTATAATTAGAGGAGCCCATTAGTTTACTATTTCTAAATAATATCATAATCAAATGAATATCTTACTTAAAAAAGGATCGACATGACACTCACTTACTAGACTAATTGTTTTTTAACTTGAGTTAGCTTCAACGAAGCGAAAGAGGAAAAAAATGAAAAAAAAAAATTTAACGTCAATATAAATCATCTACAATGTTGTAGATTTTAAGAAATTAAATAAATCTCAATACATAATATGGTCTCTAGAAAATATTGGACCAAAACAAAAAATTAGATGACAGAACGGTAAATGTGAACGTCATGGGTGATTTGGAAGGTAAGGGGCCAAATGTCAAGAAAAGTAATGGTTTATTCATCATTTACTTTACTTTTTTTTTCTCTTTTTTTTTTTTTAACTTGATTTGGTTTAAAAGCGTGTCCATCTTAAACCGACCAAAATTTGAGATTAGGTGAAAATTCGTTTGTCATCTTTTCTTGTCCCCAAGTATTTCTTTTTATTTTTTTAGGATTTAACAATAGCATGGATTAGGTCAATTTTGTTTCACACCTTTTCTTGTTTATTCCTTTTATTTTTAAAATTCAACAAGAACAAGAATTAGGTCAACTATGTTCTTTGTCTTTTCTTGTCTCCAAATATTTTCTTTTTAGTTTCTAGATTATAACAAGAATATTATACGCAAGTGAAAATTATTTTTGTCCTAAAGTATAATAAACTTAATATATTTTTTTTGGTTAAACCCCCACCCCCTATAATAAATTTAATGTGTTTACAAATTAAGAGAGCAATTTATAGACTAAGTGTCTGTTTGGATTGACTTTTTTCATTAAAAAAAAGTACTTTTTCTTTTAAAAAAACACATTTTTTTGTAACAAGTATTGTGATTAGATTTCAATAAAATAAAATAAAATTTGATAAATGCTCAATTTCAATTTTTTCTAAAAATAAGAATTTTTAACTTCTCAAAAATAATAATTTTTCTAAATTTTTTTTAAAAAAAATACTTTTAAAAAAGCTAATCTAAACTAGCCTTTAAGTGTCAAAAAATTATAGGTGCAACTCAAGAATAAGTGGACATAATTGAATTATGTTACGTATAAACTACTAGTATGGTGTACTATCTATGGTATAGCTCTTTCCGTTCATTAATTTGATGCCATATTGAGCCAATAATCAATACTACCAAGGATTTGAAAAGAGGCCCTTAATTAGGAAGTGAAGGCCAAAGTTATTAAATAAAAGCCAAAAAAGAAAAATCAAATATGGTACATTTTTTTCCTTTCATTTTCAACATATAAACTACAGTTGTAATTAGACCCAGAAGTTTCATGTTAACCAACAAATCTATACTAACGCAAGTAATAAGTCATAGTAAGCCAAATTAAGTGTTTTTTATTAAGTATAATTATACTAATTTATTTCTCAAAATAAATTGTATGAAACTCTCTATAGTTTATCAAAGTGAATAGTATTTCTTATTACCCCTTTTATGGTACATGTGGTACACATTTTAAGAACCACAATGAGATCTCATGTTTATTTCTTGAGGTGTGTGTTATACATTTTAGAGTATAAGGAGATCCCGCATATTAAAATTATAAGGAATAACTTATATTTATAATAAATCATAGGAATTTCGTGCAATTTACGTAATTTTTACTCAAACTCGTTTCTTAAAAATAAATATCTTGCAAAGACTAAGACGGGTCAGAAACCAGTTGCCTCGGGCCGTGAAGACTGAAGACTTTGAACAGGTCCATTCTTTTATGTTGATTTTAGAAATTCAATACTTGAATAACTTTAGTCCCCATTAGTACGCGGCGCGGCTTACTCAACTACTTTAACTAATTCAACCAGAAAAGCAATTAAAAATCGATGTTGTCAAAATTAATTAAATGACTTTATAATATATGAAAATTTATTATTTTTAATAATTTTTAAATTAAATATAACCCAATTTCTAGAAGAATGAATTATTAAAAATAAAAAATACGATGTCTGCCTAATTAAAATGGTAAATTTTCATATCAATTTAAATAGTAATCTAATGTTAACGTGTGTAATATAGCAATTGTTAGAAAAAAAATTGATTAAAATTAATCATGACGTGTGTCCACACTCCACTCGCTTGTCTAAAAGCCATCACAGTCTAAAAGCCATCGCAAGAAAACCAAGTCCTCATTGATGGGACCCTCTATGCAATTTCTAGTCTTCTTTTTGTTGTCAATTCTACTTTTCTTTTTATATGTATAAACTCGAGTACTTTCAGAATCAATCATATTTATCGAGATGGTAATAAAGTAGCAAATTAGTTGGCTAGAACTATTAAAATTGAAGCTTTGCCTCCAAATTAGATATATGTGTCAGCTATAGATCTAACTAATTTGTAGCATTTGATTTTATAACTAGTATATGATCCATGAGAAAGGAATCAATATCAAGTTTGTAAGATCAAATATAATTAATAATATTAAAAAATTGTATTTTGTTTTAATGAATTTTAAAAAAATAATCAAATTAATATGTTCTCAATAAAATTAATATGTTTTAATTTGAATGACTAGTCCAGTGGTATCGATGGATGTTTAACTAATTTGTTCCACCAACGGGGTCACTGATTGGTTTGCGGAAAACGTTAGACAGGCTTACTCCCCTTTGATCGGGTTGAGTCCTGTCCTTTGGGCTTTTCAGTGTACTTGAGTACGTTTATCACGCCGCTAGCGTAGGTTAATTGTGGTGTTTGACTTTAGTATCTTTAATAATATTATGTATTTCATGTTCAAAAAAAAATAATATATTCAACTTTGCTATCGACAAAAAGAAAAATTTGCTTTTCTTTAATATAAAGAGGAAGGGAGAGAACGGATACAAGAAAGAATATAATTCTTTTTGTTTTTCCTTTCTGTTGAAAAATAAAGAGTATCATATAACAAAGAGATATCTATTTTTTGGCAATCTCTGCAGTTATTTTATTGCTCCTCCCGTCTCACAATATCAGTCGTTTTAAAGAGTGTTTTTGGTCTCAAAATATCTGTCACTTTAAGAAGTTTATTTTTCTAAATTTATTTTATTTTATTTTCAACTAAATCTCATTAATATCAGATAAAAAAAAGAAAAAAGGGTGTTTTTTCAAATTATTACAAATTTATCCAAAAAGAGGCTATTATTTAACTTCATTAGTCTAAGTGTAAAAACTTTAAATAACTAATAAAATGTGGCGGATGTAGTACTCTTCTTCTTTATTCCTTGTGACTGAAAACACACGTTTTAAGTTTTATTTTTATTTTTTATATTTTGCTTTTGATTAAATGCCCGTGCTTTTGACATGCAAGTGTGAAAGCAGATTTTGTATTTAGATCATAATGCAGATAATTACTTTTTTTCTTTTTACCACTTTCGGTTAACGTTGAAGTGACAAATTTGTTCCAATACTTAATTTCAGTTAAAATTCCACGTCATAATTATTAACCCCTGAAGAAAGGTAGACCTAGGGTTTATCAGTTCAATGTGGGGGGAAGATGTGCATAAAAAAGTCAAAAGTTCAATTTAATTTCCCATTTATTATTTGTCCCTTTCAAATAGCTGTCTAGTCATTAACTAATTTGAAATATGCATTAAAAAGTACTGCTAGACCACAAAGTTCATAATCTTGGAATTATTCTAATTCGATTTTCTCTCATGTGCATTCTATGTCACCATTAGAAAAATAATAATAAAGAAAGAACAATAGTTACATTGACTTTTACATGAAACTTTTCAGTCGGAAACAGACAAAAGAAAATAATGTATGTCAAATAATAATTTCAAAAATAAATTCAACTTTACCAAGCAAAATACTAAAGGTGACGTTCATTTAGTATCAATAAGGTGAATATCTAGATCGCCTTACACTACTCGAAATGCTCTACCTGCAAAATAAATAAGCTTTCAGGTGACCTTCAAATGGAACACTAGCGTTAGGTCAGCCAAATGGACTTCAACAATCAAGTCTTGGTCGAGGTTTCTTATTTGTAATACCTGCTCGAGCATCTGTATATATTCTTGACGTAGTGCGATTCTCCCGAGGTCCACTCCTTTTTCAATTACGATCAATTTCAATTTGCTCTTATGTTGGGTCATTTCCAACGTCCCTTGTGGCTCGGGTTGACTTGACTGACTCTTATAGTTGGACCTGATTTCTGTTACCCAAGTCAAGTGGTGCAAATATCAAGTATAAATCCAATAATGTGCACAAATATCTTTTTCTCCTATCTCAATTAGTCATAGTTATCAATATTGAACTAAGTGGTCCGATGATTGAATAAACCCCACAATTCCTTACAAGAGATTTAAAGGACAATAAATTTCCAAGAGCTAGAGACTTTTGGATAATACATCTCCGTTACATCATAGCCTACAATATTTATTAATTAATTCCATGTGTACCTTGTGTAATTAAGGATTTGATCAGTCAACTAATTTCCGCCATTTGATTATTTGGATTAGAATTTTTTCATATCAAATGTTTTCACATATTGATATAAAAAAAAATCTTAACCCTTCATATGTGAAGTATGTTATCGCAACCACTTATGAAATTCATATGCGAAACATTTTGCTTGCCTTATTATCAAAAACACTTGGGTGTAGGGATGATTAATATCATCATATTAGGAGATTTCAAGCTTGTTTGGATTGGTTTCCCTTTGGGAAACTAAATTCTCTCTGCTCTCTCTTTATGGGGGTGTGACAATTGTCTTTTGGTCTTTGTTTGGCCCATTTTCTCTTCTAACTTTCTCCTTCTGCTCCATCAATCCTCTTCTTTTCTTTTCTCTTTTCCATCTCTCTTCTCTTCCTCTCTCTCCTTTCATTGGTGTCATGTTTTCTTTGGTATTATGTTTTTTCTTGGTGTGGTGTTTTGTTGGGTTTGGTTTATGAGTTTTGGGCGATTGTGCTGGTGGTTTGTGGTGGTTTTCATGGTTTGTGGGGGGAATCTCTTGGATGATAAAACCTTGCGTGTTTAATGTAGTTCTTTATTACATGTGGAGGCTTTGATATTACGAGATGCTTCTGACTTGGTTATTTGTCATGGTTTTCGCATGGGCGAAATCGAATGTGACAGCCTTGGTATTGTTCGAGATCTTAATATGAGGTCTATATTCTGTGGGTTCTAGAGCACCTTGTGAATGACGCTCACTCTTATCTATTTGTGGCAAGTTCTTGACAGGTTCACCACGTGCCTTGTGAAGCTAATGGGGCTGCTAACTGGCTTGCAAGAAATGTTAGATTGGATCACTCTCTACTGATTGGGTTGACGTCCCATCTATGAGACTTTTAATGTATTATTGTATGTGTATCAAGCTTTTGATGTGAGCTAACTATATTATTATATTAATAAAGTCTTTTTTTACTGTTCAAAAGAAAATTCTATTTGAATTAGGTTTTTTATAAAAAGAAATACTTTCTTTTCTACAAACGTATAGGTTGATTTAAAAATTACCTTTTTTAGTGAGGCTTAAATAGAATTTCTTTCAAAAACAAAAGAAAACTTTTTAGAAGTACGTTTTCTTAGAAATTATACAAAAAAGTAATTTTCTTCATAAGCCAATTCAAATAGACCTTTCATTCCTCAAGCCTCCAATTTATGTATTTTAGATTCCGGTAGTAATTTCATAAAATGTTTCGTTTATCTTCCAAATATTTGTTCGTATTTGGCTTTCCAAGAATTCGTAACGCTTTTTTGGAAAGAAGAACTTCTCTTACGCAACTCTCAAAATATTCTAATGTGTGAGAATTATTTCGTCCTCCGGTACGTGATATAAGTGTATAATACTTCCACAAATATTCATTTGCCTTTTCAATCTGTGGAAGCAAAGGCCATTCATGTTATGGTTAGGGAAAAAGCAAAACATGTGGATGATAAATAACAGGATGAACCTCTTCTTTTGTTTTTTTTTTTTTTTCCCCTTCATGATTTCATTTTCAGAGAGTAATTTCATTTTCCTTCTCTATTTAGGTGGATAACTTTTAGAAAAGTTTCTTTTTTTAAAAAAAAATACAAATCTCTAGCTTATGAAAGAAAGTTCCATTTCAGATACATGCAGTTGAATCAATTTCAGAAAGTAGGAAAATAGTGAAGACATTTTTCTGTAACTCCAGGCTCGTTCAGATCAACTTTTTTTACAAGTGTTTTTTTTTAATAACTTTTGAGAAAAAAAAGTTTTTTTTTTTGAGAAACTAAAAATTTTAGCTTCTAAAAAGTGTTGTATTTGAATTTTTTT
Source organism: Cordia subcordata (assembly GCA_028554755.1). Taxonomy (NCBI): domain Eukaryota; kingdom Viridiplantae; phylum Streptophyta; class Magnoliopsida; order Boraginales; family Cordiaceae; genus Cordia; species Cordia subcordata. The sequence continues at coordinate 3,687,721 of JAPTOF010000007.1, forward strand.
AGAGTTTTAATTTTTTAGAAGTCAAGCCAAATAATTATTAAAAAATATATTTTTTTTCTTAAAAAAAGGTAATTTTTCCTAAAAGAAAACCAATCCAAATAGGCCTGCTATCAGCCGCTTAATTATCTTGCCTGTTGTGATGCATTGAGATCTAGATTGAAATATATGAAACTAGCGTAACACCCTGTGCACTGCCCGGGTACGATACAAATTTTATAAAATTAAATTTTATTGTTAAGAATATTTAAAATTGAACTATGTATTGATTAGTAAACTATGTACCAAAATAAAATATTTATTGTGGAATGCATTGATTTTACATAAAATTTTCATTATCAAATTATATAGGCAATTTATTGTCTTAATAATTATTTAAACATTTAAATTCAATTAATAGCTTAACAATAAGTTATATTTTTATTTCGTTGAAAAATTTTATTTTTAATATGTAGAGAAAGACTAAAATTACATAATTTCTTTGACTCCTAAGTTCTAAATTGTTGTATTAATATATATGTGAAGTAAATATTTTGATAAAAACCAAAATTATTTTAATTTAATTATAAAAATAGAAATATGATTTCTCAATATTTCAATTAATATTACATTTATGATTGAAAAAGATGACTCCACTTACTTCTCACACTAAAGAAAAAATATTTTAGTTTTGTTTCTTTAACCATGCATAGCTTTGTCTTTGACAATTGAAAAAGATTTTTTTTTTTTGCTAGGTAAGATAATTGAAAAAAAAATGACTACACTTATTTCTCACACTTTTAATATGTAAAAATAGTTAAACAACATTTTTATCTATTTCTCTACTTAATTAACTATTAAAAAAAGTGAATGTTTGAAAACTAAAGTATAAAATTTTCTCATAATAACGATTATAACATTTATCTATTAAATTATTTTCTATAAATTATATTAGCATTTTATAAATTGAAATTATGATTTTAATATTATAATGTAAAGGTTTATAACATAAATCTTGAGCACCATGATTCATTGTGGATAATTATGTGAGATAACTTTTATTTCATAAGTAATTTTTGGTGGACAATTTATATAAAATTATGGAGTCAAAATTTCAAAATATAAAAGTCAAATGATTTTTGAAAAAAGAAATACAACTGAAAAATGAAGGAAGAGAATATATGTATTTTAATGACGATTTTGAGTGACTAAATGAGAGAGAAACGGGGAAATTTTAGTCATTGATAATGGAGGAGTAAGAGGAAAAAGTGTAATGAAGAGAAAGAATTTAAAAAAGAATGAGAAAAGTATAATAAAGAGAGAGAATTTGACAATAAATCTTGTGTCATTGCATGTTAGTGCCGGACAAAATTCAAACAGCAAGCAATTAAATATACCCCATATGCCAAATGGCAAAATAATAACACAATAATTTGATACATGGAAAACAATTAGCATGCAATAATGTCCTGGAATAATTTTTCTCTCTCTCTGGTTGTTGCTTTATATATATATATATATATATATATATATATATATATATAATAGAATATATAGATATAGATATATACTATGTAATAAGTGAATGTTCCTTACTGTTCAAAAATTAGTGTTTAATTTTAACCAAAAATTTAAGACCGGAAAGACAAAACTCTTATTGGATTTCACAAGAAATTATTCATTATATTTTTCAATTAATAAATTATTTTTCATAATAATAAAGACATGAATATTAATACAATTCTTTATTCTCTCGTTAACGTCAATATCAATAAGCTTCTTTATTCTCCCTTTGCCTTTCTCATATTTTTTTAACAAAAAAAAAAAGAAAAATATTTCATGTTGCTTCATTACCTTTCCCTTACTAAAGAATAAAGAAAAGAAAGAGTCAGTGAGTCTAAAAAGTGAAATACTCCACAAAAGAATGAATCTTGTAAAAAGGTATACAAGACAGAAGACCAAGCTAACCTTGAAAAAGAAAGAAGGAATAGAAAAGAAAGAGTCGGTGAGTCTAAAAAGTGAAATACCCCACAAGAGTATAAATACATAAGTAATATAAAATAAAAAGAAAATATTAAAGACTTTTTTTTTGGTCAAAAAATATATTAAAGGCCACAAGGCAACTTGTTGTAAAGAGCCGACACGTTAATCTGATTTGACAGACAAACAAACGTACGTGCATCAATCAATCACGCGGTGTGGGCACGCAGTTTAAGGTTTTCATCTTAATGACTCACAATTGGGTCTAACGACAAGATCTTTAACGAGGCTGGAACTTTTACTGTTTATTTCTTTTATGAAAAGAGTGAAGACGAACCCTTCTCTATACGTGTCAGAGGTCCCATGACTAGGTAGGTTGTAAATTAAGGATGTGTATAAGTGACAATCCTGCTAGGGAGATGACCAACGGGTCACGAACGCAACAACAACCCCCACAATATTTCAGCAGGGAACTGTCATCACACGGATATTGTTTATTTTTTTGGCTTTTTGTTTCTCACTTTTTGTAGAGCCTGTGTGGTTATTTTTTTTTTCTTTAATGAAACTACTTTTTTTAAAAAAAAATAATTAATTCCAAAATATATCTCTATATTTCTTCACTTTTGTTTAAATTAGTCTCTATTATTAAAAAAATATTTAGATTAGTCTTCAATATCTTACAATTATGGTCAATTTATCCCCATGATTTAGAAACATTCATATTATTTCTTACTGTTTCACAATGATAATCAAAATAATCTCTATTTTTTTTAAAAAAAAATCATATTAACTTACTTAAGTTACTCCCTATTTTTAAAAAAATGAATAAGAAATATTTGCACTAATTTGAGCAAGTACATAAAATATTAAGCACCAATATAATTTTTTTTAAAAAACAATGGGACTTGTTTTACTATCTTTGTGAAACTTTAAGGACTAATATTGAATGTTTCTAAACAATAAAGACTAGTTTGACTATACTGGTAAAATATTATATAGTAATTTGAATGATTTTGTAAAACATTAAAGACTAGTTGGAATATTGTAAATTAATAGGAACCAATTTTAAGTGAGAAAATAATAGGGACTAATTGTGAAATTTTTTCTTTTGAAAAAAATTTTTTTTTGTAATAATTATTTGGATTGAGTTTAAAGAAAAAGTTAAAAATCTTTAAATAGTTAAATTTTAGCTTTTGTCAGATGCTTGAAAATTCAGCTTCTCAAAAATCATCTTTTATAAAAGTTTTAGAAAAAAATGTTTTTAAAAAGTTAATACAAATAAGCTCTTAATATTAAAATGAGAAGGAAAAAAAAGTAGTTTTAGGGTCTAAAATTTTCAAAATATGAAATTAGGAGCATGAACTTCAAAATTTTTAACAACAAGGACTTGCACTTATGAAAAAAGAGATGGTTTACTGACTATTAAATAACAATGTTAATCCTTTACTTATGTAGCATCTTTTTCCTTTCTAATCTAAGTAGTATTTATTTTTCTTTTATGGCATTGGTAGATTTCTTATATGGTATAGTATATTTTTCATGTTACTTTTATAAACTAAGGAAATATCCATGGTTTAATACATAATAAATTGTCCATCATCTTTTAACACAAACGAAGGGACATAAACTTATAAATTCAAAACTATCACATATATTTGTACATATATAAATTTTGGACATTTTCTTCGTAAGACATGGGGATATAAATTAGTATACATTGTTTTATTTTGTTAAATATATATAAAAAAGTTCATATACATTTAAATTGAAAAAATGTAAATAATTATGCATCCTAAGTATTTAAGATTGAAAATATAAATAAATCATAATAAACCAATGAAAAATTATAAATATACGTACATCTTAAAAACTAAAAATAGTAATATGATAACACATCTATACCTTTTAAATCTTAGATATTAAAATGTCACTATCTAAAACGAGACTTGTTCTGCGAATACAAGTATAATCATTTAGATGTGCTTGCTTAAAAGCAATCCTATAATAACCATTCAATTCCAAATATTGCGATTCAATTGGTAAATAAGGCATCGAAGTTCAACTTTCGATTTGCAATATGAGAGAAGGCTATCGTTTTGCGAATTGAGGGCACGATAGAAAGAAAACTTCTCCTTTTTCCTTTTTGTTTTCTTTTCCAAGTCCTTTTTCTTTTTTGAATTATGTTAATGACTATAATAAATAATATGTTGGAATTATTACCATAATTAATTTTTGATGATGTCATTATTATAGTATAAATTGTCTCTTTGAGTATATTTGTGCTTAGCTTGGAAGTTACGAGCTAAATGAAGAGTTGATGATCAATTGGAGCCAAATGAAAACTTTGTTGCTAGGCAAGCATGGAAGGACTCCTAGAAGATCTTATAGGTTATTTTGCTAAATTGCTTCTTGAAAATAGTCTAAATTATAAGCTCAAAAATACTTATTGCATGTGCATATTTTGCGTTCATAATAGATCATCTTTTCTACTTAATGTGTTTGTTTTTAAAATGACTTCATATGTAGAATTAAATTTGTTCTTTGTAGATTTTTTTTCAAAAGATTAACTTGGTTATGGTGTAAATAAGCTTAAGTATACTCTCATGGCTTGCAGTAAAAGCGGTTTTAAGCTGAGTTTATAGCTTTACTTGGTGGATATTTAAGTTGCATGTCTTGGATAAGATTTAAAGTTTGCATGTGCATGAAATCTTAAGCTTGTATCTGTAAAAATTTAAAAAAAAAAAAAAAAGAGTTGTTGAGTTGCATTTATAGCTATGAGTGTTCTACTCAAACTTGTATGTGATGGAAAATAGTATATATATGTATATGTGTACATACATAAACTTTTCAAGACAAAAAATCTGAGAAATCTTGGTGTTTAGGAAAGTTTTGCCTTGCATTTAATGTTTGAGTGTGGTAGATCATTGCATTTAATATGAGTTGAAGTTTGAGTGTTTGGTATTGCATTGAGCCTTCAAATCTTGTTAAAAGCGTCTTTTTTCTGACTTTAGTTGAAAAGCAAATCTTTTTAAAAAAGTTATATCAGCTTTTTCTAACTTTTTGGTACCTTTTTTAGGTACCAGCTGGCCGTATCGGCTGCTAGCAAGGCCTGCCGGTAGGTACCGAACAGGGATAAGCAATCGGTAAGACTAGTCGATAATTCCAGTATGCATATTTCTTGTAGCAACTAGGGGTACTGGCTTATCAATAGGGTCAGTTAATACTTACAAAGAGCTACCAGTTGGGGCATTGGCTAACGTTATTGGTCAGCAAGTAGGTGCTTTTCTGCAAAATTATTTTTTGACCGATTCACCAGTGGAGTTACCGAAATCCTAAAGGAAGACCTTAAGTAGTGGACTAGGCCCTCAAGAGTTCGAACCACTCTAAATTATTGCGTTTGATCTTCTTACGTTTAATCTCTTTCCATTTCAAGTATTATCTATACATCTTGTATGTATAATTGTTTGAAGTTTTCGTGAAGAGTTTTAAGTGCTTAATTATACCAATAATCCAATTCACCCTCTCTTAGATTCATGTCTAGGCAACATAATAGATTTGGAATACTATATAGAATATTCACCTAAGCTATAAAAAAAATAATAATAATAAAATGTCATCCAAGATTTGAAAGGAAAAAAATGTCATGCAAATAAATAATTAACACCATTACGTAACGATGTGCAAAATGTAACTTTTCATAAGTTCAAGACTTTCTATTAAATGTTTTGAAGCTCAAACTCTTAATTCTATTTTTCGCAAAGCTTAAGCGTTAAAAATACCTTATTCCCTAGTAAATTTAATTTATAGTGTATAACCCATGCAATAAACCGAAACAATGAGTATTTTAAATGTTTTCACATTAATAATTAACTTTTACACTTTATGTCAAAAAGATATATGGTTTACTTCATAAAATTTAATTTTTGATCATTTATAAGGCTAATCACAATTCTTGATGGGAGAAATGTAGTAATTGAATAAAACATTTTAGAAAAGATGAACATAGAAAATAAAAGGTCTAATATGAAAAAAGAAAAACAATAGGACAGGCATAATCTATTTATTGAAATTAACTCATTTTTGAAGATATATGTATTATTAAAAAAATATAAATTGATTCTATATAATAATATATTATATAAATATGAAAATAACTTTTTTAATTTTTTTGTATTATATAAATATACATAATATCTCTTTTAGTGTTATTCAAAACTAGGTAGGTGACCCGTACGATGTAGAGGGTGTTATATGTTTTTATATTTTATTTTTGAATATTTAGATGATCATGTGGTTAAATGTGAATAAGTTTTATAATTTAAAGAATTTAATAATATATTGAACTTGTATTTTTTTTATTTGATTAAATATTAATGAGATAAAAGTATTTAAAACCAAAAAATTAGTTTAGTTTTTAAACTTTTTATTAATTTTGTAAAAAATTGACATTAACTACTCAAAATAAGTAAAATATTTTAAAAAATAAAGAAATAACCACATGGTACTTCGTGACATCACACCCAAGCCTTAATTTTAGAAATTGAAATTCTCATTGACGAATCAAACAAAAAAAAGAATAGTCATGTGACACCCAACTTCTCAAAATTTGAAAGAAACACTATACTTGTTACTACGAAAACATCGAGAAATTAAAGGAAGAACCATGGAGTTCTATGTGAAGAGTAAAAGTTAAAAGATTAATTTATCTTTTAAATTTTTTTATTATTTTGTTGACATTATAAAAATGAAACAACCATTAAAAATAAATATATAAATAAAAAATATCATTTGACATCTTACCCATATATTAAATAAAAATAAATAAATATTTATTTTAACAATAAAAAATAACACATTAATTTTTTTTAAAAAAATTAAAATAATTGAGATAACGACACATCCTACCCTACTCAACGATTTTAATATATATAAAGATTCCTCCTGGGGCATTCACTTTTCGTTTGGGTATAGATCCGCAGAATCTGTTGAATGTTTTTGGGTCTTCCCAACCATGTATAATGCCAGCAGCAGCTTGCGTCCTGTGTTCCCACTTGGAAGAGACACAGGCGACAGGGATAGTATTCCATGAATGTTTTGACAGATATCTTAGATTCAAGATATTTAAGACTCATTTAAATTGATTTTTTTTAAAAGTATATTTAATAATTTTTGAAAAAGATGATTTTTTCTTGAAAAGTTAAAAATTTTGTTTTTTTAAAAAAATTATATTTAATTTTTTTTTAAATTTTCAATTTTTTTAGAAAACAAACTAAGTAATTCTTACAAATAGAATATATGTTTTCAAAAAAAAAAAAAAAGTCAATCCAATTAGACTTTGAGCCTTTTTCTTTCTTTTTTCCCCCTTTCTCAACATTCGAGATATCCATTCTGGAGGCTCTTAATTATATCAAACCTGCATATATTTAATAACATTAATATGTGATATTCATTGTAACATTAATATGTGATATTTAGTGGCGGGTTAGAGATCTGGTTCACATTCTGGTTTAGTACACTTCATTGCGCATTCCTATTCACCCTCCCTCTCTCTCTCTCTCTCTCTCTCTCTCTCTCTCTTTCCCACTCCCCCGCGTGTTTATACTGTGCACTCAAACACTTGTGTATTTAGTTAGCAACGTACACTGCAGGGTGCATGAACAATATGCGTATTTATAGTGTTTATATTATTCGTTTATAAGTTTTATGTTATACAGTCATATACACATACATACACACATTGATACACACACAAACCGTGAGTGCTTGCTCAAATGCAAGCAGTCTCCCCAAACAGAGAACCCATTTCAAGAAACATATCCAAGCTGCCAAGCACACTATAAAATCTACTACTTGAGAATTTAGCCAAAGTAAGACATCTCTGTAGCTGAAATAAAAAAAATATCAATCTAGCTATTCCATGTTTGACTAACACTTAATTGAGCCTTAAAAGCATGAATCAGGTAATTATAATGAGTCAACCCATAGATGTACAAAATGATTCAACCATTCATCCTTGATATTACCCAACAAACATATTCCTCTAGTTCCTAAACAGCAGACGCTAGTGGTTAGTAAGAGAAAACATAAAATCCATAGGGAAAGATGTTAATAATAATAAGAAGAGAATTACTGAAAGAAGAACAGCAGTCTTTGCATCCTGCGTATCAGGGGAACTAATTATAATAGAAATTGTTGTAAATAAAGAAGAAAATGAAGATGTAATCTAAGAAAAATATATAAAGAGAGAGAGAAAAAAAAAAAAGAAAAGGAAAAAAATGCGAGAAAAAAGAACAACAGCATATTGTATTTGCAGAAGAAAAAAATCAGTAGAGCCATAATATTTGCAGAAGAAAGAATCGGTACAGCCATAATCATAACAAGCTTATGCTTCACCTGATTAACTTTCCAATCAGAAAATTCTTCCCAAATGTAATCCTTCCATTATCAATTCTAACCACTCTAATAAATTTAGACACATATACACCTACAGACACTAATACACAAGAAAGGGAAAAGTTTCGACCTTTGAGCGGAAGAGCCGAGATTGAGACGTTGGAAATCGCTTCAATGCTCACATCGTATTTACACTCACTTCTGCGCCAAGCGTAAGCATGAGCTGTAAAGAGAAGCATGAGGTGTAAACAGGAATAGCAGCTAGCGATCGCTGAGACGTCGTCTAAATCAGGATGTGGCGTGATTTTGGAAAAAAAACAAAGAAAAATGAAGCAGGAGCTGGCATCATCTGGCGGAGAAATCGAACTGATGTGTGAAGAAAAACAGCGAGGGTTTTGTTTCAACCAAATCCACTAAGAGGTTAAAAAGGGGCCCACAACGACGTCGTTTTTCAACCAAAAAAAAAAAAACCAAAATAACGTTGTTTCGGAGCAAAACGACGTCGTTTTTGTACGACCATGAACAGTGTGCTTGGGCAATTAGTAAGTATATAATTATATGTGAATGATACAAGGAGAGAAAAAAAGTAAAAGATTCTTTAAAATTGTAGTTATAGATTTTCGATTTTGGTTCGTTTAATTTCTTCAGAAAATACGAGCTCGGAAAATACAAGCTCATTAAAGGATAGAAGGAGTGAGGGATCTTAAAAATTGTAATTACGAATGTTTATTTTGGTTCATTTTATTTCTTCAGAAAATATGAGCTCATTACAGTAAACATTGAGGTGTGACCAACTACGCAAATCTCTTCTTGGATAAATTACTTGGATAACATTTCAATTATAGCGTGAAGGATAAATTAATCTCTAATTCTTAAAATGAATTTTCTAATCCCTAATTCATAACAGTGTTATTATTAATTCCTGTCCTTAATTTTCTGAAGAAATTTGTTCTGGCATGGAGTTTGGCAATTTGCTACATGCACCAACAAGGATAGTAAATATTCACTTGTTGTACAGCAATTACATCTTTCAACCTAAACTTAAGCTTTGACCCACCCTATGTAAACAAACCTGGCAGCATGACCTTTAGATTTTTGGGACATTAACATTCTTGCTTCCAGTTTGTCAACCACTACTCATGCAAACACTTCTTTCTAAGGCAAAACGCTCCTCTACCAATGTATTTTTATATCCTATAATTCTTGCTCATAATGTTATAATATGTAAATTGAATAGTTTGGTGAAAGTGCAAACACTAATACCGCTCAAGTCACGACTGAAAAGGAAAAGGGAAGGAGAGGTATGATGTCGCAGCAGATGCGGTTCTATCTACTGAAAAGGAAAAGGAAAGGAGAGGTATGATGTCACAGTAGATGCGGTTTTGTTAGAGACAGATGAAGAAAACGAGGACGTAGAGTTGAACGATCAAAAAGGTGTAGTCTCAAAGAAAGTTTGAACTACCAAATTGAGAACGATGCATGATGAAATTTAAAGAATAAGTACATGATGAAATTCAATACCTAGAACAGTGTCACGACTCTGCATACACCCTTATATTCACGGAAGGAGGCACGTCAAGCTGCTGATACAAGTATGCTAGTAGAGCTGCACTATAGTTGAATTACTTTGGTCAGAGTTCTACAAACGGATCAACTAGGCCCAATTGCCTTCATTTGTACTCGTGTTGGAAAATAGGTGACAACTTATCATTAGAAAGATCCACAGATGTTGCCGCTGCTGAGCCTACTGCAAAGTGGGATTCTCTAGAGCACCTTGGCAATTAAACTTGTCTCACAGTTGGATGAAATTGATTGTGTTCCCGACGATGTCAATACGACCCACACCCTCATCTGCATCCACATCAACCCCTATATAATCACAAATAAAATCAACCCATGCTTGCGTCAAGCGTACGACTGTCTCAAGCTCCGGCATAGCTGTACCGATCACAGGTAGACCCCAAATAGAACGCCACATCCTGTAGGGCGATAGTGGCCTGCCCTACAAGCAAATGAAAGGTGTGTGTTTCCAGCTGCCACCTCTCAATTATAGCAGTACTAAGCCCGTGACTAAGTTGATGGTAGCGGGATTTATAACAACTATAGAATCTTATTCCCACCAACTGCTGCTGTACCAATGAGTGTTCTGGGTTCTTAAACAAATTTAAAACATACCTATAACATCTAATGCTACCCAAGTAATATGGATCCTATAGATACTGGACTTGGTGAGCCATGTAATAGCATAACAATGGCACATCTACTAGACTCGATCGACTATCCATAATGAATCCTAAGATAAAAAACTTTCAACTATTACTAATAGTTGTTGTAAAATTAATAGTAGTAGTAGTAATAACAATAATAATAATAACAACAACAACAAAACAATAACAGTAACAATAACAATAACAATAATAATAACAACAACAACAACAAAACAATAACAATAACAATAACAACAACAATAACAACAACAACAACAACAACAACAACAATAACAATAACAACAACAACAACAACAATAATAATGACGATAATAATAATAACAATAATAACAATAATGCTAAAATAATAAACCCTAAACCATAAATTACTAACTAACTTAACTTTTTTAAATTCCTAAATTCTAAATTTTCTACAATTAACTAACTTAACTTTCTTATAAAATTTAAATCCCTAAATTATTAAATTAATAACCTCTTAAATTATTAACTCCCTCAATTATTAAATTATAAAATTATTAAATTACAAAATTATTAAATTACTAAATTTCTTAATATCCTTCCTTTCAACAACTAAACTATCTTAAACTAACAATAATTAAATTACAAAACAACAAATCAACGTCATCACTCAAAGTAAAATTACCTTAAACTACCAAACAAAATTAAACAAACTAACAACAAATTATATAACTTAAAATGTAAAATATAATTATAAGATATAACATAAAATAAATAACTTATAAAATAGAGGCTAAATCCTTGGAAGTGAGACCGATCAATCAAGAAAAATCTTGAGTAGGGGTAGGAGAAAATTTTCTGAAAATGAAATGTGGAACGGGAGAGGAAAGCTCAGGTGAGCTAATTTATGGAATGCGACAGTGTTTCCAGAGCGCAAACCGTATTCCTAAAATATGCCCTGTTTGTGATCGTGTTTTTGGAGTGTGGCCTGCGTTTCGAGCGTGAGGCCTATGTTTCCAATGCACGGATTTTTATTTTTTTCAATTATAGTGGCCTAGCGCGTTTTCAAAGTGCATCCCGCATTGTGGTACAGCGCCTGGTGGATTTTGGAAGCAAGAATGAGTCATTTTTGAAACCCTATCCATAAATAGGTCTGTTTTGCACAGAATGTCCAAAATTGGGTAAAAAAAAAAAACTCCTAGATTGGACACTATCAACTACTATTATGTGAAACCTGCTAACACCTCTAAAACTAGCTTGATTGCACAAACTACCTGTGCTTTTCTTCTCAGTCTACCTGGTATCTGGATAGTGGTGCTTCTACTCATATTACTTATTATCCAAATCAGCTGCAGCATCTACAACCTTATACAAGGGTAGAGACAGTGTCTATTGGTAATGGTACTACTCTTGATATTCACCAAACTGGAACCAATATTCTTGAAACTTAAAATGCCTCCGTTTACATATCTAATTTGCATAATGTTCCTTCAATTCTCTCTAACTTACTTTCTATTTTTCTACTAACACATGATAATGATTGCAAAATCATCTTCACCTCCAAGCAAGTTAGAATATTGGACAACAAAACCAATATGATACTGTTCTAAGGCCCCTGTGAGCATGGCCTTTATCTTGTTCCTTTTAGGCTTTCCATTCTATGACCTACTCAATCCATAGTTCTACAGTGTCTCTACACTAATTTTGAGTCATTAGAAGAAAGAGTTTGGCACCTGAGGCTGGGACATCCTTCAAACTGAGAATTGTACATATTACTCTGTAACAAAGGCACGTAAAAAGCCCTTTCCTAACTCCCAAAATAAGGCTACTGCCCCAATTATTCGTCAACTTCTCACAAACAAAGATATCACCTCTTGTACCATTTCTACTTTCTTTCATAATTCCTTCAAATCCAGTAAGTCATAAATTACCTTTTGGTGTGTCTACTCTAAAGAGTCTACGTCCTTTAGAAATTATTTTAACAAGTGTTTGGGGACCTTCCCCAATTAGATCTTTAAATGGTTACTCTTGTTATGTCTTATTTGTTGATCATTATACCAAGTTTAATTGGTTATTTCCATTAGCAAATAAATTTGATGTGTTCCAAAATTTTCAAATGTTTAAGAAAATGGTTGAGAAACAATATGATTCAACTATTCCAACTGTTTGTTCTGATGGTGGAATGGAATTTAAAGGTTTGTCCACTATATTTGCTGCTAATGGTATTCTACACTTGATTTCACCCCCGTACAACCCTGAACATGTTGCACCTGTAGAACATCCTCGCACAAGTATTACATTTCATGTCACGTGAATTTTGTTGAGCATTATTTTCTAAGCCTAGTGACTAACGTGTCTAATGTCGTGGTTAACAACCACCTCATGATATGTCTTCCACCATGCATGATTCTTTTCAAAATAAATATGCGTAATGCATACAATTTGGTGGAATCAATCGGCTGCACGTCCTTCAACCAACTGACAATTTTTCCAACAGTGCTATTACCATAAGAACAACACAGGCTACGGACAATAGCACGAAAACACCCATCATGCATGGGCATTTTATCCCTTGATTTTACTGCCACTCAATCAGACTCATCTCTTTTTGTTCGAAACATTAATGGGCAGGTCACAAATATATTGGTGTATGTTGATGATTTAGTTGTCACAAGTGATTCCTCAGATATCATACAATCCCTAATTGATGCATTATCTCAGAAATTTTCCATAAAAGATCTTGGTCCATTGTCGTACTTCTTGGGGATTGCAGTTATACACTACCCGTTTGGAATTCTTTTTCTCTCAAAAAGAGTACATACAAGATCTATTGGTGAAATTTAACATCGAGGCAGCAAAGTGAACTCATGCAGCAATGACCTCCACCACACGACTTCACTTGGGGCTGATGATCTGGTGCATTTTACTCTAAATTTTTAGCTTTTATATGTTACTAAATTGACTTCATTCTCATCCAATAATGAACCAAGTACCATCTGTGCAAGGAATCTGTCGAAGCTTCTAATACATATTTTAGTGTATAACTGGTATGATACATTATAAAATAAATATTATTAATTTTTATTTATTACTGATGCATAGTCAATTAAATTTTTAATGTCTATGTACATATACTTTGTGCAATTTAATTGTTGATAAAGTTTTCAATATTAGTTGTATTTTTAATAAGACGTTTATAGTAATTGAGTAGAATAGCTAAATTGAGAAAATAAAATTAGAAAATATATGACATTAATAAAGTAAAGGAAATGGACATTTTGGAGGAAAAACATCCGACAAAATGAAGATGCGTGACATTGACTAAAAAGGTTAAATTTTATTTTATATAACGAAAAACAACCCAAACAATAAACGGGAGAAATGTGTACTGATTTTTAATATGTCTATTTTTCCAATTAGAATAATGTGCTTCAATGATATATACAAACAAACTGCATCTCTTTTCTTTTTCTTTTTTTTTTTGTTGGTTAGCAAGTAAGATTTTCACATCAATCACTTTACGAAGATAATCAACAAACAGTTAGCTAATGCTTACACCAGATCTATCCTCCGTTCAATATATGAAAGATAATTCTCAAAAGTATTTTTGTACTTGTTCCGCATACTAATTTTATCTCTAATATTCATAATAATTTGCTACTGCAATTGATCTTCTGTTAGTATTCCAAAGCCCTGTTGCCTTCTGTTCTCTCATTCCAGATCAGGTAAACTGACGTGCTAAAGGCCAACAATATAAGATCTGGTTTGAGCCGCATCTGTGAGATTCTATTGGTTAATTTCCTTGACCAACTCTGTCCAATCTTTGCATAGAATTTTGCTCCTTAATTTTCTGCAGTGTTCTCCCAAATTTGATTCGTAAAAGGACAGTGAGATGATCTCAAGTCTCCATTATCATTCCGCAAAATAGGTAATTTGCATTAGTAATCATACCCCAAGTGAGCAGCCTAGGGCGTGTTGGTAACTTCTCTTGCATCGCCAGCCACATACAAACACTGTGTTTTGGTTGCTCAATTTGATCGCAAACCACTTTCCACCAATCAAATTTTTCCTTCTTCTCTCTAATAAGCTCCCATATCTAGCATGAGAGAAATTTACCATTCGGAGCATTTTCCCACTTGTCCACATCAGGTCCATGACTTCTAATTGCATTCGGAGCTAGATTTTCTATGAAGTTGAGGTTCCTTGGCCAATTCCATCTTTGTCCACTTACAAACTTATTAACCTTACAATCACACTATTTGTTTGGTATGGAGATATTTCATGCACCTGTGAACTTCACAATGGTCCTACATCCGACCAATTGCCCCAAAAGGAGAAAAGTATTCCTTTCATCTCTCACCTCATGTTCGATGATACCTGCTACAACTTCTCTAGATTTCAAGATTTTTCACGAAGACCATGTTGCATTCTTAGGGATATCAAGTTACCAAATGCTTTTCTTCTTCAAAATGATGTTATGAATCTAACATCCTTACACCGAATCCACATTAATATATGAGTACCAGAATTGTTTGAGTAATGCAACCATATCCCCAAACTTCCTTTCTCAATTGGCCTATGTACCTCTAACCAAATGACTCTTGCTCTCCCTTTTGATAAGCTTTTGCCATTCCAAGGAAAACTTGCCAATTTCTTTTCAATCTCTTTGATGACTCCCTTAGGGAGAAAAGAAATATTACACCTAGGTTAGGCTAAAGAGCACACTTTTAATAAGCTGAATTCAAATGGCATAAGAAAGGTACCTCATAGCCTAATGATTAATCCTATGTGTAATTTTCTCCACAATGGTATTGCAGCTTCGATTAATTAATCTCTCAGTGACTAACGAATGCCCAAGTAATGGACATGCAACTTTCCTTCATTGATGTTCAAAATATTACAAATACTCATTTTCAACCGTTCACAACAACTAGCAAAATAGATTTTCCTTTTTACTTCACTAATTAGAAGGCTCGAAAGCCGCGAGAAAATTGTGATGTCAAACTTAATAATCTTAATTGTCCCCAAATCTGCTCTCAAGAAAATAAGCAAATCATCTATGAATGCTAAATGATTAAGCCTCACCATATTACATTTCAAATGAAATTTAAACTCGTTCTTCTGGCCTCCTTGTGCCAGCAAGCTCGAGAATACCTCCACGTCGATAACAAAAAGGTAAGGAGATAAAGGATCTCCTTGTCGAATACCTTTCTTTCCTTTAAAGAAGCCTTCAAGTTGGCCATTGATAGCAACTGAGTAAGCAGGGGTTGAAATGCACATCCAAACCCACTTGACAAAAGTATCTAGGAAGTTCAAAGCCCTCAAACTTTTCAGAATAAACTCCCATCTAATTGTGTAGCACTTATATGTTTCCTTCCATAATTACGAAAACTTCTTGGGCAATAATGACATTGTCAAGAATCTTCCTCCCAGGCATAAAAGTAGTCTGGTTCTCAGAAATGATTTCATCCAACACTTTTCTTAGTTTATTTGCCACAATTTTGGAGACACACTTGTAAATAACATTGCAACAAGAGATTGGTCTATAGTAATTTACATTTGATGGATTTGCAACTTTTGGTATAAGAGCAATCACCGTGGTATGACTTTCTTGAGCAGCCTGCCATCTTAGGATGCTCATTTCACGGCATTACAAACATCATCTCCCACAATGCTTCAAGCCGCTTTGAAATTAGAAGTATATTCATCAGGCCCGAGATTTTTATTCTAATTAATAGAGAACATGGCCTCCCTTATTTCCTCATTTGTAATAGGTCTAACAAGCAACTATGTTTTAGTTGGCTCAATCCTTCTCTTTCAAATATTAGCAATGTCATTCTCCAAAAATTTCTCACTATCCTTGTGTTTTTTTCCCAATAGACTGTAATAGTGCTCCAAAATGCATTCCACCATTTCCTCTTGTGTTTCTGTCATCTTTTCATCCTTCTTTATACTATTTGAATACTATTCTTTGCCTTTCCACCCCTTAATAGTTTTATGGAAATAAGAAGTGTTCTTATCTCCTTCTTTAATCCAAAGTATACGAGACTTTTGCCTCAACATGGCTTCTTCTTTGACCATTGCTTCTTTCAATTTTTGCCTTAATTCATTTTCTTTTGTTCCAGGCCAAACTCCTTGAGAATCACAAAGCCCTTGCTTTTGTAAAGTCTCCAACTTAGTTTGCAAATTCTAGATTGTGCTCCCAACATTCTGGTATTCCTCTTTGTTAAGCTTTTTAAGCTCTTTTTCAAGCTTCTTTAATTTTTGAATCAGACAGAAAATAGGTCTCCCCTCAACCTGCTCACTTTAGCAATTCTGCACTATCTCTTCAAACTTTCATTTTTGGCCAATTCGTTGAAGAAACAAAAAGGAGATCTTCTACCTCTAGTTTGCTAATTAATTGTTAAAACATGTAGGCTATGATCAAAAGGGCACCAATAACCATTTCTGAGTCCAAAAAGCATTCTAACCACTTTGAGTTAATTAGCAATTTGTCAATTTTGCTCGTTATCCTGTTACTGCCACTGGCTCCATTACTCCAAGTGAAGTCCGGACCAATACTCTGATGTTCCTCCAACTCTAACATGTAACACATTCTGCAAATTTCATTGTACTACTTGACAATTGAGTGCATCTTATGTCTTATGAAATTGATTTTTATGCTTTCAAAACAAAACATTAGGCCAAATAAAAAAGTTACAGAAATTTTATATAACTTTAATACCAAAGAAATTAAAGACAATCTGAATTCAAATATAAACTAAATAAATGATTCAAAAGATTATTCATATTAATAGTATGCATACATACATACATACATACATATATAGACACACACACACACACACACACACTATATTGCTTGACTTATGCGTTGCACAGATGAATTGATATAAATTTGATATTATCAGGTTATGTAAGTAATTTATCATCTTATTCATTTAATACCTTAACAATAATTTATATTATTATTTAAAAAATAAAAAAATTATATTATCATTTTGTTAAAAATAATATATATATTATTATTAATGTATCTTGCAGCACCTAAAAGCACTTGATATCAATATTGTGCTGGCCAAAAAAGCTTCAATGCTCAAGTAAGTAAGAGATTCCTTAAAGGAATAATATGTGGTTTTTACGAATTTGTCTTATAGTGGTAGGCTAATATGGTTATATTTCTTTTCTTAGGCATCCCTTTGGCTTATGCAACACTTATGAGTATTAGAATGTCTTTGGACCCGACCCTAATGGAATCAGAGCTACATGGGCGGAGATCTTTGGGTCAACATGAGTCGATGCCCTTTTCAGGCCGAGTAAGACTTGAGACCTAGTATGTCTAAGTCGGGTTAGAGATGACCTATATCAATATGTACGTTGTCATAAAATTTTTTTGTGCTATTTCAACGCTAACATTGCCATTAAGTTTGTTGTATCGGTTATAAAATTTAACTTTTAATTGAATAAATGTATACAAGTTAAAAACTAAAAACACAATATTAAGCTTCGCAATAAACACATTAAATTCAACTAAAAATAAAAATAAATAAATACTTCGATACTCAAAAACAAATTTAAAGTATTTACAAATACAAATCATAGCCCTAAAACAAAAGCCACATAACTCAAAACAACCTTGTAAGGTTTAACCCGTATTCTGATTAGCTATAGGAATATAAAGCCTTAAGGTTAAGACCTACATTATTTGTTCTCCTACCATATCTCTAGTC
The DNA here is from genome assembly GCA_028554755.1 of Cordia subcordata. Taxonomy (NCBI): domain Eukaryota; kingdom Viridiplantae; phylum Streptophyta; class Magnoliopsida; order Boraginales; family Cordiaceae; genus Cordia; species Cordia subcordata. The sequence goes on from JAPTOF010000007.1 coordinate 3,705,986, forward strand.
TTACCACATTTGGAGCATTATCATATTCGCAATGCTGTCGTATATAGTGTTTCATGTACTTTATAAATAGGGGTTTGGCTTATTGTATTAGAATGAGACAAAGAAACAGAGAGGTGAGATAGAGAGTGAGTGACCTTGATGGTAAACAGAGTGTGAGGGGCAAGGACCCCTAGGCCTGAGCCCTCTTTCCTTGTGTTGTATTTGTTATTATCATAATGGAATTCTCTCGTTTGTCCATGAACATAGGTCGAAAGTCAAACCACATTAAAAATATTGTGCCCATCATGTTTTACATCTTTCTCTATCTCGTTTATCTTTGTTCCAAACACCTTGAATTACAAACAAACTGGTACCGGAAGCCAGTTTGCAGAATTGGGCGTGTGTATGGGTGAAAACACATGTTTTTGTTGTTTCGTGAAAATTTGATTCCACTGTGATTTTGATATGAAAAAAATGAAATTTAGATTTGAAAGCTTAGACGAGTTTTGACAAAGACAAATTAAAAAGGAAGTAGCTGCAAACGTCACGATGATATCATCCTCACCAAAAGGATGGCCGAAGAAGACCATCATGGCTGAGAAACATGTTGTCGGCAAGGAGAAAAGGTCAATGAGTTTGAGCTTGATGGAGATGGTGTTTCCCAATGTCGGATTAGCGTTTAACGGGTGCAAAAGGAATGGTGAGATCACGAGGACCATTCATGTGGTGTTTATATGCCTTGATGTGATCAGAATGGTGCCAGCGAGAAGCTGGAAGCCGCGTTGTTGACATTAATGGCATATGGGTTTGGAGGCTCCATTACACGCATGAAAGGCACTGAAAGAATTGCATTGGCATGGGGAAGCTAACGGAGGTGGTTTTTCGTCGTTTGGTGGCTGCAAGAAAGCTTAGAAAGCAGTGGGCCTGGTGGTGGCGTTCGACAGTAGAGGTGGTGCGGCAATGGGATTGGAGGGTCATCGGCAAGGTCTCTAGGTGCCGATGAGCATAATAGTACAGTCCGATTAATGATCGGACAGGCAGATCGACGGCAGGAGACGAGTTGGGTCGTTGTTGTGCTTGGGTCTTTAGGTCTGTTTTCATCAAAGAAAGAAGATGGTGGTGGTTTTGGTCAGATGCTTTGTGGCTCACAGTTGTATGATAGACGCGAGAATCTTGGCCCTTGACTGCTTTGGATGAAGAGATCTGATGGTTTCGAGAATTTGATAGGGCGTGTTACAGCCTATGGAAGAGATTTGGTGCTTGATGAGCTTAGCAATCTGGACCGTTAGATTGTAAAGTTAATCTAATCAGTGAAAGGGCTGATTTAATGTGACGTGCGTGCTTTGAAGTCATGTGAGCTAGTTTGACTTTTTCTTGACTAGGCGGTTGACCCCTTTGATCGGGTGTTGAATAGACCTAAACAAAGTTGACCAGGACCTTACCCATTTTTTTTGACACGTAAAATTTAATTTTGAGCTTCGTTTGGCAGAATTCAACTCAGAAGTGCGTCTTTTTAGGAAATTGTCAACTTTGACTATGGTTTTGTGTTGACCGTGCGTTGACTAGAGTTGACTGGGTGTTCTCGAAGGTTTTTTGAGCTAAGTTCGAATTTGCAATACGTTTGGCCAAATTCCAAGTGGTTGTATGTGTTTTTGGAATGAAAAAAGATGTTTCAACCTTTGGAGAGGTGTGAACATGGAGAGATCGATAAATGGACATTTATTTGGTCTTCTTAAATGAGTACGATCATGAGTTTGGCAGTTGCATTGAGAAGAAGTGATGAACACTACGTTCTTGTGGCGTGTGGCCATATGTGAGAGAAAGATTGACTGCAAGAGCTAGTGGGTATTGCGTTGCGGAGAAGACAAAGAGACTCGTGTGTGGTGAGTATGCATCTTGGCAAGTAGATTGAGCTCTAGTTCAGTGGAGTGGTCATATGGGTTTTTTCTTGAGGTAGTGATCACTTGTGGATGCAAACTTACGAGGTGATCGGTAAGTACTCATGAAGACAGCAAGCATTTGAACAAGGTGCCAAGTTGAGAGCAGTGTACGTCTCATTGAGGACATAGGTTCGAAGCTTTAAGTAAAGAGTTGTGAATTCTTTTGGAGAAAGTTGGATCTTTCTCGGTGTTGCCATGAGTCAAAGATTTGAGACTGAGGTATGCTACTAGGTGACACGATCTCCATCCATAGCTTCTGGAGGTACTTTTTAACATCGTTGTCTTGTTGATGTGTTGTTCTGCTCGCTTAGAGGATGGTAAGCTGGAGGTAGAGAAGAATGTGTGGAGGACGAGGTTTTTTGTGGTAATGTTCAGATAATGAGTCCCCGAGATTTTCAATAAAGTTGTGTGGGACCACAAAAGGGACTGAGAAATAGTAGCTAGCGGGTCGTAGAATAAAGGAACAAGTGGAGCTGGGTCGAGCTTAGGAGTTCCGTAAAGTAGCAAGTGGAGTAGTCTATGTGTGACTCGACAATTGGTAGTACATGGTAAGGTGTATCTTGGAGCTGATTTGAACTACAGTGCAATGGAGTAGGTAGAGCTTGCTGCAGAAGCTCAGAGAGTGCTTCGGGAGATGGCCAGAGGTAGTTAAACCAGGTTGACTCAACAAATTGAGACGGGCGAGTCTTATGGATGTGGCAGTACATTGAATGATGAAAGGAGGAGTCGAAAGGGTCCTAGTCCTCGTGAGATTCAGTGAGTTAGTACTAAAGATACAAATCTGAGGAAGAGGTGGAGTGGATGCAATAGGTGCTTAGAAGAGTTCTTTAAATTGTTGTGAAGCATTGCGAATGTTGGTTCGATCTTGAGGTGATCGTGAGAGACCAAAGGAGATACACCGGGACAAATTCGCTAGGGACTCAGGAGGCATGGCAATGCATGGTAGCGCACCTTTTGTGGGGCAGATTTGGCAGCTTGAGCAAGAGACATTCGAGGTTGCTAATAAGGAGCAAATACGGTCCAAGGTAGAGATTTGTAAGGTTTGGCCCGTATTCTGATTGGCCATAGGGATATAGGGCCTTAGGGTTTGAGACTTGCCTTATTTATTCTCTTACCATATCTCTAGTCTTACCATAATTGGAGCATTACTATATTCGTAGTGCTGCCATATTTGGTATTTCTAGTACTTTATAAATAGGGGTTTTGCTTATTGCATTAGAGTGAGACAGAAAAACATAGATGTAAGATAGAGACCGAGTGACCTTGAGGGTGAGGAGAGCGAGAGGCCCAAGCCCTCTTTCCGTGTGTTGTATTCGTTCTTATCATAGTGGAATTCTCTTGTCTGCTTATAGATGTAGACCGAAAGCCGAACCACATTAAAAGTAATGTGTCCATCATGCTTTACCTATTTCTCTCTCTTGTTTATCTTCGTTTCTAACACCCCAAATTCTTAACAAACCTAAACTAACATAAATATAGATGAAACACAATCGTCTGCATTTATATATTCAGCACCCTCAAAGCTTCGAAATTAAGTGGCACAAGTCAATTTTCCTCCTCAACTAAAGTTATGCGCAATCTTTCTAAATTAAGAGAATTCCCTAACATGTAAAAATATATATAAATTAATAAATAGTAGAATAAAAATTGATTTAAAAATACTTGCAAAATAAAATGTTTACCTTCTCAAACCATAAAAGAATTATTTGCAATAATTCATAAGTTTAGCCTGGAACAATTATTCTCAAAGACAAACTTAGTAGTTAGTTTAAGATGCAACTTACATCCAATCACCTCAATTGCATTACATCACACATCAAAACATCATTACAACTCATATAATAAACACACCATATAACACGTGCAAGAGACCCACGCATGCGCACACACACACATATAAATACACGCCTAAAAGTGAAAGAAATAGAAACGAGAAATCCAAAACGAACAAATTAAAAAACAAAAAGAAAACAAGATGAGAGAGTAGTTCAAGTGGTTGAAACCATTTATCTCTAAGAAGAAGGTCATAAATTCAGACTCCATCGAGAGTGGGGAGTAATAATAAAATTTTAAAAAAGAAAACATTCAATATATATTCAAGATCCCAAACAAAAGAAAATTAAACTAAGATCTAATTATTGACAATATAACTTAAGTAGTTGAGGTTACTTACTCTCAAGAAGAAGGTCACGGGTTTAGATCCCATTGGGGGTCGGGAGTTAAAAAATAAAAATAAAAAAAGAAAACATTCAATATATATTCAAGATCCCAAACAAAAGAAAATTAAACTAAGATCTAATTATTGACTGCATTGGTGCCACGACTGAAGTGAAACAGACGCAAAAGAAAAACTCAAAAAAGAAAAAAATGAAAAAGAAATACAAAACGTTTGATATATATGTCTGTTAGAATATGAACTCGACTTTTGCATCATAAACATAAAGAAGAATAGCCAAGGAGAAAGAGCTTTGTGAGTAGCGTAGTTTCAAGATTGTTAAGAGCCCGTTTGGATTGACTTTTTTTTAAAGTATTTTTATAATAATTTTTGAAAAATAATTTTTTTTGAGAAGCTAAAAATTCTTGTTTATAAAAAAGGTTATATTTAAATTTTTTTTAGAGTTTTAACTTTTTTAGAAACTAAATCAAATATGTATTGCAAACTTAATATAACTTTTTTAAAAAAATATATTTTTCTCTAAAAAAAATCAATCCAAATAGGTCTTAAATACAGCAAGACAACAAATAAGTTTTGATTACATAGTTCAGCGCCGCTAAAAAGGTCGGCTAGTTGGGGGGCTCTTTTTTTTGACATGTATCTCTTTCTGTTGGATAAGTATTTCTATTGATATAAAAAAATAATATTTAACAACTGATAACAAGAAACATATCACATCTAGGCCGATAAATTATCATCGATATTCTAATAAATTAGAATTAGATTATATATTGTATAATAAATTTAGTAATCTAAATAAAATTAATTAATTAAGTGTCATTAGGTTATATAGGAATCAATTAAGTTAGTAAGTTAGAAACATGATTGGAACAAATAAAGCTTAGATTTGAGATTTAGAAAATCATAGTAATAAGATTAGAATTAATCACATTACTCTGGTTAGGTTAGAAATTAGGAATTATGTTCTACCATCATAGACTGAACTAATTAAGCTGTTATTCGAATAAAGATTATGATTTTAAGTTAATAATAGGACTAGAACCAATTATGTTAACAAAAACCAAATATAGATTGTAAAATTAAGTTGGATAAATAAAATCAGTTATATAATTAGAACAAACAGAGTATATAATACTTGGTTTAGAATAAATAATTACTGTGTTCAAGAATTTAATTTTATGTTGTTCCATGCATGTTATGACTATAATCCTGTGACACCTAAACTTTTTAATGGTTAGATCTAAATTTTAACATGTATATATAACTTAATATGATTAAATTTATAATATAATAAAATCAATTAATTTTTTGATAAAATCAATTAATTTTTTGAATTAATTTCTGTCTTCATGGGATTTGAACCTCAAGTTGTTGCACTTAAGAAAATAATTTCAACTATTTGAACTACTTCCTGATCCAGATCATTACAAATGAGTATATTAATGACTATATCATATTTGTCAATAAAAATGTCTTTATTCATGAAATTTAAGTGACACTGATGAGATTGTCACTATTAATAACTTGTAGTGACAAATAGTTATGTTGTTACGAAAGATATAGCATTAGTGACATTTAGATTTTGATCTTTGTTGTAAGTGTAGGAGTCCTATCTTATTTTTAGCTTTCTTAAAGCTCTTCTTGTCACACCATTTAGTTGTACTAAGTGGTGCTAGGTTTGCATTGCATTTAGATGCTTAGGACCTGCATGTTGTATTTAAGGTTGTGGTTTGTCTAACCTTCATACTAGGAGTGGATTGGAGACTAGGTTTATGTCCTGCTTCCACTTTGTATTTTATTTTTTGAATTTATAAAACTTTAGAGGTGTCATCCCTTTTTCTTTAAAAAAAAAAAAGAAGAAAACTTTAATATGCCATTATTATCATCACTAGCGGTGATAATATCTATTTCCTTACAAAAAAAAATTAAAGAAATAAAGATTCCAATTTCTTTGTTACTAAAAATATATTTACTTATAATATTCAAGTGACGTTCATAAAATCATCACAATTAATTACTTTTAGTAACAAAAAACTTTTTTGCCATAATTTGGTGACAAATATTCTAGAATGTCATCCCTCATCTTCGGGGACTTCTAAAATGTGACAAATCGAATATTCTTTATATTAGTCGTTAGTGTTACAAAAATAAGGGTGAATTGCTCAACTCCCCTTGTGGTTTGACTAATATTCACAACTTTTTCCTGTGTTTTACAAATTAGCTACTTGACCCCCTATGGCTTCAACGATAGTGCACACGACCCCTAAAAGCTAACTGTCGTTAGTTTTTTAATGGATTTTAATAAAATATCAATTTTGCCCTTGTCTAATCTAATAAAAAAATCTATTTTACCTTCATTTTATTTTAAAATAAAATTAAAAAAAATAAACTTTAAAAAAGTCTTAAAAAGTCTATTTTGCCCCTAACTTATTAAATAAAATATCTATTTTACTTTTATTTTATTTAAAAATTAAAAATTAAATTAGAAAAAACACAAAAAAAAAAGAAAACATGAAGGATGGGGGATGGGGGCAGCCGGGGATGGGGGCTACTAGGGGTGGGGCAAAGGGGGTGGGGGCTGCTGGGGGTCGGGGCAGCGAGGGTAGGGGCTACTGGGGGCGGGGGCGACGAGGGTGGGGGCAGCGGGGGTAGGAGCTGCTGGGGGTAGGGGCGACGTGGGTGGGGTGGACGAGAGTGGGGGCAACAGAGGTGGTGGGGGGTGGGGGCAACGGGGGTGATGGAGGTGGGGTGGTAGGGGTAGTAAGGGCTGGTGGGTTGGGGGGTAGGGGGTGGGGTGGCAAGGGTGGTGGGGGCTGATGGATTGGGGGTGGTAGGGGTGGTGTCTTTTTTTTTTTAATTTAATTGCTTTTTTTATTTTTTAAACAAAGAAAAGTTTATTTAATACATTTATTATGAAAAAACAAAGTAAAATTGCATAAGGCTAGCGTGCATGTTAAAACATGTTATTTTGGACGGAAAAATTAACGAAGGGAGTCTATGTGCACCCTCATTGAAACTATAGGGGTAACTTAGCTAATTTCGTAACCACAAGGTATTATTGTGCACATTTGTCAAACCATAGGGAAAAGTTGAGTAATTTATCCTAAAAATAATTATAAAATAGAAAAGAGATATATGAACAAGAGAAATAAAGAGAATATAAATAACAAGACAAGAAAAAAGTATAAGAGAGAAAAGAAGGGAGAATATTTTATTGCTTCTCTTTATTGTTGGTTCAATTTTATAATCTAGAGACTCCTATTTATAGGAGAAATATAAGAGTAATTACATAGGACTAGAATTTACATTAAGATAAAATACCTAAGCTCATCCAACTTTATTTTATAAGAGTTCAAATAGTCATGAACCATATCTAGAGTTTAAATAACAATAGATCAGCCCTAAGATGAATATCCATAATAATTAATAATTTCATAATACCTTCCCTTGAATATTCATATCTTAAAAATATGCCTCGTTAAAACCTTAATGGGAAAAAACCTAGTAGGAAAAAAATCCTAGTGGGACAAAAATCCTAGTGAAGAAAAAAGAGTACAATATTCTTGTTATAAGTTTCATGCTGCCTTGTTAAAAACCTTGCCAGGAAACCCAGTAGGACAAAACCTAGGCTAGGGGGGAAAAAAAAAAAGTACAATGCGTATTTATCTCCCTCCCATTTAAACATACAAAAAATCTTTGAATACACATGCCAATTTGGTAGTTTTTCAAATATCATTATACATGATATCAATTAAGATGAACTTGCCAAGTTCTTTCTTGAGAAACTTGATGAGCATTTTTTCATATTTCTTAGGGAGTTCATGCATAGATTCAGCATTATATGCTAGGCTCAATCACTTTCAATGTAATTTTCCTTTACTCAAACAATTCATATTATTCATTTGCTGAGTAATAAATTGCCATGTCTTGGGGAGATAACAATAACAATGAGCTTTAATGAGTATGCATACGTAATCATTTTAGCGTATATGAAAACATATTACTTGTTGTGAGTCAACAAATACTCAACAATTTTCATGCTCAATCAACTTTGAATTTGGGTGTCTTGATAATAATGATAACGAACTTTCTGTGTAATATCTCCAAGGCCTTTCTATTGGTACAAAACTAACTATTGCTAATAAAATAATAGATGGTTTTGCCAACACATGAAGTATAGTAAGATTTATTGATATATGACACTTTAGGATCGATAGTTTTTCGTTATCTTCACAAAATTAAAATGATCCATCAAATATCAAGAGTCAAAATATTCAAACACTCAAAAAATGAGTTGTTTGGCTCTAAAATATCTTTTGCCAAGGTGATTGATAGATAATATTCCATCTAAATAATAATTAAACTTCAAGCCAAGCCAAAATAATCATCTCAAAGTTCCTCTATAAAAGCTCTTCATAAGTCGCTCTTATATATGGGCTATTAAATCTTTTTCTTTAGAAGATTTGCATTAAAGCAAATATGTCTCAATTTTTGAAATGTTTCACACAAAAAGCTTTGAATATACTTCTCTGGAGATTTATGCTTTAAACATCTCTAATCTTTTATGACTTGTATGCAAATATCAAACTAATGAAACACATGCATATTATTGTTTTATATTTATAAGACACATAATTGAAGTCCTTTCGAAAATTTCCAGGCTAATGTAATTGCATCCATCACATTAAAACATATCTCTTTATAATTAATTCCAAGTCACTAATGCTTGGTTTATACAAGAAACGAGTATGATAACAAAGTATAACCACGTGACACATTAACTCATTTCCTGACTAGAATTAGCAGTTTAAAAGCTAGGCAACCATATGACAAATACTTTTGAAATTCTCGAGCAATATGGGATTGGTTTATATCACACTTCCTGTTAATCCCATATGCAATATAAGTTGACCAATAAGGATCAAAACATTTAGATATGCCTGGATTGCATCTTTTGTTTATATAGCCAAATTTATTTATGTCGACATCTTTAGATGCACTTCAATTTATGATCCTCACTTTTATCATAATAAGTAGTTGTTGCATATTCAAATATTTGATCAAGATCATTTTTTTTCGGTTCCACTCTTTTCAAGAGTAAAGTAATATAACTGAGTGAGATCTCTTTATTTTTAATAATTTCAATCATTTTCAGTTACCTAATACTCTTTTATAATATAATAATATTTTAATTATATATTCCACTTATATGAATGACTTGATATATTCAGGATATCAAATATTTCAAAAAAACCAACTTGCTTATTTTGCTTCTCTACAGTTGGAACCGAAGTCTATTATGCTTTTAGCATCTAATACATATATTTGTAATTTGTCTATTAAGACATTAATAGGAGCACTTTAACTAGTATATGTGAATTTGTCACATTTTTTCATATCAATAAATGCATTTTACAACTTCATTGCAAATAAATAATTTTCTGAACATTCATCTCATATTGACTTATGTGAGGATCAAATGCCTTTTATAGAACTTTTGATTTTTCCAGCTCCCCCCCCCCCCCCAAACAAAATTTTGGGAATGTTTTTCAACAATTAGTAATATATGCTATTTTAATAGTTAGCAATATATGAGATTTTTTAATCTTTCATTCAATTCCTATAGACTTCTTATGAGAAAATAAGATTAATAATGAAAACTTTATCAACAATTAAATTTTACAAGATACAATTTTATTTAATTATCTTTCCATAAACTGTAAAAATTTAATTGACCATGCATCAACAACAAATAAAAATAGAAATATTTCATTCAATTCCTATACACTTCTTATTGAACAATAAGATTAATATTGAAAACTTTATCAACAATTAAATTTTATAAAGTACATTTTTATTTAATTATCCTTACATAATCTGTAAAAATTTAATTGACCATGCATCAACAACAAATAAAAATAGAAATATTTATTTTTTCCATATATTACATGGGCTATAAACTAGTTAATATGTATTGGAAGCTTTGAAAGATTTCCTGCAATGATGGTGCTTTGGTGTGCCGCGGAATGAGAATGAAGTCAATTTAGCAACAAAGCAATTCAACAAAGCAGTATATTATTATTATAAGGCACCTTAGCGCCACGTGTTCATAAACGGAGTAGTACATTATTATAAGAGACCTTAGTCCACATGGCTCATGGGCATGCAAGTCTTTCACAATTCACTCCAGATATTTATTCCAAAAGCACACTAAAAAAAAGAAAAATATTCTAAAACACAAAGACACACAAAGACAAACACACACTAGGCCATGGACCAAGTAACAGGGACTACACCATCGTCCTTATTCAGTCCCAAGGCGTCCCAAACAGCACTCGAGCCATCAACAATGTCGTTTCTGCATGGTGGTTGATTATCATGCTCCTCATCGCAACCACGCATGGAGTCACACTCGTCCACCACCTTCGCATTCACACTTCTGCCATTACTCGCAGTGATGCGTATCGTCTTCCCACACCTGGATTTTCATGCAAACCACCACGTTGATAGCGCGACGATAAGTTCGTCGTTGCTGTGGTACTTTTCATCGCATTCCGATGCACCACCACCATCACCACCAGCACCAAAATCATTGAGCGTGAGTTTTGCGGGCGTGGAAGAGGTGACTGGTGGGGAGCAAGTGTAGGTTGGGTATGATTGTCCTCGGCATGTAAGGGTGCCGTGTTGCTGGCAATCGCCGCCGCCGGAAGGGGACGGCGGTGAGCCACCACCGCCGCTGCAGGTATGCGTGCCAACATCAGGGTCATCGTTGCATTTTCCATTGATGCAGATTAATTGACCAGAGCAATCGTCTTGAGTTTGGCATGGACCATTGCAGGACGAAATGGCATTTCCAGGGGAAATTATTATTGTAAAGATGATATTCATTAAAACAAACATTAAATATTTGGGTTTTGCCATGGTAACTAAAAGTAGGAAGCCTAAGAGAAGAGTGGTATTGGTTTGGAGGTTGTAGAGGAGTTTTGAGTGACTATTTATAGAAGGGCAAATGACACGTACGGTCTCTTATATTTGTATTTTTTGATGTTATAAATTCTTCATCTTTAAAATAAACTATAACATTCCCTATATATTTTTTTATGTTTGTGACAAAAATAAAAAATTACAAGTGTCATTTACCCTTTATAGGATGATCCACGGTCACGGAATTGCATTGACCCCAAGTCTTTTTTACTTTTATGTTTTTATAGCAAAACTTTCTTGGAAAAATTCTTGGGGCTCAAAGGAGTGCAAAACCCCAGAATAAGCACGGACGGATCTAATAAGAATATTTTTGTAAACAATGTATGCATTTTAAGGTATTTTTAGTTTTAAAAATAAATGTAACTCTTAATAAAATTATTCACATATAAATGTTAAATTTTATGATTTAATCCTGCTCAAAAACTCTGAATTTGAATAGATCTTTCCCTTCTTACCTTTGGTTCAAAATTAAATCTCTTATATTATCAGAAAGCTAACAAAGATCTATTAGTAATGATCTCTGGGTCCGTTTGAATTAACTTTTTTTTAAAAGTATTTTTTTAATAGCTTTTGAAAAATAACTTGTTTTGAAAAGTTAAAAATTCTAAAAATTAAAAAAAGCTGTATTTTAACTTTTTTTAGAGTTTCAATTTTTTTAAAAGTCAAATCAAATAGTTATTACAAATTTAATGTAATATTTTGAGGAAAAAAAGTGTTTTTTCCTGAAAAAAAAACAATCCAAACAGGCCCTTAGTCATGCAGCTATATACACAATTATAGTGAAATCTCTGACAACCTATTCGGCTAAGCTTATTTGGGACTTATAAACTACAAATAATAAAAAGTATATGAGAGGTACTTTTTTTTTAAATAACTTATGAGCTGCAAAATAAGCAAAGTCAAACAGACACTAAATAATGCACTATCCTCGCATTTTCGTAATGGCATTTGACACAAAAATTTCCAATCTAAATTCGTTGACCACAAAGTCCTATATTTGAATGTCTAAACAATTCATTATCCTTTGATTTTCATTATAATGGCATTTGATTTTTCTTTTTTCTTTAGCAGAAGAGTTCCATACTAAATGGTTGACACTAAAGTCCTCTTCCCATTTTCTTACTTCGGTTTGGACCCTAAAGCGACGTTTGACGCGGAATCTTATAGGATTTCTAGAAATATTCATTTGAGAATTTTTTGTTTCTAATTTTCAAAATTAGTTTTTAAAAGAGTGTTTGAAAACTATTTTTAGAAACAAAGAAACAAAAAAATGTATTTGGCAAATATGTTCCGAGAACAACTTTTAAAAACAAAAAATTATATTTGGAAAATGTGTTGTGAAAATAATTTTTAAGAATAAAAAACATAAAATCAATTTGGTTGCATATTTTTTTCTAATTTTTTTCTCAATAGAAGTAAACGAGACATTACTCACATAACTTAAATAACAAAGTTCGAAACTTAAAATTTGAAAAGAAAAATTATTGGTCTCGACTAAAGCTAAATCTAATTTCATTAAAGAATATATTTGTCAGCCTTAGTTGAGGATGATACTTGTAAATTTTCTTGTCAAGTTAATTAGATGAAATAACAACTACATTAGAAATTACTTTTTAATGAAACACTATAATCAATCCTATATAGTAGTATTTGGTTTACGCAAAACAATATATTCAAGTAGATACATTGTTGTCCAAAGAATGAATCCAAGAGGGGCAAGGGGGTTGAATTGGATTAATTGCACAATTAAACACTAAAAACTCTTCTCAAATATTTCAAGCAATAACAGATACAATATATGAAAATAATACTTGAAATGTAAATAGTTTAGAGTTCGAGAATCAAACTCAGCGATTTAGAGTGATTTGAATTCTCGATGGCCTAGTCCACTATCTAAGGTTTTCCTTTAGGATTTCGGAAACTCCACTGGTGAATTGGCTTTTTACTTAGTATGTTTTAGAAGTGTAAGATAACGTTCACAAACCTTGTTTTACCACAAAGACAAGTATTCATTCAATACTTAAAGATTTCAACCCTTCACTCTTGATAGTAGGTTTCTCACAAACTATTCTATCCAAGAACAAAACACTCACCCAATGAAATAGTAAAAATTTGGAGTACAAGAACTTTTTGTGAGCAAGAGTACAAGAGGGGTTTAAACCTTTCTATATTGCTCTAACTAGATAAGCAATTTATAAGCTCTTAGTTACTTGATCAATGAATGCAAATGATAAGCAATCAATGAAGATAGCAATGAATGTGATAAATAAGCAAGAGAGAATGCTTTTGATGCTTGTTAGATTGCAAAGAGTGTCTTGATCAAGTTATATTCTAAGTTGGGAGGTGATAGGTGTATTTATAACGCCAAAAAGTGAAAATCCCAATGGTTAAATTTTTATGGAGCCCAAAAGGTCTACCGGTTGATTGTACCGGTCAACCCCCTAGCTTAGCCGGTAGTAAAAAGAGCTAAAAGGCTTTACCGGTCGATCGCCTAACTTAGCCAGTAGAGACAAAAGCCTCTTTGTGTCTGCCAGTTGACTAAGCTGGTCGACTGGTTGTCTCAGTCGATACCTGCAAAAAAAGCTAAAAAAGTTGATTTTACTTTTTCAAAAAGTAACTTTTATACCTAATATACAGTGGCACGTTTTCTGCAGACTTTTAACAGCTCAAAACAACAACTAATACTTATAATATCATATCACAATAAATGCTTACACGAACCAAGAATGCAAACATTAAATGCAAGGTTCAAATCATCACTCAACATGATTTTTCTAGATTTTGTGCATGGAAAGGTTTCTACATATAATAGTATTATTCTATAGGTATCTATCTTACACAAGAATGCTTATATACCTATATTATAAAGCTTATATACAGGATAATGCACTTTTATTGCAGATTTCTTACAAATATAGACATATACGCATATATATATATATATAACCTTATATATGCATCAAAAGTGTCAAATACCAATGCAATAGTAAGTTCTACTGTACATGCAACTCCATTAGTGATGTCAATGGGGCGGCGTAGGGCCGAGATTCACAAACCCCTACTCCGCACCTAGTATTTTTCCACTTGCCCTTATACTTGTACCGGGGTTTTCTTCCAACTACCATCCTCACCCCTACCGATGTTTTTTACACCATGCCCCTACCTATGGGGCATCTGTCAACAAAAGTCAAAGGGGTGGTAGTATCGGGACAAACATTTACTTGTTAAGCCTCTTACTTGTCAAGTGAAATCTCCACTTTTTAATTAGATAAAAATAAATTAAAAACAACATAAATCATGCACCAAACCTTAACACATCAAATTCAAACTCTAATACTTAAAATTCAACATAATTTTATAATAATAACACATTAAATCCAAACTTACTCCAAATCATAATTATTAAACATAACATATAATATACATACAAACATACATACATACATATATACATATATACATACATATATATATAGTTTTAAAATATATATACTGGGGCGGGGCGGGGCGGGGTCAGGGTCAGCACCGGTACACAAAGAAAAAACCCAACACCGCCCCACCCCAGGTGTTTTTTTTTTTGCAAAAACCCCACCCCCACGCAACCGATGCCCCTGATGGACAAGGTGGGGCGAACTACCATTGACATCCCTAAACTCCATAATGTATATATATAAACCTTAAGACTTAATTTTCTGCAAGAAAAGATATTTCATGTGAGTGTATACACATGATCTCCTATAAAGATGATGATTTGAAGTAAGAGAGCATACAAGGTATGATATATACACATATGTTAAGGAGAAAAGATGATCAAGTATATAAAAATCCAAAAACCATAAGTAAAGTGAATGAGTATACACGCAATGCAATAAGTTTTGAATCACATATCATTTGCCTATGTATTAAGATCAATTTAACAAAAGTTAAGAAATAAGAACTATACTAAAACTCTAAGTAAGCTCCATGGTACTTCAATCTTCATGCTCCATTCTTTTTGCTTAATTGCCTTTGCTCAATAGTCTTCTCCTTGCTCAATTAGCTACTAAATAAGATGTACAAGATACTCCAATAGTAGTAACTGATTAATACAATGCAATTATGGCATCATCAAAACATAATTAACATAATTAAAACCAATAAGCTCAACATACATGTTCGACCAAGGAAAAAAATTAGATACATGATTTATGAGATCAAAATTTTAATATAAATTAATACGCTCATAGCAATCGAAGCATGTGATTTTAGTTACACACACATATATAATGTAAAGATTGTGAACATGCATTAAATTCAAAATATTATATAATATCTTGAGTCGATGGTATAATTGAAGGATAAGAAACGAAGGAAAAGGCTCAAGAAGTAAGAGAAAAATGGTGGATTTGTGAAAATTGATAGGAATTTTATTTTTCGATGTGTTCCATAATAATATTACGATATTGTCATTAGTGAAAAACTGTTCTCCTTGTTTTCTGACTATAGAGAACAAAAAACATTGAAAACATCTAAAAAGTATTTTATCTTTTCTTGTTTTTGAAGTAACAGTTTTCTAATTTTTTTTGGTCAAACCCTCAAATCATTTGGGATTGAATCTAGGACCTTACTCATGAGAAAAGTAGTCACAACCACTTGAGCTACCTCCTCATTTCAGTTTTTTAAAATTATTTTTTGAGAACAACATCACAAATACCTAACCAAATGAACTTTTTATTTTTTTGTTCTCGAAAAATAGAAAATTATTTTTGAAAAAAACTCCCAAATAAGACCTTAGATTCCAAGGTTTGATTCACATATTAGAAATAAAATTTTGGGAATATCACATTCCCAAAAATGCAACATTCCCATGAATTTCCCAAATTTTATTCCCTTGTGAGGGGTGGACGCGGGACATCTATACCGAACTGGAATCCTATATAGAAAATTCTCAAATTTTTTTTTAGTATTACATCATATACCGTCTCAAACTCTTCAAATTTCGGGATAGGATAGGGATACACCCTTTATCCCATCCCATTCCAAAACCTGAACCGTCCGGGCCGTTCGGTAAATCTTGTCCCAAACTGAAATAATATATAACTATTTAATAATATGTTATGTATACATATAATATATTATTATATATAGATATCATTTTAAAATATAAAAGTATTATAATATATATAATAATATAAAATTATATATATTATTTTAAAATTCCTTTTACATTTCTAACCTTAGCTATCTAATTTTTCACACGTCAAAGACAGCCTTTATTGTCCACTTTAATTAATCTGTATAATTTATATAAAGTTAAATTTTAAAACTTTGATGATGCCATATAACTAAATGTAATAGAGGGTACAAATTTGCAAATCAATTGTATATGCTTGCAAATGGTGACGTACCATGTGAACAAAGTCATTAACATCCAAGCTTAGAAAAATAAAAATATCAATTGAATCATGAATCAAATAAAGAGAAACAAAAAAAGAAAAATATGTATTTAGATCTACCTACATAATGTATATAAAGTTAAAATACTTTTTCTCCTCTCTTTTTTTTAGAGAGTTAATAGTGAGTTTTCATTTATTCCAATAATGTCTTGAATTTGAGATTCATAAAAGAATTTTGATTTAAATTTATTTTCATTACAATTATAAAAAATTATTCTTGAATTCTAAATTAAAATTAAAATTTTAAAGAAAATTTAATATAAAATTCTAAAATTCTAATAGTTGTTTTTATCAAGAATCTAGGTTATTAAATGATTTATTTTTAATTTCCATATCTCAATTGACATTAATATTTGTAATTATTATTTACTATTTTTAATTGTTCTGAGCTTAAATAGAGATTTTCTAATTTGCATGAATGATGATTTTAAGAACTGGAATTGCTATTTTATTATTGTTTACTTTAAAAATAGGATTTCATCCCGAAACCTAAACTGTCCCATCCTGAGATCTCTAAAACATTTGAGATGGGATGAGACAGGACGGGATGTAAATATTTTGGGATGGGAAATGGGATAATAAATATGCATATCCTGAAATTTAAGGACAGGACATGAATTAACTGAAATCTTGAACTATTCTATCCCATAGTCAGCCCTACCCATGAAAATGGAGAATATAATTGGGCCCGGAAACGGGATAATAAATATGCATATCCTGAAACTTTAAGACAGGACAGGAATTAAATGAAATCTCGAACTATTCTATCACATGGTCAAACCTACCCATGAAAATGGAGAGTATAATTGAGCGAGCCCAATTATACTCAATTCATCCCTGACTAAATAATTATTTGATTGAACAAAGACATCTAATTGTTTAATTACTCTAAATCTATTTTTATTATGTTAACATGACTATTCAAACGCGTCTTAATTTTACCCAACTAGCTAGCTTTGTCCTGTCAAGTGCCGTAACTTCCACGATTGCCTGCTTGCAACAAATGAATAAGTTGAATAATCAACGAAATGACTTACCTTTGAGGATACCCCATTGGGGAAAGAATCAACCAAGTGGATAACCTATACTTGGACATGATAACTTTTTGAAATTTGATTTGTGATGGGGAAATGTTACGGAGTTCTAATATTATTTGTCTTACCGTCATGTTCACTCCATAACTTATGGCTCATGACAACCTAACACTAAATATATATATTTACTCCTTATGTTTTATAAAGTTATATAAAATCTTTCAAAGTTTTAAAATTCATTAATAGACCTCCTATATTATAAAAAATATTGCCCAATTACCCATAAAATTAGAGGTTTTGTACATATAATATAGGGGGTGCAGTGAGTTTTAAAATGCAATATATATATATATATATATATATATATATATATATATATGTGTGTGTATGACTATGATGAACACAGGGGTAAAATGTATTTTACCCGTCTTAAAATTTTATAAAATATTTATGTTATTTTTTCTTCGTATAATGTTATTAGATTTGATTAAAATTAAAATATAATTGTACAATTGTAAAATTGTATTTTATAAGTTTGCTGCTGTTCCCTCAAATTTTCTTTTTGGTTATTAATTCCTCCCATCAACATTGATTCTCATTATTCTTGACTTCACAAATTATTCTGCGGAGAAAGGTCTTCATTCTAATGTTCTAGTTCTTCCCCTACCATGAAAAATTAACAAAGTGCTGGATGTAAAGTCTCGTATTCCAAAGACTAATAAAGTTCAAAAGAAAACGTTAAAATTTTTTACCGTCTGATCTGAAGGGAAGTAGCTGGCTTACTTTTTTGGACTTTTAACGATTTGGACAAAATATGTTTACATTTTGGAATTACCCAAAAGCTTGAAAAAAAATCAGGTGAACAAAAAGAACATATCTTGAACCCAAAAAAAATCAGGTACAAAAAAGAACATATCTTGAACCCCCACGCCACAACCAGACACCGGGGGGGGGGGAGGTGGGGAAGGGGGAGGGTTGGTGGGGAACGCGCGCTCAAAAATACACACACAAAGGAGAAATTCATTTAGATATATATTAAAAAAGACACTGAAGCTCAAATACAACGACACAAGGCCTGCTACAAAGAGAAAAGCCTAAATGGGCAGAAGCAAGAAACTAGGAGGTTCTTGAAAGATATAAAATTTTGCATTTTTGCTGATGTCCGTGTACTCCAAAGTATAGTGTATGTTTGGATTAGGTCAAAAAAAATTTCGTATAACTTTTCAAAAAAGTTTTTTAATTAGATTTTTTGGTTTTAAGAAAAATTTTTAGAGCCTTAACTTTTCTTAATAACTAATCCGAAACCTCGTCAAAAAGTTTCTTTTATTAGAGAAAATATTTTTTCATTTAAAAGAAGACAATTCCAACATACCATAGTTTACAGTTAACGATGTTAACCCCAAGAATGGAAGCCGTAATCTACAGGCAATTTTTTCAACCACAAGGCTGGAGGTTCGTTTCGATTTTTTTTTCTTTTCTATAACTTTTAAAAAATATATTTTTTGAAAGGTTAAATTTTTAGCTTATAAAAAAAATGAATTTAAGCCCCTTTATGAATATATGATTTCAACCACAAGGCAATTGTACTTTTTTTTTCAAAATATATCTTTTATGAAAAAAAAGACTAATTCAAACCAGCTCTTGGACTTCATTTCTATTACTGGCATCGGGACAAAGTTGAACACGTTATGAGATTATGACAATTAGGGGAAAACAGGTAATATACATAGATAGTGAAAACCTAATTAATGTCCACCATGATTATTAAATAGTTAATATATATTGAAAGTGAAAACTGAATTAATAGGCATTTTTAACTAAAACCCCTTGAATTGTTTCCCTTGACCTACCGCAAAGTGAAAGAGATGTCTCCTTTTTGTAAGTTTTTGTTGGCTTTTATTGTCCACTATGATTTTTAAATAGTTAATATATATAGATAGTGAAAACCTAATTAATAGGTATTTTTGATTGAAATCCCTTGAATTGTTCTGTTTGGTATATGCTTAATATAATATTTTTTTGTGGAAAAAAAATTGGTGTGTTTTAAGTTTTATAAGGTACGTGCGATTATATATCTCTATTTATAGTTGTTAAAAATAAGAAAGGATAAATTACTTATATCTTATTAGATAAAATGTATAATTTATTTTAAGTTTTTATAAAATACTTGTGATAAGATATCTTATATTTTATAAGATAAAAAGGAATAATAAATATTTTTTTTCGCGTCAATAAAATAAGCATTTTATAAAAACCTTGATCGTTCCAAACACAGCACTAGTGCCGAGTGGGATTGATGTCTCCTTTTTGTAGGCTTTTGCTGAGTTTATTAATGTCCACTATGATTGTTAAATAATTGATATATATTGATATTGAAAACCTAATTAATATGCATTTTTGGTTGAAACACTTGGATTCTTCACCTTGACGTAGAACAAAGGTGAGAGAGATGTCTACTGTTGTAGGCTTTTGTCGTCTTAATGTCCCCCTTCCAGAAGGTTTTTATTGTAAGAGTTGCCCCCCCCCCCCCAATAGGTTTTTATTAATTATCACTAATAGTGTAATGTCGTGCAAAACACCATTATATTACTAAATTTGAAGTATTCTTTAAAGTTATATTTCATTGTTAGAAAGATGTCACTTTCATTCTAATAAAATTCTTGCGGGATGCCACATCAGCCAAAATATTAGGAAGTGTTTTTAATTAAAATAAAATTTTTATAGATGCCACGTTTGCATTTTTATTTTTTTGGTGTAATGACACCTCATCAAAATAAAACGTCTACTTGTATCATTTGTCTTGTATTAATGGGTCTTATCTAACATTTATTTTGTTCGCGTGTTTTGTATTACAAACTAATTATAAATATTTGAAGTGAAAAAGTACCAAAAAATGGGACTCACCTACTTACATCTTTTCTTTTATATTAATGGGTCTGATGTAGCATTTTTTTTCCTCGAGTATTTTGCACTTATAAGCTACCTATAAATATTTGAACGGAAAAAGTGTCATTTTGGGCAGATAATCTTTTATGTCACTTCCAAAAGACAACTCAAATTATAAAATATTAAAAATAAAATAAAATTTGCCTAAATATTCAATATATATATATATATATATATAATAATTTAAAAATCTAGAAAACCCTATGCATAGTACAAGATGCAAAACCAATATTTTAATTTTTATTAATCTAATGACTCCTCACAAAATAAAACATCTATTTATATCTTTCTTTTTATTTTAATGGATCTAATTTGATATTTATTTTGTTTGGGTATTTTATGTTACAAACTAACTCTAAATATTTAAAAGAACGAGTATCATTTTAATTTAGGGTCTTACAATATTTGGTGTTATTTGCAAAAATGCCAACTTAAACTATAAAAATAAAAAATTTAAATTTCCTAAATCTTAAAAATTAAAATAATAAAATTTAAATATCTCTATAACTTGTATGAAACATAAGATACGAGATTACTCGCATTATTATAATAGATTACTTACGATGTACAGTACATATTGATTGAGAAAAAAGGGGAAATGAAAGAGCATATGTAATGAACATTGGCTTAAAAGAGTTGATGAAATCAAAGTGGTGAGATTAAAGTAACCCTGGAACTATTGTGCAACTGTGAGAGAATATGTCAAGTTATGGGACTCTTGTGCAACTGTGAGAGAATATAATCCTGAGAGCACATTATTATTAGTGGTTAATAAGAGTCTTGTAGAATCAATATTTGAGAGAATGTTCTGTTGTGTAGCTGTACTAAGTGATGATTTATGGTTGGTCGTAGGCCAATTATTGGCTTAGATGGCTGTTTCTTGAAGTCTACATATGGTGGTCAACTATTGGCTGCTATGGGAAGGGATGACAATGATAACATATTTCCCATTGCACTGTTAGTTGTCCTTGTTCAGTATAGGGACACATGGTCTTGGTTTTTAAATGCATTACATGATGTAATTAGACATCTAGATGAAAAGGGGTGGAGCTATATTTCTGATAGACAAAAAAGACTGGTGGAAGTTTTTAGAGATGAATATCCATCTGCTCATCATAGATTTTGTGTTAGACACATGTTCCAAAACTTCAAAAAGAAGTTCTACGGTTTAGTACTTAAAGATCTATTTTAGAAGGCTACTTCTACAGCTAATGTAAAGGAGCTTGAGAGAGTTATGAAGAGTATAGAGACATCAGATCCAAAGGTTGGTGACAAAGAGACTGCAGCTGAATGGTTGAGAAATATTCCACTTGTACAATGGAGTAGGGTAAATTTCCCTACAAACAATTACTATGATGAATTATCCAACAATATATACGAATCATTCAACAATTATATCTCGTTTGCTAGGGACAAACCAATAATAACAATGTTTGAAATGATAAGAGGCAAGTTGATAAGCAAATTTCAAATCAAAAGAGAAGGTGTTGAGAAGTTTTAGGGAATTATATGCCCTAATATCATGGAAAAGATCATATTTCTAACTGAAAAAGCAAGAGGTTGGTATGCAAATTATTCTGGGAATGAAGAGTATGAAGTTATTCAAAACTTGTCGAAGCATGTGGTGAATTTTGGCACTAAATAATGCAGCTGTGGTATGTTTCAACTGGCTGGGTATCCTTGTTCTCATGTCGTTGCATACATACACAAATACAGGAAGAAGCTGGAAGATTATATTGCTCCTTGCAATTCTAAAGAGGTGTATATGGCTATTTATAGTCATATTTGACATCCAGTACCTAGGCCCAATGATTATTTGGCTACTAATTTGGAACCATTGAAGCAACCCTTTGTAAATAGAAGACTAGGTAGACCTAAGAAGATAAGAAGAAGAACAGCTGAAGAAGATGAGAACGCAAGGGGATTATAAAAAAAAAAGGCTTGTTTCCTTGAGAAAAGGGTTAACTCATACTTGTGCCAGGTGCTTAATGATAGGACATAGCAAGATTTCTTGCAAGCACCCATTCCATCCAAATTCACCACTCTTAAGGGTATGCTGCAAATAATTATGTAAGCAATCACAATTCAAACTAATACTAACAAATTGAAGTTTTCTTGTAGGAAATGACAAGTGAAGATAGAGCAATCAATGATCAGTCTACAGGTGCTTCTGGAGTTACTAGAGGTGCTGCAAGTGTTGTTATAGAAGGTAAAGTGTTATAGTTTTTGTTGCAGAAGTTAATATAAGTGTTGTAGGTGTTAGATGCATTGTGTTATTGCTGCAAAAGTTAATAACATTGCTGTAAGTATTTCATTGTTCACATTTTGAACTACAAGAAGTGCTGTTGGCTAAATATTTGTTATTTGTTCTGATGATGAAAATTTATATGCATTATTTGACTAAAAGCATTTTGAGATAATAAGTGCTTAAGTGAAAGAAGATCCTTTGAAAGATGGAACAAAATGTACTGAATGCATTATTCGAAGAATAAGAAGATGAGAATGCATAAGAAGGAGAAGAGATGTCATAAGGGGTACCAGACGTTCTTTTCTTGCTCTTTTGTGAAATGTCTTAATATTGCATATGTTTGGCTCAAAGTTTGTTCTTCATTGAACAAACAAATTTTGAACTCATGCACATTAGATTTCACATAGGCACAAATGAGTTTGAATGCCCACATTGAATGAAATTGTGTTTTAGGGGTGTTTCAAGTCATAACATATTTACAAAATATTCCAAAATGATTTGGAGTTGTGAAAATTGCATTTAAAAGAATTTTTGCAAAAATTTGGCTTTACTTCAATTTCTAGAGTAGCCGGACCCCCCAGCCGATCGATCGGCTGACTTGGGTGGGTCGCCCGGCCAAAACAAAAAGTCGAAGTAAAAGCCAGACCCCCTAGCCGGTTGACAGGCTAAGATGTCCGGTCTAGTCAGAGAGGATTAAGTGCAAGCCGGACGACCTAGCCGGTCGATCGGCTGAACGGGCTACTGTAATAAATGTGCATTTATTACCGTTCCGGATGATTTCCTCTTCATTTTTTTCACCTACCAAATCCCTAACCCCCAAATCTCTTTAAATACACATTGAAATCAGTCAAGTAAAGTGTGCAAAATTGTTATAATCATTCAATCAAGCTTTTGAGCCATTCTTGCAATATATTTGAGCTTTCAAGAGCTTATTTATTTGCTATATCTTCTTCTTGAAGAAAAATTTCAAATTCTATCCTTTTTTCATTCCTTGAATATATATACACTTTGAGAGCTAAAATCTTGTAAAATTAAATTCTTTGAAGCTTGTAAAGTGTGAGAAAATCCTAAAGAGAGGTTATCTTGGGTTCTTTGAAGTTGGGCTTCAAAGAGGTGTATAAACTTGGTTTGTGCTTCACCAAGATTTGAAGAGGCATTATAGTGAAGATTGTTGAAGTCCTAAGGGGAGCTTCCTTGTGCGGTGAACGTAGGCTTGGCCGAATTACCTTAAATCGTTTGTCTCTCATCTCCCTATACTTTTATTTCCATACTTGTCTTTATTGACTTTATTGTGTTTGATATATTGCTTAAAAGAAATTATTAATTTCTTGTAAATTTTTCAAAATGAAATTGTAGTAATTATATCTTAATTCACCCCCCCCTCTGAAGATATTTGCATCCACAATTAGTATCAGAGCTAGGGTTCTACCTATAGTTTAACACCTAGTAGAATCTTTGCAAATATGGAGGGAATTTCGATTAAACAAGCACCCCCCTTTAATGTAAAAAATTATGCATTTTGGAATATGAGAATGAAAGTATTTATTCAATCACATGATTACAAAGCTTGGAAAATCATAGAAAATGGGCCTACTTTACCTACAAAATTAGAAGGTGATAGAAGAATACCAAAACTCAAAAATGAATGGAATGATGAAGATATTAAATTATTTGAATTAAATCAAAAGGCATTACATTATTTATTCAATGCTATGAATGCAACTGAATTTGCTAGAGTAATGGGGTGTACTTCGGCTCAAGAACTTTGGGACCAATTAGAAGTAACTAACTAGCCAAGTAAAAGAATCTAGAATTGCTGTGCTTGTACATAGATACGAATTATTTAAAATGCTTCTAAATGAAAATGTCGAGCAAATGTTTTCTAGATTTGTTGAGATTACTAACGGTTTGAAAGCACTTGGAAAGGATTATTCTAATGTAGAGAAA
Source organism: Cordia subcordata (assembly GCA_028554755.1). Classification (NCBI taxonomy): domain Eukaryota; kingdom Viridiplantae; phylum Streptophyta; class Magnoliopsida; order Boraginales; family Cordiaceae; genus Cordia; species Cordia subcordata. Next base: position 3,730,675 of record JAPTOF010000007.1, read on the forward strand.
GTAAGGAAAGTGCTAAAGAGCTTGCTATCATCATGGCAACCAAAAGTCACGGCCATAAAGGAAGCCAAGGATTTGAATACCTTGGAGTTCAATGAGCTTATTAGATCACTCATGACTTATGAGCTTGAAATAAAGGACCACAAAGAAGAAGAGAAGAAAGAAAAGAAGTCCATTGCCTTTGTTGCATCAAAATACCCATCAAGTGAAGATGAGGAAAATGATGAGGACCCGGAAGATAAAGAGATTGCACTTCTTGCTCAAAATTTCAAAAGGTTCATAAAATTTAGAAAGATGAGGAAAGGGGTACCTTCAAGCAACACAAATTGGAAGAAGAAAGGAAAAAAGGACAAAGATTTCAAGAGGACAAAAGATGCAAAAGGAGACGAATTGAAGTGTTTTAATTGCAACAAGTAAGGACACATAAAAGCAAATTGTCCAAAACTTTTAAAGAAGAAAGAAGGCAAGGCGCTTAAAGCCACATGAGACTTCTCTGAAAGTGACGAAGATGAGGAAGAGCAACATGAAGTAGCCAACTTTTGTCTTATGGCAAATGAGGATGAGGTACCATCTTCACTTTCTCCTTCTACATATTATTCATCTAGTGAAGAAGAAGAAAGAGAGGAATATAGCTTTGATGATTAAAATATGCATTTGTTAAATTACATGATGATTTATCTTTAGCTTTAGCAAAAAACAAGCAAATGCATAGGAGATTGAAACTTGTTCTTGACAAAAAAAGAAATTTTGAAAAAGGAAAATGTCTCTCTTTTGGAAAAGATAGAAATCTCCAAAAAAGAAAATGATTCATATGCCGAAGATTTTGTGAAGATTGAAAAAGAAGTTAAAGACTTGAAAAAGAAAAATATGGGTTTGAATAAAATTATTCAAAAATTTAAAAATGGCAAAGAAAATTTTGAAAAACTCCTTGGTAGTCAAAAAATATCTTTTGATAAGAGTGGTATTGGATACAAACCTAGTATTAATCAAAAATATTTCAAAACTTACTTTGTCAAGGCTTCCGTCTCTACATCCTCCTCTTCACCAAAATCAAATATCATGTGTACCTATTGTGAGAAGAAAGGACATGTATCCACACATTGTTACTACCAAAAACTTCGTGATAGAGGATCACATGTTCCGTATTGGCAAAGACCAAAATAGGTGGTCAAAAACAAAAATTGAAACTAACACCAAGGACCCAAGGTGTTGGGGACCCCAAAATAAAGAATTGCATTTGAATTTCATGTGTGTAGGTATCCAATGAAAGCAAATCAAGCAAAATAAAATAGATCTTGGATAGTGGTTGGTCCAAGCACATGACAGGAAACTCTTTACTCTTCTACAAATTAAAAAGGACAAAAGGAGGAGACGTTACCTTTGGGGACAATGGCAAAAGAAAAATTATTGGAAAAGGAAGCATCGGTAACGAAAACTCTCCTGCAATATATAATGTCTTACTTGTAGAAGGTTTAAAATTTAATTTACTTAGCATTAACCAATTGTGTGACAAAGGTCACACAGTAGTTTTTCAATCTTCTAGATGCATTGTCTATGAGTGTGGAAATGATAATATATTATTTGTAGCTAAGAGAAAAGAAAATGTTTACACCGTTGAAATTGACCAACTTATATGTCAACATGTTAAATGCTTATCCGTTGTGCATGATAATGCATCGTTGTGGCATAGAAGATGAGGACATGCTAGCATGAGCTTATTGAATGATTTGTCTAAGCATGATTTAGTTAGAGACTTACCAACGCTAAAATTTGAAAAAGACAAAATTTGTAATGCTTGTCAACTAGATAAACAACATAAGATATCTTTTAAATCCTTAAATAAAGTATCAACAAATAGAGCATTACAACTATTACATATGGATTTGTTTGGACCTATTGATATGGCAAGCTTAGGAGAATCTAGATACATTTGTTGTAGTAGATGATTACACTAGATTTACATGGGTCATGTTTCTTGCACATAAAAATGATGCCTTCAATGAATTTGCAAGATTGTGTAGAAAAGTGTAAAATGAGAAAGGCTATTTTATAACTTGCATCCGTAGTGATAATGGTGCCGAATATGTGAACACTCCTTTCATGAACTTTTGTGATGAACATGGCATTGAACACAACTTTTCGGCCCCTCGTACTCCTCAACAAAATGGGATAGTAGAGAGAAAGAATCGTACACTATAGAAAATGGCAAGAACTATGCTAAAAGAACACAACTTGCCAACATATTTTTGGAGTGAAGCAATAAATACCGCATGCTATGTACAAAATAGAGTATTGATTAGACCTATCTTAAATAAAACTCCATATGAATTATGGCATGGTAAAACACATAAAATATCATACTTTAAAGTATTTGGCTGTAAATGTTTTATTCTAAATACTAAAGACCACTTAAGGAAATTTGATGCTAAATCAGATAAAGGAATATTTTTAGGTTATTCCACAAAGAGCAAAGCATATAGGGTATATAATAAAAGAACTCTTGTTGTGGAAGAATCAATATATGTTACATTTGATGAGACTAATCCATTTGAGCCGAGAAAGGAAATTGATGATATAGGTTATCTTTTGGAACAGACAACACTTGAGGATCAAAATCCAAAAGACAAAGAAAAATCAACAAAACAAGAAGATGAAAAGCAAGAAGAAGAACATCAAGAAAGAAGGTCTCAAGCCAATGAGGAAAAAGAACAAAATTCAAGCAACGGAAACGTTGAAACAAAAGAACCTCATGAAGACCTACCAAAAAGTTGGAAGTTCGTAAGAAATCATTCTCAAGATCTTATCCTCGGTGATCCAAATGAAGGTGTAAAAACTAGGCGTAATATTAAGACTTTTTATGAGCATCATGCATTTATTTCTCACATTGAACCCAAAAATGTGAAAGAAGCTTAACTTGATGAAAATTGGATAATTGCCATGCAAGAGGAACTTAATCAATTTGATAGAAATAAAGTATGGAAGCTAGTTGAAAGGCCTAAAGATAGACTGGTAATAGGAACAAAATGGGTATTTAGAAACAAACTACATGAAGCCAGAACAATAACTAGGAACAAGGCTAGACTAGTAGCACAAGGATACAATCAAGAAGAAGGAATTGATTATGATGAAACTTATGCTCCTGTAGCAAGACTAGAATCTATTCGTATGTTACTTGCATTTGCTTGTCACATAGATTTTAAACTTTATCAAATGGATGTGAAAAGTGTTTTTTAAATGGATTTATTGAAGAAGAAGTTTATATTGAACAACCCCCTGATTTTGAAGATTCGTGTTCTCCTAATCATGTTTTTAAGCTAGAAAAGGCATTATATGGTTTAAAACAAGCTCTTAGAGCTTGGTATGAAAGACTCAATAGATTTCTTATGGAAAATAACTTTGAAAAAGGAAAACTTTATTCAACCTTGTTTATTAAAAGAGAAGGGAATGGCATTGTACTTGCCCAAATCTATATGGATGACATAATTTTTTGTGCTACTAATATATCTTTATGTGAGAGCTTTTCAAAGTGTATGCACAAGGAGTTCGAGATGAACATGATGAGAGAGCTAACTTTCTTTCTTGGACTACAAATCAAACAAGCGAAGGAGGGGATCTTCATCAATCAAGCCAAATACACCAAAGAAATTATCAAAAAATTTAGACTTGAAGATGCAAATGAGATTGGAACTCCCATGAGCCCCTCAACAAAGCTGGATAAGGATGAAAAAGGTAAATTTGTAGATGAAAAGAAATACAGAGGTATGATTGGTAGCCTATTATATTTAACTGCCTCTAGACCTGATATTATGTTTATAGTATGCTTATGTGCTAGATTTCAATCAACCCTAAGGAAACTCACTTAATTACTGTAAAAAGAATCATTAGATACCTTAAGGGAACAATTAATCTAGGACTTTGGTAAGCAAAAGGAACATCATTTGACTTGTGTGGATTCTCTGATACTGACTATGCTGGTTGCAAAGTAGACCGTAAGTGCACTAGTAGAACATGCCAATTCCTAGGACACTCCTTAATATCTTGGTCCTATAGGAAACAAAACAGTGTTGCTATTTCTACTACCGAAGCAGAATACATAGCAACTGGTAGTTGTGTAGCTCAAATTCTATGGATGAAACAAAATTTACTTGATTACGGATTGCAATATGATCATGTTCCAATATATTGTGATAATACTAGTGCAATTAATCTCACAAAAAATCCAATTCAACATTCAAGAACTAAACATATTGAGATTAGGCACCATTTCATTAGAGATCATGTACAAAAAGGTGATATCATACTTGAATTTGTTGACACCTTACATCGAGTTGCTGATATTTTTACTAAACCATTGCATAAGGATCAATTTTGCAAGATTAGAAGAGAAATTAGAATGATGAAATGTGGCTAAAATTAATAAATATGTGTTTTAATGGCTTGGGCATGAAAACATATGCATTTGTGCACTTTCTGACCCGGTCGGTCGACCGGCTGAAGCTGAAAGGAGTCCGGCTAAAAGGTATTTTCTATTGTGCTCTCTGATCCAGCCGGTCGACCCCCTACTACCAGCCGATTGACCGGCTGAAATCGGACAGGGTTAAATTTGAGGGTTTTAACCCCATATTCACTTCAATTCTTCTAAATTTTTTTACCCTAGGCACAAAATTCTCTCAAACCCATTCCAAATTCTTCAACTTTCAATCAAGTTTTTCAAAAATTCCTCTCATATCTTGATTACCCACTTCAAAAAATAAGTTTTCACCGGTTCAATTCTTAAAAAACAACGCAAGATCATGGTGAATTTGAGGACAAGGGGTCAAGAACGTGGAAGAAAAGGGAAGAAAGCAAGAACACAATCTCTTCCACCACCACCACCTCCGGTATCAAAGATTCAAGGCAAGCAATCAATTTTGTACGGTAAATATATCTTTGACTCAGATTTTGCTGGCACCGATGTCTTGCCATTATTTGATGATTGGTTTATGTTTCTGCATCTACATTGTGATATGCAAGATAAATTGGTAATAGAATTCTATGAAAATCTTGAGATACATAGTAGGAGTCCAAAACTTGAGTTATCTTCTATTGTATGTGGGGTGACTTTTGTGCTTAAGGAGGAAACTTTGCATGAAATCTTTCATATACCTGTTGATGGAGAAGGACATTACAATAGTCAAGGTTGGCCGAAAGGAATCAAGAAGACTGGTATTCCGGGGGAAGTTATAAAATACATGTGGAAGGATGTAGGACCTAAGATTCCAGAATTGATTCTTCCATTATTGAAGGATGTAAATTACAATATGAGAATCGCCTTCAAAATCATGAGTGAAGTAATTCTCCCTAGGAATATCAATGATGGAAAAATCCCGGTTATGGATGCTTATATCTACTATAGCCTTAGGTAGAAAAAGAAGATAGCTTTGCCTTTCCTAATTCTTCAACATATGCTACATATTAGTGGAAAGGGAGGAGGAAAAACTACTACACCCGGATATGGTATGGCATTGATGCATATCTTTTCACACTTTAGAATCTCTTTGAATGCTCCATACAGAGAGTTTGCCTGAAACTTTGATATGTTATATATGAATTTCATGGGCATTTACTAGTATAATGGGGAGGCTATCAACAGAGAAACCTTTAAAAACTTGCCTCAAAACATTCAGGCGGCAATTAAGAATAGAACTAAGAAGGGCACTACTTTCACTGATCCTGTATATGGTCCTGACGCTCAAAAACTTGATGATATACTTGAGGGGATCGACATCACATTAGATGAAGATGTAGGGCCTAAACTTGAGGAAGAAGCTGACATAGGCATTCCAGGAACAATACCTATGGCTATTAGTACCTCTGAAGAAGAGGAAGATACTGAGAAAGCTACTCTAAGGCGAGTGATGAAAGAATCAAGAGCACAGGGGCACATTAATGAGCAACGCCACGCTAAGATTCAACGAGGCACAGGGTCTAGCTCAATGGGTCAACAAGAAGACCCATCTATGTTGGCTCATATTATTACATAGCTGCAAACGTTAAACACAGGAATGGGCGAAATGAGAACCACAATGACAAACCAATGGAATGAGCTTACTCTTCAGCGAGAGCACATTGATTCCGAAGTGGCCGGTATGCGTTCTGACATAAAGAAGTACTTCAAAGATCACCATGATCCAGCACCCTGATTTTTTTATTCGAAAACTCATTTTTAGTCTTAGAAAACAATTTTAATTCACTCTTAATTACTTCTCTTGACTACTCGTATTGTTTTGTTCACTTTTCTTTTGATGATTTTTTCATGTGATGCTGTCACTTTTCTTGCCTATTCGTGTGTCAAAAGAGGGAGAAAGAAACAAGCAAAAAAGGAGCAAAGAAGAAAAGGAGAAGGAGAAATTATTGGAAAAATTATTGATTTGCATGAGAAGGAGAAATTTGATTTGCATATTGATTTGCATGAATACCATCAAAATATGCATATGGTAAAGCTGACAAGAATTTGAATTTTTCCAAATACATTTTATTTGAAAAAATGCATATATTTAGGGGGAGTACCTTTGCTTATATTTTGAAAATTTGTCATCATCTAAAAGGGGGAGATTGTTGGCTAAATATTTGTCATTTTTTTTATGATGAAAATTTATATGCATTATTTGACTAAAAGGATTTTGAGATAATAAGTGTTTAAGTGAAAGAATATGCTTTGAAAGATGAAAGAAGATGTACTAAACGTATTATTCGAAGAACAAGAAGATGAGATGGCATAAGGAGGAGAAGAGATGTCATAAGGGGTACCGGGCTTTCTTTTCTTGCTCTTTTGTGAAATGCCTTAATATTGCATATGTTTGGCTCAAAGTTTCTTCTTCATTGAACAAACAATTTTTGAACTTATGCACATTAGATTTCACATAGGCACAAATGAGTTTGAATGCACACATTGAATGAAATTGTGTTTTAGGGGTGTTTCAAGTCATAACATATTTACAAAATATTCCAAAATGATTTAGAGTTGTGAAAATTGCACTTAAAGGAATTTTTGCAAAAGTTTGGCTTTACTTCAGTTTCTGGAGTGGTCGGACCCCCTAGCCGGTCAACCGACTGACTTGGGTGGGTCGCCCGGCCAAAACAGAAAGTGGAAGTAAAAGCCGGACCCCCTAGCCGGTTTACTGGCTAAGGCGTTTGGCCTAGTCAGAGAGGATTAAGTGCAAGCCAGACGGCCCAGCAAGTCGACTGGCTGAACGAGCTGCTGTAATAAATGCACTAGTCGTTTATTACCGTTCTGGCTTATTTCCTCTTCATTTTTTTCACCTACCAAATCCCTAACCCCCAAATCTCTTTAAATACACATTCAAATCAGTCAAGTGAAGTGTCAAAATTGTTATAATCATTCAATCAAGCTTTTGAGCCATTCTTGCAATATATTTGTGCTTTCAAGAGCTTATTCATTTGCTATATCTTCTTCTTGAAGAAAAATTTTAGATTCTATCCTTTTTTCATTCCTTGAATATGTACACACTTTGAGAGCTAAAATCTTGTGAGATCAAATTCTTTGAAATTTGTAAAGTGTGGGCAAATCCTAAAGAAAGGCTATCTTGAGTTCTTTGAAGTTGGGCTTCAAAGAAGTGTAAAAACTTGGTTTGTGCTTCACCAAGATTTGAAGAAGCATTATAGTGAAGATTGTTGAAGTCCTAAAGGGAGCTTCCTTGGGAGGTGGACATAGGCTTGGCCAAACCACCTTAAATCGTTTGTCTCTTATCTCCTTATACTCTCATTTCCATACTTATCTTTATTGACTTTATTGTGTTTGATATATTGCTTGAAAGAAATTATTAATTTCCTGTAAATTTTTTAAAACGAAATTGTAGTAATTATATCTTAATTCACCCCCCCCCTCTTAAGATATTTGCACCCACAAGTGCTTTTAATAATATAGGAAGTAGAAGTCAAGGTCAAAGTGTTGTAGACTCATCAGGTGTTGCTGCAAGTGAAGGAAGGGTTTATACAAGCTTCAAAAATGCATCATTAATAGGTCGGGTTCCTGAGAAAAAGAGAACAAGAAAGCCAATAATTACTGAAGTCATGAAAATGAACAAACAAAGGAAAAGAGACAACTGGAAGCCATGATGTATAATTGGTGCTAATGCTGTAGTATATTAGTGTTTTTTTGGTTGTGTACATGCAGAAATATGATGTACTTTTTGGACCCATTGTACATGGTTGCCGTGGTTTTTTATATAACGATGGTTTATGTATTTGCCTTGATGCTTTCATGGCATGATCAAAGTGTTATCAGCTAGTGCAATGTTGGTTTTCATGGTTCTGGATATATTTTTGTAGTTGGTATGAAGACAATGTCCCTGGAAATTTGAAATGAATGTGTTTCAGTTCATATTCTATTGGTTTCATTTGTCGGTGAATGTATATTAGTTAGTATTCTATTAGTTTCATTTGCAAGTTTTATGTTCTTGTATTAAGCAATTCCATATTAAAGGTCAAGTGTCAATAAGTAGACAATGTACATTACATATGTATTACCAGTTGATTAACTAAAAAAGAGCAGAAAACATTGGCTCAAAACACTAATATGATTACATTAACAAAGCAAAGCACATACATTTCCAGTTTCACAATCATCCATTACAATAAAAAGCAGATGTCCTACCATATTACATTCACTGATTTCAACACCCTTTCAACGCTGCATTCGCTTATTTCAATATTAACACAATAAGGATAGCAAGTAACATCACAAACAAAACACGATTTATTCGACCATGTTGGCAGACTTAACATCATTTCTACGTGGAGCTTCATCACTTATGTCAGGGAGTGGAACTTCATGACTTGTGGTGTTTTCTATATGGTGGTAAAGACAGGTAAATTTAGGTGGATCACTCGATGCATCATCAAATTCATTCATTGGAGTAGCAGCCATGGCTGGTTTGACATAACACCTATTAACCATCATTGGCTCACACCAGTCGAAAAACTTACAAGCATCATATTTGTGGTACAATTTACCTTTAGAGGGTAAATCATACGTTTTCACAATCTGAGCAGAGGCAATTTTTCTGCAATAGCACCTTCGATTAATGAATCGCAAGTCAAGTTCTCCTATCTCGAAGCCTTTCTTATAGCTTGATCTTGATTTCGGCATTTTTAGCTTGACAATATAAAATTAACAAAATTACTAATTTAAAGCAAAATGCAATTAAAGAAATAATTAGTTTAGTTACCTCAAGATAGACAAACAAGATTTTCAAGTTTTTTCCTTTTCTTTTAACTTGATCTTGCTTCAAGATATTCAAGTTTTCATTCAAACACCTCGTTTGATATTTGCAATGCAACGACCAAATTTTTCAGTAGAAGATGACCACTTTGCTTGTTCCACCCTTTTAAAAGAGCATACTGAGGTCATTTTAGTCAATTACATGCTCACATACATAAACAATGCGAATAAGTAGTGCATGAGTTGCAAACCACGTTAAATTAGACGGAATATGTCAAGGGGATTAGTAGAGAGTTTTGAAGACAGAGGGACTAGCAACGTAATTTGACTAAAATACAGGGCCGGGTCCGTTTAGTTACCTCAAGATAGACAAACAAGGTCTTCAAGTTTTTCCCTTTTCTTTTAACTTGATTTTGCTCCAAGATATTCAAGTTTTCATTCAAGCACCTAGTTTGATATTTGCAAAGCAACGACCAAATTTTTCAGTAGAAGATGACCACTTTGCTTGTTCCACCCTTTTTAAAGAGCATACTGAGGTCATTTAGTCAATTACATGCTAACATACATAAACAAAGCGAATAAGTAGTGCATGAGTTGCAAACCACGTTAAATTAGATAGAATCTGTCAAGGGGATTAGTAGAGAGTTTTAAAGACAGAGGGACTAGCAACGTAATTTTATTAAAATACAGGGGGTCCGTATGTAAAATCCCTTTTTAATACTTGATTGGTTAGTTTTGACTGTACCCAAATTTCAAATTTTTGATCCTGGAATTTTGAAAATCTGAATCGATTCCCACCCTAGGTGAAAGGCATAATTAATAGATAAGTTAAAAAAGAAATAGCACATTCTTTTGATTGGAAAAGAAAAGTGAGAAAAAACTAAATAATAGAATAGATTAAAAATTTTATAATTTTACCTTTAACAAGACTTTAATGAATAGTGTGAATAAAATGATGACTCCTTTTAGTACGTAGTTTTTATAAGAATGATGTTGCTAATATGGAGGGGAGTCGTAAATATGACTGCACATCTTTTTGTAAAAATTTAGAATAAAAAAAAAGTGTTTATTTATCTCTTTTTTAGTCCAATAAAGTGGAATGGGATTAATTAACAAAGTGGATTGTAGTTGGTAGGATTGGAGAAAATTGTCTGATGGGTGAAAGAGAAATGGTCAAAGAAAGGAAATATTATTTTGATTGGAAAAGAAAAGAAAAAAGAAGAAATTAAATAAAAGTTTAGCGACCACTTATATGAATAGTATACTTAACATGGTCATTTTTTAATGTTGGTAGATGTTACTATACTTGTAAAATGGTTACTTTTTTCTTTTTTGGGTTCGGAGTAAAATGGTTAGTTACTATTGAAAATTTAAATGGGTATTTTGATTGAGGCCTCTTTGAAATATTGTTAAATGAGAAAGGAACATATATATAGTGTGTTTGGAATTATCTTATTTTAAGATATTTATCCTATTGAAATTTGGAGATATATTATAAGATTTAAGATATCTTATCACATGCACCATATATTCTATAGTTGTAAAAAATAAGATAGGATGAATTGCTTATTTCTTATAAAATAAAAAGTATGATTTTATTTTAAATTTTCATAAGATGCATGATAAGATTTCTTAAATCTTATAAGATTACCCTCATTTCAATAGGATAAGCATCTTAAAATAAGACTATAACAAACAGAGCAATAGTCGCCAATTCTTGACTTTAGAGGCATAAGTATTCAGAACAAACTATAATAACTAACAAGGTAAACTATTACTAGTGATTGAAGGAAAAAGATCTCAATTTTGAAGTTCATTATATAACATCCTAAGTTATCTTATTTGGCACCAAGTAGTTCTAAGATGAAAATCATAATTCTTAAGTTGATATTAGAGTTAGATCCTTGGTCCAATCTTGTTTGTCATGCATATACATGCATGTGTGACCTATCTTATCTTATTGATTGTGCATTAGTCCACAAGTGATCCACTAACAATTTAGTTTAATTCTGAATCACCCGTAAAGGGGTGTGACAATCTTGTTCAAAGTAACCTTATTTGACTAATTTTGGAAGAGTGTTTAGATAAAATCATAAGTTAAAGATAAACAAACTTTAAATCAAAGTTTTTTTGGGGCAAACAAAGAAAAAATGTAAAAGGGTGAAGTCCAATGGTAGCATTACTCACATAAGACTTGTGATCTCGAATTGAGTTATGATTGATGATAAGCAAAGAACTAGTATTGATCCTTTTCAAGAATTTTAAAATAAAATTCAAAAAAAATTTTCACGAAATTATTTTTATATCATGTTAATAATTATTTTGTTTTTTTTTCTCACTAAAAAATACTCACCCATAGTTTAGAAATTCAATATTCTCAATTTCTAAGGATGCACATATGTCAGCTTATAGAGTATAGAAATTGTGAAAGATTTGGTCATCTTCACAGCCCACGACACTCTTTCTATAATGGGCCACGTTTTAGTAAAACTACACGCTAGTTCTGGCGTGATAAATCCAAGTAGTCAGCAATGCTTCTAACTAAATAGATTTTGTCTGACCTAATTGTGAAATTTCAACTATTGAGATATAAAGTTTTTAGTAGTAGAGTTTTGGATAAAAGTGCTGTTGAATGAAAACAATTGATTGTTTGGCCATGTATTTTAGGAATTAAGCTTTTAGTTATTTTTGAGGTTAATGTTGAACTTTCAAATATATAGAACAATATTTTTGAAAAAAATGAAAAAAAATAATTTGTGACATGATATAAAAACAACTTTTCAAAAGCCTTTTTTGAAAAGCTCCAATTTGGAACTTCTGATTTTTCAATTTTTTTCAATTTTAGGTTTTATATAAAAACTTATTTAAAAATCAGCCAAACATGTCAAATTTAGCTTTTAAACTCACATAAAGTACTTTTGAGTTTTCAAAAGTTAGGTCAAATAGACTCTTAGATGTTTTTTGGCTTTACTTATAAGCTAATTGAGGGGTTTGACTTTTGCCAGTTAAACTTATAAATAGAAAAATAAAATTTACATGTTTAATAGATTTTGCTTATAAGTAAAAATGGCTTATAAGTTAGGGGAAAAAATGCATCCCTTAACTTTCCTAATCCTTAAAAACATAATAAAAATACAATATTATTAATGAAATGTACTTTTTAGTCATTTAAAGATGCCACTGCTTATAACCACATATTTACCAAATACTTCAATTGCTTATAAGAATATTTTTATCTAAACACTTCTTTATTTGCTTCTAAGCATCAAAAGCTGCTTATAAATATCAATTGCCTATAAGCAACTTAAAAAAAAAAACAAATATGATATATTTTGAGCATTTTTAATAATATCAAGTCTTATTCCTATTTTTGGCATTTTTTATTTCAGAAGTTTTAGCCCCAAGAAGGAATCCAAAAATTTTGCCCTTTTTCTAAGTTTGGAAAGGTGTGAATTTTCAAGAAAAAAAATCTTATGATATGTTGAGAATCTCTTATAATAATCATTCGTTCTTTTTCTTTTTATCTATATTTCCGTTCCTGATTATTAATCAAGAAACCTCGATTAACAAGATAAAAGGTAACTTCTACCTACTGTTGCTTATTCAAACTTTGGAAGCATTAGGAGTTGTCTACATGATTCTTGAAAGTTGATTGTAATAATGCTTCACCCGGTCGTGCTCTACCACTCAGAGTTCTCTAATCCACTACTACTCAAAGTTTCATAGGACTCATTTGTATTGACTTTTTTTAAAAATATTTTTAAAAAATAATTTTTTTTAAAAGTTGAAAATTAAAGCTTTTAAAAAAAGTTATATTTGAATTTTTTTAGAAGTCAAATTAAATAGTTATTACAAATTTAACATAACTTTTTGTTAAAAAAAAAATATTTTTTCCTTAAAAAAAACCAATCCAAACAGGCCCATAATCCAGTAACTAAAATTTTATGATTACTCCAAATAAATATAACTAATTTACGTGAAAACTAGTTCTATATCAATAATGTTAACTGCAAAAAGAATTATTTATACCATTGTTGACTTGTTGTGCATTCTATGCATGATGCACAGATATCTTACAGCTAAACGACTGCTTGTAAGGACGTAGAAAAAGACATGCCTCATTTGTTTTTTATTATTTACAAGTTATAACTCCCAAATAAGATTAGCCAAACAGGCTCTTAATAAATGTAGAGCTAATTCCGACAAAAAAAAAAATAAATGTAGAGCTAATGTTTTAACCTCTATTAGAGAAAGAGAAATGTAGATGTTATGGAATGTAATTATTTCTAGGCACGAATTGTATTATGATAGTTGATAGATAGTTTAAGGGCTCATTTAAAATGTCTTTTCTATTTTCTGAAAAATATTTTTTCTTCATAAAATATATATTTTTACAATAAATACTTTATTGATTTTAAAAAAGTTAAATACTCTAAAAAAGACTATTTAAACTCTTCTCAAAAGTCAAAAGTGTAACTTAAAACTAATCTAAACAAGTTCTAAAAAACAATTAGGTCGAAGAAAAAAAAAAAGAAAGAGTTCCTATTCAAAATTTGTTTCTCCTTAATTAGCAAAATTACTTTTTTATTTTAATTAAACCTTTCTGTTAATTAAAAAACACCTTTTTGATAAATTTACTTTTCATTATTATTAAACACCAAAAAATTTTAAAAAAAATTTCTCTAAAAAAAATATTTTCCAGCCATGAGAGCAGCCTAATAAAAGTCTAAAACCTCCAGCCTAAAACCCTCTCTCTCTCTTTTTCCTCCACGTAGCTTTGCTATTGCACTGCTGCAGAGCTACTGCTACACCTCTCACACACACACACACACACACTAACACACACTCTTGAGCTAAAATCAGTGATCAATCTCATATATATATATATATATATATATATATATATATCAATGGCCACTCTTTTGAATCACATATCAAAACGCCATGGATATACTTCTCTATATAAACTCTCCAGAAGCTTCCGCTTGGGCTGCTTCCTTTCCCCTAACAAAGTCAACCCAAAACCTCTCGGTTTCACACACCCATTTCGAGGTAGATTTCCCTTTTGATTGTTTTTCATTCCATTTTTTTAATGAGATATTACTTAAAAATGCGTCCCCTGCTTTTATTTGAAATGTTATGCGTGCAAGACAAAGAGTTGTTTTGATTTTTTTCCACTAATGCTTTGTGGGTCGTGTTTGATTATGTTATGTTGCCACTAGACTTTTAATGTCCCACATAGGTGGAACAATTGTGTACTGAGTGCTTATAAGTAACTGTGGTGCGTGTGTAACTAATAACTTTGGGTTCATCGTTTTGGACTAGATGATTTGGGTTACAAGTAGTTATTTGTTATGCTTAAACAGCTATGATACTAGTCTCACGCGCTGGGCTGAGGTTACAAGTCGGATCGTGACCACCTGAATCTTAACACACATTGAATCTATACAGACATGCATAAAACCAATACTTTGTCCGTAAGCTGAATAAAATGGTAATTAAGTATGTGTAGCTGCATATTGTGTATGCAATGTATAGTTATTCTGGTTATTCCTTATATTGTTTTGTGAGTTTTTTTTTTTTATGTGAATGTGTTTTATCATATGTGTGATGAAAGACTAATCAAAAAGATCATAAAGGAAAAAGCATCTGAACTCGTCAAGAATTGATTAAAAGAAATAGCGAATAGTTGCCAATTTAGTTTGTTAAGATAATGTTCATTTAAGAACTGTGGGATTGCTTTTCACTGCAGATGATTTTGAAGCGATCAATTTTGCGCCGGTAATGAGTGTATTTTTCTAGTTTGTAGCCGCCTTATGGCCAAATTTTACAGAACATATTCCTTATTTGATAAGTCTATGGCTTAAAATAATGTATGTAATCATGGATGTGTGAATAGAAGCAAAGTTTGTGTAATAATTGAGTTTTTGCTGTTAATGCTAGGTATATTGTGTAGCTATGATATGCTAGAAATCCTAAAGCTACTCCAAGGTGCGAATGTGATCCATAATAGCTACTGTAGCCATAATTTTTACGGTCCAAAGAAATTCGAATACCATGTCTAGTTATCAGCATAGGCATGGAGGATTTGATGAATAGAAAAGAATATTGCATTATTCTCACGCATAGACTTTGATCAAGCAATGAGCAGATGCTTGACTGTGTCGTATATTCAGGCCTTTCAAATTATGAAAAGAGCTGCTACAGAACTAATTCTGTCATACTTATGTGAATTTTATTTTATTTTTGAAGTGACATCATTTGCTAGTCCAGCTGAAAATGTCACTGGATTTGATGAGATGGTTTGTGGGGCCCAGCGAAAGTATTACATGTTGGGTGGGAAAGGAGGTGTTGGAAAAACAAGCTGTGCTGCATCTCTGGCTGTGAGATTTGCAAATCATGGTCACCCCACTATTGTGGTTTCTACAGACCCTGCTCACTCATTGAGTGATTCTTTTGATCAGGTGCCATATGAGTTTCTATTTTTGTGATTCAACTGGGGAGTATGTATAGCTTAATCTTTAAATTTGTGGTAAATCATACTACTGAATTCATACATAGGATTTGACTGGAGGAACGCTTGTTCCAGTTCAAGGACTGGATTCTCCATTGTCTGCCCTTGAGGTATTTTGTTAATGCACTTGGTAGTTCTTTTTCCATTTACATTCTTTATTAATGAATCAGTCTGTAAAATTCTCACGTGTGATAGATTAATCCTGAAAAAACAAGGGAAGAGTTTCGTGCTGCCAGTCAAAATCCAACTGGTAGTGGCATGAAGGATTTTATGAATAGCATGGGCCTTGGAATGCTTGCTGAGGAGGTGAAATCAGAATATCACTTGTCAGCTGTGTTTCTTTCTTAAATGCAGTGCACTTGATATTTGATTTTATATTTCTGAGTTGCTTATAATGTTGTATAGTTAGGAGCACTGAAACTCGGGGAACTGTTGGACACTCCTCCACCTGGCTTAGATGAAGCCATTGCAATTTCAAAGGCATGTAAATGACATTAAGGTTTCTTGTTTCTTATCACTTGATGTTAGATAGTATCATAATATCCTATTACATTTCATGTTGCACTATTTTAAGCACAATCTGATTTTGCAGGTTATGCAATTTCTGGAGTTACCAGAATATAGTGTCTTTAGTAGGATAGTTTTTGATACGGCACCCACAGTAAGTAAAAATGCACTTAACTTGTTTTTCGAGGATGAAAATTTGTATACTTTAACAAAGTGTTTCCACAGGGCCATACACTTCGACTTCTATCATTACCGGACTTCTTGGATGCATCTATTGGCAAAATGATGAAGGTATGAATTTAAAAGCTAAGGGATAACCACAACAACTATGTATATTGTTGAATTGCTTACTGAGTGAAGAGTATGTTTGGTCTTCTATGACACTTCTTTATAAAAGAAATGTAAATGTTATTTCATCTTCTGATGTTGGGTTTGTAATTTGTATCAATTAATGGGCTTCTCAATTCTTATTGCAAGACCATCAGAACTTTGTCCCTCCTGTCTTTTAAGCTAATATGATTCATGCCTTTTACTTTCTGACTACACAATATCTCATTATTTTCACATCTACTTGGCAAATATATAAAACTGTTACTCTCCATTGTACAGTTAAAGAAGAAGATAGCTTCTGCCGCTTCAGCCATAAAATCTGTTCTTGGAAAAGACGAGCCACAGCAGGATGCAGTAAGCATTGAGGTTGTCTGTACTGTTTCTTGAAATTATATTAGTAAATGTTTAGCACTGTGTTTTTGCTGCAGAGTGACAAGCTTGAGCAGCTAAGGGAAAGGATGGCAAAAGTGCGAGATCTCTTTCATGATCCAGAAATTACAGAGTTCGTGATAGTAACTATCCCCACTGTAATACTCCAATTATGTTTGCTTCAGTGTTGTTTCTTCCTAATAAGTCGAGAAGTGAAAACTAGGAATAAGTTAACTGCTTTTTTACAAGTTGAAAATAGTTTATTTTGTATATTTTGCACCACAGATAGTGCCCATAATGTGCTTCTTTATGATGATATCACCTACCTTGATTTATGGATTTCTTTCCACATTTAGCAACTAGCTCTTCTTACTTGTGTAGTTATCAAACTTTTTTTTTTATCGTTATTCTTTGATCTTGGTCAAGGATGTTAGTACTCGTAGGTGTATGCAGATTCTGTAATTGTTCCTTGATGTGAAATTTTATATAGTGAATTTCCATGGTCTAATTCAAAATATCAGAAACATTGATTTTAAAGAAATAATGTGGGTTTATGGCTAAAATCATAGGTTAAACAAGCATATAATGCAGAAAAAACAATCCCTGTTTTAGGCATGGTATATTTTATGCTGCCGTACTGAGTGTATTACCTCCATCTTACATATTACGGAATTCTTTTTG
The DNA here is from genome assembly GCA_028554755.1 of Cordia subcordata. Classification (NCBI taxonomy): domain Eukaryota; kingdom Viridiplantae; phylum Streptophyta; class Magnoliopsida; order Boraginales; family Cordiaceae; genus Cordia; species Cordia subcordata. Next base: position 3,748,296 of record JAPTOF010000007.1, read on the forward strand.
TTCCCCTATCTTGAATGTTTCATATCTATAAATTCACATGAACCCTCATATCTAGTATTGGTTTCTAGTTGGCATTGAGTTTATTACATGTGTTTGTGCGAGTGTGCTCTCTTGTGCTAAGCAACAGTATAGTAAGCAAACTGTGTTCAGAGAATTACTTATAAGAAGAAAGGTGGTCAAAGAATCAAAAGTAGTGATACCTGCATCTGGCAAAGACTCCTGTTACCGCTGATAACATTAGTAAAAACATTTATATGATTTGATTCTTATCTTGCATTGTTCATTATAAATTTATTTTCATCCATCTAAATCGGTTTGCCTCCTTCAATTTGACTGCTGTTAATGGATACCACTGAATGAGCAATGCTTTGTTGTGGAAATTGTTTCCATTCTTTTTGCTTATAATGGTTACTCTTTTAGCGACAACTTTGTGTCTTTGTGAAGGTTATGGCAATTAGTGAATCATCACGGTTGTGTGCATCCTTAAAGAAGGAAAAGGTTCCTGTAAGGAGACTTATTGTTAATCAAGTGATACCTCCCTCTGCATCAGACTGCAAATTCTGTGCAATGAGACGGAAGGTAATTTGTGAACCTATATCAATTTCTACTTGCAGCATCTTATTTTGCTTATAATTTACATGCACAGATGGCTCATGCCTTAATAATGTCTGTTTGAAAACTAAACCTTTTATATTATTGTTCTTGTCATGCCATAAGACTCATTTGATGGGTGTTGAATCATCATCACCATTCACTACCATTGAACTATGGAGAAAAAATTCATCACTGGTGCTGATTTTATGGAGATGTAGCTAATACTGTTTTAGGTTCAAATAAAATGATCAGTCGGGAATATGTCTCAAAAGCTTGCATACAATATCCATTCTCATATTGTATGCATTTAGTTGCATCTTGGGTTTGGGTAGTCAGTGCGTAAGCATGAAACACCTTGAAACTCGCCAGACTCTTACGGACAGTTAAAGTTTTAAGTTTAGCTCATTAAAATTTGAGAAGAGAAGAAGTTACCAATTGACCTGTAGAAGAAAAGGTATGAGCCATACTATTCCATTCTGTAAAAATAGTATGTGATAGTAGGTCACTACCTTCTGGTGTCCTGTTACGAGATGAGTTAAAATATATCTAAAAGCTGCCAAGTGGCTATATGCCTCCGAGTGAACTACCATCATGAAAACCATAATAACTGCTCAAGTTGTATAGCAAAAACTTACTAAGGAAGTTTTTGCATTATATGATATAGTTGTGTCTTTATCTTGTAAGTTATAACCTCATAATAGTTTTTAATTTTCTGAAGTTTGCTAGATTTCAGTTGCTTCCTCTGAAGTTTGCTATATGTTTTGTTGTTTACTGCACTATAACGTGCAGGTTGAACACAGGTTTTTTCTTTTTTCTGTCTTTTTTAATTCTCTCTCTGTCGCTCAATCTCTCTCTTTCTTTTAATACTGATCCAGTTTGACTTTGTTCAGGATGGTATATCACTTATCCATAAATGAGAAATTTGATGGCATTAACTACCCAAAGGGTAAACATACGTCTGTAACAACCTAAAACCACCTTAGTGCACCTTTATCTATCAGCTTCACCACTCACCGCTTGCAGTCTCTTCCAACTTTGACCACCCAACAAATTGCCCTTAAACTTTTGTGTGCTTTCATCTGGCAACTTTCTAAACCTTGACGCTGAAACTAGGAAATGGACCAAAGTTTAACGAAGTCATGTATGGTGTACATTTGCCAATAAACAAAATTTATCTCCTATGAAGTTGTTGAACTTCAACCAAATGCCTGACTTGGATTGGCAATGAATTTGCTACCTATTTGTGCAAGAAAACAGGGCCTAACTGGTATTATTAGGTTTCCGCTGTTTTACATTATAGTAGCATGAGAAAGATCGAAAGAAGAGGCTTTTACAATATGGATTATTCCGTACTGCCTACGGTCAACTTTCTTCTGATTTGCAGTTTTCACTTCTGTATGGAGCTTATTTTGTGCTAAACTGCTATTCACTTTGATGATCTTTGCTGAAACTCTTTTTAGTTGTAAATAACATCGATTCTCTTTAATTTTCTGTGCATGGCAGTCCAGATAAAAAACAAGGATGAGGCTAGGACAAAATGAATGAGATAAAAGTATTCTTGTTCTCATGAGGATCTCTTTAATAGGCTACGTTTTCAGGTTCCTGAATATCAAAAACTTATCTTCTATCCTTATGATAACTCTAACAAGTGTTTTTTCTTTATCTTTTAATATAAAATATATGAATGTTATGGGCAAACAATCACACCTTATAGTTCCATCATTGGTTGCGTGCAACTTAACATCTGGAAGTCTTGACAGTTCAACAACTTCTAAAGATTATGTGGATTTGAGCCTTCTGCCCCCGATATTTGTCTCTCAACATGTCCTTATCCCTTGAGTTCTAGCCAAGGAAGTATGGGAAATAGATATGGGAATTACATTGGAAATAAAAGGTTCAATGTATGGCTTTTTACTATTCTTTCCACATACCTGAACATCTTTGTAGCCTTGGCATGCTGAATGCGTCCAAGGGAGAGAACTGGTGCTATGATCTATAATTCAAAATTTTACCACTTACAAAATGTTATGCCGTCTAATCCACATTTTGCAGGATCAAATGCGTGCTCTTGACGTGATCCAGAAAGATCCAGAATTAGCAAGTTTGGCACAGGTCCAGTCACCCCTGGTTGACGTAGAAATAAGAGGTGTTGCAGCACTTAAGTTTATGGGTGATACGGTTTGGAGATGAGACTAAAGTTCCATGGTTCCCAAGAAATTGGTAATTCAAAATGAATTATATTTGCACTCTGTAAACAGACTTAGACACATCACTGCTACAATTTGCTGGCTCGGCCAAAACTGAGTATAGGTTCTAGTTTTAGAAAGATGATTTGGTTGGATCCGAGTGAAAACATTCGAGTGTACACCTATGGAGTTGCTATGCACATTTAGTTCTTTCGATTAGTAGCACCTCTTTTGCTGTTTATGTTGGGACATACTTACTGATTGCAGCGGAAGAAACCAGCCACACCAACAGCCCCTAACCCTGTTGAAGATGTGACCATCAATGTGATATAATCGAGAGACTAGAGAGGTTGGATTACGGTGTAGAAATGAGTTTTCTTATACTATGCTTGTTTCAATTAGGCTCAGAGGGAGTGAAGATTCAATTCTGTGAAATTGAAACCTGATGCTTCAGGAAGACACAGGATTTTGATCAATTGCATGTATTCAGAATAAGGTAGTCTCTTTAAATTTTCAACTGCTATAGATTTCTATGTTGAGGCATTCCCCACTTTCTCCTACTGCTTCTTTGTGCAACTCTTTTTACTTTATGGGAGGCCAAAGGCCAATTACAATGTGCACTTAGTGGGAATTGATTCTTAGATTGCTCACACTAAAGGTGAGAGACATACCACTTAACCACTAGGTTTTTAGGTACTTCTTTATGCAACTTTTCAGAGAAAAAGTTGTAAGAGATTTAAAGATTTTTCAATAAAAAATATATCCTAAAAGTGTGTGTGTATATATATTGTTCATGTTAAGGTTAATTAAATCTATATTATATAATAAAGTAAAATAAGTTATAATTTCATATTATTAAGTGGCACTCTATATGACTTTTTCATAATTATTTATCAATTAATTAAATATGTCTAGTTTTAGGTCATTTTTGTTTTTAATCATTTATTTAGTTTTATTCTTGTATTAAATATTTTAATTTAATTAATACTATGTCATTTTTTTATATACATTATCATTGTTTTATTAATTTCATAGTATATATTTGTTTTAATAACTATTTAGGAAGATGCAAAAATCTTATAGTTTTAATATATTTAATAACATATGTCATGCTCCGTGTATCGCACGGGCGTCATTCTAGTAATTTTATATATATGAAAATTTACTATTTTTAAGCATTCCTGTATATATATATATATATGAGATTACTTGTTTTCTACTGTTTAGTTGGAAGAAAATTGAGAGGAATTGGGAGGAAATCAAGAAGGGAGACGTGCTCATTTTGGAACTATTTTTTTAACCTTTTCCCCAGAATTATTTATACCATTTCATAAGTGAAGGCAATTTTTTGTATCTAATGAATGTGTTTTTCTCTCTCTTATTTTCATTTTGTTTTTGGAAAGTAGGCTGTCTCCAAGATTTTTGGCACACACACGTGACCTATTCATATAAGGTATATTTTAGGTTAATTAACCACATTTTATTGGAACTGACTTTAAAAGAATTAGTTTTTTTGGAGATATTATAACTCGAAATATGAGTAAGTTTTTCATAGAGAAACACTCTTGACTTCTTCATCGGGCTATGACACCCAAATCAATGGAGGAAAGTCGCATGAATTTTTTTTATATATAATTTATATAAATGTAGATTTCTAAGGTTACAAATTCGATCTTTTTTCTTTTCATCTCTTGTACTTTTTTTCATTCTTCTCATCAAATAACAATTGTAACCATTTTCTCTATGGATAGGTTTTTCTTTTTCTTTTTTTTTTTTGGGTAAAGTCTCTGTGGAAAGTTAACTTCCACATTTTCTTTTACCTCTTTATTATCGTTCTTAAGGATAGGTGTTTATTTGGCAAAAAATTGTAGTCAAAGATTAAAAGAAAAAAAGAAATGAAAGCGAATTTTTTTTTGTTAAATTTTTATATTACAATAAGAAAATTTTAATTTACAAAACTTAAATACCGAATCAACTAACGAAATTCAATCATTAATTAATAAACGTTAAATACGTAATATGTCTAGTATACTAAACACCGGCACGTCTCCTTACTCTGTTGCTATTGGGCTAGTGCGTGAATAGCAGCCCGATGCTAAAAGGCATAAAATGACGACCCAACGCCGCACAAAATCCATTTGTAGTCTCGGAAACACGCACCTCTTCTTTCGCAATCCCGGGCCCGACAAAAAGTCACCTCTATTATAGGTACAAAATAATGGACCTTTCCTTAGCTAATTTTTTTAGAATTAATTTGTTATGAATTCTTAAACTATGATATATATATATATATATAAGTTGATTTATGAAATAATTTTTTATTAACCAAAAATAATACTCAATATACTTTAAAAATTAAATTCATTAATTTAGAAAATAATCTGAGGAAGGTAACTTTTATTCAGGTAGGTAAAAACTAATATGATGACACGTACCATAATTATATTCTGCGTGAAAACTCTTTTGTTAGAACTTTTTGTTATTGTAATTCGTTGTTAAAATTTTTATGGAACAAAGGAATAAAAATAATTTTATAAGAAAACTACCAATTATGGAAGATCCTTAAACGAGTAATAGTTGAGTTTACAAGATAACGGCAAACAATGGGAGTTGTAGCTTAAATATAGTAGTGTGATATTATATAAAATAATTATAGGAATATAATTGTCTCCATAAGATTTTTTTGTGGATTTATCTTTTGTAGAATTGGAAATCCTACCACTTGAACTAGAATTTGGCTAAAGTTTGAGCAAATCGAAGATTTACAAAATTTGAAACTCCACATGAATTTCATATTTTAAGAATGCAATATCAAACATAAAAATTTAAATTTGCAAATAAATTCAATAAAATTTCATAGAATTCATTTTCTCCAATCACACTTGTCAGAAACTAACATATTTGTTTTTTTAACATATATATAAAAAATTTTAAAAGTCATAAAGACATTATGCAACATGCAAGTAAAACCTTTAATTACTTCAAAAATACTCTTTTGATCAAAATATTTAATTCAAAAAGATGTTGGGTAGAATTCAAGAAAGAAAAAAAGATGGTGAGAGTATGTCATATCCAAAACAAAACTCTCTCCCTTTTATTTTCCCCCAAAAAAGGGCTTTAGAACTTTAGGAAAAAAAGTGCTAATATTGTACCTTAGATAGATTAAGTAAAACAAGTGATACTCTAAAATTTCAATAAGTTTATGTGACATTCTAGAATTGTTTTAAAAAAGAAGAAGTTCAAACTAGATATAGATATAAATAGATTTGAGACAACTAATTTTTTTCCTTTTACATTAGAAGGAAAGCAGAATTCATTCCAAAATGAAAAGTGACCTACTAGTTCCATTTTTTTAACACCATTACAAACTTTGACACGTTGGGAAGATAGAATTAAGATCAGTATATAAAAATAGCCACACGAGTAGAAAATACTATTAACCATAAAATTATTACAAATCAGTGGTGGATTGCAAAATGCAGAAATGGAAAAGAAAAAAACTTATCCGAGACTCGTAAACTATATCCTTAAGGGAGTTACGCCCCCTCTATTGGTGCTAAGAAGTGTGGCATATCTTTCCTAGGATATAACGGCTATTACTTTCTTAGTGTACGTTAACACTCTAACACAAGAAACTGTCGAACCAGTAACAAGTAAACTCTCTAAGATTATGCTCTATATACCTAAACTAAACTCAAAAATAAGCTAGAAATGCTACGCTAAGCTCTGTGAATGACTGTATCTAGAACTGGACTAATAGGACCTATTTATACTAGTAAGAGTAGTTAGCAATAAAATCTGGGGATTGAAGACTCCTCTTAAACAGCCATTTTTCCTAATCATAACAACGCCATAATAAAAAAACATTTCTAGAATGCTCTCCAATGTGCACAAGTATAAATTCGGGCATTCAAAAGATTTCAATTGCAAGACTTGAAATAAGAATTTTCCCAAAAACATATATATTAAGAGCGAATCCCAAGCCACACACACACCTGCGTCCCCGGACCTGGCTGGCCGTACCGTGAGCGCGCGTGCGTGTGGTATTTTTTATCATGATGCCCACTATGTATAGTTCCCTTCATGTGTCTTGTTGGCTCAACCCATAAAGGCTTCTATATTTAAATTGAGCAAAAACTTCGTAAACTTCCTATGTGGGATTTCATCCCACACGTACCCAAACTTATTGATTACACAACTTTGATTGTTAATTTCTTATTCACCTTAAATCCATTTTTGACATGTAAATATACCACGTTCATTTACTCGAAACGAGGATTGTAATGGTACCAAATACCAAACGGTTTGACAAGTGGGACTCGACCCAATAAATGAGTCAATTGTAGCTTTGACTACCATGTCAAAAACTATATATTCAACATTCCCCACATGAATGAAAATTAGTAGACCACAATGCATACAAATGCAAGAGAGAGTTCAGAGAGAGATACTGTCTCAAGATAGGAAGCTTTTGGCTTTGAACCTTCCTTAATGAATGCTATCGAATTTACTTGCTAATCAGTGGATTCGTGGTCTTGAACTGTTCAGTTTAAGTGTAAACCAAGATAATAATATGCACACAACATTTCTCAATTTGCTACTAGTTCTTACAATTGTGTCTATTTCGGCCTTGAACAACTTCCAGCATTTATGAGTACTTAGAGAATTCAGCCTTCAATTCTCTTAAGAGCGACCCCTCCTTACTCATATAGGTGATTCTTCATGAAGAGTATCCTGCTATACTTTACTTGGTCTTCCCAAGTTACGAGAATTATTAAAAACTAAGCTTATTTTACACCGTGTAGGCTGTATTGTCTGCTTGCCATAGGAATGGGTAAAGAAGGCTTACGCCCCCACAGTATTTGAATAGAGTCACACATAATCTAGTTTTCCCTTTGAATCAAGATTCAGGGATCTCGTGTCAGTAAGGTAGAGTAGACAATTATGATAACTCTTGAGTTACTTTATAGGCTTAAGACTCACTCTACTCGACAACTCAAGAACTTGCTCTCTATTTACACATTTGGTGAGTGGATCCACAATGTTATCCTTAGACTTTACATAGTCTAAAGTGATAACCCTATTAAAGAGCAATTGCTTAACGGTGTGATGTCTACGGCATATATGTCTAGACTTACCGTTATACGTAACACTTTACGCCCTGTCAATTGCTAATGGACTAACAAAACCTTTGGCAAAGTCTCACTTTATTAACTTAAAGACCAAGATTGGTGTTTATGATAGAAACACCATCTTGCGGGGCATATCAAAGGACAATCTCCTAAAACCAAGAGAAGATCTTGTTTGATCTCTGTATATTTGATTGTATATTTGTTTACCTCCTAATTCCATTATTTCAGCCACGAATCATATAGAGGCATATTTATCACACTTTATTCACACCTATATTATACACTACATATACACCTTATTGTTGTATAGTGAATCTGTGAACGAAATATATTTCCAGGTATCTATATTAAATATAAAAATTCTCCTTTTTTGAGCATTGTGAGAGCACCATGTCAGCGCTTACATGGCATGGTTATTTTATTATTTATTATTTTACTTTCTATTATTTCTTATCTTTATGAATATATATTATTAGCTTTAATTGAAATATCAAATGGTCAATCATTTAATGCTTAAAATACAATTCATTTGTGAATTCAAAAAGATTCACTTATTATCTATTATGGATATGTATTCTTAAATTTAATTGAGAAATTTAATTGTCAATTAATTAATTTTTAAAAATAATATTCATTCGTGAATTTCAGAAAATTTATTTCTTATTATGGATATACATATTATTAGTTTTAATTTAAAAATTTAATTACTAATTGGTTAATACTCAAAAGCCTTAAATTATTTTTCATTAATGAATTTCAAAGATTAAACCTGAGTAAATTTAACATTTATTATTTTAAAAAGTTCTATGCAAAGCACAAAATTTTTATGAGTAAATTCTTCATATGCTATTAAAAATAAATAAATTCACTTAATTTAATATTTTCTATCAAAAAATAAATTTGTGCGGAGCACATAAAAATCCATTAGTTACACTTAACTTTTATACTTATAATCTATTTTCTTTTTTTTTCAAATATTGTAATCCATAAATTTATTGGATAAATACCTATAATATCTTTTATTTGGATATCATTTTTTGGAGATATAGTCTCAACCACTTGAATTACTCATTAAATCCCTAAAATTGTGACATTTGGCATGCATATATGTCAAAATGAACCTTTAGTTCTAAAGTTCATGAATTTGAATACCAATACCTGCATGGACTTACTTTTATATTAGTGTCCAGTCTTTAAAAATGAACCTTGACCTGCGAATTATAATCATATCCAACATTTGTAGTTTATGTATGCATTGACTACATGCAAGTGCTTCATCCGGCTGCCTATCCGATTTGAATTCAACTGCTTTAATTGCAATGTATCAATTATGTCCTCACAACCATGCTTTATTTCTTAGTTAGTCCAATTGATCATATTTCTATCATACAAACCTTTTATAGCAATGATTGCTACTTTACCATACTTAGGAGCCATTTGGTTCATTGAATAGTTTTTTATCCCTAAGAATCACATTCCTAAGAGTGCTGTTGTTTGGAATATAATTCCCGAGAATGATTATTAAAATCGTTTGGTATGTTAAAAATATTCTTGAAAAAAATTAAATATAATTCCAGGGAATATTTACTTGTTATATTTGCTTTAAACCCAATATTCCTTAGAATTTCGAGTTATTCCCCCAAAATGTCCCTAATCTAAAAGCAATAAGGACTTCAATTTTATTTTTATGCAATGTGTGTAATATGTGTTTAATATATGTGCAGTGTGTTATTTTGAGTGTAATGCATGTATGCAATTTGTGTAGCATATGTGGAAAGCATGTGTAATATGTGCAATTTATGCAAATTTGATACTTGCAGTATGCATGAAATATGTATAATGTGTGTGTAATGTGTATAATATATGTGTGTAGTGTTAACTGTATGTGTATTTGACTAAGTCTGTTGGCCAAATGTGTGCATTAGAAAGAAGAAAATAATAGAAAAAAAATGTAACATTCCCACCCCCATCCCAACGAATACCAATCCTAGCCTCTTACTTCTACGACATATATGTCCATATGTAATGTATGTATATATAAATGTGTGTACATATGTATATTAGGTGTGTGTATATATACACACCTACATATAGATTTATGTTTATTAGGGGAAAAAATTAAATATAATATTTATAGATTTATTTTATTGAAGGAAAAAATTATAAGAAAAGAGTGTAATGGTCTCTTGAATGCAAGATAGAAAATAAATTTATCTTTTGTTTAAATAAATTTTTGTTCCTTTGTTTTTAGAAATTATTCTAAAAATAATTTTCTATAAAACAAAAAAAGCAACACTACTTCCAAACCTATATTTCCAATCTTGTATTTCTAAAAATGTTAGTAAGATTTTGTAAATTAAATATCCCCTTACTAATATTTCGTATATCGTACGGGTACCGACACTAATATAATTTAAAAGTATCGGCAAAAAAATATAATTCAAAAGTAGATGGTTCGTAAACAGCTATTATGGTGGGGCCCACAGCAAGTGAGTGAACAGTTGTGCGAGGACTAAACATAGACAGGCAGGGAGACACACACACACACAAAAAAGTGCGATCAGAGAGTGATTCCATTTCAAGTGTCCACTTCCTCCTCGTTCATTTGCCTTCTCGTGACTTCCGTCTTTCACGTCTCGAAACCGTTAACCCACACACAGCACACACTCACTCATTGTAGCCAATACATTTTACAATCCAAAAGGTCAGTTGTTAATCAATCCTATGTTAACAAACATTCTTCCTTAATCCATGTTCTTCATCATATACATTTGTGTTTGTGTTTTTCTGTGTGAATAAGAATTGGAATGTGAATGTTATTTATTGGGTTTCTTTTATTTATTTATTTATTCAAGGACGCCGAGGGTCGATTACAACTAGCGAGATGTTCTTGCACTTAAAACGAGAGACATACCACTAATTTATTGCAATGTGATTGTTATTTATCGGGTTTTGTTTTTTATTCAAGGTGGCCGAAGGTCGATTACAACTAGCGAGATGTTCTTGCACTTAAAACGAGAGACGTACCACTAATTTATTGCAATGTGATTGTTATTTATCGGGTTTTGTTTTTTTTATTCAAGGAGACCAAAGGTTGATTACAGAATTGAGGTCGGTACCTTTTGCACTTAAATTGAGAGACATATCACTAATTTATTGCAATGTGATTGTTATTTATTGGGTTTTCTTTATGATGATTATTATTGTTATTATTTCATGTTAGAGTAGGTCATGTAATTAATGTTATTCCAATGAAATTTTATTTTTTTTTGTTTGCTTAATGAATTTCATACCATCCGCCATTAATGGAAACAGAAGAATTTAATGGAATCATTCCAGAAATCTTTAGCTATCTTAGTTTAGTAGTTCTGATTGGAGACTGGTTATTGCTGAGGGCCCGATAGAGTAAAAGGTCTCAATCATTCCACAAGATTGCTCTAGAATAAAAGATCATAGCCAATGCTTGTTTCCTCCTGCTATGGTAAAGGATCATAACCAATGTACTAGTCTTCGGCCAGAATATAAGGTTGCATGTAGTGCATGATACTCCTCCAGATATAGCAGGGTCTATAGGGAAGGTAAACTTGCACTGGCTTGTGCCATATACTGATTATAGAAAGACCTGGCAGATTCAACTTTAGTTCGTTGTAGTTCACGGTTCAGTTATTTATGTTGGAAGTGTAATGTTCATTTGCTCTTACCATCAATGCTTATGTGAAGGAAATAGTTTCAGTACTAACACAGTGAAGGGTGTAAGGAAATCTTGTTGAGTTTCCTCGAAAATGGATATGAGTTGATCGATGTTTTTGTGGTCCTTCCATAGTTGAAAATTTACTTCACAGTTAGATATACCTGCATGCTTGGGCCAATTGTGCGCGTGTCTACCGCGATGTTCTTGAGATTATGCGGTGAAAGTGGGAAATGTTTTGTCCATATGTCGTTCATAGTGATGCATGCTGGAACCTAAAAAGGTATATGTGCACGAGATCTTCTTCATTTAATAATCAAGCCTAGGAGCATTTTAACTCCAATGATATTTATTATGCACTGATTGGATAAGATAGGGTTTGTCACATGTTCTTAACTGTACAAGGTTGTGAGCTTTTGAGATGGTTTCTGAAGTGAAAGGAGAATAGTTAGAACTTTAATCAAGTATAGCGTACATTATGTGGAACAGTCACAGCCTCACAGGATATATTTACCAAAGCACTATTTCAGGTTACTTATTAATACATTTGGGAACTTATTAATTGCTTGCAACACTTAATGATAATTATTATTATTACTACTTCATGTTAGAGTTGGTCATGTAATTAATGTTGATACCAATAACTTTTAATTTTTTTGTTTGCTTAATGAATTTCATACTAGTCACCATTAATGGAAACAGAAGAATTTAATAAAAAGAATTCCAGAAACCTTTAGATTCTTACTTATGATTAGAAATTGGTTATTGCTGAGGGCCCCATAGAGTAAAACGTCGTACTCTTTGCACAAGATTGCTCTAGAATAAAAGATCACAGCCAATGCTCGTGTCCTCCTGCTACAATAAAAGGATCATACTCAATTTACTAGTCTTCAACTAGAATATAAGGTCTTACGTAGTACACGAGGCTCCTGCATATAGAGCAGGGTCTATAAGGAAGTTTATGCACTGGCTTGTGCCGTATACTGATTATAAAAGACATGGCAGATTCACTTTAGTTCATTGTTGTGGTTCAGTTAATTACGTTGGAAGTGTAACGTTGATTTTCTCTTACAGTCAATGTTGATGTGAAGGAAAAGCTAGTTTCAGTGCTAACATTGTGAAGGGTATAAGGTTTTCATGTTGAGCCTCCTCAAAATGAATATGAGTTGATTGTCGTTTTTTGAGGTCTTTCCGTGGTTGAAATTTACTTCTCAGTTAGATATATCTGCATGCTTGAGCCAATTGAGCACGCGTTTACCACAATATTCTTGAGATTACGTGGTGAAAGTGGGTTATGTTGTGCATATGTGGTTCAAAGTGATGCATGCTGGAACTTGAAAAGGAATTTGTGAATGACATCTTCTTAATTTAATAATCAACCTATGAGGTTATCTCTTTAACTCAAATGATATTTATCGTACACTGATCAGATTAGATAGTCCTTGTTGCATGTTCTTAACTATATATGGTTGCAAGCTTTTGAGATGGTTTCTCAAGTGAAAGGAGAATAGTTAGAACTTTAAGCAAGTATAGCTTATGTTATGTGGAAAAGTCAAAGGATATATTTACCAAAGCGCTATCTCTGGTTTCTGGAATATTTCAGTTTCTCAGAGATTGTAATACATTTGGAAACTTATTAATTGCTTGAAACACTTGCTGTATGAATTTTGCATTGCTGTAGTGTGATGATTTCTTACAGAAGAGATCTGTTTTTGACTTTTTCCTTCACTTTGCAGAAGGCACGCATTAGATCGGGGCACGTATATCAAATGATAACTTATGATCAAGATCCTGATGTTGTTCGGTGGGGCCTTCAGCTCTTTGATGGGGATCCATATTCTGATTGTGGGTATTTTGGCACCATTATACCAAATATTCTGCCGTACTACCATCATCAATACTGCCAAGAAAATCATTATGGTATAGAACACTGCAATGAAGATAATGATGAGACTGATACATGCTCACTTCAAGAGGAACTATCACAACTTTCAGTAGCTGAACCAGCTCAGGTTGGCAATGAAGAAGTAGAACACCAGACAACTTTCTATTCTCAGGATTGGTTTTCTCAACCCGTGGAAAACTACAACTTTGGTATTGGAAGTTCCATAAAATCGAATTGTATAGCACTCTTGCTTCACATTTCTGATTTTATGTATATTGCAGGAGATGAGAATAGTCATGAGGTGGATGATGCAATCGGGCAATCTGGTTCATGTTCTAGTCCTGAAGAAAATTACTATGGTGAGGAGTGGTCATATTCACTGGAATTAACAGATGGATATGCTCTAGATGATGAAGTGGGGAAAAGATTTAACCAGATGGTCCCAATACCGGTAAAATTTGTTCCTATATATCATGCCAAGCCTTATTCAATATAATTTAGTGATACTCACTCTCATGGTAACCAAAAGCATAACAGTAGATGTTTAAAGTTGTTTTATTGCACAAAGACTCTCAAATAGCCTAGTTCAAGCATATTCTGTCGTACAGAAAATTGTTCATGTAACACATACAGTTTAATGTGATATTCTCTATGATTGAGACGTGGAATCAGACTTATCATTATCATTTTTGCCATACTGATTGCTGAGCACTGAAATCGTATGCTTTAGAATCCTAGGTGAAATCCCTTTTGAATATCCTTCTATTTTAGATACATGGGATGCATCTAAAGTACAACCTATTTGCATGATGATGACAGAATAATGTTATCAATATTGTGAAAAATGTATTTGGCTCCAGGGCTACTACTGGTAGCACACTGCAGTGCAATCGATTTGCAATTTTCCGCTACCAATCGATTCTCTACCTGGACTGACTTCTAGACTTATGTGTGGCCTCAAATACAAATATAAGTTCATATGTTTAGAGGGATAGTCACTCTGCACGAAAAATTATGTAGCCAATTGTCCTTTTGTAGCTGTTGGGAATTGGTTGCTACATTATGAAGTTGGGCCATTAGAATTCATCATTATTTATGTCGCTTGACTGTGCAGCATATTCCTCGAACTAATGGAGAAATACCTTCAGTTGATGAGGCAACTTTAGATCACCAGAGGCTTCTGCAAAGGTATTGTCTTTGTGTTTGATGACTCATGAAATTGTGTAAATATTAGTCTAAACACCAATATGTTGCCTTGCACTTACCTTCTTTGGTTTGATTAGGAGATACCTTTTAAAGAGATAACTATTGGCAGAGATAAGAATATTTAGATATAGCTTTCAGATAGGAAAATGGTCTTATGATGCTTCATTAAATACTTAAATCAACTTAGAGATAAAGGCACAATTCCCCTTTTCGGTGTAGCTTCTTGTTGGTTTCTCTAAATGACAGTGTTTTCCCTGCGTAGATTACAAGTGTACGAGCTGATTGAGTGTAAGGTTCAAGGTGATGGTAATTGCCAGGTAGGTTCTCCTACTTATCCAATGTTATTGAATTGATTGATCCTCCTCCTTAACTGGTCTATAAAGTATTCAACATATTAGTAGTTCCCATTAACATGTGGCTGCACTGGTTTGCCATATTTGGTTTAATGAATTTAGTAACTATGGACCTTTCCTCCAGAGGGAGCACCATTCCACAATATCCGACAATGTAGGATGAAAATTTCATATCATTGGCTTAGAACATGCAATAAAAATTCTTGAGAGTCTGCAATTATGCGTAGTTGGTACAAGAGCAGAGTTCAGACATTCAAGAGCTCTTGCCTGTAGTTATTGGTATTATCCCTGTGGGTTTCAATCTGCAGGATTCTCAATGGGTGCATACTTAAGTTGCTATATTGCCCATTTGGACAAGATCACCCCATAATCTTGTGAAAGAGGATTACATGAAGATATTCTATAAAATAATTCAGTAAACTCTGGTTTTCCCTGACTTGAAAAGAAAGCCTCAGGCAGTTACCTTATAACCTTGGTCTGGATGCCATCCTAACCTTCATTTCACATTTTCATGGGAGCTTATCTAACATATCAGGGAAAGATAATTCTGATGAAGATATCCATCCCAAACTCAGAGGTGCATAAGTTTAATTGTTTAAAAGCTGACGTTCATATGAATAACAAGGACACTGCACTTGACACTAATCCTGTTTTGTTGGTAAAACACTTTGCGTCTATGTTATGTTGGTGAATGTGTGGTGGTGCTTTGTTCATCCTGCACGTGTTTCTTTGTTGGTAAACTTTGTGTCTGTAATGTAGTACATCTTTCTCCTGCTGGTAATTTAATCCAGATTATTTTGTACTATTTTTGGATTAAAAAGGTGAGTAGCATAACATTTCCAAGAGTGACAAACACTCCTATCACACAGAGTATGTCTTGTCCTCTAAGCGAATATCTTGCAGTTTAATATGTTTCCCAATCTGAGCATTTTCTTCTTACTTTTCTTTTCTTATGTTATGTTTTCTTTTCTAGTTCCGTGCTCTCTCAGATCAATTTTATCGTACACCAGAGCATCACAATTTTGTCAGGCAGCAAGTTGTAAATCAGGTCAGTTATATTGCCAACACATGTAGGCAAATTATTTCGCTTGATTTGATATTGAGTTTCATGAATTGTTATTTGATATTTGCAATATTTTGAATTATCAGCTTAAGTCTAGCCCAGACAATTATGAGGCATATGTTCCAATGGCCTACAATGACTATTTGAAGAAGATGTCCAAGTATGTTTCTGTCCTTTGTGTTCAATAATTAATTTTGTGTTACCATGCCCTTGACATTTACTTTGATGGGAACAGAAGCGGCGAGTGGGGTGATCATGTAACTCTGCAAGCTGCTGCAGATTCGGTAAGGATTTGTTCTTAGTTCTTCCGTTGTACCATGAATGTGAGATGACTTTCACTGTTGGAATGCCCAATCTGCAACTGGTTTGACATCCACAAATGGGCTATTTCAATATCAGTATGTTGTTGCATTAGCTTGGTTGCATATGGAACTCTAAGCTGTTTGTTCTTGTTCCTGATGGACAACACCTTTCCAGGTGTAGCTTTTGAGGAACAATAGCTTCAATTGCTTTCCTTTTTCCTTTTTGTGATTTATCAGAACAGAATGAAAGTGATTTGCATATAATTTTAGGATGGAATGTGCGAGATATGCTCATACCTCTTGTAACAATTTCCATATGTACATTATATCTTACTTCTAGATGGCCCTCAAAAGGGGTAAATGGTTTAGTCAGGTCCAAATAGCTGAACCCAGTTAGTGGCATAGTGCTTGGCTTGATTTGATTTGACATCCCTTATAGCTATGAGAAAGCAAGTAATTGCTTTAGAAGAATTTTCTTGAAGAAATTACACTGGAATTATGATTAATCAAAGAAGCACGAAATAGCAGATGCAGAACTCCAGTTAGTCTCTCTTATCTGGTGAAAAGAAGAAAAAGAAAAAAGAAAAAAGAAAAAAAGAAAAAAAAAGAAAGAAAAAGAAAAAGCTCTAACTACTATGGATAGTTTAGGGTTTCTCTGCTTGCGTGATTTTATCAATATAGAATTTTTAAGCCCTGGGGTTATCGGTATCTCTGCTATAAATCTTAATCTTGATAAATGTTTGTCTAGTAAATTGCATCTCTAAGAACAAAATGGCAACTGTCTGATGCTTGGTAACAATTAATTGCAGTACGGTGTAAAAATTTTTGTCATAACATCATTCAAGGACACTTGTTACATTGAGATACTTCCCAACTTTCAAAAGTCTGAAAGAGGTACTTTATCACAATTCCAGTCTTATATTGTTTTATTATGCGTTCTTCTAATTTGATAACTAAGATTTGATGAGTTAATCTTGGCCTTCAATAGGTGTCATACTTATTGCATGTTAAAAAAAAATCCTTGTGGTCAGCACACATAATGAAAATATATGCATGGTAATATCCTATTGGAGTGAGTTTACTTGACACCTTTTCAGATTTAGCAAGTTAACCTAGACTTACTGAATCATTTCTGGAGGGAATGTGCTCGTAGTAAGACACTGGAAGGAAATGGAGGGAGGTAACAGGAATTTACCTGCAGGTCTTAGACTCTGGAAAGAAATGGAGGGAAGGAGGTGACAGGAATTTACCTGCAGGGTCTTTTGTTTTCACTTACACTAATGCATACTCAACCTTCTATATTAACTTTAACAAGTATTAATTTGGACAAGTAGGTCGCATGATATGTGGATTCCCGATGACATTTAAATAGCTTGGAAGTATGGAAAATGAATAAAATAATAATGGTCTTGAATGAAGGTTTTCAACTAGGAGATCTAAGAAACAGAAAACATCTCTTGCCTTTCTTGTACAAGTAACTATGATGAATTCCATAACTTACTAACAGAAGAAATTGCACTCACCAGGAGTGAATAGCTTCATTGATCCATATAGTCAACGGCACAAAATGCTTGATTTGTTTTGGTCATTATCTTTGGTGCTAATGATAAGTTTTGTCTTGCTAATTCTTTTGATTTGATTTTATTTTATTTATTTATTTATCTTTTTACAGACCCCCACCCCAAACCAACCCCCTATCTCCCATGAGGTTTTAACCCAGGACATCACTCACGCGGAAAGTAGTCTCAACCACTTGAGCTATCCCTAATTCCTTCTCTTGCTAATTCTATGTAACCCAAGGGTGGCAATAAAGCCAGACAAGGACATGTTGCCACAGCAAATATACTTGGCAATAACCCATCGAAGATATGATTGGGGAATTATGGAAAGCTACTTGTGTTTATCCTAGCTAATCTTTGCAGCATTCCTCTATTGCATGACTTTGTTCCTTCATTACTATTTGCAGTACTCCAAGAATGTATATTTTCCATCCTGTTATTTTCAACATTCATGAGAATGGAGTTAGCCATATTTAGTGTTCTCGACTCTGATATTGCAAAACCATCTCCAAAATCCCAACTAACAGATCAGAAGAACCCCTTCAAATCCATCACAAAATCTAGCCCCTTTCCTCGTGTTCTTTTAATTGATAGAAAGTATCAAGCTAGAAAAAGTTAAAGAGAAAGCAAACCATTTGATCAATTCCTCCAGAAGTAATCAGTAAAAAGATGAAAGAAATTCAGATGGTGATATCAAATTACCAATTCCAGTTATATAAGATAGCTAAGACATCTTGGATTGCAAAGATAGCAAAGGTATCTTGGATTGCATGAGTTCAGTCTCTAGAATTATCGGCTAATAGACACGAATCTATTTATTGGTTCCTGTTTTGGTCTGAGAAATGCATTCGTTTGCACTTTTACCTGTTGAGGTCCTCATTATTGCTGATGAAATTTTCAATGGTTTATTACTGTATTTCTTCTTTGCAGTTATATTTTTGAGCTTTTGGGCTGAGGTTCACTACAACTCTATATACCCTGAAGGAGGTAAATGTCATATCTTCCTGCCTAAATTTTTCATTACATGAAAATGTCAAATCTTCCTTATCTAAAGTATGTAAGATTGATATTGCAAGTCTTTGGACACATTTTAGTGTCACATTTTGAAGATAATATCTTTTGGTGGTCAATGTTCTCCATGGGACTCAGCATGAGTTCAGCTACTGCATATTGCTTGACCTTTCATAGGAAACTTCAATCTTTTCACATCCTTATCTTACCTCTTGAGCCATCCGTTGCATACTCCATACTTACATCTTGACTATGTTGAAGAAACCAAACCTTCTTTGTCTATTTGTTTCTCTTTTCTAATCTTGGTTGGTGGGATTTCTTTATATCTGCAACCAGATATTGCCACATTTGAGACCAAAAAGAAGAGGTCGTTGAGTGCTGAAGGCGAGACTTGGGAATCACAAGATGATTATGACTGAAAGGTTTGTACATTGCCTTATGTTTTATGTTCATCAATATTACTTGTGCTGCAGCTGTAAGATTTTCTAGTTCCTTATTCTGCCTTCTTTTTTTCTCTCTCTCTCTCAGGCAGGTTTCTTATCACCACTGGTCAGACCTAACTGGTATCTGGAAATGCAACTGAGTTCTACATTCTTGCACATTATAATGAGTTCTGAATGTTGAAGCTGAAGCTGCTTTTATCACATGGCTCGTGCAACTAGTCAGAAGATCTATTTCCACCCCCAAGAAAAATTAGCCGTCTCAAGTGATATTTCAGAGCTTCTCCATGCAGTTTGCTGGAGAGTGGTGATAGATTGTTTAGATCATTTCGTTATAATTATATGGACAATTTATAAGTACTGAATCTTTCTCTTAACAGTTTGTTACGTCATGAGGGGATTCAAATTCTTGGAGAGAAATGTACAAGGGCAAAACATGAAGGGAAAAGAAGGAATTGCTTAATCTTGGGGTTTCTAAATGCATCCAGATTCAAGCTTTCTACCAGTTTGCAGATCCTATATCATTTCTCGCAGTAAAAAGACTTTAAGAAATTACTGTTCTATAGAAGGATGAATACATCCTAAGAATCCATTATATTGCAGCAAAAATTAGAATGGTAATACCTGCTAAGCGTTGCCTTTCTCTAACCAAATCCACTTCAATGGGTTCGTTTAGATTGGGCTTTATTAAAAGAAATTTTTTTTTCCTATATTTTTAAAAAGGTACTTGAGAAGTTGAAATTTTTTACTTTTGAAAGAAAAACTGAATTTGAAATTTCTTTCACAGTTTTGACTTTTTTTTAAGTCAATCTCATTGCTTATTTTTAAAAAAAATAGTTTTTCAAGGGAAAATAATGTATTTTTGAAATA
Organism: Cordia subcordata; assembly: GCA_028554755.1. Lineage (NCBI taxonomy): Eukaryota > Viridiplantae > Streptophyta > Magnoliopsida > Boraginales > Cordiaceae > Cordia > Cordia subcordata. The sequence continues at coordinate 3,768,585 of JAPTOF010000007.1, forward strand.
AAAAATTAATATAAACAAGCCGCTGTTTCAGGTAGTGGGGGCTGCAGTTGTCCCCTCCATACTACAAATGTAGAATTTTCACTGCCTTTAAGGCCCTGGTTGCTTACATAAAACTGTTTTTTGTTCTTTAACTCCAATTGTTTTAGTCCTTTTTTTATGTAGAAAACTGAAAAATCGTTTTCACCAATTCAAAATTAAAACAAAAAACAATTTTCTCTTTTTCAAAACTAGAAAGAGTGTCTATTTTTTAATATCTTTCAAATTTTTTTAATAAACAAACTAGAAGATGCATTCTAAAGTTTAGAATTATTTTTCAAATTAAAAATTATATTTCTTAAAGAAAGATTAAGGGAAGGATTGCTTAATTTATGTGTTGTTATTTTTAAATTAATTATCACTCTTTTTTTGTTATTAAATATTAATAGTATAAAAATTATAGGTGAGATGGACAAGTTATAGAAATAGGTGTTGGGTAATTGTGTAAAATTAAATTAGAGAATTAATTTTGTAAGAATAAGGGTTAGGCGAATTTAAGGGAAACAAGAAGTAAGGAAAAAAAACAAAAAAAAAAAGAAAATAAGGGGAATCGAACCAAAGATCACTAAATTAGAGTTCCAGATTTTTAGCGTGTTTTATAAGAAAAAAAATTGTTAGCAAACACTCTCCAATTTTATTGAAGAAAACTCTAGAAAACAACTAAAAGTTGTTCTCCAAACTCTTCTTTAATTTGAAAAACTTGGAAAACTATTTTCCAGTTCTCAATTTGAAAAATTTTGTTTTGGCGAGCAACATATCCCATTTTCTGTTTTCTATGAATTTTTTTTTTCTAGAAAACAACTCTAATTTTCTGTGAGTTTTCAGGTGCCTAAGGGTTTTCTAAGCTTGGATATAAAAAGAGGATAATGTCAAACAACAGACAACTAGGATAAACATTTCGAATTATTTATAAGAACTCGAGCTGCCTTAAAATAGTATAAAAAAAAGAAAATTGCACAAGTCCCATACTTGTATAAGTAGACAAAAACTAAGAGAAACTCTTTTATCAGTCAGACTGATCAATCGAACTAAAAAATTTGGAGTTTTCGAACAAAAATTCATAAGTCAAGAACAAAAATTTATAGGTCAAGAACAAAATTTTTTTACTGTAGGTAACAGGCATGTTTGTTTTGGCTCCCGAGCGAGAACGATAAATAGGCAATGCACCATCCTTGCTGCTATGCACATTTTGTTCATGAATATTCATGACTGAGTCTACTAAAAGCGGGACCAACCACACCTACAAATTTTTGTTCAAAAACTACAAAATTTTCAATTGGTCCGACTGATTGAAAAGTTTCCCGAAAACCAAAGGAAAAGACAGAAGCAGCACGCCAGATAGGCCTCAAGGGCAATAAAGGACCAAGTTCAGTTAGATCATCTGTTAGAGGAGAGGAAGAGGCGACATGGGTATCTAGCCACTCAGTACCCTCCAGTGCATATCTTGCAATCAACGCCATTACCCCATGTACAAGAATGAAAAAGGCTTCCATCCCGGGCACAAAATTTAAAAAATTGAACTTAATATTCGGGAGCATTGTTATATAATACTCTTCTTTTCCGTTATTTTATTCTCCCCTTTTATGTAACATTCTCGAGTTGCAAGAACCTTCCCATGGCTAAATGATCCAAAGTCTCATTGATGGTTAATAAGATTCAGTAAGGTTTATCTATCTTAGGGGATGTAGATTCATAATAGCACATAAGAGACATTGTACGTCAAATAATATGCAAAGGTTTTGGTCAAAATTTGCATCTTGTGATGTTCATGAGAAGCAAAAGAATTTCATCTTTTCAAATTATCACTTCAACACCCATCGTCTATTTTTCTTAATTCTTCTATTTGACTAGTTTTCTTCATGCGCCTTTCCGACTCTAGGATCTAACTGACGTTTTACGTTTGTCACGACGACAAGCAAGATTTAAATCGTCTCATAACATGACGCAGGTGAAGTAATCATATACTTCTAATGAAATGATCTATTCTGTCGAGTGCAATTATCAAATAACTCTACTATCACTCTACCACCATTGCCCTGGAAGGAAGATTCAAATCCGACACAAGCAGCCCTTAAAAGTAGAAATGAAGTTAATCTGAAGCAGTAGATTATTCAATCCTGAAACAAATATCAAATCAAGCTGAAAAATGTTCAAACCTAGCACAACATGGGTATAAGAGAGTAGAGCACTATGTAATAACATAGGCAATCTTGATGGGAATTATGTCTTGTGACAATGAGCAACACAAAAACGATTGCACATTTCACAAGCAAGAGCACAAATTCGTTATGGAATGAGGAGAAAAGGGTAAGGAAACCAGAAAAGTCGAAAGATTTAAAAGAATTTGAGTTCAGCTACATTTCTGGTAGACGCATACGATAGATTCAACAAATTCACCAGGAAACCCCTATCTAATTCAATACTTAGCATATGCTTTGTACAGTTGAAGAGTAAAAGATTAAACAGTTGAGCCATGGAAATCATCTGAACCTTTCCTCATTCAAATCCCACGATGTCTCTCCATGTTTTGGACATGTTAGTTGAAAATCAGGTACCACTTCAATGTCCTTGTCAGACTAATGAAAGTTTTAATGTATGTTAAGAAAGTAAGAAGAGAATTTTCAAAATGAAGAATAAATCTAAGGGGCTCCAGGCAGATATATACCTGCCATAGTTGCAAGAGCCGCCACAACAAGAAATCAATAATCATAACCAAGCAGAAGAGCTTCCCCGCCCAAGCACCACAAGTGAGATACCTATAACCAGTTTAAGTCGTCAGAAAATTATAGACTGCATTAAACATGGTCTTTTAATGTCATAGTAGAGTAATAGTTGAACTCTATAAGCACATGAAATTTTAAACGATCTTGACAAGGCCAGCAGTTTCATCACTGGCGGAGCTACATAGACTTGAGGGGAGACCAAGGCACCCCTTGAAATTTTTATGAAAAGAAATTATTACATCAAAGTTAATAAAACTTTTTTTAAAATAAAAATTGCTCATCCTGAAATTATTATTACCACATCTTAAACTAAGTCAAGAGGTGTCAGGTTTAAGCTTTTTAATTTTTTATGTTTTTAAATTAATATAGAATATTTTAAAAAATTAATTTTTGAGAAAGAAATCTTTTAGATCTATTGTAATAAATATGTAAAATAATAAAAAACTTTATTCAAATAATCTTGAACTGAAATTAACTTGGAAGATCTACCACTAGCTTCTAGTTATGTCATAAAATTTTATAGAGATATATGTAATTAATAGTATCAAGAATAATTTGATTATTTACCAATTTTAAAATATAAAAACACGTAAGTAAAAATTATAAAATATATTTTATATATAACTTTTTTAGTTAATCATTTATCTCATTTTTATATTAAAATATTATTTACGCACTAGCATAATATATTTTTATTATGAATTTTATATTATATATTTTTATTATAATTTTTTACAATTTATATAAAAATATACATAAATGAGTGCACCGCCTCACCCTAGAGTCTTGGCTCCGCCACTGAGTTTCATCGATACTAAACCATGTTTGTTGCTCATAAGAGTAACTAGCAACCAAATGGCATCCTACAATTTCACCTAGTATTATTTTTGTTCAATAGTTTCATTTTGTTGAAAGAAATAAGACATTAGAATTGAAAAGAATGACTTAATACATATTGTGTATTTAGCCCTATTTATAACATACAAAATTTCCTATTTCTCCACTTACCATAATGGAGAATTACCATAACTCTATTACTATAACTCTATTGCCATAACTCTATTACCATAACTCTATTGCCATAACTCTATTACTATAACCCTATTGCCATAACTTTATTACCATAACTCTATTACCATATTTCTACTACTAACACTCTCCCTCAAGTTGGAGCATAAATATCATGCATGCCCAACTTGTTACAAATGTACTCTACACGAGGACCCCTCAAGGATTTAGTAAAGAGATTAGCTAACTGATCATTTGAATTGACATGTGACGTAAAAATCTCCTTAGCTCACACTTTACTCCTTACGAAGTGACAATCGACTTCAATGTGCTTGGTCTTTTCATTGAAGACAGGATTGGTTGCAATATGCATTGGTGCTTGGTTATCACATATTAACTTCATAGGCTGAGAGCAATCTTCCCCAAGTTCCTTCAGCAAATGTTTCACCCAAATTAACTCACACACCGTTAATGCCATAGCTCTATATTTAGATTCTGCGCTTGAGCGGGCTACGACTGATTGTTTCTTACTTTTCTGAAAGATGAGATTTCCGCCAACGAACACACAGTAGCCAGAGGTGGACCGCCTATCATCCGGACATCCTGCCCAATCTGCATCAGAATAATCAACAATGCTCATGCCTCCTCCTCTCTTTTTATATAACAGCCCTATCCCTGGAGCACTCTTAATGTACTGTAGGATATGAATGACAGCATCCCAATGACTTTTTTGTGGCGAATTCAAGAATTGACTGACCACGCTCACTGCAAAGGAAATATCTGGGCGAGTTACAGTAAGATAATTGAGCTTGCCTATCAACCTTCTGTATCTTCCTGGATCTTTTAATGGCTCCCCTTCATTTCGTAGAAGTTTGACATTTGGGTCCATTGGTGACTCATAAGGTTTGCACCCAAACATTCCGGCTTCTGTCAACATATCAAGTGCATATTTATACTGAGAAATAAAAATACCTTGATCTGAACGGGCAACTTCAATTCTAAGAAAGTAGTGCAATGATCCCAAGTCTTTTGTTTGAAAGTGCTGATGTAAACATGCCTTCAAGTCACATATACTTGTAAGATCATCGCTTGTTATGATAATATCGTCAACATAAACAATTAGTAACAAACGTTTGCCAGCGGAGGTGTGTCGATAAAAGACCAAATGATCGACCCCACATCTTGATAATCCAAACTTGATGACAACCTTACTGAATCGGCCGAACCATGCTCGAAGTGATTGTTTAAGACCATACAATGATTTCTTCAACCGACATACCTTACCGGACTCCTCCTGAGCAACAAACCCTAGTGGTTGCTCCATGTATACTTCTTCTTCAAGGGGACCATTAAGGAAAGCATTTTTAATGTCAAGTTAATGAAGTGGCCAGTCAAACATAGCTGCAAGAGAAAGAACAATACAAACCGAAGGCATCTTAGCAACAGGGGAAAAGGTATCATCATAATCAACACCATAAACCTGTATATATCCTTTTGCGACCAGGCGAGCCTTCAAGCGATCCACAGTTCCATCAGGAGAACACTTTACAAGATGCACTCCAACGACAACCAACAACGGTCTTCCCAAGAGATAGATCTACCAAATCCCATGTATCATTAGTTTGTAAAGCCGACATCTCTTCCACCATTGCAGCATGCCAACCCAGATGACCAAGCGCCTCTGTTACATTAGACGGGACAAACACAGACGAAAGGGAAGCAACAAACGACCGATATGAGGGTGACAGAGAATGATAGGAAACAAAATTAGATATCGGATGTTTAGTAGTACAAGAACGAATACCTTTACGAAGTGCAATTGGAACATCCAAGTCGAAGGGTGGAGGAGACAAAGGATCCAGAGAGGGCGAAGCCGGTGGCACACGAGTTGCAACAGGTGGGCGATTACGTTGATGATAAGTCTTGAGGTCCGGACGATCCAAGTGTGACAGGGCAGGATCGGGGGATGGTGGCGCAGGTGAAGGCGGGACATCCAACGGAGCACTAAAGAGGGGCACAGGAAGTGGAAGATTATCAACTACTGATGTAGAGGAATAGGACGTAGAAGAAAAGAAGGGTTGAGACTCAAAAAACGTGATATCAGCACAACAAAAGATATTCAACTCAGGAGAATAGCAACGGTAGCCTTTTTTATGACGAGCATACCCAAGGAAAACACACTTGATGGCACGTGGACCCAATTTATCAAACCTAGGAGTCAAGATATGAACAAAACAAACACACCCAAATACCTTAGGTGGTAATAAATAAATAGACTGATGGGAAAAAAGAACAGAAAACGGTTTTTGGTTTTGAAAAACAGAGGAAGGCATGCGATTGATGAGATAACAGGCAGTAAGAACAGCATCGTCCCAAAAACGAAAAGGGACATTCATATAAATAAGAAGGGTACAAGCAGTCTCAATTAGGTGTCTATTCTTACGCGTAGCAACCCTATTTTGCTGAGGGGTGTAAGTGCAAGATGATTGATGTATAATGCCACTATTTTGAAGAAAAGAAGAAAAAGATGTAGAAAAATACTCTTTGGCATTGTCACTCCGCAAAATATGAATAGATGCATTAAACTGATTTTTCACTTCAACACAAAAGAGAGAGAACATGGAAAATAACTTAGAACGATCTTTCATTAAATATAACCAAGTAACAAGAGATTAGTCATCTATAAAACTGACAAAATAACAGTATCCAAACTTGGAAACATGACAATTAGGTCCCCAAATATTAGAATGAGCTAATTCAAATAGCGTATTAGCCCGCTTATTGACACGATCAACAAAAGATGTACGACTATGTTTACCTAACTGACAAGACTCACAGTTGATATCCCTAACACTACCCAAACTAGGAATCATGTGCTTAAGACTTGAAAGATTGGGATAACCAAGACGGCTATGAATGACTTCAGGGGTGGAAACGGCTGTAAAAGCTGTAGAAGAATCAGTATCAAGGTAGTAAAGGCCACCAGATTCATGCCCTGTACCAATCCGCTCGCGTGTTCTCTGATCCTGAATAACCACAGAATTAGATGTAAAAGTAACAGAACAATTAAACGATTTAGTTAACTGACTGATAGATAATAAATTGCAAGGAAAATCAGGAAGGTACAAAACAGAAGAAAGGGAGATAGAGGACGTGGGAGACGACGAACCAATACCAGACACAATAGCAAAAGAACCATTTGCAAGTCTGACTGGGGAGATAGACTTAAAGGGTTGAACAGAAGAGAGAAGAGAACAATTACTGCTTATATGGTCTGAAGCACCAGAGTCTAAAATCCACTTACCAGCACTAGATGAGGACTGGGAAAGATAAACAATTGTAGTAGGGGAAACATGTGCAAACGAAGCAGTGGAAGGTTGGGCAACTTGCTGCAAACCTTGCAGCTGAAGATAATGCTTGTACTCTGCTTCAGACAAGTTAAAGGTGGGATAACTGGAGTTGGGCTTGCTGCAATGACGGAGCTGTCGGAGATGATTCTTCATTGTTGACATGGGCGGCATTAGCACTGTTAGAGGGTCGACCGTGCAAATCCTAGCATTTGTCCTTAGTATGTCCCAACTTGTTACAATAGGTGCATTGTGGTCGAGAAGCATTACCGGATCGCCCCCCTCCATGATTACCACCACGACCACGACCACAACCACGACCACCACGGGAAGCATTATCCTGACGTCCACCAGGCTGAGGTTGGACAAGCAAAGCGGATTGGTTTGACGGATTTTGGACAGGATTCCCAATAGATGCACAATCAAGGCGCGAATAAACTGCAGACATTGACGGTAACTCTGGTCCCGAAAGAATCTGAGATCAAACAAACTCGTACTGAAGAGGAAGGCCACGAAGCATAAGTACAACAAAGTATTGTTCACGTTATTTTCGTGCATCATCAGTATCAGTAGGGAAGATATCATTGTACTCAGACATGGCACGTCGAAATCGACCAAAATAAACTTGAAGACCACAATCATCCAACTGAATGCGGAGGAGATCATTAACAACATCATAGATGCGACTAACATTGCTGGTATACATCTCTTTCGCCAAAGTCCGTATAGCCTTTTTTTTTTTTGCGGGATAAAGTCCATATAGCCTTACAAGAAAGACACTCACTAAAGATATCATGTAATAATAGATTGCAATAGTAAACTAGTAAGTTGTGCATCAACGCGGCGCCAAATCCGTTTATTAGCAGTGGACAAAGTAGCTGAAACATCGTTAGTTAAATGGTCTTTCAAGTCTTGCCCTCGAAACCATAACGTAACGGCAGAACACCAACGGGAGTAATTTCGACCAGTGAATTTGGTCGTAGTAATAGTAGGGGTGCCATTGAATATGGGTACGACAACAGAGGTAACAGACTCAGTAACAGTAATAGAATTACTAGTAGTGTCATTGGAGGGATCCATACTAGTCATCAACACTCAATCAAAATAAAGGGGAAAGGCAAGAAGACCAATTAATAAAGTATAGAAAAAAATAAAAGAGAACAACTATACTAACAACCTATCATAATATCTTCTTTATTGGGGTGTTGCTCCTTTATTCCTCTATCTCTCTCTCTTTTTTTGGTTTAAGAGAGGCAGACAACAAAAACCAAAACCATGGACAAACTGAGCAAAAAATTCACCGGCGTGAACAGTAACCCACGTGAACAGCGCCTCCCTTGAACAGCAACTCGCGTGAACAGTGGCCTCGGGTGAACAGTATTATTATTATTATTTTTTTGTGTGCAGGATGTTCTGGTGGATTTTGTGGGTGTGAGGGTGGGTGAGTATTTTGAAAGAAACCCTAATATCTTGACCTAGCTCTGATACCATATTGAAAGAAATAAGACATTAGAATTGAAGAGAATGACTTAATACATATTGTGTATTTGGCCCTATTTATAACATACAAAGTTTCTTATTTCTCCACTTACCAAAATGGAAAATTACCACAACTCTATTACCATAACTCTATTGCCATAACTCTATTACCATATTTCTACTACTAACACATTTAACTGTAGGCAAGAAATTCATGATCCTGTGTTGCTCCCACAGAACATTGACTCAGCTGCATGTTATCAGGTGCACCCTTTCACCTTAGAAGTAACAAAAAAGCAGAGTGGATTTATCCTAAGCCTTATGTTCTCACTGGATGAGATCATGTGATATTAGTGTGCCTTTACGTTCTCAATCTCTGATGTTCACATAGCAAAGCCTCAATAACAGATGGCAGGTAGCAATTTCAAGCTTCGAACAGTGTCGTTACCACGTGCAACTCTTGTCCCAAATTGTGTAAAATTAATAATATTATGTGTGGTTTACAATGACCAACCAACACACATGCATATTCTTTTGCCCTTCTGGAATCATAAAACACATCAGTGATGGACGGATTTCACCATCTTAATGCTTAAAAGTTAGCCCTTCTGGAATCATAAAACACATCAGTGATGGACAGATTTCACCATCTTAATGCTTAAAAGTTAAATCACAAAGCAGAAATGCAGATCAGGACATATATATTAGCTGGCATACCTGGACAATCGTTCCAATAGATCTTGATTGGGGCACTCTAAAGCACGATTGTAAACAATTTCTGTCCGTCTAGCAACATCAGGCCAACTGTAAAGTTCCTTCATCTGGCACCAAAGAACAATTAGAAGCGCACCAGGTAAGCAAATGCTAGGAAGGAAACCCAAGTACCAACTTTGCCCCTCATTAACCCAGGCCATGAGCTATGAGCCTCCTATGGTATAAATGAGAAACCTACCAACCCCATTGTGGCATAGGTTGAGTGAAACAGTGATTTTTTAGGAATATAACAGTCAAATGAAATATTTAAGAGCTGCATCATGATAGCAATATTGTTCCAATATAATTATATTTTTCATTATCTATTTGGTATTCTGACCATATGTTCCAGAAGATTGTCAAATGCAAATTAAATTTCTTGATTAAGTACCTTAGTCATTGACATCGACTCAGCATAACTCTTGTGTCTGATTCTTATGACTAAGCACAGGCACATGGTCTAATACATGTAAAATAGCGAGCTACTACATGCACAGATGCCCCAGCCTTGCAATGATATACAAACATATGAACATTATCTCACCTTCACTGCACTTCACATCAAGACATGTTTTAGAGGTGATAATTAAGGGTTTTCAATAGTTCTCTATCTAATCTTGCTAGCTAGAGGATCTGGGCTTCTTCTAGAGATAAATAAAACTAAAAATAGAAGAGAATTTGAAAAAAGACAGCTTATGGTATGCCTGGAAGTTTTATAGTATATTTTGTTTGATGTAAATGGAGAAAGTGAAACTAGATGCAGAAGTGCATTACTACTTGATTGGTTGGATGTAAAGATGATATGGAAGTGGAATGAGGAGTAACTAACCCACCGCCCTGCATGTTAGATTTTCTGAGTTCACCAACTTTGGCTAGATTGGAGCGAGTATTGAGCAAAGAAAACAAAGCACTCTCCATGTAAAGAAACTATATATTGTGGCAAAGATTGCAAGATGCTAGTAGTTTAATTCTCTTCTCTTCTACTTTCCACCTCAAGAGAAAGTATTGTTCACTTACTCTTTCTTCCTATACTAAACATCATAATAAGGAGGTGTACCTACATCCCTTTACAGGAATAGATGCGAGGTCCCTCTGTTTACTTAATCATAGATGGCAGTAGGGATGTAACAAGTTGCATTGACATGCAGATGTCTTTTAGTTTTATAATGATCTAAGATAAGGAGACAGGACTTCTTCACTGACTTTCTGTATGTGCTAAAATTCTTTGATTTTTACTTTTTCATCTTTTGCCTGGGTAACGAGAAAATTTGACCCCTTTGATGATCTTTCTTTGATTTTCATATATATATATATATAATAAAGCCGTAGAAATGAGACACCAGTTTGACATGTCAACTCTCCAACTCTTATTTCTACATGCATGTTAATAGAGTATAATATATTGCCAAATCCAAACTAAGAGTTATGAGGATGATCCATTGATTTAGACATGCAGTTTCTGAATTCTGAGATCCAAATCCAAATGAAGAGTTATGAGGATGATGCATTGATTTGGATATGCAGTTTCTGAATTCTGAGACTAGTTCTCCTCTTTTTCACCTTTTTATGTCATATTAATAAAACTTAGTTGATAAATATCATTAATGATTCATTGTTAGTTTAACTAATTTTATCAAGTAACCTTCTAATATGACTTTCAAATGAAATATAAACAAATTTAGATTCAATAACCAAAAACAAATTAGAACCCATGCGTAGCACAGACATGACGGCTAATAAGGAATAACAAATTGCATGGAGCTCCTCTCCCTCTTCCTTTCTGTTAATGATGCAAGGACACGGCTCTGTCCAAATCTACCCTTTTCCTCCATGCCCTCTCTCCCTTCTCTCTTTCCGTCTGTATCCCTCCCTCCCTCTATCCGTCTCCCTCCTCTCTTAATAAGCCTGTTGGGGGAGACCAAAATGTGTGTATGTGTGGGGAAGGCCGGAGGGGGCCAGGGCGTGGGTGGAAGAGGAGGGAGAGATTAGGATTTTGGTTTGGGGGATAAACCTAATTGAGAAGAGCAGTGAAGTACTAAAATAAAGCTGACGTTATATCTGTGTTAATAAGTAATGATGACTCGCGTGACTGCAACACAATGAGATTGAAGTTACGAACTTTCACACGGTGAGGGAATTGCATGGCAAGTGAGATTAATGTCTTTACAAGACGAGTAATATTTCTTACAGGACTCACTTATACGAATATGCATAGCTTGTGGACCAATGTGCGGAAGCATGTATATTGCCCTCGTGCGTGATGTGTTTACAAGACAAGTCATATTTCTTGCGGGACTAACTTACACGAATATGCATAGCTTGTGGATCAATGCGGGGAAGCATGTATATAGCCCTCGTGATTGCTAGTACCATGTCACCAGGATCTGGCTCAGCAAGGACAACCATATCATCTGGGAGAACCTACTGAAGAGGAGGCAAAAGAATGGAACCACATATTAATTAAGAAGACCTAGAAGTACTTATGCTAGCATCAGCTAAAGAAGTCTCATCAGCTACAAGATATTAGCAGAAGGAAGAACAATATTATTGACCATGCCTCTGGGACACCTCCTACACGGGTACTGACTGTCAGTAGTCCACAGCTAGCAGCTTCCAAAATGGCTATGCAAAAGGCTTCTGTCAAAGAACTGTCAAAACAGAAAGTAGACACCAATCTAAATCTGTTATGCAATTCTAACTACTAAAAGTTAGTAACTGCCAAAAAAAAAAAAGAAAGAAAGAAAAAAGAAGCTGCTGTATGTTAGTTGCACTACTGTGAGCAATAAATAGAAAGGGAAGCTTGAATGCAAGAGTGTTGTTGTGTCAAACAGCCTCTAGCAGAAGGCAAGGTAAGACTGCAAAAAGTAGACGAAAATAGGTTGGACCCTTCCTTGCACCAGCATATAGTAGGAGCTTTGTTCACAGGGTTGCCCCTGCAGTGAGCACCATCAAGTAAATTCCCATTTTCCAAATATAGAAGTTATTTCACCTCCTTTTCCCTTCTACAATATTTGCATGTCAGCACCATTTAGTTGGTATGTCTAGATATATACCTCATAAAACCAAGTGCAAGGTATAGACCGAAAATGAATTAGATTTTTAGTTCCTAACAAGTTTTCTAGGTTTAAGCATTCATAAAAATGAAAACAATTGTCTTAGAAAACTGAACAAGGCCTAGCTTTATAACAATGTTTCTAGAGAGAAAAGCATGAAGGAACATTTCCTATTTAGCTGATTTTGCACATGATATACAGAATTTCATATATCAGAAGATCCATTTGTACATGGGTTGCACCCCCTTGATGCACTAAAGTTGAATGCTTCACCATCCAATAAAATAATATAGAAAGCTCAAAAGGCATTGTTCACAGGAGTTACTCTTCACATGTTACTACTTTGCAACTAGACTTTCAGGTAAACAAGAGTTATTTCTTGATTTCCAAGTCAAGTCAAGTCTTAAATAATATCTTTCACCTTTTCATATTTCTTGCAGAGCAAATAGTTAGATTAGTTCCCAATATCTATATGAAAGGGTCTTCAGTAATAATTAGCTTCTTTGATTAGTTTTGGAGTCTGCTTTTGGCTTTTTAGTAGTTCTCAGAAACACAGGGTTTTCTCTCAAAACAGCAAACCCTATTCCTGGTATCTTCTAGAATTTCCTATGAAAACCTAATCTCTGGCATGAACTTATGAACCTTTTTGCCCAGTCAGTAGCAAACTCTTCTCTTTGTTTATCATCCCTCTCCTCTTACCACCCCTTCCTCCACCTCCAAGGGGAAAAAAAAAGAAAAGAAAAAAAGAAAAACTAAAGAAAAGGAGAAGAAAAGAACAAAAAAGGAGAGTTAGGTCCAAATTAATATCTACTACGTCATTTATGTAGCTACCCACACTCGGGCGGACTATGACAAAATTCAAACTTTCAGACAATTTGATATAGCACGAGGAAGAAACTAAGAAATGATAAATACCTGTTTAAGAATATATGGCCATTTATTAACACAGACCGTACTTTAGCATGTGGGACAGCACCTAACATATCTACCCGATCGTGAAGAAAATGTTTCTCCCTCATCTCTTCTAGCCGCACTCTTTTGGGTCCATCTCCTCCAATAATGAAGCGAACCTTAAGTTGATCAGTAAGTAAAGCAAAGCTTAGGGCAATCAAGTGGCATATGAAAATTTCAGAAGCAAAGAAGTTATTGTAGTAACATGCCACAAGTAGTGTGAGGAGCATATCAGATATATTTTCACAAAAGTTAAACCACGGAATAGAAATATATCATACAGCAATAATTCTTGCCTACTAGTGGATAATTAAAACATAGCAATTAAGATCATTGTATCTAATAACATAATCATGTCTAGGTCCAGAAGAAATAAAAGTAACTACTGAATTAAAACTTCTCCAAATGCATAGATACCATACAGAACCAACTATCTCAGCTCATATGCAATGTATACACCATAAGTAGGTAACACCACTGCTTGATTAATGTCAATATTGTGCAAGTATTCAAAACATCCCACATTGCTTGATCAGTACTGCTTGATTAATGTCAATATTGTGCAAGTATTCAAAACGTCCCACATTGCTTGATCAGTGGGAGGCCTATATTGTGGGCTTATTTTGCTCCACTTTTTGTGGTGATGCTCCTAGCAGTTCTGAGGTAAGGGTGTGGGTGTCAGCATCATTCTGTTAAGGGGACTTTGTGGGCAAAGGCCACATAAGGTTGCTGCTTCATTTGTTTGTATTATAGCATGGTTGGAATGGGAGGAGTGATGCAAAACACAGGTGGGGTAATGGTAAATTCCAAGAAAAAACAAGGGCACTTAGTAGATAAGCTTTCCTTTGCCAAAATTTACGAACTGTTTGCAGGGTTCACTTGGAGATTGACTCACATACATCAAGAGGCCAACACAGCAGCTCACTTCTTGGCAAATGTGGGGGTATATTCTACTGGGCTTAAGGAGATACACATGGCTGCAGCCAAGCCTGGGTTTAGGGGCATTCTTAGAGTGGATAATACGGGACTGCAATTCTTGAGAAGACAAGGGAGAAGTATGGGGGCTTGAGTCAAGGCTTAGGGAAGAACAAAGGGTAATTGATAAAGGTTGCCATTGTAAAGGGGTGGTAAAGGTCAAGTCCCCCACCCTTGTTTCATTTTGCACTCATTCTTAGAATGGGGATTAATCCTCTGTAAACTAACAGAGTTTGTCCATCACCTAGGTAGTTTTGTGAAGGCATGGTACACACTGTCTATACTTTTCTAAATCTGTTTCAGTGTGTTAATAAAACTTCTAGGACTGCCGCCTCCCTTTCAAGAAAAATAAAATAAAACAGTAGGTAACATCACATTTCCATCAGGAAAGGCTAGGGAAGGAATCACACCAAAAGAAGATGAAAAAATATCTGCTAATCTTTACCAACAGACTAATACTAATGCTGTGTTTGTTATATACTTATCTGAAATCTTAAATCTTAAAAGCATATAAAATAATATGAATCTAAGATTTAAGATTTCAGATAAGCATATAAAAACACAGCATAAATCTGAAAAGCAACTGCAAGACGAAAAATGACCATTAAAAAATCAAACATGAAGATCTTCTAATAAAGTTCTGGCTACAGAAATATCATATTAAATAAGATTACTAATAAGCCTGCAATATGATAAGCTCAAAGTAGAGATCTATTATCCAATATTTAATGTACACAATTAGATGGTGATAGATACTTACATTAGGATGCAGATGGCATACTTCAGGGATTACCTCAACTAGCAGATCTGCCCCTTTCCTATAGACCAATCTACTTATCACAACTATAACAATTTCATCACTGCTGAGACGCTGTGGAGCAGGCTTGAACATAGCGGTGTCCACAGCATTTGGAATAACATAGACCTTTTCAGCTGGCAATCCAGACCGTAAAACTGTGTTTTCTTTACTAGTATGAGAAACACAGATAGCCTGGGTCACATCAGCTAAAGTAAACTGAAGAACTTTGTTCATGTGAATGCTTCCCACATCAGCAAAACCATAGAGTGAATGATCAGTGAATATAACTTTGTATCCCATAGTGCGTGCATGCATCAGAGCCTCATGGCATAAAGTTGAAAATGCTTGATGTCCGTGCACCAATGATATCCTTTCACGAATTAAAATTGTTCTTATAATTGGAAGTGTGCCATAGAAGGTCGGCAATGTATTCTGCATGAGAAATGGTTTCCAAGGCACATAATAAACTTTTAACCCACCAGTCATATATCTCACCCCTGACCGTTTTTTATAAGCATGGGTCATAACCACCACCTGAAATTCATATAATTAGAAATTTAGAATTCAAAATGAGTTGGTTAGATTTGATGAGTTATCGTTTCAAGATTCAGTTGGTTTAAGAAATTAAAAAGAAACCAAAAGATGCAAGCAGTATTCAGGTGTCTAGTCAAGGTGGATCTTGCAGCTCCCTCAAACTCCTAGGAAAGGAAAGGTGCCTCAAGTCAACAGTAGCAAGAATGGGTATTAAGATAGCCCTAGCCCTGAAACATGTTGTATTAGGAATTTTGCCTTTAAAAACAATCATAACTCATAAGAGACCTCTGAAGATGAGTCTGTGAGAAACACACAAGTAGGCCCCTAATATTCGTGAATATACTTTTGTTTTGCACTCCCATGTTTGTAAATGGGTTTTGTTCCGTTTGGTGGGGCTTTTGAAGGATATTTTCATGGAAACATTGGCTTCAAAATTTATTTACTAAAGGAGACCAAAAAGAGAGGGGGGGGGGGGGGGAACTAACAGTGGGTTATCCAAAATCAGATGACAAAAGCAAGAAATCATTAGTTAAACAGACAAAATGCATGTGTCTGACCTTATGGCCAAGCTCAATCAAGCATTGAGACAGATAATAAATGTGATTCTCGACACCACCGAAGTTGGGATAGAAAAAGTCAGACACCATCAAGATTCTGTGTTTCCTCCTTTCACCCATTATATCTGGTAGTTAATACCTATAACAATGGAAAAGTCTGTCAAAAGATATGGCAGATGAGAAGATAAAAGTAGAGTAGAAGTGAACTAAATGTATCACAGCATGATCTGGATAAAACAATTATGAAAATCCAGACGCAACTAAACCCAATAACAAAACTGAAAACAAATTCTCATTGGTCGACAGGGGAAATAGTTAAACAACACTTCACAACCATCACTCCATTACTTGTATTTGGGGACTGGGACCAATAAGTAAGAGAGAGAGAGAGAGAGAGAGAGAGAGATATACAAATATAGAAGATATATACATCAAACTGAAGATGTGATATCAGTGAATGATATGGGAAGCATATACACATATTCAGTTAATGATGGCCAACTAGATTCAGATGATAACTACTGCTATTTTTCAAATGATGGTTGCTGAAAGACCAGAGGCATTAATGATCACTAAACCCTGTGATTCCAAATGCATCAAACTATATGACATATAATGATGCCAAGGTGGGAATTGGATGATTTCAGATGGGGAAAGAAATATCCGATCAGATGGTAAAGAATTAGATATCCAACTGGATATCATTTCTTGGATTCAGGGTTTTCTCGGATGTACGAGTGTCGTCAATTGCTCAAATTTAATATCCTGTCCAAATGTAAAAGAATAACAAATAGACCAACAAACAATTAAATAATTAATAGCTATCAACAAATAGTAATCTATTAGTTTTAATGCACCCAAGTTTTAACAAACATAAGTACACAACACAAGAGTGTTCACTGTTCGCATCATGACAAGGGTGATGACTGATGGTGGTCTGCTTGAAGCCTGGAAATGGGCAGTGGTGGTGGTATGCTCTGCTGGAAGCCAGAAATGAATGGTGGTGGTGGTCTAGTATGCACTATGACTAGCAAGGTGGACAGTGGTGTTGCGGTGGTCTCTTGGGCTGTTGCTGACGGCTAAGGGCTGTTGTGATGCCGATGTGTAATGGTGGTGCACCTGGTGATGGTCGAGAGTGGGAGATTTGCTGTTCTTTTTGTCATGTAAGACAAGAATATGAAGTAAGAAATAGGGTTAAGACATCATGTGTAATAAGTTTATGATTTAGAAGAGTTTGGATTCTTTGGTCGGGTTTCTTGTGCAACTATTGCCCCCAAAAAAAGATCCAAAAGATCCCCTTTTAACCAATTACCCAACTCCAATTGGGTCGGTTAAATCCCAATTTGATTTTGGATATTCTCACCCCTACCCACAAGCCAAGAAGCTTATCTTTTGATGTTAAAAAAATCATAAGATGTATGACTGCCTTGCTAATGCAGAATCTAACTCGGTCTCTCAAGGAAGATATCAAGGGTTTGTTACAGAAATGCATCAATCTGCCATGTCCATAAGCTGACAAGGGCATCCGGCTGATAAATTTCTTAGGTCAGTTTATTATCAAAAAATAATACACAAATGTAGTCTTTTACCATATAAAGCTGCTACACAACAACACAAACCTCAGGCAAGTAATAAGGAGCCTTTCAATAGATTGAGCCCAGCAAAAGTGATCAGCTGACCATTGCACCAAGCACAAACGTTAACTTTCCAACATATAATCTATTTCTTCTTGCTAATTATCCACAGCAATGTAAAAACAAAATGTATTCCATTTGGTTGAAGTGATTTGTTTCCTTATGTTTTTGCTATTAGCAACTAAGGGTTCGTTTGGTATAATGGAATGGTCTGAAAAGAAATGACCATTCAAGGCAAAATGGGATTCAAGGTAGAATACTCACAAAATACTTATTCTTTTTCTTGTGTTGGGCTAAAATTATAAAAAAGCTAGAATGGAATGCTCATTTTATTTCATATGTATCGTAAAATTATTTTAACAAGTTAGAAAGGAATGAAAATCAATTCTATTAACAAAAATACACATATTCTTTTATTTGGCATAAATTTAAGTTTAGGCATAACAATAGACTAAAATACTCTTGCCAGTCTTTTGATCAACAATAAAATATAACATTCCCTATTCTATCATTTTTATTTTAACATAATGTTTCAATTTGTTGACTTTCCTTAATATAATTAAAAGAGAGAAGTTAACCATCTAATAAAAATACACATATTTTCCAACTAGGTTAGAGTCAAAAATAGAACACGCATGTTTATTTTTAATTTTCAAACTTTTATTTTTTATTTTTAAAATTCTAAATTTGTAACTCTTTTAATTCTTTTTATTTTTCAAATTTTTAGAATTTTTAAAATTTTTATTTTCAAATAACGGTTGAGAACTTGTTCAATAATAGATAGGAAATAGATTATTTTTGAAATTTAACTTTATTTTCTATTAATTCTCACTAAAGTTGGAATACTCGGAATAGGTTTTCCGACTTTTTCTTGAAATGGCCATTCCATAGGAATGAGCTTTCCAACTTCAATTAATCCTACCAAACAAAAGAAAAGGAATGAGAAGCTGAAATGACCTTTCCGTTCCAAACCATTCCAGTATACCAAACGTAACTTAAGTGTCAAATAAAAATCATATCTTTGAACTTACTAATTTTACAAGATGGTCATCATAGAAATGAATGGAAAAGGAATAGATTTATAATACTCCATACATTTATAATACTGCACGTATAGGGGAAGAACTAGGAGGACCGGCGGGAGCCTTTTCATAGAAAAATCAATCTATGTAAAATTTTTTGAATTTCTTTTCATGGCCGCCTTAAATTTCTCTCTCTTTTCTCAACCTTATCCCACATAACTAACTTTTTCTTTTCTTTTCCCTCTCCATTTTCCTTTTCACAATCCATTTCCAAATTAACTGTTGACCAAAAAAATTTCTTTTACATCTTACCCTCCTCTCGAGAATCCCAAGCTTCCTCTTCAAACTAATCATGATTACCAAAAGGGATGGTAACAGGATGGGTACCCATCCCAAACCCGCTAACCAAATTTCACCCCAAATCTGAAACTCGTCCCAAGCCCCTTTTTGAATTAAATGGCAATCTTATATCCAAAATGTCCCAAATCGCCGAACCACTATAAATACTGAACACAAACCCAAAAATAGAAAACAAATATATTTAAAATTAAAACACACTGAATATTTTCTATTTTCCGCTTTACTTCTCTGTTTTCACAATAATCAATCAATAAAAAGAGTGGTTTTTTCCAACTTTACTTCTCTATTTTCAGCTTGACAAATTATCAATTGCTGATTCCTTTCCATATATGATTCACCAACAGCCATATATTGGAATTAATAACAAGTCAGATTCCAAAGTTTAGATACGAAGTGACCAAATAGATTCAAAATTGAATTTCCAACTTCAGATACATCAATACTTTAAAACTACACAACAAGAATGTAAAAACTGTCTTTTTTTATGAAAAGTTAAAAAAAAAAAAAAAACTAATCAAAATTTGGCGCATAATGATAAAACTTTTCAATAAATTCCCAGTAGGTTGTTAAATATGTTTGGACTTCCATTGAATGATAACTGTTTATAAAGAAAGAGACATAAAGATAAAGAGAATTGTTTAAAGGCTTCATACCTTTTAAAGTACTAGCCTACTCTATTTATAATATTATGAGAACCAACAAATATGATATCCCTTCCGATGTGAGAGAGAGACTTATTATAATAATATACTACCTAACTCATACTTAACACTCCCCCTCAAGCTGGAGCATATATATCATAAGTACCCAGCTTGTTACAAATATATTTAACTCAAGAACCACCAAGAGATTTTGTAAATAGATAAGCTAACTGATCACTCGAGCTAACGAAAGAAGTAATAATCTCCTTCGATAATAGCTTCTGCCTAACAAAGTGACAATCTATCTCAATGTGTTTAGTCCTTTAATGAAACACTGGGTATGTGGCAATATGTATCGTAGCCTAATTATCGAAAACAAGTTTCATAGGACTTGAACAGGTGACTTGAATCTCTTTTAGAAGATTTTTTACCCATATCAACTCATAAGTGGCTACTGCCATAGCTCAATATTCTGATTCAGCACTCGAACGGGCCACTACATCTTGTTTCTTACTCTTCCAGGAAACAAGATTTCCTCCAACAAACACACAAAAACCAGAGGTGAACCTTCTATCAGTCGGACTACCTGCCCAATCAGGGTCTGAGTACCCAACAACCTCCATGTGCCCATGGTCACTATACAGCAAGCCTTTCTCAGGTGAGCCTTTAATATACCGTAAGATTCGAATAACTGCTTCCCAATGTCTTTCTCGTGGAGAGTTCAGAAACTGACTAACAACACTTACTGCAAAAGAGATATCCGGTCGAATAACTGTAAGGTAATTGAGTTTTCCAACTAACCTTCTGTATCTCCCTGGATATGATATCAACTCCCCTTCATTTGGAAGAAGCTTCACATTTGGATCCATAGGTGAGTCACAAGGTCGCGCACCAAGTAACCCTGCCTCACTCAACGTATCTAATGCATATTTACGTTGGGTAATAAATACCCCTTGCTTCAACTGTGCAACCTCAATACCCAAGAAATAGTGATGCGACCCTAGGTCTTTGGTTTGGAATTGCTAATGAAGAAAGGCCTTCAACTCATCAATCCCGTTGCTATCATCACCTGTTATGACAATATCATCTACATACACAATCAAAAGAAGCCGTTTACCAGATGAGTATCGATAGAACACCGAATGGTCCACGTTACAACGAGTCATGCCAAATTCCAGAACTGCAGTACTAAAGCGTCCAAACCACACCCTCGGAGATTGCTTAAGACCATACAGGGCCTTCTTTAAACGACATGTCTTCTAAGACTCCCTCTGAGCAACAAACCCTGGCGGTTGCTCCATATACACTTTCTCATCAATATCACCTTTCAGGAAAGCATTCTTGATATCCAACTGATGAAGTGACCAATGGTGAATAGCTGCCAAGGAAAGGAAAATACGAACAGAGGACATCTTAGCAACGGGAGAAAATGTGTCACTATAATCAAGACCATAAACCTGTGTGTATCCCTTGGCCACAAGTCGAGCCTTCAAACGATCCACCTGACCATCAGGTGAGACCTTCACTGTATATACCCATCGACAACCAACAGAGGACTTGCCGGGTGACAAATCAACTAACTCCCAAGTTCCATTATGATGTAACGCAGACATTTCTTCAAGCATAGCAGCCCGCCAACCAGGATGAGCACAAGCCTCTGCCACAGACTTAGGAATGGAAACAGAAGAAAGAGAGGCAACAAAGGATGCATATAAAGGAGACAAAGAAGAGTAAGACACAAAGTTAAATATAGGGCGCTTAGTGGGGCAAGAACGAGTACCTTTACGAAGAGCAATGAGCATGTCAAGATCAGACGATTGAGCAGAAACTGGATCTGAAGGCAGCGAATCAGAACATACCGGGGCAGGTAGCAATGGACATGGTCGGCGTGAATAAACCCTGAGGTCCGGTCTATCTAGACGTACAGTGGGAGGTAATGGTGAAGTAGCATTAGGAGTAGATGCGAGGTCTGAAGTAGGAGAAGGGGCCAAAGGTGCATCGAAGGTAGGTACTGGATGTGGTAAAGACTCAACCACGGTATTAGAAGTGGTGGTAGAAGGGAAAAAAGAAGCGTGTTCAAAGAAGGTAACATCAGCTGATACAAACCATCGCTGTAACTCAGGAGAGTAACAACGATAACCCTTTTGATGCCGGGAGTACCCAAGAAACACACACTTGATAGATCGAGAGCCTAACTTGTCTACCCCAGGGGAGAGATTGTGGACAAAGCAGACACATCCAAAAACCCGAGGAGGAAGCATGTAAATAGCATCTCGAGGGAATAAAATAGAGAATGGTATTTGATCATGTAACACAGAGGATGGCATATGGTTGATAAGATAACACGATGTTAGGACCGCATCATCACAAAAACGAAGAGGTACATGTCTATGGAGAAGAAGAGTACGAGCCGTCTCAATGAGACGACGATTCTTCCTTTCAGCAACCCCATTTTGTTGTGGAGTATGCGAACAAGATGACTGGTGAAGAATGCCATGAGAAGATAGAAATGAAGAAAAAGAAGAAGAAAAGTATTCCTTCGCATTGTCACTGCGAAGAACCTGAATAAAAACCCCAAATTGCGTGTGAATTTCAGCATAAAACTTGGTAAAAATAGAAAACACCTCAGAACGTTCTTTCATTAAAAACAACCATGTCATACGGGAATAATCATCAATAAATGTAACAAAATAACGAAATCCAGATTTAGAAGTAGTTCGACATGGACCCCAAATATTAGAATGAACAAGAGCAAGGGGGGCAGTAGCCCGTTTATTGACTCGATTAATGAAAGAACTACGACTATGCTTGCCTAACTGACAGGATTCACAAGACAATTCTTTGACTGATCCTAAACTAGGAACCATTTTCTTGAGATAAGACAGGGAAGGATGACCAAGACGAGAGTGGACTTGTTCTGGTGAGGGGGCAATAACACATGTGGTAGATTGAGGAACATCAAGATGGTAGAGTCCTCGCTCCTCACGCCCGGTACCAATCTTCGCGCCTGTCTTCAGATCTTGGATGGACACAGAATCAGCAGTAAATGTCACAGAACAGTTAAGTAGTTTGGTAAGCTGACTAATAGATAAAAGGTTAAAAGGGAATTTCGGAAGATACAAAACAGATGAGAAGGGAAGATTAGATGTAGGATGGGCAATACCAATTCCACGAGCAGAGGTAGACGAACCATCTGCAAGTGTGACATGTGAAAACATACCAGGTTTAAAATCAGAGAGTAAACGAGCATTACCACAGATATGATCAGATGCACCAGAATCAAGAATCCAAGGACCAAGGTCGCATGCGATGAGTCATAAGAGCTGTGGATGGGCTAGCCTGGGCTAAAAAGGCGGTTGAAGCGGGATACATAGCTTGTTTAGATGCCTTATACTGTAGGAACTCGGAATATTCATCCCCTGTAACAGTCATCGAAGTGAGAGCCGCAGAAGCAGAAGACTCGACAGAATTTGTCTGGACTGTATTGGCAACCTGAGAAGGACGACCATGAAGAGTCCAACAATTCTCTCGAACATGACCAAGCTTATTGCAGTAACTACAACGAGGGTGCTGGCCATTTGAGCGACCTCCCCCTCGTCCAGAAGTACCACGACCTCTACTGCGACCCCCACGATCAAAGTTATCATCACGGGTCAATGTAGGAGCAACCAAGGCAAATTGATCATCTTGCGAACCAGAAATCAAGGAGTGAGAATAAGCACACTGTACTCGAGCATAAACATCATCTAGAGTTGGCAAGGTAGAGCTAGATAGCAATTGAGAACGTAAAGCATCATATCGAGTATGAAGTCCGTGTAACCAGAAGATCAAGCACAAATTATCCCATTGCTGTGCTATCTCTGTGGGGTCAGTACTGAGCGGAAAAAGGTCACGGAATTCAATCATGGAATTGTAAAACCGGCTATAATAATCATCAATTCCATATCCGCCTGGCTCGCAACATATCGCATACAACATCAAACGCTCGAGTAACTTGATGAGAATATCGTACTTTAGCAGAAGTCCAGATAGATTTACAGGTTTGGCAATTCCGAAAGCATGTTTGAATGGAATCTTCCACGGATTGCCAGAGCAAACTCACCAACTAGGCATCGACACGATGCCAGGTACAAGAGTCAGCCGTAGATAAATCAGACGAGCAATCAGAGGATAGATGGTCCTCTAATCCTTGCCCAAGAAACCAAATGTTGACAGCCACAGACCATGACGAGTAATTTTTGCCATTCAATTTAATTGTAGTGACAGTAGGAGTACCAAAAAAGGAGGGGACAACAACTGATGAAGTAGCAGTAACTTGAGTTCTTGAGGACTCAGCATGAGTCTCTATTTTCTCTGTTTTCTCAATAGAAACAGATTCCATGATAACCAAAAACTGAATTAAATGTGCAGCAACCTACACTATAGCAATGGCACTCCCACAGGCTAAGGTAATAATGAAGAGACCAAAAGAAAATTAATTCTGCATTTTTTTTTTTTTGGTTTTAAAACTCAACAGTCCTGTTGATCATAAATAAGCATGATCGAGCCAAAATTTTGCGAAACCAACTAGACAGCGGAGATGTGCAGACCGGCGCGATCATTCTGGTCGGAGATGGTGGTCGGCCGGAGCTCCAGCGCCAGCGCGTGGCGGAGTCGTGGTGTCGCGTGGCGGCGCGTGGGGGGTCTGCCGGCTACGGGAAAAAGACGTCCAAGGTCGCCTCAGCAAGATAAAGCTACTGGTGGATTCAGATTTGAGGAAAAATGATCGGATGATAGCTAATCGGAGATGGCATCTAGGGTTAGGGTTTTGATATGATTTTTCCGGCGAGATTCAGGCCCGGCGGCGGCTCTTCCTAGGTCGCCTAACCACAATGAAGCTGCTGGTAGTGGTATTTTGTAATGGGTTATATTACTTTAGGGTTAGGGTTGGCTCTAGATACCATGTTTATAAAGAAAGAGACATAAAGATAAAGAGAATGGTTTAAAGGCTTCGTACCTTTTAAAGTACTAGCCTACTCTATTTATAATATTATGAGAACCAACAAATATGATATCTCTTCCGATGTGGGAGAGAGACTTATTATAATAATGTACTACCTAACTCATACTTAACAATAACAAAGAAGCAACCTTCTTCTTCTGGAACTAATAGACCCGAAAGGAAAATTTTTAAATAAAAAAGAAATTGCTTGAAATGCAGCGGTGCAGCATATATGTATATACATAAAAACACACAATCACATATACATAAAACATACCATGAAGGAGGATGAGAGGCTTGAGATGCTGGGTTTTGCAGATTCTTGGGCATTTTTCACATTTGGGGAAAATTTTGCCCCATCAATTACTTTGTTCATGAAGTGTTCCTAAAAGATTGAGCTGGATTGGGACGCCCAAAGGCTAGAAAATAGCATACAGAATTTGAGAAATAGAGAGAGGAGTATTTGGACAAATTCATTACTTTTTTCTTTTTCTGTTAGACAAGCAAGTATTTCAGTTAGACCAAAAATATTTAGAATTAGTTTCACATACATCTTGGAATTAAATATTTCTCAGATCTCGAAAAACTCCCAATATATTATTTAGGGCAAACATAATGTAGTATTTCACCCAATGGTTTGTTTCTTTGTACTTAATTCTCAACACACATAATGTAGTATTGATGTTCCATAATGAAGACAATCAATCATGTCTCAAAAAATAGCCACTAACATAAAACCTGAACTATCAACTTCGCAAAGATTGAAACATATTTTTCAATAGCACATTGAAACTGAAATTAACAGCAACTAAAATGATATGATTTGTGATAATCACAACTTTTAAAAAACTGAAACTAAGCAAAAATCTTATGCTATTAAATACAATAGGAAAGACACTAACTTGAAACAACACTAGAAAAACTGCACCTACTAATCATGATGACCACAATTACAATAAAATAATGAACTAAGACATCTCTTATGACAGTTAGCAGAATCCAAGCTAAAATAGTTTGAGAAAATGAGTTAAATGTCCAAATTTTGAAAAAAGAAAAACCCAGGTCTTTCAACTAATGAGTTAAATGCTACAAAAATAAGTTCGAGTCTTGAAAACTCAAACTTGAGATGTCTGTGGCAGAAGTGGTGCCACTCCAAAGTTCTAGTTTTGAAAACTCAAACTTGGCTTAACTTCGGCTTCTGAAAACTCGAACTTGGCCAACCTCAAGATTTCAAAACTCAAACTTGGCCGACCTCGAGATTTCAAAGGTCGAACTTCTCTTTTTCATTTAATTATTAGCAAGTTCAAAAACTCAAACTTCATTTTTATGGCATTTCACTTGTTAGTTTAAAAAACAAGGCATTTTGATTATTTTTTTTTAATTGAGGCAATTAACTCATTTTCTCAAAATAGTTTAAACAAACAAGGAAACTGAAAATTACACTTACTGAAAGTGACATAAATTCAAGACAATCACAATTATTACAACACTGGCGACTATTGCAATGCTTCCGACGATTAGAAAAGCTTAAACAACAATGATCTACAACGATATTGCCTGAAATCGTAATGGGATCTGCATAAACTACTAAAAGCTACCAATATTGTAAAGAGTAACAAATAACTAAAAAGAGAGAGAGAGAGAGTCACACTGTAACAAACATTTAAGCTTCCAATCTTGTAAAAAGAGTAAAATAATAACCAAAAAAACAAAGACAAAATCACCTCGTAAGTTTTTATGCTCCAAAGGTCTTCAGATGAAGATCAACGTAAAGAAGGAAGAGGATGTTTGGGGGGGGGGGGGTGGTGTGTGTTGGGCGACGGGGGGTGGGGGTTGTTGTCAAGGCGAGGGCGTGGAGGATTGAAAATCATAGGGTTGTGCACCAGAAAATGATTTTGAAAGAATTAAAGTTTTAAAAAGTTATAAGAAAGTTTTTATTATAAAATTGAAGTTAAAGATTATAAAATAAAGATGTAATATATGAAGTAAATTAAAAAATTCTATAAAAATTTTCTTCAAATAAAGATGTTTGCATTTTGGAGTTATAATTATTGGATATAAGTTGTGTAAAAATTAGTTTTTCTTTTGGAGATTCTCCAATTCCCCCTGCTTTCCCCATTTTTCATTTTCCTAAATTATATTTTCTTTCCCATTTTCTTAAATTATATTCTTATTTGTAAATTGGACAAAGAACTGAATAAATCTCTTTTTCAAAATTTTTTCGAGAAAAAAAAAATTATTGATTAAAGTATCCTCAATCAAATTTTTTTTGAGCAAAAATAAAATTGTTGATTAAGGCATCCTCAATTAACACGTCTACGTGCATGTGTGTGTGCTTAGCCGTTGTTTGATTAAGAGACTGTTTGGCTCTACGTATTTTGTAACTTATAAGTTCTTAAAAAAAAGTACCCCTCACATATAAATTTTACTATTTACAACTTATAAGTCCCAAACAAGCTTAGCCAAATAGGCTGAAATGCTTTCCTACTCAATAAGATGCAATTTCAAGCCACGTAAATTGACATGAAAACAAGGAATTAACATCCTATTTGAATGTAAAATATAAAATGTTGCGTATAAAACTAAAAAAGAATAATCTCTAGGCAAAATAATCAACCTCGTTCTATCATACAATCAACTCCATTAGTAAAAATGGAAAAGCTTGATTGAGTTTTGTTCGAAATACAATTGAGCGAGAGATTATAACAAAGATTAGACATTAAATTACTACTTAAAACCCAATCAAGGTGATTGATATGACAACTTAAATTCGGGGATGCTGACAAAAGAAATGAATTGTAGATGGACATTTATTTTCTGGACCATCTATAATCTCTTGAACCTCTTTTATTACACAATTTCTACATTGAGGCTTGGTAAAATGGCAGTAGCTTCTCCATCAATAACAAGCACATTGCCACCTTTAAAGCATTTGCTTGAGAATTTTACCCTGCAACACCGTTAAAAAGAACCAGCACGAATTATCTTATATGTAATTGTTCGGGGCTTTGCAGAGTAGTTCAAATGGTTGAACCAGCAACAACAATTGTGGTGTAAATTTCACAAGGGGAGGGGTTGAGTTGCGTGTAGAGCTTAAAAGAGAAGGAAAAAAAAAAAGACTTACAAGTACTTGTTCTTTATCTCTTTGATGTTGGTTGCTTGAACTTCACCCATTATGTCCTCTCCTATGTAGACTGGCACCTTGAAGTGCAACGTTTGTGAAACGTATAGAGCTCCTGGCTACAATAGTCAAACGAAATCAGCAAAATTGTGTGGTTTCTTTGAGCGAGATTCTGAGTTCCCCACTCGTATTTAAGAGCGAGGATCTTCTCGTAATGTTATTACGATATGAATTAAATTCAATAAGTAATAAATTATTAAAATTATTTTAATATAATTATATTATTAGTTTACTATCATTAAATCTTACTCATGACTTAACAAGTTAATTCTTGAAAAACAAACACATTTAAATAAATTGTTGATCTAAAATCTTGGAAGAGATAGAGGGATGATTCGACGTACGAAACTCTCACTACGTTAGGTTTTTTGATGCTCATTTAGAAAGAATACTTTAACATACATATCTTCTTTCCTTTTTCATTGATTAACTTAGGACCCATTTAGATAGGAAAATTTTTTCATATATAAAATAAAAATTAAAAAAAATCTCTTTATTTGGAAAAGAGTATCTTTTCAATAATTATTTGAATTGAAAAAAAAAAACTAAAATCTATAAAAAGGAAACACTTCTAAAAAAACCAAATTGAAACGAACTCTTAGATAGTGCCACGAATTTATATTCTAATAAAATTTAAAAGAAAAAACAGAAAATAAATCATCTTGAAAACTTACAAAATGGGAAGCAATAATTCTGGGAAACAAGGAAGCAACAAGCATTCCGGGGACCAATCTATCCTCAAACCCTGCGTTCTTGGCGATTTCAGAATCAAAATGCAATGGGTTGGAGTCGAAGCTCAGCTTTGAATAATGATCAACATCTGCATCTGAAAATGCCCTCGAAAGATTCAAAATCTGTCCCCCTTTTAGCACATTTGGTGCAGATGAAGAGAATGGTCTGATAGATTTACGCACGAGATGGTTCGCTACCAGCATTGCTCTAAAATATTGGTTAAATTGTTTCAATGAAGCAATTCATCGAACATTTGGCGTGCAAAAAGTAGTACTTCGGAATTTTTAAGTTTGGAGTCCAAAAATTTAGTTGAATAATTCCATTGGGCCTCACTTAAAAGTATTAAGAGAAATAATTGGGCTCCAACATCCTTGAAGTTGGGCTCAGAAAATAGATAACGTCCATTTTGTTTGACTTAAAGTAAATTTTTTTCTTTTTTTCTAAGTAGTTTCTTTCTAAAATGTTCAAACTTTTGTCTTCTAAAAAAAAAAGTTCAAATTGAACTTCTTTTAAGAGTTCCAATTTTTTTACAGGAGAAAAAAATCCAAATATTTATTGAAAACAATGGTGCATTTTTGTTTTAATCAAAGAATACTTTTTTCTATAGAGAAAAACCAATAAAGTGGACCCATACAAATTTAGATTAGTGTTTTTCTTTTTTTATTAAATGATGTACTATTGATGTATTATGTATAAGTCGTACATAACACACAAGAGTCTCGTAAAATAATAAATATAAGAAACATAGGCTTGAAACAAGAAACAAATTTTTTTTAGGGCTGTCAAAGTATTCAGTTTCGATTAAATAATCCAAAACCAAACATCAAGCAAGCAATTATATTATGTGTGTAACTAAGCTAACTCAAACTTTTGTCTTTAGTAAGATTAACATGGACATTCTCTTGACAATCATCTTTACATTCGTTACTTTAATAACGTGAAATATATTGTTCCCAATTAAAGATTTTATATATTTGCATATACGCTCTCTATTATTATTTCTTATAAAATTTAGTAAGATGAAGTTTATGTCGCACTCCGTGTAATGCACAAGCGAGAAAATAGTTACCGATCGTGGTGTGCATATTAGGCAGAGGTTTGCATCTTAGCACTTCTGAGTGCCAATTGAGCCCAATAGTACATCTACGGTAGAGTTGCCCGAGAAAACATGGACGCAATCCAAGTATCATATTTCTAAACAACGCTTCTTACCTTATAGTCCTTTCTACTAATGCATAAATATAGAGGAGAAATATATAATTTAGCATGTTTATATACTAATAATTTTTTTAGTAGAGGTTGAACTAAATTTTGAAACTAGAAATACATTAAAATACGTGTACTTTAAAAAAAAATACAATGGACGGATGATATTGCACCAGTTAATATATCTATTCTTATCGATAAAGAAAAAATCAATCACTATTCATCGTTTCATAATCATTTTGCCTGATGTGTTTACCGTCAAGTTTTAACTTTGCCCATGGACTTTTACATTTTTTCCCAAATTCCTCCATTAATCTTAACTCTATTAACCTAGTTAACAGTCAACTATTTGACTTGCTGAAATTACAATTTTGCCCATGACCAAAATATGCATGTCTCAATTATGCCCATTTCTTTGTGGAATCTTGCTTGAATGTGATAACCATTAAATGCCTGTATATACAATATATGCAGTGGGCCTGGGAGACAACTTCGTTAATGCTTGAATATTCCTTGAGAGGGAAATCATTTTGCGGTAGGCCCAAGCGATTTTACTTGTCACATTCTTTCCAACATTTGATGAATCACCAAAAGGGTTTAAAACTTTCAACTAGTCATCTTTAAATTTTTTATTTTTTAAATTTGTCAATCGTAACTCAGATGTTTATTTTAAAAATTCGAATTCAGATCGTTACGCGCGGTGGTAATTTCTTTAGTTACTGATATAACGCAATTATTAATTTCTTTATTTTTACATGATAAAATACTATACCTTTACAAATCATAACTTTTATTCGTCAAGTATGAAGCTTCTTATCAGGACCTCACTCGCAGAAAAAATGGCCTTAGCCACTTGAGCTACTCTCTAATCTCATTTTCCTCTTAATTTTGTAATTAATTTTTCTTATGTTTTAGAATTCAACTTTAACAATTAAATTTTTAAATCGAATAGTTACTTATATAGTATTAAAGTTTAGAGGGTGTTTGGCTTTGCTTATTGGTGCTTATAAGTATCTAAATAATAAAAAGTATGTGAGAAGGTATTTCTTGTTTAGGTGCTTACAAGGACCTAATAAGTAAACCCAAACACCCTCTTAGTTACCAAAAGACCTAAACTTGGAGTCTTGTAAATAAATGGCACCCATCTTTAACAATTAAACTTTTAAGTCGAGTACGTACTTACCAAAACATTTTGACTTCCAATTTTTAGATCAAGTGATTCCTTAAGACAAGTTAAGGCAATAAATTAACAAAGCATAACCATATCTAATAACTTAAACTTTTAAATAGACGATTAAAACTTTTACCCACAAGAACAAGCAGGTCTCGCTCATTTATTTTTAGAGTATGATTTATCATTTTCCAGGCTCATCGGGGCCATTGATCTCGTCCTCGGCACGTTTGTGCTTTCAAGAGACGCCAAGTTGAAACAAGCATTTTCAATCGCAATCCAATTGAACATTGCTCTATCTACTAATTAAGAAACAATATGTACGTAGTGAGGTCGGGGTCCCATAGTTGTTAGGACACAATGGGTCTGTTTGGATTGGCTTTTTTTAAGGAAAAAGTTACATTAAATTTACAATAACTATTATATTTGGCTTCCAAAAAAGCTGAAACTTTGAAAAAAGCTCAAATAAAGCTTTTTTTAGAAGCCAGAATTTTCAGCTTCTAAAAAAAAAGCTATTTTTCAAAAACTGTTAAAAAAAGTACTTTTGAAAAAAGCCAATCCAAATGAACCCAATGTCTTTGAAATTAGCATTGGCTTCATGTGTTTATCATTTTGGTGTGAACGAAATTCAAGGTTCTACAAATTCAGAGTACATATAGAAGAGCAATTGCTTGATATGATCAAGGATGATGTTTGAACGAAGATATTGACAAAAAAAAAAGTTCAAGAAAACGTTGTTGAATCACCAAATTTGTAGGGATTGGCGCTTAATGACTGTACTTGAGTAAGTTTTGAGTTGTTGTACATGTGTTTTATTTCTGACGTTTCTTTGTAAATCAATGGTTTTATGAATAAGAAATGAATGCACATTGCTTATTTAGCAAAAAAAAAAAAAGGCTCGCTTAGTTAGGTTTAGTTTAACTTTACAATTCAAAATCGTTGAATTCTTGAAGTGTAATCTAATGATCTGTTCACGTTTTTAAGTTTGAATCGGTTCCTATACTGGTTATTTAGGATTATTTAGTACAAACATTGTGTTTGACTAAATTTTGAGACGGACTCTTTTTGACATAATGACGATAACCTTAAAATGGATTAAAAAATGTAGTGAAGAGAAAGCTCTCTTTGGTCATATAGGTCCCATAAAGGTCGGGAGTTTTTCATTTTTTTTTTTTGGTCGTTCATTTCAAGATTCCACTGCACTTTTCTAACTAATCTTGCTTTGTCTCTTGTGCTCTTTTGCGACAAGCACGTTTTTTTTAACTGGGGAAGGCAAAACTAGGACAATTTGGTCACATTAATTGAGCAAATTAATATGAAAATGACCCTTCATCGGCCTTGTGTATGTATATACACACATATATATTAAAATTCTTTCTTTTTAAATAATTTTAAAGTATTACGTCAGCATTTACATATTACGACCATCCTTATTCAACAGTAAAATGACTATATTGAAGTCATTGTTTGCTGAAATTTTAATATATTATCTATTATTTGTTACTGATATACATATTATTTTATTTTGAAATTTAATTGTTAATTTATTATTATTACTCACAATTAAAAATAAATCAACCTATCTATATAAAATATGGATAACAAAAGTACCAGTACGAGTAAATGTTGGTAACAAAATGTTTCCAGAAAACTTAAAAGAGGTCTTTTTTTTTTCCTTTCCTTTTGCCAAAGAGAAAAAAAAAAAAAAAAAAGAGTTCAATAGTCAATAGTATTAATTTACACAATAATTATCATTATTACCACCTTGAAAAACTTTGGGTTTGCTCTTGTGGACAATAAAAGACAAGTAAGAGAAACAAGAACTTCACCAGTAAAGAGTGTATTGAAACTGAAAAAGCCTACTGAGATTTTAGCTTATAAGTTGCTTCACTATTATTCAAAAGGTTCTATCTAGCTTCTTCTAAAATCCTAAACCAAAATGCATATTCACACAGAGACATATATATTTTACGTTTTATGTGTATATTTAATTAGTTTAATGTAATTTTAGATCTTGCGCATAACAGGAGTTTAGAGGGTGCAAGATGAGCATGTGGGTGGGGTCAAGTTGTAACATTAGAATGAGAAAAAAATAAATGAAATGCTAACATGGTATGGTACAAAACAGAAGTATGCTGTCATGGGCTAGTTTCCCACTTGTGAAAAAATGTATGACCCTTGCTTGCTTGTTGGTTTCTAGTGTTACTTTTATGGTGTGTTCGGATTGGAGGGGGAAAATTTAATAAAGGAAAGGTGAGGAAAGGATTATAAAGGAAAGAAAAGGGAATGGGTAATTTATGTTTGGATTAGAGTTTTTTTACAGGGGAAAGGAACATAAAGGATTATGAGTATCTTGTATTTGGTTATAAAGGAAATGGAAGGAAAAGATAAATTTTATATGTAAAAGATTGAGAGTAAATGATTTCAAGAATCCTTTCCCTCCATTTTACCCCAATTTGGAAGGATTGAAAATAAAAAATTTGAGAAAATTTTGCTTTTCCTTCCAAAATTCCCCTCTTAATACCTTCAAAACGAACAAGGGATGGGAACCAAAATCCTTCCCTTCCCTTTCCTTTCCCCCCATTCCCCTCAATCCAAACAGCCCCTTAGAAAGAGCTTTCTTGGATCATGTCTTAGATTCTTGTGCTGCGAACAATACTCAGCTCTCTCTTTCCCCTTTTCACTTGTGAGCCTTTTGTGAGTGAGGTTTTCTTTTAAGCACAACTTGAAGTTAGGTACATTCAAATGCTCTTTTGTTGATTTTCTGCTTCTTGGTATTGCTTTATGGTGTGCTTTTCTGAAGTTTGAATGAAGGGTTTATTAACTGAAGCTTAAGTTTTGATGGGTCTTTATGTTTATGTTTTTCTTGGTCCTTTTATGTGGGTAAAGGGAGATTTGTAGATTTACTTGTTACTTTTCATGTTTTTGAACCTTTCTCGGTGACAACGTTAGTTCTTTACTAGTTTGTCTGTAAATTATGGTTGAAGTTTTGGATTCATAACTCTGTTGAGCATAGATTGATAATTCTTAACTAAATTAGACCTTAAATTGATTGGTTACTTTTCTGGCTATCTGATGACACTAGCCTTCACCGATTAATTTGATTCTTGTGATACTGCATTTTGCTTTAGTGCTAATATCTAATAGCTGAAGTTAGAATGGTACGGTTAAACAAACTATGAACTGGTATTTGCTAGTGTATTTGCATAGTCCGACCATACGTGCAATTACTTGGAATTGTTTGTCTATCATAACCTGAGAATAGCATAATGCAAGCATATCTGATTTAGATTGTTGGTCAGTTTCCTGAGTTGAGCATGTGACTCTACCAGCTTTGTGGAGTATATAGGCATCACAAGCTTACTATATGTGATAAATGTTGGATTTTTGTTGATAGCGCAGGGACCATTATTAAATTTTAGAATAAAATCTATGCCCTCTTAGCAATTGGATTCCGGGGACAGGGAGTTGCACGAATGTGGCTATCTTTGTTTTTATAAGGACTATGTAGAGTTTAATTTCCTTTTTGTTTTAATCTACTATTTCCCCTTGTCCATGATGGATACAAGATTTTGAGTTAATCTCTCACATTCAAAGATTTTATATAATTCATAAGCTAATAGCATAATGTAAATGTTCTGTCTATATAGCTGCATGTTATATTTGTAATATTCAGGTATATTTAACTCTGTCAGAAGGTGATAAAGTTTACTTCTATCTGTTTCTTCTCTGTGCTTGTGGATGTCTTTGCTGTACGTGAAACTAGATATTTCCTAGTATTTTAACCTTATATTCTTTCTTTCTCCCGCTTAATTACCAATGTTGTCTTTTACTTTACTTGTTTCTTTTTTCCCCTTCAACTACTAAATTTTATATAGTGAAGAAATCATTAAATGCATGTATAATTTTACATTTCCAATGTAGCATTTGTCCCCTCATTGCTCATTTCTCAATTGAGTTTACCATCTTACCAATTTCATGACTGAAACATTCCAATTCCCGGTCATAATTTTGTTATACCCAATGCAAAAAATTAACAAAGCATAACCATATCTAATAACTTAAACTTTTAAATAGACGATTAAAACTTTTACCCACAAGAACAAACAGGTGTCGCTCATTTATTTTTAGAGTATGATTTATCATTTTCCAGGCTCATCGGGGCCATTGATCTCGTCCTCGG
This sequence comes from Cordia subcordata, assembly GCA_028554755.1. Classification (NCBI taxonomy): domain Eukaryota; kingdom Viridiplantae; phylum Streptophyta; class Magnoliopsida; order Boraginales; family Cordiaceae; genus Cordia; species Cordia subcordata. The sequence goes on from JAPTOF010000007.1 coordinate 3,803,911, forward strand.
CACGTTTGTGCTTTCAAGAGACGCCAAGTTGAAACAAGCATTTTCAATCGCAATCCAATTGAACATTGCTCTATCTACTAATTAAGAAACAATATGTACGTAGTGAGGTCGGGGTCCCATAGTTGTTAGGACACAATGGGCCTGTTTGGATTGGCTTTTTTTAAGGAAAAAGTTACATTAAATTTACAATAACTATTATATTTGGCTTCCAAAAAAGCTGAAACTTTGAAAAAAGCTCAAATAAAGCTTTTTTTAGAAGCCAGAATTTTCAGCTTCTAAAAAAAAGTTATTTTTCAAAAGCTGTTAAAAAAAGTGCTTTTGAAAAAAGCCAATCCAAAAAAACCCAATGTCTTTGAAATTAGCATTGGTTTCATGTGTTTATCATTTTGGTGTGAACGAAATTCAAGGTTCTACAAATTCAGAGTACATATAGAAGAGCAATTGCTTGGTATGATCAAGGATGATGTTTGAACGAAGATGTTGACAAAAAAAAAGTTCAAGAAAACGTTGTTGAATCACCAAATATGTATGGATTGGCGCTTAATGACCGTACTTGAGTAAGTTTTGAGTTGTTGTACATGTGTTTTATTTCTAATGTTTCTTTGTAAATTAATGGTTTTATGAATAAGAAATGCACATTGCTTATTTAGCAAAAAAAAAAAAAGGCTCACTTAGTTAGATTTATGCTGTGTTTGTTATATGCTTATCTTAAATCTTAAATCTTATAAGATCTTATATGATAAAATCTTAAAATATATCTTATAAGAAATAAGCATCTTATTAATAAGATTGTTTGGTATAACACTAATCCTAAATCCTTAAATAAACATATTTGACAATAATGCCCTTTTTACTCATGGTATATTATTGTTAGATGTTAAAACTCCTATAGCTTATATACTCAAATTGTTCAAAACTTTTTGCAACTTTTTTTTTTTGGGGAAGGTTGCAAGTCATCTAAAATACTCATATTAGTCAAAACTTTTGCATCTCATTTAAGATATTTGTATTTTAGTTATATGTTAAAATTAAGAAATTACAAAAATTAACAAATTAAAATAAAAAAACTGCTAGATGTTAAAAGTTTACCAATAAAATGAAAAAAAATTGTTTAGTGATAAATAAATTGTAAAAAATAAAATATAGAAGAAATATAAATAAGACAAAAATTCAAAGATCAACAAACTAATTTTGTTTTGTTACAATCCCCTCAATTCTTTGAGTTATAACTCATTGTATATTATTAATTTTATGATTAAAATAAAAAACTAATTATTTAATGACAAATAAATTGTAGAAATTAAAATATACAAAAAAATTAATTATTTAATGATAAATGAATTATAAAAAATAAAATATACAGAAAATATTAATAAAATAAAAATTCAAAGATCAACATATTAATCTTGTGTATCATTGTACATAACAAAAAACATTGTTTTAATATAAAATTTTACAATATAAATTCCTTTATCTGCCAAATATCACTACACATTCCATCCCGAACACGATCCATCTCCCCTTGCCTCGAATTTGTACTAGTACTTCCAATACTTGCGCTTTCTGTGCCAATATCATTATCCCTCCGACAATAGCTTCCTCAAAAATATATCATCTAAATTTTGTGTGAATATAATTGTGAAGGGCCATTGTTGCTAAGACCAATTTCACTTGTGTATCCCAATTATACCCACAACGCATTCTTTTCATGATCTGAAATCTATTCTTCCATACTCCAAATGTTCTCTCTATTACACTTCTCAACGAAGAATGACAATAATTGAATAACTCTTTTGGACTTTGAGGGACTTGATTTTTATAGTCTTGCAAATGATACCTTTCATTTTTGTACGGAGCAAGGAATCCTTTCTTATTTAAATATCCAGAATCCACCAAATAAAATTGATCTACGTGATAAATAAAAAATTAGAAAAGAATAAGATTAAGAAAATAAATGATTTTCTTTTTTATAATAAATAAAAAATACACTTATATATATATATATATATATATATATATATAAACTAACCTCCAACGGGCATCTTGAATTTTTTTGTTTCATCGTGAATCGTATCGAGAAAGATACGAGTGTCATGCGCCGAACCCTCCCAACCGGCCACTCAATATGTGAAACACATATCAAAATTGCAAGTTGCCATGACATTTTGAGTTGGGTATCCTTTTCTTCCATAAAATGGATATCTCATGTCAGGTGATAAAACAACTTCGACATGTATTCCGTCTATTGCACCTATGCAATGCTAAAAAAAAAATAGGAATTAAACAAAGAAAAATATTATAAATATAATCTTAATATTAAATAAAACTAACCTGAAAATGTGGATGATACTTTGAATTGTTATATATATATATGGATGAATCCCTTCCACATCTTCTTGTTTGATATTACGAATCGACATGTTTACCAAAGCATCCAAGATCTCATGAAAATGATTATGAATAGTTTCTCCGGATCGTTGGAACCTTTCTTGAGCTGCTCTACTACTTTGACTTTGCCCAACAATATATAAGAATATAGCAAGTTTCTCCTCAATTCTTACATTTTTATTACACGATACTCCATATTCATTTTTCAATAGTTCACATAAATTCGAAAAATTAGTCCTATTCATTCGAAGATTTTGATAACACCTATCAATTTTCGATGTATCATTCAAGAGTTCTTGAATCCATGGCCAGCCTCTCAAAATAGAAGTCCGACAAGGAACCCGTCCAACACAACTATCAGTAGCATGCACTTGATGAAGATAAAACGTAGCTCCTACTAATAACAGTCTTCTTCTATCACTTTCCACACCCTCGTCATAATCATCATCACCATACATTTCAACACAAGAGGTAAAATCATTGATCACAAAACTATTTTCTTCCATTGAACCTGTAAACATTTAAACCGCACATATATCATAAATTTGATTTATTGAAAAAGTTTAAATTAAAAATTCAGTAATATGAGATATTAGTATTCCAAAGTAGCCTGTTAAACCACAAGTAAAAGGAAAAAAATTGTTCCAAACATTATAAGTAAAACCATTACAGTAGTTCACATAACACATTAAACTACCAAAAGAAAATATGTTCAAAGTATCAAGTAAAAACACTAAAGTAGTGTAGCACGAAGCTAAGGGGAAGCACTTCGCTCCCATTCGAACTTTAGAAATGATAATTGAAGATCTTCATCTTTCAAAGCCATGAAAACCTCTCTCCATGGTGCATCAGCCATCTTACGAGCTCCAAACATTTGCATTTGTGATCCCCGTGCAACACTTGGAAGATTTTTCAAGACCGATATTGCAGCTTCAATGTCATTCTTACATTTGCATGCAAGATGATGCCGAGGTGCTCTTAAACACAGATATCAACCGATCAAAGTTATTATTCATTGAAGATGTAGCACTATCTTTTGCTTGCTTCTTCCTTTTGACTCCTTTGGTTATATTACCGCTCCTACTACTTGTTACCTGGTCATTTGTAGGTAATGTTTGGTCTTCAGAAACAAAATTTTCTTCTACATCTGGGTCACCAATCTGTGATTCTACTACTTGTTTAGAGACCGTGCTTGGATGAGGTACGCTCGAGTTGGGTGTATAAGCATGATCTCCTGTAGCAGCAGTGCCACTAAACAACTCCTTCATCAAATCATAATGCTATAATCCCTTGTACTTGAATTTGCCATATCTTTTATCTTTCTGAAATAATAGACAATTATATTAAAATTTTTGAAATTAATAAACATTATAAGCAAACTATAATAAAATTTTTGAGGAGCTGTACCTGTATTTTGTCACTCCACCAAGGTTCAGATGCAGAAATGGTACCGCTTGCTACCTTCCAACCAACTCCAGATGCCATTCTTTTCAATGTCTGATAAAGCCTCCAATCATTTTTAAGTACATCCCAGTGATTTCTAAATTGCTTTTGTGTATATTCTTTCCCAGTTATCTCATTAAACTTCTTCCTAATATTCTCCCACACAGCGATATTCAAAGATTTGGGTGACTTTTTTACTTTTCTAATTTCTTCAACACAAAGCTCAAGAAATAATTTGTTGCTATCGGTATCCCAATGAGCTGACATCTTACTATTTTTCTCCAAAAAAAAAAGGAAAAAGGAATCACTTATAAGATATTCACAAAGGAGAACAAAAACCACTTATAACATATTCACAATCTAAATTTGAAAGAAAATATATAACACAAGCATGGTTATTCAAATACGCAAAAAAGATAAATGAAGGAAAGAAAATTGATCGACAGTATAATAAATTATTTTCATAAGGTAATAACACTCTAACAACTTGAGATATCAAGAGACTGTTGAAAGCAAGAATAAAACTTTTAGTTAATAGTTCACATAATTAATGGAGACAATGAAAATTGACATGGCAGGGAGGTTAAAATTGTAATGTCAGTTGCAGAATCTTATTATACAATTAAAGCTTATTTTAATATCTCCAGTTACATAAATGGATACACAGAGTCGCTAAAAATTTTGTGCTGCAATAACACAAAAAGACATAATAAATTCTTTGTTGAAATTGTTTCCTATTTCTTATACAAGTGTGCTTTTATTTTTCTGTAGGCTCTTGTCTATTGCAGAGGAGACTTTAACAGAGTTTCTATCAAAGGCCACTGGAACTGCTGTGGAGTGGGTCCAAATGCCTGGGATGAAGGTTTGCAGCTTGCTTTATGTTATAGTTTTTCATGTGTCGTTTGCTGTGTCTCAGCTATGAGCATATAAGATATCTTAAACAAATTGTAGATCTTGATATCATTTTGAATGACTTCTGTTGCAAATGCAGAAATCCTCTAAGCAATTAAATTGTAAAACTGTTGGCCACAGAACGTCAGTTGATAGTCATTGCATTTTCTAGCCTATGAAGAAAAGTGGTAGTCAAGCTTAGTTCCTGCGTTTCAGAATTGTAATCCTCATTAGTTTCTAATTTATGCAAGAATATGTTCTCCTGGTGAATTATTCCTGAATCTTTTTTGGAGCTTTCTAACCTCTGTCTTTCTGCCTCAAATTTATACAACTAAGTGAATGTGGTGGCGCAAGAAAAATGACAATCATGAGACATGATTAATAGATCAATGTACATGTGTTGGACAAAGAAAGAGATCCAGCAAAACAAAGATAAGAATTTTAAAGTTTTGAGAAAAACACATCAATTATGTCGTTTCGCAGCCAGCGTCTACTGAATTTTCCAGGCTCATTTTTGACTTCTTGTCGAACAATATGCTGACCTATTTCTTGAATCAGATCATGCATTTCAATTCTTCTATCTAATATACGTATAAGTGATTTGGATTTGTTAACAAGAACATTGATGCCGTCTTCAGGGTAGAAACCAAAACTATCAAGCTTTCTTTTCACTACCAGAACCAAACCAATCGCGTGCTCCTGCCAACGATTTTATTTGCTTTATGTCATCAACATCATTTCAAACAATCACATAAAATTAATTTTATTGAAAAATTATAAAATTAAAATTAATTTTATGCACATCATATGGAATTCCAAACAATCACATAAAATTAATTTTATTGAAAAATTAAGAAAACCCAATAATCTAAAGCCAAATTTGATCAAACCCATATGATAAAGTTAAGATCCATGGCACTAATTAACTGTAAATTGATGGTCACAAATACAAAAATGGTGAAAGCGTGGAGGTGGAGTTACCAGTATTCACGGTGGTTAATGTTAGGGTTCTGTCCAAGGAAATAGCCCTTTAAGTGGTAGTGCTGAAGGTGGTGGAAGTGCACGGTATGGTGATGATGACGATGGCGGTAGGAGCCTCGGTGGTGGCGACAGCAGCGTTGGTGGTGGCTATGGCGGCAAGGGAAGCGAAGGTTTTTTTAGAGATGGCTATGGAGATTACAATTTTCTGTCGATGAAAATTGTTTTTTCTTCCAAATTATTTTCTATCGATGAAAGAAGAAGCACAGGGTGTAATTTGGCTAAAGAGAGGGGTATTTTGGGAAATGAAAATTTCATTAAACTTTTGAAAATACCCAGTGTGTCCTCTATTCTTGCTTATAAGATTTAAGATCTTGAATTCCATCTTATTTTTTATATTTTTTATAGTTGTAAAAAAAAAGATCTTATCATAATATCTTATTATAAGTTTTAAACAAACACTACTTTTTAAAATAAAATCTTATAAGAAATAAGATCTTATGATAAGCATATAACAAACACAGCATAAATTTTGAGACTGACTCTTTTTGACATAATTATGATAACCTTAAAATGGATTAAAAAATATAGTGAAGAGAAAGCACCCTTTGGTCATGCAGGGTCCCATAAAGGTTGGGAGTTTTTCATTTTTTTTTTGGTCGTTCATTTCAAGATTCCACTGCACTTTTCTAACTAATCTTGCTTTGTCTCTTGTGCTCTTTTGCGGCAAGCACCTTTTTTTTAATTGGGGAAGGCAAAACTAGGACAATTTGCTCACATTAATTGAGCAAATTAATATGAAAATGACCCTTCATCTACCTTGTGTATGTATATACACACATATATATTAAAATTCTTTATTTTTAAATAATTTTAAAGTATTACGTTAGCATTTACATATTATGACCATCCTTATTCAACAGGAAAATGACTATATTGAAGTCATTGTTTGCTAAAATTTTAATATATTATCTGTTATTTGTTACTGATATACATATTATTTTATTTTGAAATTTAATGGTTAATTTATTATTATTACTCACTATTAAAATAAATCAACCTATCCATATAAAATATGGTAACAAAAGTACCAATATGAGTAAATGTTGGTAACAAAATGTTTCCAGAAAACTTAAAAGAGGTCTTTTTTTTTCCTTTCCTTTTGCCAAAGAGGAAAAAAAAAAAAGAGTTCAATAGTCAATAGTATTAATTTACACAATAATTATCATTATTACCACCTTGAAAAACTTTGGGTTTGCTCTTGTGGACAATAAAAGACAAGGAAGAGAAACAAGAACTTCACCAGTAAAGAGTGTATTGAAATTGAAAAAGCCCACTGAGATTTTAGCTTATAAGCTACTTCACTATCTGAAGGTGCAAATATCTTAAGAGGGGGGGGTGAATTAAGATATTAATACTAATTTTTATTTTTAAAATTTACAGAGAATTAATAATTTCTAACAAACAATATATCAAACACAAGATAAGCAAGGTAAGAAAAATAAAAATAAAAATGTAAGGAGAAGAGAAACAAACGATTTTAAGGTGGTTCGGCCAAGCCTACGTCCACCGCCCAAGGAATCTCCCCTTAGGACTTCAAAGATCTCCACTAAGATGCTTCTTCAAAACTTGGTAAAGCACAAACCAAGTTCTTTACAACCTCTTTGAAGCCTTACTTCAAAGGACCCAAGAGATTTACTCTATAGGATTTCCTCACACTTTACAAGCTTAAATGAATATATCTCACAAAGATTAAAGCTCTCAAAGTGTGCATGTACTCAAGAATGAAAAAAGATTGAATCTGAGATTTTCTTCAAGAAAAAGAATAAGCTCTTGAAAGCTCAAATATATTGCAAGAATGGCTCAAAGATGGATTGAATGATGATAAACACTTTAGCACACTTCAATTGATGATTAGAAAGTGTATTGAATGAGTATTTAAAGAGATTTGGGGGTTAGGGATATGGTAGGTGAAGAAGGGTTGAGTTTTTCGGCCAGAACGGTAATAAATGGCTAGTGCATTTATTACAGCTCCCGTTTAGCCAGTCGACCGGCTAGGTCGTCTGGCTTACCCTTCTCCGACTAGGCCGGACGCCTAAGCCTGTTGACCGGCTAGGGGGTCCGGCTTTTCCCTTCACCTTTCTGTTTAGGCCAAGCGACCACGGTCGGCGGTCGGCCATTGGGGTCCGGCCACTCCAGAATGTGAAGTAAAGCCAGATTTTGCAAAAAAACAAATTTAAGTGCATTTTGACAACTCCAAGTCATTTTGAATAAATATGTAAACGCATGTTGTGAATTGAAACACCCTAAAAACTCATTTTATCTCAATGTGTGCATTCAAATACATTTATGCATATGTTATTTTCAAATGTGCAAGACTTGAAAATTTTTGCTATGACAAAGAAAAAGATTTTGAGCCAAGTCTACATAATATATAGGCATTTCACAAAAAGAGCAAGAAGAAAAACAAATCCGCACTTCTTATGGCTTCTCTTCTCCTCCTTATGCCTTCTCATCTTTTCTCCCTTCAAATAAGGCTTTTTGCACATCTTCATATCTTTCAAAGCTTCATATTAATGTCATCTCATTTTCACAAGAAGCTATTTAGTCAAATAATGCATATATATATTTTCATCATCAAAATCAATAATGAATATTTAGCTAACAATCTCCCTTTTTTTATGATGACAAAATTTTTAAGATATGAGACAAAAGTACTCCCCCTTAATATATGCATTTCTTTTAAAAAGTGCATTTTTGAGAAAATGCTTTGACTATCAAATTTAAACTCATTTGCAAGGACAAACAAATAAACATAAACTCATTTGCAAGAACAAATAAACATATCAACAAAGCATTCACCATTTACTACTCCAAACAGAGCTTATGCATCCACCATTTAAACTAATGCAAATAGACAATACCATTCACCAAGGCATATATCACCAAAGCATAAATACCAAGCATAAATACCACATCATAATATATCACCAAAGCATAAATAATAAGCATAAATACCACATCATAACTTATCATAACTTTTCCCCCTTTGGCATCATCAAAATCAATATAAAGGTAGGAAAAGAAATGTATAAAAGAAATAACTTGGTAATCAAAGTCAAGAATGTAAAGACCAACTAAAACTAAAAATTGTTTTCAAGTGGAATGAAAAATGTTTTAAAAAAAAAAAAGAAAATCAGGGTGCGCGATCATGATGATCCTTGAAGTAGTCTTTCATGTCTAATTTCATAGTAGCCACTTCTGAATCAATATGTTGCCTCCAAATAGTGAACTCGTCCCATTGGCTTGTCATGGTGGCCCTCATTTCACCCATACCAGTATTTAAAGCCTGTAATTGGTACAGAATCTAAGCCATCAAAGAAGGGTCTTCCTATTGTCCCATCGAACTAGAACCAGCACCATGACGAATTTCTCTTCGACGTAGCTCATCAATGTGCACTTGCTCCCTAGATTCTCTCAACACTCGCCTAAGAGTTGCTTCCTCAGTATTTTTCTCTTCTTCAGAGGAACTAACAACCGTGGGTATGGTTCCTGGTATGCCTATGTCAGGATTACCCTCAATTTTCGGCCTTCTATCTTCTTCAAAGGTGATATCTACCCCACCAGGTATGTCATCAAGATTTTGTGCTGTGGTGCCAAAGACAGGGTCGGTGAAAGTAGTCCCCTTCTTAGTCCTATTCCTAATTGCAGCTTGAGTGCTTTGGGGCAAACTTTTGAAGGTCTATCTATTTATGGGCTCCATATTGTACCAATAAATGCCCATGAAGTTCATATATAACATATCAAAATTCCATGCAAACACTTTATATGGAGTATTTGAAGATATGGAAGAAAACGGTTGAAAATTGAAGAATTTGAGATGGGTGTTAGAGAGTTTTGGCTAGGGTTAAAAAAATTGATAGAATGTAGTGAATTTGGGGTGAAAACCCCCAATTTTTAACCCTGTCCCCGTTCAGTCGGTTGACCGGCTGATCGCGAAAGTCGACCGGCAGGATCAGAGAGCATATTAAAAATTGTGTTTTAGCCGGACACCTAAGGCCTTAGTCGGTCGACCGCCTTGGTCGGCCGGCTGGATCAGAAGGTGCACAAATTTCTTATTTTTCATACCCAAGCCACATAAACACATATATATGCCATTTAACCACATTTTATCATTCCAATTTCTCTCCTAATCTTGCAAATTTGATCCTCATGCAAATGTTTAGTGAAAATATCAGCAACTTGATGTAAAGTATCAACAAATTCAAGAATTATATCACCTTTTTGTACATGATCTCTAATGAAATGGTGCCTAATCTCAATATGCTTAGTTCTTGAGTGTTGAATTGGGTTCTTAGTAAGATTAATTGCACTAGTATTATCACAATATATAGGAATATGATCATACTTCAATCCATAATCAAGTAAATTTTGTTTCATCTACAATATTTGTGCCACACAACTACCAGCTGCAATATATTCAGCTTCGGTGGTAGAAATGGCAACGCTATTTTGTTTCCTACAAGACCAAGATACTAAGGAATGTCCTAGGAATTGGCATGTTCCACTAGTGCTCTTACGATCTACTTTGCAACCAGCATAGTCAGTATCAGAAAAACCACATAGATCAAATGACGTTCCTTTAGCATACCAAAGCCCTAAATTAATTGTTTCCTTAAGATATCTAATTATTCTTTTTACAACTGTTAAGTGAATTTCCTTAGGATTGGATTGAAATCTAGCATATAAGCACACTGAGAACATGATATCAGGTCTAGAGGCAGTTAAATATAATGGGCCACCGATCATACCTCTATATTTCTTCTCGTCTACTGATTTACCTTTCTCATCTTTATCTAGCTTTGTTGAGGGACTCATGGGAGTTCCAATCTCCTTTGCATCTTCAAGTCCAAATTTCTTGATGATTTTCTTGGTGTATTTGGCTTGATTTACGAAGATCCCCTCTTTTGCTTGTTTGATTTGGAGTCCGAGGAAGAAAGTTAATTCTCCCATCATGCTCATCTCGAACTCCTTATGCATGCACTTTGAAAAATTCTCACACAAGGAAATATTAGTAGCACCAAAAATTATATCATCAACATAGATTTGGACAAGTAGAATGTCATTGTCTTTTCTTTTAATAAATAGGGTTGAATCAAGTTTTCCTCTTTCAAAATTGTTTTCAACCAAAAATCCACTAAGTCTTTCATACCAAGCTCTAGGAGCTTGCTTTAAGCCATATAAAGCCTTTTCTAGTTTAAAAACATGATTAGGAAAACATGAATCTTCAAAACCGGGGGGTTGTTGAACATAAACTTCTTCTTCAATGAATCCATTTAAAAATGCACTTTTCACATCCATTTGATAAAGTTTAAAGTCCATGTGACATGCAAATGCTAGTAACATACGAATATATTCAAGTCTAGCTATAGGAGCATAAGTTTCATCATAATCAATTCCTTCTTCTTGATTGTATCCTTGTGCAATTAGTCTAGCCTTATTCCTAGTCACTATTCCGGCTTCATCTAGTTTGTTTCTGAATACCCATTTGGTTCCAATTACCGGTCTATCTTTAGGTCTTTCAACTAGCTTCCAAACTTTATTTCTCTCAAATTGATTGAGTTCTTCTTGCATTGCCATTATCCAATTTTCATCTAGTAGAGCTTCTTTTACATTTTTGGGTTCAATATGTGAAATAAATGCATGATGCTCACAAAAAGTGCTAATATTACGCCTAGTTCTTACACCTTCATTTGGATTACCGAGAATAAGATCTTGAGGATGGTTTCTCACAAACTTCCAACTCTTTGGTAGATCTTCATGAGGTTCTTTTGTTTCATCATCTTTGTTTGAGCAATGTTTGATTTCCTCATTTGCTTGAGACCTCCTTTCTTGAAGTTCTTCTTCTTGCTTCGTTAGTTTTTCTTTGTCTTTTGGAGTTGGATCTTCAAGCGTTGTCTTTTCCAAAAGATAACCTACATCATCAATTTCCTTTCTCGGCTCAAATGGATTAGTCTCATCAAATGTATCATGTATTGATTCTTTTACAACAAGAGTTCTCTTATTATATACCCTATATGCTTTGCTTTTTGTGGAATAACCTAAGAATATTCCTTCATCGGATTTAGAATCAAACTTTCTTAAGTGGTCCTTAGTGTTTAGAATAAAACATTTACAACCAAATATCTTGAAGTATGATATTTTAGGTGTTTTGCCATGTCATAGTTCATATGGAGTTTTGTTTAAAATAGGTCTAATCAATACTCTATTTTGCACATAGCATGCAGTATTTATGGCTTCACTCCAAAAATATGTTGGCAAGTTGTGTTCTTTTAACATAGTCCTTGCCATTTCATGTAATGTACGATTCTTCCTCTCTACTGCCCCATTTTTTTTAGGAGTACGAGGGGCAGAAAAGTTATGCTCAATGCCATGTTCATCACAAAAGTTCATGAAATGAGTATTCACATATTCGGTGCCATTATCACTACGGATGCAAGTTATAAAATAGCCTTTCTCATTTTGCACTTTTCTACACAATCTTGCAAATTCATTGAAGGCATCATTTTTATGTGCAAGAAACATCACCCATGTAAATCTAGTGTAATCATCAACTACAACAAATGTATACCTAGATCCTCCTAAGCTTGCCACATCAATGGATCCAAACAAATCCATATGTAGTAGTTGTAATGCTCTATTTGTTGAAACCTTATTTAGGGATTTGAAGGATGTTTTATGTTGTTTTCGTAGTTGGCAAGCATCACAGATTTTATCTTTTTTAAATTTTAGTTTTGGTAGGTCTCTAACTAGATCATGCTTTGATAAATCATTCAATAAGTTCATGCTAGCATGTCCTAGTCTTCTATGCCATAACCAAGTATTATCATGCACAACAGATAAACATTTAACATGTTGACATATAAGTTGATCAATTTCAACAGTGTAAACATTTTCATTTCTCTTAGCTACAAATAACATATTTTCATTTCCACATTCATACACAAGACATTTAGACGATTGAAAAATGACTTTATGACCTTTGTCACATAATTGACTAATGCTAAGTAGATTAAATTTTAGACCTTCTACTAGTAGGACATTGTGTATAGCAAGAGAATTTTCATTACCAATGCTTCCTTTTCCAATAATTTTTCCTTTGCCATTGTCCCCAAAGGTAACATCTCCTCCTTTTGTCCTTTTTAGTTTGTAGAAAAGTGAAGAGTTCCCCGTCATGTGCTTGGAACAACCACTATCCAAGATTCATTTTATTTTGCTTGAATTGCTTTCATTGCATACCTACACACATGAAATTCAAATGCAATTCTTTATTTTGGGGTCCCCAACACCTTGGGTCCTTGGCGTTAGTTTAATTTTTATTTTTGACCACCCATTTTGGTCTTTGCCAATATGGAACATGTGATCCTCTATCACGAATTTTCTTGTAATAACAATGAGTAGATACATGTCCTTTCTTTTCACAATAGGTACAAATAACATTTGTCTTCGGTGAAGAGAGGGATGTAGAGGTAGAAGCCTTGACAAAATAGGTTTTGAAATACTTTTGATTAATACTAGGTTTGTATCCAATACCACTCTTATCAAAAGACATTTTTTGACTTCCAAGAAGCTTTTCAAAATTTTCTTTCCCATTTGTAAACTTTTGAACAATTCCATTCAAGTCCTCATTTTTCTTTTTTAAATCTTTAACTTCTTTTTCAATCTTTACAAAATCTTCGGCATATGAATCATTTTCTTTTTCTAAGATGTCTATTTTTTCAATAAGAGAAGCATTTTTCTTTTCCAAAATTTCTTTTTCATTAAGAACAAGTTTCAAACTTTTATGCATTTGCTTGTTTTTTGCCAAAGCTAAGGATAAATCATCATGTAATTTAGCAAATGCGTCTTTTAGTTCATCAAAACTATATTCCTCTTCCTCTTCTTCACTAGATGAACAATAAATACATAAAGATGGTGAAGATAGTACCTCATCCTCATTGGCCATGAGGCAAAAATTGGCTACCTCATGATGCTCTTCCTCATCTTCTTCGATTTCGGAGAAGTCCTATGTGGCCTTGAGCGCCTTTTCTTCCTTCTTCTTTGAAAGCTTAGGACAATTTGCTTTTATATGTCCCGGCTTGTTGCAATTAAAGCACTTCATTTCATCTTTTGCATCTTTTATCTTTTTGAATTCTTTGCCTTCTTTTCCTTTCTTCTTCCAATTTGTGTTGCTTGAAGAAGCCCTTTTTCTCATCTTTCTAAATTTCATAAATTTTTTGAAATTTCAGGCTAGAAGTGCAATCTCTTCATCTTCCGGGTCCTCATCATCTTCTTCATCGTCACTTGATGAAAATTTTGATGCAACTAAAGCAATAGACTTCTTTGCTTTCCTTTCTTCTTCTTCATGATATTTTATCTCAAGCTCATGAGTCATGAGTGACCCAATGAGCTCATTGAGCTCCAATGTATTCAAGTCCTTCGCTTCCTTTATTGCCGTGACTTTAGGTTGCCATGATGATGGCAAGCTCTTTAGCACTTTCCTTACCTTCTCTACATTGGAATAATCTTTACCAAGAGCTTTCAAACCATTAGTGATTTCAACAAATCTAGAAAACATTTGTTCAACATTTTCATTTGGAAGCATCTTGAATGATTCATATCTATGTACAAGCATAGCAATCCTAGATTCTTTCACTTGGCTAGTTCCTTCATAAGTTACTTCTAATTGATCCCAAAGTTCTTTAGCCGAAGTGCAACCCATTACTCTAGCAAATTCGGTGGCATTCATAGCATTAAATAAATAATGTAATGCTTTTTTATTTAACTCAAATAATTTAATATCTTCATCATTCCATTCATTTTCTGGTTTGGGTATTCTCCTATCACCTTCTAATTTTGTAGGTAAGGTAGGCCCATTTTCTATGATTTTCCAGGCTTTATAGTCATGTGATTGTATAAACACTTTCATTCTCATTTCCAAAATGCATAATTTGTTCCATCAAAAAAGGGTGCTTGTTTAATAGAAATTCCCTCCATATTTGCTCGAAATTCTACTAGTTGTTAGACTATAATGTAGAACCCTAGCTCTGATACCAATTGAGGGTGCAAATATCTTAAGAGGGGGGGGTGAATTAAGATATTAATACTAATTTTTGTTTTTAAAATTTACAGAGAATTTATAACTTCTAACAAACAATATATCAAACACAAGATAAGCAAGGTAAGAAAAATAAAAATAAAAATGTAAGGAGAAGAGAAACAAACGATTTTAAGGTGGTTCGGCCAAGCCTACGTCCACCGCCCAAGGAATCACCCCTTAGGACTTCAAAGATCTCCACTAAGATGCTTCTTCAAAACTTGGTAAAGCACAAACCAAGTTCTTTACAACCTCTTTGAAGCCTTACTTCAAAGGACCCAAGAGATTTACTCTATAGGATTTCCTCACACTTTACAAGCTTAAATGAATATATCTCACAAAGATTAAAGCTCTCAAAGTGTGCATGTACTCAAGAATGAAAAAAGATTGAATCTGAGATTTTCTTCAAGAAAAAGAATAAGCTCTTGAAAGCTCAAATATATTGCAAGAATGGCTCAAAGATGGATTGAATGATGATTAACACTTTAGCACACTTCAATTGATGATTAGAAAGTGTACTGAATGAGTATTTAAAGAGATTTGGAGGTTAAGGATATGGTAGGTGAAGAAGGGTTGAGTTTTTCGGCCAGAACGGTAATAAACGGCTAGTGCATTTATTACAGCTCCCGTTCAGCCGGTCGACCGGCTGGGTTGTCCGGCTTACCCTTTTCCTTCTCTGACTAGGCTGGACGCCTAAGCCGGTCGACCGGCTAAGGGGTCCGGCTTTTCCCTTCACCTTTCTGTTTAGGCCGGGCGACCACCCAGGTCAGCCAGTCGACCGGCTGGGGGGTCCGGCCACTCTAGAATATGAAATAAAGCCAGATTTTGCAAAAAAACAAATTTAAGTGTATTTTCACAACTCCAAGTCATTTTGAATAAATATGTAAACACATGTTGTGAATTGAAACACCCCAAAAACTCATTTTATCTCAATGTGTGCATTCAAATACATTTGTGCATATGTTATTTTCAAATGTGCAAGACTTGAAAATTTTTGCTATGACAAAGAAAAAGATTTTGAGCCAAGTCCACACAATATATAGACATTTCACAAAAAGAGCAAGAAGAAAAACAAATCCGGTACCCCTTATGGCTTCTCTTCTCCTCCTTATGCCTTCTCATCTTTTCTCCCTTCAAATAAGGCTTTTTGCACATCTTCATATCTTTCAAAGCTTCATATTAATGTCATCTCATTTTCACAAGAAGCTATTTAGTCAAATAATGCATAAATATTTTTTCATCATCAAAATCAATAATGAATATTTAGCTAACACTATCATTCAAAAGGTTCTATCCAGCTTCTTCTAAAATCCTAAACCAAAATGCATATTCACACAGAGACATATATATATATATATATTTTACGTTTTATGTGTATATTTAATTAGTTTAATGTAATTTTATATCTTGCGCATAATTGGAGTTTAAAGGGTGTAAGATGAGCATGTGGGTGGGGTCAAGTTGTAACATTAGAATGAGAAAAAAATAAATGAAATGCTAATATGGTATGGTACAAAACAGAAGTATGCTGTCATGGGCTAGTTTCCCCCTTGTGAAAAAATGTATAACCCTTGCTTGCTTGTTTACTTTTATGGTGTGTTTGGATTGGAGGGGGAAAATTTAATAAAGGAAAAGAGAGGAAAGGAGAAGAAATGGATAATTCATGTTTGGATTAGAGTTTTTTTACAAGGAAAAGGAACATAAAGGATTATGAGTATCTTGTATTTGGTTAGGAAGGAAATGGAAGGAAGGATAAATTTTATATGTAAAAGATTAAGAGTAAAAGATTTCAAGAATCCTTTCCCTCCATTTTATCTCAATTTAAAAGGATTGAAAATAAAAAATTTGAGGAAATTTTGCTTTTCCTTCCAAAATCCCTCTCTTAATACCTTGAAAATAAATAAGGGATGGGGTATCAAAATCCTTCCCTTCCCTTTCCTTTCCCCCCATTCCCCTCAATCCAAACAACCCTATAGAGAGAGCTTTCTTGGATCCTGTCTTAGATTCTTGTGCTGCGAACAATACTCAGCTCTCTCTTTCACCTTTTCACTTGTGAGCCTTTTGTGAGTAAGGTTTTCTTTTAAGCACAGCTTGAAGTTAGGTACATTCAAATGCCCTTTTCTTGATTTTCTGCTTCTTGGTATTGCTTTATGGTGTGCTTTTCTGAAGTTTGAATGAAGGGTTTATTAACTGAAGCTTAAGTTTTGATGGGTCTTTATGTTTATGTTTTTCTTGGTCCTTTTATGTGGGTAAAGGGAGATTTGTAGATTTACTTGTTACTTTTCATGTTTTGAACCTTTCTCAGTGACAATGCTAGTTTTTACTAGTTTGTCTGTAAATTATGGTTGAAGTTTTGGATTCATAACTCTGTTGAGCATAGATTGATGATTCTTAAATAAATTAGACCTTAAATTGATTGGTTACTTTTTTGGCTATCTGCTGACACTAGTCTTCACCGATTAATTTGATTCTTATGATACTGCATTTTGCTTTAGTGCTAATATCTAACAGCTGAAGTTAGAATGGTACAGTTAAACAAACTATGAACTGGTATTTGCTAGTGTATTTGCGTAGTCCGACCATACGTGCAATTACTTGGAATTGTTTGTCTATCATAACTTGAGAACAGCATAATGCAGGCCTATCTGATTTAGATTGTTGGTCAGTTTCCTGAGTTGAGCATGTGACTCTACGAGCTTTGTGGAGTATATAGGCATCACAAGCTTACTATCTGTGATAAATGTTGGATTTTTGTTGACAGTGCAGGGACCATTATTTAATTTCAGAATAAAATCTATACCCTTTTAGCAATTGGATTCAGGGGACAGGGAGTTGCACGAATGTGGCTATCTTTGTTTATACAAGGGCTATGTAGAGTTTAATTTCCTTTTTGTTTTAATCTACTATTTCCCCTTGTCCATGATGGATACAAGATTTTGAGTTAATCTCTCACATTCAAAGATTTTATATAATTCATGAGCTAATAGCATAATGTAAATGTTCTGTCTATATAGCTGCATGTTATGTGTGTAATATTCGGGTATATTTAACTCTGTCAAAAGGTGATGAAGTTTACTTCTATCTGTTTCTTCTCTGTGCTTGTGCATGTCTCTGCTGTACGTGAAGCTGGATATTTCCTAGTATTTTAACCTTATATTCTTTCTTTCTCTGTTCCGCTTAATTACCAATGTTGTCTTTTACTTTACTTGTTTCTTTTTTCCCCTTCATTAAATGCGTGTATAATTTTACATTTCCAATGTAGCATTTGTCCCCTCATTGCTCATTTTTCAATTGAGTTTACCATCTTACCAATTTCATAACTGAAACATTCCAATTCCCGGTCATAATTTTGTTATACTCAATGCAAAAAATGGGTGAACATACAGATGGATCTATGCATATTGGTCACAAAGTCTTTTAACTTCTCATGTGAAAGTTGATTTAGCCTTTCTTTGCATAGGGTTGGCATACTTGGTTGTGTGTATTCACTTTGCATTATCCATTTCATTCTTGTCATAATGTTAGTGGAAAGCTAGACTTTGCTTAACTATTTCATCTTCTCATTTGATGGTGGAAAATTGAAGCTTTTGCAGTACTTACTCTAAGACAATGAAATTCTCATCATTATTTATTTTCTCTCAGGAAATGAATCTATTAATGGCTTTCATAATTGTGTAACTTATGCTAAAATAATATCTCTCAATCTATTTACCCACAAACATTGATATGGAGAAAGTTACTTTCTTGTTGAAGATTAGGTGTACAGTTCTTTCTTCTTGCTCATCTATTGTTTTGGAGTTGGCATTTACAAAATCTTGGCTTTAAGGTCATTTTTTCAATAATCTTCAGTCTGAACTGTTTTTAGTTCCAAATATCAAATGCACTCTGCATGTTTTATATGTTGTTAATAGATGTTTGACTATTTCAGTAGACTGTAAAGTACAGGCTGCTGGGTGAGCGCAAGGATCAATATTTCAGAGTCGAGCTGATGAAGCTTGAAATATGGATTGCAATTGTATTGCTAATTTGTGGCCAATCTTCCAGTGCAGTAGGTAATTTAAAAGTTCTTCATACTTGAATTTATTTTGGATGTTATTAGGTAAGTTATTGCTTAGTGATATGGGTAAAAATTCCCTTCCCACGTCAATAATAATTCGGATGATTTAGTTGAGACGTTAGACGGAACGGAAGTAGTCACGTAAGCTGAAGGTCCACCTCTATCCGGTCATTGTGAGGGTAAACCGGCGGACGCCTGAGTTGAGGGTAAGCCGATGGACGCGTGAGTTGAGGATAAACCGGTGAATGCGTGAGCTGAAGGTCCACCTTTGAAGGCAAGCCAGTAGACGCGTGAGTTGAGGGTAAGCCCTTTCCTACAAAGCAAGAACAAAGCGGGGCTTTCCCCCGTTGTACCTCTGACGATCAAGTCAGTGTTATGAAAGCATATTTGAATATGTTATGAATATACACAAGAAAAATAGAGAGAGTTTGGCCTTCACTTACTTGCTTTGCTTGTATTATAGCTTGGTATTTATAGGCATGACAGCTCAACACCCAAAGTTTACCTCAAGTAGGGTGTTGATTGGACTTGCTTTGCTTGTTGACGTGGCTTCCTTTGTTCTTAAGGAAAAGAACATGTGTATGCTTGCGAATTTAGCCTAGGCATACATGAAGGGTGTGGGTATACCATCCCGACTTCTCCTGGCTTACGCGTGGCCTCAGGTCTCTTTCCCTACACATTTATGCACAATGCTTTGATCGTACAATGCATCCAAGCGCAATATCTTGAACATACAAAGGGGTTTACTCGTTATATAAGGGTAAGCCAGGGTTTGGAGAGAGAGAGAGAGAGCGGCGGACCCTCAGGCTTAGGTCCGCCGTTGGTGTAGCCTAGCCATAGGGGAGCGGACCCGTAGCCCTGGGGTACGCCGGCTTCGTTACGTCCTCCTGCGAAACATGTGTCGTCTTTTTATTGGTGATTTTCACTCACCCATATCAATTGCCCTTTTTTGGCCTTTATTCGATACTCGTTTATCGTGTAGAGGCCAAATATCTACTAAGGCTGGCATACTTCTCCCATTTATTGGAAACGTTTCGAAACGTGTTTTTTTCCTTTTGCTAACTGATGCATCGTTTCCTGTGCGCGTGGGTCTATAAATAGACCATTCCCTTTCCTTACTTTTCCTCACCTCAGTTTCTTCCTCTACGCTTCTTCCCTTAGGCACGCATTTAAGATAAACACTCTCTCCATTTCCACAAGCGAGCTCATTCAAGGCCTTTCTTGAGGTAAGTAGTCATAATGGGAAGATTGGATCTTTCATTTACTTCGGGGCAAACCTGTAAGGGAAGGGGCCACCGGTGGACACGTAGATGACAAGTCCGCCTCCTTCTGTAAATTTTTTTTTTGCGTAATTTTTCTAACACGCATGCGTTCGCTTTTCTTCCCAAGTTTATTGCAGATTGACTTTTTCCTTGTGCTATTTAGAGATACTACTCCTTTTCTGTTGTCATCATCCGAGGACTCCCAAGGTACTTTCGTTTTTGTTTGGCTATCCGACTATCCATCTCCGCTTATGGCTCGTTCATACGGTGGCACAATCTGCCATCCGAGCAAGCCCTAAATGGTTCCGCCTCCCCCAGATTGGACTGCCAAGTATATCCGTATCATCATGCAAGAGAGGGTAGTCAGGTTCAAGAAGTGCAGACAAATTGATGACACGGCCAACATCCGTGCCCCTGGGCTTGACGAGCGCGCTCGCTTCCCCCCTACCGGCAAGATTGCCATTTACTAGTCCACACTTAAGATGGGAATTTGCATGCCGTTTCTACAAATCTTTTGCGACATCTTTTGCCATTACGAGATAGCGCCAAGATAGCTGGCACCAAATGGTTGGAAAATAATGTCGGCTTTGGTCGTCCTTCTCTCTGATCGGGGCTATGCACCCTCCACAGACGCTTTTGTAGAGCTCATGACCTTAAATAAGACCCCTCATGCGCTCGGGTGGTACTATTTTCAGGCTCGCAAAAATAAATGATTTATGTCCAAAGTCTCTTGTTCGAACTTGTCGTGGAGGAGGCGCTTTTATTTCTTATCCTTAAATAAGGGCTCATGGAGCTTTCCGTTCACTAGGGAATCCGAAAGTCTCATCCAGCTCCCGAGGGAACTACCTTGGCTCTGATGGCGGCCGTCACTTCTCCCGGTCCAAACCTCCACTATTACAAGTCTTTCTTGGACCCGGTAAATATGAGAAGGGCTGGCCTGTGCAGGAGGACATCCGTTTTGCTCAAGTTTTCTGAGGGTTTAAATGATAGCGACACTGACGGAGTTGATAACGACTCAGGGTCTGACGGAAACGACTCCCATGTGCTAGGCGGATGCGGCAAATATGGATTGTCTGTCGAGTCCACGATTGCCCACACGAACAGCAAGACATTAACCTTTGCAGAACCTGAGCCTTCCAATCTGGGAAGTGTGTTTGGTTCTCGCCTCGTTGTATGCCCCCGCTCATTTATTCATGCAATGTTAAAGTATTAATTTTCATAAGCAATGCAGAGGCACTCAGTTGGTTACTTTATTTATTTATTTTAAAAAAGGTCTCTTATGAGTCCAGTATTTTAAAATTCATTATAAGTCATCGTCTAGAATAACTAGGAAACCCAAGCTACGCTCACAAAAAAGCAAAAGAATAGAGTACATTTTACTCCTTCATATTTGTCAAAGTCACATAAAATCTCTTGTTTTAAATTTCGCTTGTAACCCCTTGTGGTTTTGAAAACATCCCATACTAGCCTACTCCATTAATTTTTCCATCAAAGTTAACATAGAGTTTAAACATGTCCACAATGTATTTTGAATTGTTAATACCATAAAATGCTCAAGTAAATTGGTGTAAATTCTTCCATCTGATTTAAAATGGTGTGAATTCCATCTCTAATTTGAAATAAGGTGTAGATACACTCCTTTGGAGTGGAAATAAAAGATATATTTCCTAAATTACATAGAATACTTTATTTATATGTACTTAATTATTATTGTATATATTTGTGTTGCCTAGTAAGGGGCCATTTAAAATAAAAAATTTACATAATTTAGAAAATATATATTCAATTCGCTTACTTATTTAGGAGTGTATTTGCACTTTCTTTCAAATTAAAGGGAAAAATTTGTACCATTAAAATTAGAAGGGTGACCTGAACCAATTTACTTGAGTTTTTTTTTATTATTAACAAGTCAAGATGTATTTTTGGTGTATTGTTTACACTCTTTGTTAACTCTAATAAAAAAAACTAAGTAGGAACCAATATACAATTTTTTTTTAATCACAAAGGTATTAGTGAATTTTGAAGTGCATTTTATTCAAAACAAAAATATGTATAGCTATTGTGTAACTACACTTTTCCCATTCTTGAGAGATTGAACCCTCGTTATAGAGGGTTAGTTTGGATTAACTCTTTTTAAAAGTATTTTTTTAATAATTTTTTTAAAAAAAGTTTAACTTTTAAATAAATTTAAATTTAATTTTTAGAGTTTTAATTTTTTATAAACTAAATTAAACACTTATTACAAAAAAAAAATAGAATGTGGTTTTTTTTATTAAAAACTAATTTAAACAAGCATAATGATCAAGTCTTACCCTCATTACCAGAATTGCCCTTGTCACGTCACATTTTTTTTTCCTGGGCATTGTCATATCACATGTGGAGCATGTGAGAACAGTTAAACCAAAAATGAAATAAATAAAGCGATACAATAAAATATTGACAAAAAAACAAGAAAAGTGACATCAGAATGACCCAAAAGAGGAAAATAAAAATATACAGATTGCAGACTATCAAACACAGATTACACAACACACCCACACACACACTCACTAGGAGCCTTCCGCAGGGCACCAAGAGGCAAATTCTCTTCCACACACATCAGCTCTCATTGTGTATGTGTTTGTTTATGCATTGTAATAATCAAAATTTCTTAAGCAGATTAGGTGACTTAGGAGCTAGCAGTTACTTCTATCTGCAGAAATGTCCAATCCTCAATACATGTAAATCAGTCAAAATACAAGTGGTAGTCAACATTCTTGATCTGGGGTGTTCACTGGACCAATGAAAAATTGAATCTTTTTACTCAATTTTGACTGCTCAACCCAATCTTCATCCTCAAGACTCCTCTGGGTTTTGGTTTGTTTTGGAGGTTCTGACATAGCTCAATAGATTCATGTCTAGTAGTTCTTTCAATGGCCACTTGGTGAGTCCAATCTCTATCTTTTTCAGTTCTGTAACTAGTGATATTTTTCTGTTGTTCTCTTTTTCTTTTTTTGTTTATTTGAATGAAAGGAGATTGATTTATCCCTTGAAAAAGGAAATAAAGGAAAAAAAGACTGTTAAATCTTGGTTGGTACTGATTTTTCTCTTGCTGGTTTATTTGATTGAGTCGAATCTTCTGTTCTTGTGAGTGATTTAACATGAATGGTTAGGAAGATTATCCATGGCCGTGGAAACATCTCTTGCATTTGCAAAATGTATGCCTGGGATACATACATTTCCAGGACCCTGCATATTAAACATGAGTTTCGTGCAGCGAATTATGAAAAATGTTCAGTATACTTACGTTGTGTTTGTTATGTGCCTATCTGAAATCTTAAATATGAAAAGCATAAGCATTATGCCTTTCATATTTAAGATTTCAGGTAAGTATATAACAAACACAGCATTAATGCGTCTTTAGCAAATGTTGTGTATGCATAGTCTATATTTCTGAAAGAGAAGAAAGATTAGGGGAAACAGATTTTACTTCTAACTTCTAAGTTCCGAGATCATTGTCCTATAATAAATTAGTGAACTTTCATGTGAAGTGGGCTATTTAGGTGTACTTAGGCTCATGAGTTATGGTACGTAGCCTGATCTTCTGTCTTCTACTTTTTGACCCTATAGTACGAGGTAGGACTACGTATAGGACCCCAAAATGGTTCCAACTCTTCTCTAGATACTGCCCATAGTGGAAGCTTTGTGACAGTGGCTGCGCTTAGTGCTCCCTCCGCATTGCTATATGTATGTTGTGCCCGTGAACAAAAGTTGTGTAATTTAACTGTTTGCTTTTGTAATAGCTATCTTTAATTATTTGTTCGTTTAATGTTTAAAAGGAGAAACCGAGGAGTTGTGTGGCGTTTGTGAAGCTGTAAACTACTGACTTCATGGGTGAATGCTAGAATCAACATTTGTATAAAAAGATTTATATCTCAACCTAATACTACTGTGAATTGCTAATAGGTATGTTAATGTAATGATGTTCTCCTCTTCATCCCTTGCCCAATATAGTAACATTTGTAAAAATGATCATATGGTTTGATGGCTGCTCTGAGTAGATCCAATAATCTACTTATCTAAATTGGTTTCATCTGATTGGTTAAAAAGAACAACATGTCTGCTTTCAAAGTTTGGTAAATGCAAGGAGAAAAAGAGAACTAGGGACAAAAGAAAAATAAAAGGAAGCTCTGTTTTCTATACTTCCGTTCATTGATATTGCTATTACCTTATGTCTTTTAGAGTAAACTAGAGTAGTTCCCTATAGTGTCAATAAGTTTCTACTTTGAACTTCCATTGGAATTCCTTGTGCAATATGTGGCTTAAATCTTCTTCTTCTGGTTAGAAGGACTAATTTTTAGCATTAGCAATCTAGGATAAGGGTTCTACTATTCTTGTTTTGGCAATAACGGGTAAGGAATATGAAAAAAATGTTACTTTTGATGGAATTAAAAATGTAAATCACAGTCTAATAGTTGTGAAGGTTACATTGTGTTCTTGCTAGTTATTGCACTGTGTTCTTGTTAGTTATCTTACCTAATGAATGGGTGGATCTCTATTTCTCCTTGTTTGTTAGGTGAAATAGCTTCAAATGAGTAGGATGCAGAACTGTTGGATGCAACTTTTCTTTTGTTTTGTCCTTGATATCATTTGTTTCTACATCTTTCATTCTCCTTAATGGTCAGGGAAAAGCAACTTTCTACCTGTTTGACTATTTGAGTATTTTTGTTATTGGTGCTTTAAGAGTGGTGACTCATTTAAAGGATACTAACTAGTCATTGAATCAAGGTAGGTTGTGGCTTAAAATAGGAAGATTGTGGTTTTTACCTCTGCCTTTCTGTTTTGATTGAAACTATAAAATTCAAAGCTTGCTATTAGAAATTATTTCCGATATACCTATCTTTTTGTCATTTCACTATATTATACTTTTGTTTTCGGTTGAAGCAAGCAGAACTGATGAATTTCTTTGGATGTCTTTATTTACTTTGAAGCCAAATGCATCACGTGCTTAATTTTATCTGCTTTCTGACATTATGGGTAGAGGTAGAGGAAAGGAAACAAGCCAACTGCATCTAACCATGGTGATCCTGGAAGTGGTGAGGAAGAAAAAATTCCGGCACAGAAAAGTAGGGGAAGGCCTCAGAAAACACATAAAGACGAGATAGACGAGGAAGAAGAAGAGAAAATAGATGAGGAAGATAGTGAAGATGCAAAAACGGGCACATCTAAGAAAGATTTGGTTAGTCATACTGCAGCAGAGTATGGGAAAAAGAGGAAATGGACTTCCCAAGCAAAGGAGCAAATGGTGAAAGAGGAAAATGCTCATGGAACTAGATCAAGCACAGACGAATCAAGCAGGTCAAATGGTTTTCGCCACAACGGGAACAGGCGAAAAAACCAGCCTCCTTGATATATGCACAATCTTGAATCTATATGTATAAAACCCTATCTACTACTCAAATCACTCACTGATATCAGATAATTTTCTTATCACATTCAGTTTTCTGTCAAAATCAAAGGCAACAGATCATAGAGATAAGATGTGTCTTTTGCCCATTTGTCTTCATTTTCCTTTCTCCTCTTGATGGAACCTTATGATGTTATTCCTGGAATCCTGGTTCCAAATTTGTTTTTCTTTTTTGGGTATCAAAGATCCTTACTCTTTAGTGACTTCTCTAGGAAAAACCATCGGAAGTAGCTATCTCTGCAATTGTATTATGATCATATCCATGTTATTGTTGAATCTGAAACTGAGAATAGCTACCTTTGGCCACTGTACCATTTGTTTTATTCAAGCTACTTCTACTAGAACTTGGGTTTGTAATTTGTCTATATTGTTTTATATCATTGGTAATTGTGAAAGAGGATATTTAGCCAGAGAAAGAATCATTTCTCATTAATTCTGAAGAAAGAGTACATCCAGTATTTGTAGAAGTTACAGGAGCTGTATTGACAGTCATAACTAACTAACAGCCTAACTCCACTACTAACAACAATAACTAACCATACAGCTGGCATATTCTAGAAGCATCACTGTTCTGTTATCCTAGTCTATTAGTAATCAATGCCGGGGTATCATCATTCAGCCGTAATTTGAGTATTTATGATATGCTTTCCCTGTAAACATGTTTTTATAAGCTTGTGACTAGTAGTTACAAACTGTAGGCTTTACGGTTGTTTGACAACAAACTGCAATCTCTTATGGGCTAGTTTATAAAGAGACTGCTTCAATTTATTATATCATTACTTCATTTTTATGTTTGATTTTCAAATTTGTTCTTTGGGGACTTTTATGACTTTGCTTCTAGATATTGGATGAGGCTGGTGCGCAGAAGGGTTTTCTAAAGGCTCTTGACAACTACATAGAGTGGTGTTCTTCTTTGGAGATAGACCCATTTTGGGGCAAGTATGTGATCTCGAGGCTGCAGAACAACTTGTTAAACCCTAAAAAAGGACAATGGCAAATTTCTGACTTCTCAAATGTTTTCTGTGTTTTGCAGTCTTGAGAATTTTGGCAAGGAGAAAAAGTTTCTGTTTATTTCATTATACTTCCTGATACGGGGTGGAGCTGCCCATGTTCCATTTCCTCCGGAGTGCTTGTGCTGCATTTTTCATCATGTAAGGCGTATGAGGTCTATATGGTCTCCTTTTGTTTATAAGAAGATTAGACAGAATGAAGAAAGTATCTCATTGATTATAATGGTTTGAGTACAATAGGTTCAGCTATTTATTGCTTGCAATGTACACTAGAATCTGTTCGTTAGTTACAATACTTGCACATGCTATAATGCCAGCTGTTTACTAATATATTACAATACTTGCACATGCTATAATGCCAGCTGTTTACTAATATAACTCCGGCTGTCATAACTAATAAAGCCTTGATAACTAGCCTGAACCTGAGACTTCTACTTGTTCATTATCAGTTTCTTAATTAAGCTACATTGCGCTTTCCTTGTCATTCCTGTTTCTGGAGCTCGGCATGTGATTACAAGTCATGGCTTATATGCTTGTTTCCAGTCACAGTTTTCTTGTGGATATATATTATTGGGGAAAAATTTTTCAGAATTTAATGTCACCTTGCTTGTGGCTGACTAATATATCTGTTTCCAGTCACAGTGTTCTTGTGGATATACATTATTGGGGTAATTTTTTCAGAATTATTCTCACCTTGCTTTTGGCTGACTAATATGTCTGTTTCCAATTATGGTTTCTTGGAGCAAAGATCTCAATATTTATTGTCACCTTTGCCCATTTCTTTTCCTATTGCCATATAATTCCAGGAATGAAATGCTCGTTACTTCAATTTCTCTTCACAAGTGCTATGTCTACTTCTTGTGCATTCTATATAAACTAATGTGTTTCTAAGGAGAACAATTTTTTTGTTTTTTAAAAATAAATGCTGTTAAACTTTGCTAGACTTGTGGTATGGGGACTGCACATTTTGTCTATTTTCATTTAGAAGAAATGTACTCATTTAAGACATGTTGTAGTGATGATATTGTGAAGGACACAACTTAGGCATTTAGTTAGAATTGCCGTTAATTATGCACTTGTTACGAATAGAGTTAATTAAGTCTGGTTGGTTGGTTAGTCAGGTATTGACTGATTTTTTGAGTGTTGACTAATGGAACCAACAATACTTGCTCTCCAAGTATCCTAAGCTGGTATACATATCTGGACTTTTTTCCGGAGGTAATCAATCATTTTAATCATCAAAAGATCATTTCTCTCTCTCTCTCTCTATAAATGCTATCAGAGGTCATGGGCACCCATTTAAAAATCCATTAAAAACCGCGTGTAGACTCTAAACAAATTACGTCTTCACGTGAGGGGGCATGTTTAGCACAACGACAAATACAACAAACCCGTTTCTAAAAGTTTAAACTTTTAGTTGAGGTGGTAATATAGCAGATATCTTCTCCCATTTGTTCTCTTGCCCTTCTTTTCCCAATTTAAAAGTTTACAGTCAAGGCTACTCTTAGTACTATCATTGTTCTCGTGTGAAATTTATTTGCTTAATTTTGTTATCTTGAACTGCTCGTGCATTTTCAGAGATAATTTCATTTATGCTTTCGCTTCTAATTGTATCACTAAAAGTTAGAGTTGACTCTTCGAATTTTTATTCAACATAAACATTGTTTTAATGGACAGATGGGAACGGAATTGGAAGAAATATTGAGGCAAAAAGTAGCTCAGCCAGCAGGCAATTGTGTTTCTGAAAACAGTGTTTCTTTTGTGATCAAGTAATACGTCCTCTTTATGAGGTCATTCCTGCAGTATGTCTCGCATCTCTCATATTTTTCTTTTTTGTGAACTTCCCTCAGTGTTGGAAAGCATAATTTCTATCAACCTAAGCAGCTTAATTCCGTGCCATATGTTCTATTATTCTTTTTTTGCATCAAATCACTTTTGCTCTTGTAGATGGCCTCTGTACCCATCTGATTAACCTTGATGTCTTGCTAGAGTAGTGCTATTACGTTGAATGCATTAGTGATCCAAGCATGGCTAGTGAACTGAAGTTCTGCTGGTACTGTTATTACTATATAAAGTTCTTGCTTTTTAGTGTCTAATGCACTTATTGTATTTGTTAGCTTATGTGTAGTACAGTTGTACTGTTATGCCTCCTGTAACATTAGTTAGTTAAATGTGACGTGTTCATTAGGAGATCAGTTAGTTACGTAACTCGTATGATAATTTTCTATTTTTCCAGAACAAAAAAAAAAAAATTCATTTGGTTAGGTATTTGTGATGTTATTCTCAAAAAATAATTCTAAAAAATAGGAATGAGGAAGTAGCTCAAGTGATTGTGACTACTCTCATGAGTAAGGTCCTAGATTTAATCCCATAGGGTTGAGGGTTTGACCCAAAAAAAATTAGAAAACTGTTACTTCAAAAACAAGAAAAGATAAAATACCTTTTAGATGTTTTCAATGTTTTTTGTTTCTCTGTAGTCAGAAAACAAGGAGAACAGTTTTTCATTAATGACAATATCGTAATATTATTATGGAACACATAGAAAAACAAAATTCCTATCAATTTTCACAAATCCACCATTTTTCTCTTCTTGAGCCTTTTCCTTCGTTTCTTATCCTCCAATTATGCCATCAAATCAAGATATTATATAATATTTTGAATTTAATGCATGTTCACAATCTTTACATTATATGTGTGTGTAACTAGAATCACATGCTTCGATTGCTATGAGTGTATTAATTTATGTTAAAATTTTGATCCCATAAATCATGTATCTAATTTTTTTTCTTGGTTGAACATGTACGTTGAGCTTATTGGTTTTAATCATGTTAATTATGTTTTGATGATGCCATAATTGCATTGTATTAATCAATTACTACTATTGGAGTATCTTGTACATCTTATTTAGTAGCTAATTGAGCAAGGAGAAGACTATTGAGCAAAGGCAATTGAGCAAAAAGAATGGAGCATGAAGATTGAAGTACTATGGAGCTTACTTAGAGTTTTAGTATAGTTCTTATTTCTTAACTTTTGTTAAATTGATCTTAGTACATAGGCAAATGATATGCGCTTCATAACTTATTGCATTGCATGTATACTCATTCACTTTACTTACAGTTTTTGGATTTTTATATAGTTGATCATCTTTTCTCTTTAACATATGTGCATATGTCATACCTAGTACACTCTCTTACTTCAAATCATCATCTTTATAGGAGATCATGTGCATACACTAACATGAAATGTCTTTTCTTGCAGAAAATTAAGTCTTAAGGTTTATATATATGTATTATGGAGTTGCATGTACAGTAGAACTTACTATTGCATTGGTATTTGACACTTTTGATGCATATATAAGGTTATATATATATGCATATATGTATATATTTGTAAGAAATCTACAATAAAAGTGCATTATCCTGTATATAAGCTTTATAATATAGGTATATCAGCATTCTTGTGTAAGATAGATACCTGTAGGATAATACTATTATATGTAGAAGCCTTTCCATGCACAAAATCTAGAAAAATCATGTTGAGTGATGATTTGAACCTTGCATTTAATGTTTGCATTCTTGGTTGGTGTAAGCTTTTATTGTGATATGATATTATCAACATTAGTTGTTGTTTTGAGCTGTTAAAAGTTTGCAAAAAAACGTGCCACTGTATATTAGGTATAAAAGTTACTTTTTAAAAAAGCAAAATCAACTTTTTTACCTTGTTTTTGTAGGTATCAACTGAGATAGCTGGTCGACCAGCTCAGTCAACCGACAGAAACATAGAGGCTTTTCTCTCTACCGGCTAAGTTAGGCAATTGACCGATAAGGCCTTTTAGCTCTTTGTTACTATCGGCTGAGCTAGGGGGTTGACCGGTACAATCAACCGGTAAACCTTTTGAGCTCTATAAAAATTTGACCATTAGGATTTTCACTTTTTGGCATTATAAATACACTTATCACCTCCCAACTTAGAATATAACTTGATCAAGACACTCTTTGCAATCTAACAAGCATTAAAATCATTCTCTCTTACTTATTTATCACATTAATTGCTATCTTCATTGATTGCTTATCATTTGCATTCATTGATCAAGTAACTAAGAGCTCATATATTACTTATCTAGTTAGAGCAATATAGAAAGTTTTAAACACCTCTTGTACTCTTGCTCATTAGAAGTTCTTGTACTCCAAATTTTTACTATTTCATTGGGTGAGTGTTTTGCCCTTAGACAGAATAGTTTGTGAGAAACCTACTGTCAAGAGTGAAGAGTTAAAGTCTTCAAGTATTGAGTGAATACTTATGGCCTTTGTGGTAAAACAAGGTTTGTGAATGTTATTTTACACTTCTACAACATAAGTCAATTCACCAGTGGAGTTTCCGAAATCTCAAGGGAAGACCTTAAGCAGTGGACTAGGCCATCAGGAGTTCAAAGCATTCTAAATCACTAAGCTTGATTCTCTAACTCTAAACTCTTTATATTTCAAGTATTATTTTCTTATATTGTATCTATTATTACTTGAAATATTTGAGAAGAGTTTTTAGTGCTTAATTGTTCCATTAATCCAACCCCTCCCCCCCCCCCCCCGCTTGGATTCATTCTTTGGGCAACAATGTATCCATTTGAATATATTGTTTTGCGTAAACCAAATACTACTATATAGATTGATTATAGTGTTTCATTAAAAAGTAACAAATACTACTATATAGATTGATTATAGTGTTTCATTAAAAAGTAATCTCTAATGTAGTTGTTATTTCCTCTAATGAACTTGACAAGAAAATTGGCGAGTATCATCCTCCACTAAGGCTGACAAATATATTCTTTAATGAAATTAGATTTAGATTTAGTTGAGACCAATAATTTTTCTTTTCAAATTTTAAGTTTTGAACTTTGTTATTTAAGTTGTGTGAGTAATGTCTCGTTTACTTCTATTGAGAAAAAAATAAAAACATATGCAATCAAATAGATTTTATGTTTTTTATTCTTAAAAATTGTTTTCACAGCACATTTTCCAAATATACTTTTTTGTTTTTAAAAGTTGTTCTCAGAACATATTTGCCAAATACATTTTTTTTGTTTCTTTGTTTCTAAAAATAGTTTTCAAACACTCTTTTAAAAACTAATTTTGAAAATTAGAAACAAAAAATTCTCAAATAAATATTTCTAGAAATCCTATAAGATTCCGAGTCAAACGTCCCTTTAGGGTCCAAACCGAAGTAAGAAAATGGGAAGAGGACTTTAGGGTCAACCAATTAGTATGGAACTCTTCTGCTAAAGAAAAAAGAAAAATCAAATGCCATTATAATGAAAATGAAAGGATAATGAATTGTTTAGACATTCAAATATAGGACTTTGTGGTCAACGAATTTAGATTGGAAATTTTTGTGTCAAATGCCATGACGAAAATGCGAGGATAGTGCATTATTTAGTAATATACTTTTAAAAAAAATACTTTTAAAAAAAAGTCAATTCAAACGGGCCCAGAGATCATTACTAATAGATCTTTGTTAGCTTTCTGATAATATAAGAGATTTAATTTTGAACCAAAGGTAAGAAGGGAAAGATATATTCAAATTCAGAGTTTTTGAGCAGGATTAAATCATAAAATTTAACATTTATATGTGAATAATTTTTATTAAGAGTTACATTTATTTTTAAAACTAAAAATACCTTAAAATGCATACATTGCTTACAAAAATATTCTTGTTAGATCCGTCCGTGCTTATTCTGGGGTTTGGCACTCCTTTGAGCCCCAAGAATTTTTCCAAGAAAGTTTTGCTATAAAAACATAAAAGTAAAAAAGACTTGGGGTCAATGCAATTCCGTGACCGTGGATCATCCTATAAAGGGTAAATGTCACTTGTAATTTTTTATTTTTGTCACAAACATAAAAAAATATATAGGGAATGTTATAGTTTATTTTAAAGATGAAGAATTTATAACATCAAAAAATACAAATATAAGAGACCGTACGTGTCATTTGCCCTTCTATAAATAGTCACTCAAAACTCCTCTACAACCTCCAAACCAATACCACTCTTCTCTTAGGCTTCCTACTTTTAGTTACCATGGCAAAACCCAAATATTTAATGTTTGTTTTAATGAATATCATCTTTACAATAATAATTTCCCCTGGAAATGCCATTTCGTCCTGCAATGGTCCATGCCAAACTCAAGACGATTGCTCTGGTCAATTAATCTGCATCAATGGAAAATGCAACGATGACCCTGATGTTGGCACGCATACCTGCAGCGGCGGTGGTGGCTCACCGCCGTCCCCTTCCGGCGGCGGCGATTGCCAGCAACACGGCACCCTTACATGCCGAGGACAATCATACCCAACCTACACTTCCTCCCCACCAGTCACCTCTTCCACGCCCGCAAAACTCACGCTCAATGATTTTGGTGCTGGTGGTGATGGTGGTGGTGCATCGGAATGCGATGAAAAGTACCACAGCAACGACGAACTTATCGTCGCGCTATCAACGTGGTGGTTTGCATGAAAATCCAGGTGTGGGAAGACGATACGCATCACTGCGAGTAATGGCAGAAGTGTGAATGCGAAGGTGGTGGACGAGTGTGACTCCATGCGTGGTTGCGATGAGGAGCATGATAATCAACCACCATGCAGAAACGACATTGTTGATGGCTCGAGTGCTGTTTGGGACGCCTTGGGACTGAATAAGGACGATGGTGTAGTCCCTGTTACTTGGTCCATGGCCTAGTGTGTGTTTGTCTTTGTGTTTTAGAATATTTTTCTTTTTTTTAAGTGTGCTTTTGGAATAAATATCTGGAGTGAATTGTGAAAGACTTGCATGCCCATGAGCCATGTGGACTAAGGTCCCTTATAATAATGTACTACTCCGTTTATGAACACGTGGCGCTAAGGTCCTTTATAATAATAATATACTACTTTGTTGAATTGCTTTGTAGCTAAATTGACTTCATTCCTATTCCGCGACACACCAAAGTACCATCATTGCGGGAAATCTGTCAAAGCTTCCAATACATATTAACTAGTTTATAGCCCATGTAATATATGGAAAAAATAAATATTTCAATTTTTATTTGTTGTTGATGCATGGTCAATTAAATTTTTACAGTTTATGTAAGGATAATTAAATAAAAATGTACTTTATAAAATTTAATTGTTGATAAAGTTTTCAATATTAATCTTATTGCTCAATGAGAAGTGTATAGGAATTGAATGAAATATTTCTATTTTTATTTGTTGTTGATGCATGGTCAATTAAATTTTTACAGTTTATGTAAAGATAATTAAATAAAAATGTATCTTGTAAAATTTAATTGTTGATAAAGTTTTCAATATTAATCTTATTTTCTAATCAGAAGTCTATAGGAATTGAATGAAAGATTAAAAAATCTCATATATTGCTAATTATTGAAATAGCATATATTACTAATTGTTGAAAAACATTCCCAAAATTGGGGGGGGGGGGAGCTGGAAAAATCAAAAGTTCTATAAAAGGCATTTGATCCTCACATAAGTCAATATGAGTTGAATGTTCAGAAAATTATTTATTTGCATGAAGTTGCAAAATGCATTTATTGATATGAAAAAATGTGACAAATTCACATATACTAGTTAAAGTGCTCCTATTAATGTCTTAATAGACAAATTACAAATATATGTATTAGATGCTAAAAGCATAATAGACTTCGGTTCCAACTGTAGAGAAGCAAAATAAGCAAGTTGGTTTTTTT
Source organism: Cordia subcordata (assembly GCA_028554755.1). Lineage (NCBI taxonomy): Eukaryota > Viridiplantae > Streptophyta > Magnoliopsida > Boraginales > Cordiaceae > Cordia > Cordia subcordata. The sequence goes on from JAPTOF010000007.1 coordinate 3,838,248, forward strand.
GAAATATTTGATATCCTGAATATATCAAGTCATTCATATAAGTGGAATATATAATTAAAATATTATTATATTGTAAAAGAGTATTAGGTAACTGAATATGATTGAAATTATTAAAAATAAAGAGATCTCACTCAGTTATATTACTTTACTCTTGAAAAGAGTGGAACCGAAAAGAAAAAATGATCTTGATCAAATATTTGAATATGCAACAGCTACTTATTATGATAAAAGTGAGGATCATATATTGAAGTCCATCTAAAGATGTCGACATAAATAAATTTGGCTATATAAACAAAAGATGCAATCCAGGCGTATCTAAATGTTTTGATCCTTATTGGTCAACATATATTGCGTATGGGATTAACGGGGAGTATGATATAAACCAATTCCATATTGCTCAAGAATTTCAAAAGTATTTGTCATATGGTTGCCTAGCTTTTAAACTGCTAATTCTAGTTAGGTAATGAGTTAATGTGTCACGTGGTTATACTTTGTTATCATACTCGTTTCTTGTATAAACCGAGCATTAGTGACTTGGAATTAATTATAAAGAGATATGTTTTAATGTGATGGATGCAATTACATTAGCCTGGAAATTTTCGAAAGGACGTCAATTATGCGCCTTATAAATATAAAACAATAATATGAGTGTGTTTCATGAGTTTGATATTTGTATACAAGTCATAAAGAATTAGAGATGTTTAAAGCATAAATCTCCAGAGAAGTATATTCAAAGATTTTTGTGTGAAACATTTCGAAAATTAAGACATATTTGCTTTAATGCAAATCTTCTAAAGAAAAAGATTTAATAGCCCATATATAAGAGCGACTTATCAAGAGCTTTCATAAAGGAACTTTGAGATGATTATTTTGGCTTGGCCTGAAGTTTAATTATTATTTAGATGGAATATTATCTATCAATCACCTTGGCAAAAGAAATATTAGAGCCAAACAACTCAGTTTTTGAGTGTCTGAATATTTTGACTCTTGATATTTGATGGATCATTTTAATTTTGTGAAGATAACAAAAAACTATTGATCCTAAAGTGTCATATATCAATAAATCTTACTATACTTTATGTGCCGGTAGAACTATCTATTATTTTATTAGCAATAGTTAGTTTTGTACCAATAGAAATGCCTTGGAGATATTACACAAAAAGTTCGTTATCATTGTTATCAAGACACTCAAACTCAGAGTTGATTGAGCATGAAAATTGTTGAGTATTTGTTGACTCACAACAAGCAATATGTTTTCATATACGCTAAAATGATTACGTACTCATACTCATTAAAGCTCATTGTTATTGTTATCTCCCCAAAACATGGCAATTTATTACTTAGCAAATGAATAATATGAATTGTTTGAGTAAAGGAAATTTACGTTGAAAGTGATTGAGCCTAGCATATAATACTGAATCCATGCATGAACTCCCTAAGAAATATGAAAAAATGCTCATCAAGTTTCTCAAGAAAGAACTTGGCAAGTTCATCTTAATTGATATCATGTATAATGATATTTGAAAAACCACAAAATTGGCATATGTATTCAAAGATTTTTTTATATGTTTAAATGAGAGGGAGATAAATACGCATTGTACTCTTTTTTTTCCTTAGCCTACATTTTGTCCTACTAGGCTTTCCTGGCAAGGTTTTTAACGAGACAGTATGAAGCGTGTAACAAGAATATTGTATTCTTTTTTCTTCACTAGGGTTTTTGTCCTACTAGGTTTTTTCCCAGTAAGGTTTTAACGAGGCATATTCTTAAGAGATGAATATCCAAGGGAAGGTGTTATGAAATTACTAATTATTATGGATATTCATCTTAGGGCTGATCTATTGTTATTTAAACTCTAGATATGGTTCATGACTATTTGAATTCTTATAAAATAAAGTTGGATGAGCTTAGGTATTTTATCTCAATGTAAATTCTAACCGTATGTAATTACTCTTATATTACTCCTATAAATAGGAGTCTCTAGATTATAACGTTGAACCAACATTTAAGAGAAGCAATAAAATATTCTCCCTTCTTTTCTCTCTTATATTTTTTTTCTTTTCTTGTTATTTATATTCTCTTTATTTCTCTTGTTCATATATCTCTTTTCTATTTTGTAATTATTTTTATAACACTAACGACTAATATAAAGAATATTCGATTTGTCACATTTTAGAAGTCCCCGAAGATAAGGGATGACATTCTAGAATATTTGTCACCAAATTATGGCAACAAAGTTTTTTGTTACTAAAAGTAATTAATTGTGATGATTTTATGAACGTCACTTGAATATTATAAGTAAATATATTTTTAGTAACAAAGAAATTGGAATTTTTATTTCTTTAATTTTTTTGTAAGGAAGTAGATATTGTCACCACTAGTGATGATAATAATGGCATATTAAGGTTTTTTTTTTTTTTAAAGAAAAGGGGACGACACCTCTAAAGTTTTATAAATTCAAAAAATAAAATACAAAGTGGAAGCAGGGCATAAACCTAGTCTCCAATCTACTCCTAATATGAAGGTCAGACAAACTCCAACCTTAAATGCAACATGCAGGTCCCAAGCATCTAAATGCAATGCAAACCTAGCACCACTTAGTACTACTAAATGGTGTGACAAGAAGAGCTTTAAGAAAGCTAAAAATAAGACAGGACTCCTACACTTACAACAAAGAGCAAAATCTAAATGTCACTAATGCTATATCTTTCGTAACAACATAACTATTTGTCACTACAAGTTATTAATAGTGACAATCTCATCAGTGTCACTTAAATTTCATGAATAAAGACATTTTTATTGACAAATATGATATAGTCATTAATATACTCATTTGTAATGATCTGGATCAGGAAGTAATTCAAATAGTTGAAATTATTTTCTTAAGTGGAACAGCTTGAGGTTCAAATCCCATGAAGACAGAGATTAATTCAAAAAATTAATTGATTTTATTATATTATAAATTTAATCATATTAAGTTATATATACATGTTAAAATTTAGATCTAACCATTAAAAAGTTTAGGTGTCACAGGATTATAGTCATAACATGCATGGAACAACATAAAATTAAATTCTTGAACACAGTAATTATTTATTCTAAACCAAGTATTATATACTCTGTTTGTTCTAATTATATAACTGATTTTATTTATCCAACTTAATTTTACAATCTATATTTGGTTTTTGTTAGCATAATTGGTTCTAGTCCTATTATTAACTTAAAATCATAATCTTTATTCGAATAACAGCTTAATTAGTTCAGTCTATGATGGTAGAACATAATTCCTAATTTCTAACCTAACTAGAGTAATGTGATTAATTCTAATCTTATTACTATGATTTTCTAAATCTCAAATCTAAGCTTTATTTGTTCCAATCATGTTTCTAACTTACTAACTTAATTGATTCATATATAACCTAAATACACTTAATTAATTAATTTTATTTACATTACTAAATTTATTATACAATATATAATCTAATTCTAATTTATTAGAATATAGATGATAATTTATCGGCCTAGATGTGATATGTTTTTTGTTATCACTTGTTAAATATTATTTTTTTATATCAATAAAAATACTTATCTAACATAAAGAAAAAGTGATATATATCATAAAAAGGGCCCCCCAACTAGCCCACCTTTTTAGAGGCCCTGAACTAAGTAATCAAATCCTATTTTGCTTTAAAAGGGTTAACCAAAGGAGAACCCCTTTCCCACCTGGCCAGAGGCCCCTTAACTAGGCGGGAGGTAAATCGAGGGATGTGCGTGAGTGGCAGCCCGACCAGGGAGAGGACCAACGGGCGTGGAAATCCTGCAACAGCCCCCGCAATAATCCTATTTTGCTGTATTTAACAATCTTGAAGCTACGCTACTCACAAAGCTCCTTCTCCTTGGCAATTCTCCTTTATGTTTATGATGCAAAAGTCGAGTTCATATTCTAACAGACATATATATCAAATGTTTTCTATTTCTTTTTCATTTTTTTCTTTTTTGAGTTTTTCTTTTGTGTCTGTTTCACTTTAGCCGTGGCACCAATACAGTCAATAATTAGATTTTAGTTTAATTTTCTTTTGTTTGGGATCTTGAATATATATTGAATAATTTCTTTTTTTATTTTTATTTTTTTACTCCCGACCTCCGATGCGATCTAAACCCATGACCTTCTTCTTGAGAGTAAGTAACCTCGACCACTAAAACTATACTGTCAATAATTAGATCTTAGTTTAATTTTCTTTTGTTTGGGATCTTGAATATATATTGAATGTTTTCTTTCTTTATTATTATTTTTTACTCCCCACTCTCGATGGAGTCTGAATTTATGACCTTCTTCTTACAGGCGAATAATTTCAACCACTTAAATTACTTTCTCATCTTATTTTCTTTTTGTTTTTTAATTTGTTCGTTTTGGGTTTCTCGTTTCTATTTCTTTCACTTTTAGGCGTGTATTTATGTATGTGTGAGTGTGCGTGGGTCTCTTGCACGTGTTATATGGTGTGTTTATTATATGAGTTGTAATGATGTTTTTATGTGTGATGTAATGCAATTGAGGTGATTGGATGTAAGTTGCATCTTAAAACCAAGTGTTAAGTTTGTCTTTGAGAATAATTGTTCCAGGCTAAAATTATGAATTATTGCAAATAATTCTTTTATGGTTTGAGAAGGTAAACATTTTATTTTGCAAGTATTTTTAAATCAATTTTTATTCTACTATTTATTAATATATATATATATATATATATATTACATGTTAGGGATTTCTCTTAATTCAGAAATATTGCGCATAACTTTAGTTGAGGAGAAAAATTGACTTGTGCCGCTTAATTTCGAAGCTTTGAGGGTGTTGAATATATAGATGTAGACGATTGTGTTTCATCTATATTTATGTTAGTTTAGGTTTGTTAGGAATTCGGGGTGTTAGAAACGAAGATGAACAAGAGAGAGAAATATGTAAAGCATGATGGACACATTACTTTTAATGTGGTTCGGCTTTCAGTCTCCGTCCATGAGCAGACAAAAGAATTCTACTATGATAAGAATAAATACAACCACGAAAAGAGGGCTTGGGCCCCTCGCTCTCCTCACCCTCAAGATCACTCGCTCTCTATCTCACCTTTATGTTTTTCTGTCTCACTCTAATGCAATAGGCAAAGCCTCTATTTATAAAGTACAAGAAATATCAAATATGGCAACACTACGAATATAGTAATACTCCAAATATGGTAAGACTAGAGATATGGTAGGAGAACAAATAAGGCAAGTCTCAAACTTTAAGGCCCTATATTCCTTTGGCCAATCAGAATACGGGCCAAACCTTACAAATCTCCACCTTAGATCGTATTTGCTCCTTATTATCAACCTCAAACGTCTCTTGCTCAAGCTGCCAAATCTGCCCCACGAAAGGTTTGCTGCCATGCATTGCCATACCTCCTAAGTCCTTAGCCACCTACTAGAATTTGTCCCAGCAATATCTCGTTTGGTCTCTCACGATCACCTCAAGATCGAACCAACATCTGCAATGCTCCACAACGATCTAAGGAACTCCTCTAAGCGCCTATTGCATCCTCTCCACCTCTTCCTCAGATTCGTATCTGCAGTACCAACTTACTGAATCTCATGAGGACTAGGACCCCTTCGACTCATCCTTTCATCATTCATTGTACTGCCACATCCATAAGACTCGCCCGTCTCAATCTGTTAAGTTAACCTAGTTTAACTACCTCTGGCCATCTCCTGGAACACTCTCTGAGCTTCTATAGCAAGCTCCACCTACTTCAGGGCACCGTAGTTCAAATCAGCTCCAAGATACACCTTACCATGTACCACAAATTGCCAAGTCACACATAGACTATCCACCTGCTACTTTACAAAACTCCTAAGCTCGACCAAACTCCACTTGTTCCTTTATTCTACGACCCGCCAGCTACTATTTCTTAGTCCCACATATCTCTATTGAAAATCTCGGGGACTCGTTATCTGAACATTACCACAAAAAACCTCGTCTTCCACACATTGTTCTCTACCTCCAGCTTATCATCCTCCAAGCGAGCAGAACAACATATCAACAAGACAACCACAATAAGAAGTACTTCCAGAAGCTATGGATGGAGATTGTATCACCTAGTAGCATACCTCAGTCTCAAATCGTTTACTCATGGCAACACTGAGAAAGTTCCAACTTTCTCCAAAAGAGTTCACCCAACTCTTTACTTAAAGCTTCGAACCTATGTCCTTAATGAGATGCACGCCGCTCTCAACTTGACACCTTGTTGAAACGCTTGCCGTCTTCATGAGTACTTACTGATCACCTCGTAAGTTTGCATCCACAAGTGATCACTACCTCAAGAAAGAACCCGCATGACCACTACACTGAGCTAGACCTCAATCTGCTTGCTAAGACACATACTCACCACACATGAGTCTTCTTGTCTTCTTCGCAATGCAGTACCTACTAGTTCTTGCAGTCAATCCTTCTCTCACACGTGGCACACGCCACAAGAGCATAGTGTTCATCACTTCTCCTCAATGCAACCGCCAAACTCATGATCGTACTCATTTAAGAAGACCAAATAAATGTCCATTTATCGATCTCTCTATGTTCGCACCTCTCCAAAGGTCAAAACATCTTCGTTCATTCCAAAAACACACACAACCACTTGGAATTTGGCCAAACGTATTGTAAATTCAGACTCAGCACGTCGAAAAACCTTCGGGAACACCCAGTCAACTCTAATCAACGCACGGTCAATACAAAACCATAGTCAAAGTCGACAATTTCCTAAAAAGATGCACTTCTGAGTTGAATTCTGCCAAACGGAGCTCAAAATTGAATTTTACGTGTGAAAAAAAATTGGGTAAGGTCCTGGTCAACTCTGTTTAGGTCTATTCAACGCCCGATCAAAAGGGTCAAACACCTAGTTAAGAAAAAGTCAAACGAGCTCACATGACTTCAAAGCACGCACGTCATATTAAATCAGCCCCTTCACTGATTAGATTAACTTTACAATCTAATGGTCCAGATTAGTAACCTCATCAAAGCACCAAATCTCTTCCATAGGCTATAACACACCTTATCAAATTCTTGAAACGATCAGATCTCTTCATCCAAACAATCAAGGGCCAAGATTCTCGCATCTACCATACAACTATGAGGTACAAGCATCTGACCAAAACCACCACCATCTTCTTTCTTTGATGAAAACAGACCTAAAGACCCAAGGACAACAATGACCCGACCCGTCTCTTATCACCGATCTGCCTGTCCGATCATTATCGGACTACACTATTGCGCTCATCGGCACCTAGAGACCTTGCCAATGACCTCTAATTGTGTTGCTGCACCACCTCTACCGTTGAACGCCACCACCAGGCCTACTGCTTTCAAAGCTTTCTCACGGCCAACTCCAGCCACCAAACGACGAAAAACCACCTTCGTTAGCTTCCCCATGCCAACGCGATTCTTTCAGTGCCTTCCATGCGTGCAATAGAGCCTCCAAACTCCATATGCCATTAATGTCAACACCGCGGCTTCCAGCTTCTCACTGGTACCATTCTGATCACATCAAGGCATATAAACACCATAAGAATGGTTCTCATGATCTCACCATTTCTTTTGCACCCTTCAAACACTGATCCGACATTGGGAAACACCATCTCCATCAAGCTCGAACTCATTGACCTTTTCTCCTTGCCGGCAACATGCTTCTCAGCTATGGTTGTCTTCTTCGGCCATTCTTTTGGTGAGAATGACATCATCGTGACATTTGCAGCTACTTCCTTCTCCATTTGTCTTTGTCAAAACTCGTCCAGGCCTTCAAATCTAAATTTCATTTTTTTCATGTCAAAATCACAGTGGAATCAAATTTTCATGAAACAACAAAAAACATGTGTTTTCACCCATACACACGCCCAATTCTGCAAATTGGGCTCCAATACCAGTTTGTTGGTAATTCGGGGTGTTTGGAATGAAAATAAACGAGATAGAGAAAGATGTAAAACATGATGGACATAATATTTTTAACGTGGTTCGACTTTCGGCCTATGTCTACGGGTAAACGAGAGAATTCCATTATGATAAGAACGAGTACAACACACAAAGAAAGGGCGAGGGCCTCACGCTCTCCTTACCTTCAAGGTCACTCACTATCTATCTTACCTCTCTGTTTCTCTGTCTCACTCTAATACAATAAGCAAAACCCCTATTTATAAAGCACATGAAACACCAAATATGACAGCACTACGAATATGATAATATTCCAAATATGGTAAGACTAGAGATATGGTAAGAGAACAAATAATGCAGGTCTCAAACCCTAAGGCCCTATATTCCTATAGCCAACTAGAATACGGGTCAAACCTTACAAGGTTGTTTTGAGTTATGTGGCTTTTGTTTTTGGGTTATGATTTGTAAATACTTTAAATTTGTTTTTGAGTATCAAAGTATTTATTTGTTTTTATTTTTAATTGAATTTAATGAGTTTACTGCAAAGCTTAATATTGCATTTTCAGTTTTTAACTTGTATACATTTATTCAATTAAAAGTTAAAGTTTATAACCGACACAACAAACTTAATGGCAATATCAGCGTTGAAATAGCACAAAAAGATTTCATGACAACGTACATATTGATATAGGTCATCTCCAACCCAATTTACACATACTAGGTCTCAGGTCTTGCTTGGCTTGAAAAGGGCATCGACTCATGTTGACCCGAAGATCTCCACCCATGTAGCTCTGATTCCATTAGGGTCAGGTCCAAAGACATTCTAATACTCATAAGTGTTGCACAAGCCAAAGGGACGCCTAAGAAAAGGAAGATAACCATATTAGCCTACCACTATAAGACAAATTCATAAAAACCACACATTATTCCTTTAAGGAATCTCCTACTAACTTGAGCATTGAAGGTTTTTTGGCCGGCACAATATCGATATCAAATGCTTTTGGGTGCTATAAGATACATTAATATACATACATACATATATATATACATACATACATATATATATATATATATACATACATACATATATATATTATTTTTAACAAAATGATAATATAATTTTTTTATTTTCTTAATAATAATATAAATTATGGTTAAGGTATTAAATGAATAAGATGATAAATTACTTACATAACTTGATAATATCAAATTTATATCGATTCATCTGTGCAATGCGTAGGTCAAGCAATATAGTGAGTGTGTGTGTATGTGTGTGTGTGTATGTATGTAAGTATACTATTAATATGAATAATCTTTTGAATCATTTATTTAGTTTATATTTGAATTCAAATTGTCTTTAATTTCTTTGGGATTAAAGTTTTATAAAATTTCTGTAACTTTTTTATTTGGCCTAATGTTTTTTTTTAAAGCATAAAAATCAATTTCATAAGGCATAAGATGCACTCAATTGTCAAGCAGTACAATGGAACTTGCAGAATGTGCTACCATGATAGAGTTGGAGGAACATTAGAGTATTGGTCCGGACTTCACTTGAAGTAATGGAGCGAGTGGCAGTAACAGGAGAGCGAGCAAAATTGACAAAGTGCTAATTAACTCAAAGTGGTTAGAATGCTTTTCGGACTCAGAAATGGTTATTGTGCCCCTTTGATTATAGTCTACTTGTTTTAACAATTAATCAACAAACTAGATATAGAAGATCTCCTTTTCGTTTCTTCAATGAATGGGGGCAAAATGAAAGTTTGAAGAGATAGTGCAGAATTGTTAAAGTGAGCAGGTTGAGGGGAGACCTACGTTCTGTCTGATTCAAAAATTAAAGAAGCTTGAAAAAGAGCTTAAAAAGCTTAACATAGAGGAGTACCAGAATGTTGGGAGCACAATCTAGAATTTGCAAACTGAGTTGAAGACTTTACAAAAGCAAGGGCTTTGTGATTCTCAAGGAGTTTAGCCTAGAACAAAAGAAAATGAATTAAGGCAACAATTGAAAGAAGCAATGGTCAAAGAAGAAGCCATGTTGAGGCAAAAGTCTCGTATACTTTGGATCAAAGAAGGAGATAAGAACACTTCTTATTTCCATAAAACTATTAAGGGGTAGAAGGCAAGGAATAGTATTCAAATAGTATAAAAGAGGATGGAAAGATGACAAAAACACAAGAGGAAATGGTGGAATGCATTTTGGAGCACTATTGCAGTCCGGTGGGAAAATACCACAAGGATAGTGAGGAATTTTTGGAGAATGACATTGCTAATATCTTAAAGAGAAGGATTAAGCCAACTAAAACACAGTTGCTTGTTAGACCCATTACAAATGAGGAAATCAAGGAGGCCATGTTCTCGATTAATTAGAATAAAAATCTCAGGCCTGATGACTATACTTCTAATTTCAAAATGGCTTGAAGCATTGTGGGAGAAGATGTTTCTAATGCCCTGAAATCAGCATCCCAAGATGGTAGGCTGCTCAAGAAAGTCAATACCACGGCGATTGCTCTTATACCGAAAATTGCAAATCCATCAAATATAAATTACTATAGACCAATCTCTTGTTGCAATGTTATTTACAAGTGTCTCCAAAATTGCGGCAAATAAACTAAGAAAAATGGTGGATGAAATCATTTTTGAGAACCAGACTGCTTTTATGCCTGGGAGAAAGATTCTTGACAATGTCATTATTGCCCAAGAAGCTTTTCGTAATTATGGAATGAAACATATAAGTGCTATAGAATTAGATGGGAGTTTATTCTGAAAAGTTTAAGGGCTTTGAACTTCCTAGATACTTTTGTCAACCGGGTTTGGATATGCATTTCAACCCCTGCTTACTCAGTTGCTATCAATGGCCAACTTGAAGGCTTCTTTAAAGGAAAGAAGGGTCTTCGACAAGGAGATCCTTTTCATTTGAAATGTAATGTTGGATTATGATTCAAGTGCTAATCCCAAGTCCATATTGAAATTAGGAAAGAGTCTTAATGAGAGTCAAAATTCTAGTTATGATAAGAGTCTTAGTTATGGTAGGATTGATAGATTAGAAAATCCGTTGTCTTGGAGGACAAGGAAATCTCCTCTATAAATAGGACTCTTGTATTTGTTGAAAGGTGTGTCTTGCAATAGGTCTAGATTGAGAGAGAGAGAGAGAGAGAGCTATTGTAAGAACACCGTGAGAGAGGATTTAGACTTTCCAGGCTGTGCAAAAAGTCTTATTGAGTTTGTACTCTTTCCTATTAGTGGAGCTTTTTGTGGACGTATGCAGAGGGCCGAACCACGTTTAATAGCGCGTATTTTTTTCTCGTTACTCGTGCTTTAATTTCGCTGCGTGAGTGTGTGTTATGTGTTCTAATTTTCCAACAAGTGGTATCAGAGCTAGGTTGGAGGGAGGACGCTGGTTTGCACGAAAAACGAAAAAAGAAACGCCGAAGAGGAGTATAAAAAAAATTCGCTGATCTGCTGGTTGCGTTTGGCAGCCTTCCCGGAGTCCGATCAATGATCCGTTTGTTGCTGTGTTTTCATCTCGGAGAGAAGAGTAAGCTGATAAAATTTTGTGACGATTCGACGGTCGGATTGTGAGATACAAGCAGGTCAAGTTTTGTGGGTTTGTGGTCAAACAGTCAAACAAAAGTTTGACCAGCGTTGACCGAAGGGATGCAGGGGTTTGACCGCGTTGACCGAGGGTCTCCCCACCGTTTTCTGACATCCTGAATCTGTTTTTGCGGTCAGTTTTGCCAAACTCTTGCTGGATTGCTGAGTTTTAGCAAATTTGTACATAGAAGCCATGACAACGACCGGTACAAAGTTTGAAATTCCAATGTTCGATGGGAACATAAACTTCAACTTGTGGAGGAATACTATCGAGGACCTTTTGGTGCAGCAAGGCCTTAATGAAGTGCTAGAAGAGGCGAAACCGGAAGAAGTTAATGATAAGAAGTGGAAGTCCCTACAACGAAGAGCCGTAAGTACAATTCAGTTGGCGTTGGCACCGCAAATTAAATGTCATGTGATTGATGAGACGACGGTGAGCGGTGTGTTCGACAAGTTGGAGAATATTTATGAGTCAAAGTCGATCACCAACCGATTGTGTTTGCGGACGGAGCTCTACTCATTCAAGATGGAAGACAGAACCGCCATCCAGGATCACATTAACAAATTCAACGAGTTAGTGGTCAAGCTCATAAGTGTTGAGGAGCCTGATAAGAGAATTACAGATGAAGAACAGGCGCTCGTACTACTATCTTCCTTGCCGAAGTCATACAAGCCATTCGTGCAATCAATCCTCGTGGGGAAGAAAACTCTCGAGCTAAACGAAGTGACTGCACTCTTGAGAGAGAACGAGAGGATGTTGGGAAGAAGTAGTGTGCCTAGTGGAGATCAAGCACTAACTGTTGAAGGTTTGAATTGAGGGAGGAGTTCTGAAAAAGGGAATTCTCGCAGAGGTAGATCGAGATCAAAAAGCCGAGCTAGGGATAGAGAAGACGATCGAGAGTGCTACTACTGCAGAGAGAAGGGCCATATCCAACTAAGATGTCCTAGATTGAGAGAGGACATGAAAAGCCTTAGAGAGTAGAGGTCTAAGGGCAAGGAGAAGGTTTATGGTGAGGACTCTACGAACCTTGTTGAAGGTGATGATAGTGATGGTAGTGAGACTGTTTTGATGGCGGTAAGTGAGGACGTTAATGAAGGCTCGAAGAGGAAGAAAACTGACTGGGTGATAGATTCAGCGGGAACGTTTCACGCTTGCAATGATAGAGCTAGTTTCGACACTTTTCTTTTGGGGAAGAGGCTTGAATACATCATTATTGGGAACAACCAGAAGATGAAGGTTGCTGGCATTGGGAGAGTTCACCTGAGGCTCAACAATGGTAGTATCAAGACCATCTCCAATGTAAGATATGTGCCATCTTGTGTGTCCAACATAATTTCATTGGGTGAGTTGGCATCAAGAGGGTACAAGTACATTGGTGAAGAAGATTGCTGCAAAGTGTATCGTAGAGAGGAGCTAATTCTTGACGGGAGGAAGAATGAGAAACATGTGTGTTACTTGGAGAGATGCACCGCGTTGAGAGATGAACGCGACAAGTGTGAAGAAACTCAAGTGAAAGCTAAGAAGAAGAGAAGAGTGACATTCTCGGCTACTGTAGAGATTCTTGGCACTTCTCGCTAAGGGAGAAATTTGTTGGGTTATGGCTCAAGTGCTAAGTCCAAGTCCATATTGAAATTAGGAAAGAGTCTTAATGAGAGTCAAAATTCTAGTTATGATAAGAGTCTTAGTTATGGTAGGATTGATAGATTAGGAAATCTTTTGTCTTGGAGGACAAGGAAATCTCCTCTATAAATACGACTCTTGTATTTGTTGAAAGGTGTGTCTTGCAATAGGTCTAGATTGAGAGAGAGAAAGAGCCATTGTAAGAACACCGTGAGAGAGGGTTTAGACTTTTCAGGCCGTGCAAAAAGTCTTATTGAGTTTGTACTCTTTTTTATTAGTGGAGTTTTTCGTGGACGTAGGCAGAGGGCCGAACCACGTTTAATAGCGCGTATTCTTTTCTCATTACTCGTGCTTTAATTCCGCTGCGTGAGTGTGTGTTATGCATCCTAATTTCCCAACATGTAAGATGGTGAGGCTTAATCATTTAGCATTCACAGATGATTTGCTTATTTTCTTGAGAGTAGATTTGGGGACAGTTAAGATTATTAAGTTTGATATCAGAATTTTCTCACGACTTTCGGGCCTTCGAATTAGTGAAGTCAAAAGGAAAATCTATTTTGCTAGTTGTTGTGAAGGGTTGAAAATGAGCATTTGTAATATTTTGAACATCAATGAAGGAAAGTTGCATGTCCATTACCTGGGCATTCCGTTAGTCGCTGAGAGATTAAGTAATCGAAGCTACAATACCATTGTGGAGAAAATTACGCACAAGATTAATCATTAGGCTGTGAGGTACCTTTCTTATGCCATTCGAATTCAGCTTATTAAAAGTGTGCTCTTTAGCCTAACCTAGGTGTAATGTTTCTTTTCTCCCTAAGGGAGTCATCAAAGAGATTGAAAAGAAATTGGCAAGTTTTCCTTGGAGCGGCAAAAGCTTATCAAAAGGGAGAGCAAGAGTCATTTGGTTAGAGGTACGTAGGCCAATTGAGAAAGGAAGTTTGGGGATATGAAGGGTAATGGATAACAATATGGTTGCATTACTCAAACAATTTTGGCACTCATATATTAATGTGGATTCGGTGTAAGGATGTTGGGTTCATAACATCATTTTGAAGAAGAAAAGCATTTGGCAACTTGATATCCCTAAGAATGCAATGTGGTCTTGGCGAAAAATCTTGAAATCTCAAGAAGTTGTAGCAAGTATAATGGAACAATTATTAAATAGAGATATTATTCTAATTGGAAAAATAGAGATATTAAAAATCAGTACGCATTTCTCCCGTTTATTGTATGGGTTATGCTTCGTTATATAAAATAAAATTTAACCTTTTTGGTCAATATCACGCGTCTTCATTTTGTCGGATGTTTTTCCTCCAAAAAGTCCATGTCCTTTACTTTATCAAGTCATATATTTTCTAATTTTATTTTCTCAATTTAGATGTTCTACTCAATTACTATAAACTTCTTGTTAAAAATACAACTAATATTGAAAACTTTATCAACAATTAAATTGCACAAAGTATATTTACATAGACATTAAAAATTTAATTGACTATGCATCAATAATAAATAAATTTTTTTTAATTTATCATACTAGTTATACACTAAAATATGTATTAGAAGCTTCGACAGATTCCTTGCACAGATGGTACTTGGTTCATTGTTGGATGAGAATGAAGTCAACTTAGTAACACATAAAAGCTAAAAATTTAAAGTAAAATGCAACAGATTCCCTTATGGTCTACCATAAATACACAACACCCCTTTATAGTGCCAAAAATCCCACAATAAGCCCTTATGGTCGAGGGTGTACGTGAGACTTTTACTCACCATAAGAGCTTGTTGTGGGACTTTTGGCACTAAAGAGGAATGTTATGTACTTATAATATACTAAAAAGGAGTTTGTTACATTTTACCCAAAAATTTATAAGGGACCTTAGCCCACAATGCCACATGGTTCATAAATCACGGGCATGCAAGTCTTTCACACCATATATTTATTCCAAAACCATACCAAAACATAGACATTCTGCTTTCTTATTTAACCTAATAAATATTTTTTAAAATTTTATGCGTCCATATAGTTCTTCTCTAATATATAAACTCGTATATTCTGATAAAATATTTTATGAATAGGCATGTCAAAATACATTATATGGCTATATCCCTCTCCTACTCAACCCTAATCATTTGTTCTCTTAAATATTTATTAATCTTAAATAGAAACTAGTTGATAATTATTTCTTTTATAATAATGACTCAAATGGATGCAAATTTTCGCAATTGCTTTCATTTATTATTATTATATTATACGTGTATGATATGTATATTGCGCTTACAACACGCACATATACTAGAGAGACATCAGAGGAACAGTGGAGAAAAGAACCTAGGCCATGGACCAAGTAACAGGCACTACACCATCGTCCTTGTTCAATCCCAAGGCGTCCCAAACAGCTCTGAAGCCATCAACTATGTCATTTCTGCATGGTGGTTGATAATCATGCTCCTTATCACAACCATGCATGGAGTCAGACTCGTCTACCACCTTCGCTCTCACACTTCTACCATTGCTCGCAGTGATGCGTATCGTCTTCCCACACCTGGATTTTCCGGCAAACCACCCTGTCGATAACGCGACGATAAGTTCATCGTTACTGTGGTACTTTCCATCGCATTCCGACACACCACCACCATCGCCACCAGGAGCGAAATCATTGAGGGTGAGCTTCGCAAGCGTGGAAGAGGTGACGGGTGGGGAGCAAATGTAGGTTGGGTACGATTTTCCTTGGCATGTAAGGGTGCCGTGTTGTTGGCACTTGCTGCCGGCGGAAGGGGACGGCCATGAGCCGCGGCGGCCATCGCTGCAGATATGGGTGCCAACATCAGGGTCATCGTTGCATTTTCCTTTGATGCAGATCAATTGACCGGAGCAATCGTCGAGAGTTTCGCATGGGCCATTGCATGATGAAAGGGCATTTCCAGGGGAAATTATTATTAAGATGGCTTTCGTTAAAACAAAATTTGAATATAGCAATCCGTTGAGTTCTGCCATGGTTGCTTCAAAGTTGGAAGTCTAATGTAGAAGAGTGGTTGTAGTTTAATTTGGAGGTTGACGAATTTTGAGTGCTTATTTTATAGAAGGGTAATTGATATATGTGATTTTTTTTTTTTTTGGGTATCTTTTGACATTTAAGTTTTTAATCATCAAAATAGTATGTACCATTCCCATCTTTTATTTTCGTGACGCTGTTAATATTTGAGATCAAAATTATCCAAAAAATAGACGGAATTAGACACGCGTTAAATGAGGAAAACATATGCATGGCATATGTTAATTTCGTTCATTTTTACATGATTTTAAATTTAAAAACTAATAGTCACTAAAAATAAGAAAAAATAAAAGATCGGTATGTCTTATTTTTAAAATGAGGAACCTAAATATCAAAAAAAAAAAGAGAGATCATAAATATTATTTACCCTTTAAAAAATGATACACTGATATTGAATTGAACCCAAGTCTTTCCCTGTTTCTTAATTACTATAGCAAAAGCTTCTTGGGAAAAAAATATATCTTGGGGCTCAACGGTTCCAAACTTAGAATAAGCACGGACGGATGTAATACGATTTTTTTTTCTTTTTTCTTTTTTGGTGTGTGTGTGTGTGAGTGTGAAAAATGTGTATTTTGAGGTACTTTTAGTTTAAACAATAAAAGTAACTCTCACTAAAAACTATGTGTATATAAATGTTATATCTTATGATTTGATCCTACTAAAAAGTAACGCTGAATTTGAATAAAACTCTGTTACTAAAGTCTCTAATTGGCCCAACATTTAAACTTTTAAAAGTACTTTTATAAATTTAAAAATCAAAACTAATCTATTTTACTCATTTTTAAAAGAACTTCCACATTAAAGTTAAAGTTATAAAAGAAACTAAAAAACCAAAAATTTCAAATTGAAGCTTCGCAAAAAAAAGTTATGAGATCTCATAAATTGTTCTTCTTCGTTCCCTCTCAAGACTACTACTATATCTTTTTAGAAGTTCAATGTTAGTTCCAAAACAACTAAAAGCCAACTTCTAATATATATGGTCAAATAATCAAAAGTTCTTATTTGATTGTACTTTTATTCAAAACTTTAAAACTAAAAGTTTTATAACTCAAAGACCAAAAATAATAAGTCAAATTACTAATAAATTTTTTTTTTAACTTTTTGATACTATAAGAGGATTCGATTTTCAATCAATAGTGCGGCTATATATTATTGTAGTGATCAAATGTCTAAATAATGCACTGTAAATCCTTGCTTTTGCGTCGTCATAACTCATAATGGCATTTGATACAAAAATATTCAAACCCAATTTATTGACCACAAAGTCCCAGTTATAGTGAAATGTCTAAACAATTCACTATCCTTTCATTTTCATTATAATGGCAGTTGAAAATATATATATATATATATATATATATGCACACACACACCGAGAGACATACATATCCAGGTGGTTGACCGCAAAGTCGGATTTTTTTTTTCTAACCCAAAAAAAAATTATTATGCAAAATTAACCCCGTTTTAAAAACGATTTGAAAAATAATCTGTTTTGAATCCGGAATGCGTGGCACGCATTCCCAGAATGCGCCTTGTCCGCGTTCCATATATTCGTTGCTCGATCATTTTTTTTCCCATTCTCCCCCAACCCCACTTGCGATTTTCTCTTGTTTTCTCTCAACCCCTCACACTAAAGTTTTAGTTTTTCAACGTTTTAGCGAGGATATTGCCTTGATCTTGTAAGTTATTTTAGTTTTATGTTATTTTTTGCCATTGTATTTAACGTTTTAAGTTATGAAATTGTTTTTAGATAGTGGAGTTTTTGTTTTGATAATTAAATTTAGTTTGTGTTAATTTGAATTTTAATTGTTGTTAGATTTGTAGATTAGAATTTTAGTTTTTTTGTTAATTTATATTGAAATGTTAATTGTTGCTTAAAAATATAGTATGATTATTAGAAATAGAATTAGTATTATTAGTAATATTATTAGTATGATCATTATTATTAATCTTATTATTACTATATGAATATTATTAGTAATTAATGTTATCATTAAGATTATCATTATTATTTACAATATCATTATTTTTATGACAGCTATGTTATATGTTAGATGTAATTATTAATGTAATTATTACTATTATTGGTATTATTATCATTGTGATGATGATGACGATGATGGATGATTAATGTAATATGTTAGATATTATTATTAGTAATTTTATTACTATTGTTGATATATTTATCCATGTATTTATTTTATTATTATGATGATGATGACGATGATGGATGATTAAACATGTTATCTTTGTGTTATTATTATTATTATTATTATTAATACAATCATTGATACTATTATTATTAATAATATTAGTGTTATAATTATTTTTATTTGATAAAATTAGAGAGTTAATGTATATAGTGAAGTAGTAATATTTAATTAATCGTTATTATTATTATTTATTTTATGAGTTATTATGGATGCTCGTCCTGCAACAGTAGATGCCACTTTACTATGCCACTATATGGATCACCGGGTCTAGTATTTACAGGATCCATACCATCTGGGTATGTTTAGGTGCTATAGGTCGGATAGATCGTTGTTTAATGCGCCGAAGCACCCGTTAGTACAGCAGCAGTTGGCGGAGACCGGATTTTACGGGTGTTATAAATTCCGATATTATCAGCTTAACCGCAAACTTATTACTGCCATGATAGAGAGGTGGCGGCCGGAGACCCACACGTTTCATTTACCTGTAGGCGAGGCTACCATCACCCTGCAGGATGTGGCCGTGTATTAGAGTCTTCCCGTGACTAGTACTCCTATCCCGATGATTGATACGGTCCCACGCTCAAGAGAGGACTGGGTTGTCAGGATGTAGGAGTTGATGGGTATCGATGCGGATGCGGTGGCGGACCACGGTACCGGCCGTATCAACATTGTGGGGAACTCAGTGAATTTCGTCCAACTGCAGGGCAGGTTTGTTTTGCAGGGCACTCCTGATGAGCCCACTCAGTACCAGGCGCGGCAGCGAGCACGGCTGTGGATATTTCTCGTCATCTGCTGTCACCTTTTCGCGAACATGAGCACGAATGACGGTAATTTGGCCTGGTTGTTATTACTGGACGACTTTGAGCGCATCCGGCAGTACAACTGGGGCGCGATTGTACTATTGTATTTGTACCAGCAGCTTAACCACGCCTCCTTCCGCCAGTGTAAGGGTGTTTGAGGAGCCGTGACACTAGTCCAGGTACTGGTTTGCCTTATGTAGTAGTTATGTTTATATTCGACGAATGTTAACTTTATTATTACAAGCGTTATTATAACATAACACATGTTCAATGCCTGCAGTTTTTTGCATGGGATAGATTTACGGCTTTTCAGCCTCAGCTCCGGCATCCGACATGAGAGCAACTACAGCGTCAGCAGCATCAGCTGGAGCCGGAGTTTCAGCTCCCTAGCGTTCCACGGGGTGCACAGTTTTACATCAAGAAGGAAATGACTGATGCATTCGGGAAGTCAGGTCAGGTAGAGTGTCGGGATGCCATAGACCATCTCCAGCCTGACGAGCTATAGTACACTTAAGCTGCCTTATTAAAAATAATTTACATGTACACTTAAGCACGTAATTAACTATCCGGTGCTTGTTTTGGTTACAGTTCATATGGCAGCCGTTTAGGGCGATACTGGCCACCCTTTCACCTTATTGTGTTGCCGACAGTGACGTCTGGCGTGTCCGGATATCGCTGATATGTGGGCATACTGTTGAGTGGGGCCGCCCGAATCGTCTCCTACGGTAGTTCGGACTTAGGTTGGCCGTCCCTGCTGATCCCCTGCACATGAGAAACATAGGAGTCCAGGCTCGAGGACATACTCCACGTATCACTTTTACTCGTAGACATAGAAGTTTGGAATCGAAAGCATGACATATGGTATAATCATCATATCATGTTTATTTAGTGGGGGCAAGGCGAAATGTATTCCATGTCTTCCACTTTCGGGTAACGTGGAGTAACCTAGTGAAATACTATCCCCCAAACGAAAGGAAAGATAATAAATATTTTACTTGCAAAATGATGACATGTTATAATCATCATATGATGTCTACTTTAGTAAGATTTACGTATTTTTTGAAATTCATTTTGAAAGAAAATGAGATAGGATATAAGGACATATAAGTTGCAACTAGACCAAGGACATTGAAATTGCAGTATACACCCTTCATATTTGAATGAAGGCACATTTAGATTAACTTTTTTTTAAAAGTATTTTTTAACACCTTTTAAAAAACATCTTTGTTTGATAAACTGAAAATTCTAATTTCTAAAAAACATTGTATTTGAGCTTTTTTCAAAGTTTCAGTTTTTTTGAAAGCCAAATCAAATAGTTATTGCAAATTTAGTATAACTTTTTTCAAGAAAAAAAAGTACTTTTTCCTTAAAAAAAAAAAAACCAATTCAAACAGACTCTAAGATTAAGAGTCCGTCGCACAAAATCAAGGAGCAAAATGTAATTGCCCTCATGAAAGTATAAAAGAGTGAAATAATAAATTTTATTCAAGTTACAATTTAAGTATAATAAAATATTTATTATATGTTCAATCATATAATGATATTGAAACTTTTTTATTAAATTCTTTTTAAGATAGCAAAAAAAATTTTTACATACTCTAAAATTTAATTAATATAAATTTACAAAATAAATATGTTATATCTTCAAGTGCAATAATTTTTAAATTCCATTTGGTGTATGCCTACATTAGCAATATTTTCAAGTGCAATATCAACCTTTAGTTAGATAGAGAACCCTTACGCTTGGACTAAGTATAATTAGTTAATTTTATTGTCAGTGGCAAATTTTATTAAGACATGGAGGGGCCATGGCTCCCCCAATTTTTTTGGAAAAGGTACATATATGATATAAAATTGATTTTTTTTATACAAACTACTAAAAGAATGTTGTAATCGCCCCCCCCCCCCTACAACTCAACTAATTTAATTTGTATAAGTTGAATTATTATTAATTATGATAAATCTAATTTAAATATTAATTGAATTATTCAATTTTGTATCAATATTAATCTTATTTTCCTTTTACATTGATATCTATTTATTCTTATCAATTTATGCAAAAATTTCTCAAGTCTCAATTTCTTATTATTTTTGTAAAAGAATATTGAGGAATATTACAACTGAAGTATATTATTATACTAGTATGATTTGTGTTTATTTGATAATTATTTTTATTTGTACATACTTTATGACATTTTACAATAAATATGCATTTTAATAGTTTTTAAATGTAGTTTCATATATTCGTTATAAGGTTGATAATTTGCCCCCAAAATATTTTGTTCAAGGTCCGCCACTATTTGTTATACTTCTAAACCTAGCTAGGAATTTAAATTTGTATAACTATTAGTTTAATTTCTTATAGTGCATTACATAAAATATAATATAAAAATTATATATAACACCTGCTCCACTACGCATAAGTCCACTTACTAGTTGAAAAATAAGATAAAAATTGAATAATGAAATAAACAATATCATTTTGAAAAGAGAAAATAAAAAGCATTATTGAGTTTAATGTGAAAACTTACCAAGTTTAATTTATTTTTGTGAATTATTTTATTAATAATATGCTCTCCCGCATTTTCAGATTTAATTTTTTAAGGAACTACAATGCCTTGTTATTTGTAGAAAAATATCTTCTATTTTCTAACTCAAGTTTTTTGTTAAAAAGAATTCAGAAATTTTATTTTCTGGAAAAAAAAAACCTCAAAAAAATCATTTGTTTGTTGAAAACTGAAATAGCTTTTTCTTTTAGAAATTGGTACGAATTTTGGTTACTGATTATTGTTTTGATCTCCTGATCGTAGAAAATGAGAGAGATAGGTCATGTTTTAATCTAAGAAACACGATGGGTAAATTAGGGTTAGAGATAATGCTTTTAGGTGAAGTTATAACCCAAAAAAATTTAAAAAATGAGAAAGGGAAATATGGGCCCGTTTGAATCGACTTTTTTTAAAAGCGTTTTTTTTAACAGCCTTTGACTAATATGTTTTTTTTAGAAGCTGAAAATTCTGACTTATAAAAAAATTGTATTTGAATTTTTTTTCAGAATTTCAACTTTTTTAAAAATCAAATCAATTAATTATTACAAATTTAATGTATCTTTTTAAAAAAAAAAAGTCAATTCAACCAGGCTCTATATCAAGGGTTGCCAAGCTCTTACTTTGGAATCCTGGACTTTTAGCCATGTGTCCAAAGTAGAGTATTGGTGAAAGCTATTCAAATTCAAATTTATTGAAGAAAACTTTGTTTGTTTTTACTAACGTCCTTTATAATTTAAAGAAGTTTGAAAAGCTATTTTTAATTTTTAATTCAAATTTTTTTCGTGATCAAGATATTTTATTTCTTTATAATTTTTTTCAATAACTTTTTCGTGACAAATCTAATTTGATGGCCGGCTCGAATACCCGCGAGGATACAGGGTTTCTATATTTCACATTCGATGCTATTGCTGGAACGATGGATCACATGCTTCTCAATGCTGGTTCTTTTTGCATTTTTTTTTAGAATCATCAACTTTACAATGTTTTAATAACAACTCATTTTTTTAATAATTTTTTTAAGATTATATCAACAACAAAAGTGAATTTTTCTTAAGTAAACAAAGTGATTTTTTAAATATATAACTGTTTGTTGCTGTCTTATTACAAACCTTTATTGCCTTATTACAAACCTTTTGTCTTAATATATATAACCCCTCAAATTAGTTTATATATTTTTAATAAAACATATTTTACAAATTAATTTCAAAATCTATGTAATTAATTTTAAAGTCTATTGCACTAAACACAAAAAGAAAAGGAAAGTTTTTGAACCAAATATTTTCCCTACAAATAATATCCTTTTTTCGGGTAACTTAAAAATATTTCCACCCACCGAAATTATGATACGTAAACAGAATTAGTACCGGCCTTATCTAAAGTAAAAGTAAAGCCCAGCACGCTTGCATCTTATCAATTACCTAATGGATGAATAAGAACTAAAATCTTGGAGTACTCTGCCCAAAAACGTGCACCGAACTAATCAAGACCCTAATTTCAAAAGCAATTAATAAGCAGACTCTTCGCCTTCAAGCGGTTTTCAATTCCGGTCTTTGTCTTGATAACACCTTCCATTTACCAACGGAGGTACCCTTTGCGGCAATAATTTTGATATATCCCCCCTCGTGAATAAAAGGTCCACGTGGGTCATAAATGCTGAAAACTTAGGCTTCCTGTTTGAGCAACTAAGTCTATCTCCCCTAAGTTTGATTGGACGGTGACCAGTTGGGCACAAGTAACCATGACAGCCCAGCCATCGACATCTGACGGTTTTCAATACACCCTTCTGTGTCCAACAGAGGAATATGTCTTTATCAGTCTGCTCTACTCCACGCTATATCACCTTTTGTTCTCCCCCCTCCCTCGCAACTGATCTAATCCCACTAGCGGTTGGCTTGGGTTGATTTTTTCAAAAAGTGTTTTTTAAAAAATTATATTTTAATTAATTTTTTTTAAATTAATATTTTTAAAGTCAAACTAAATAATTATTATAAAAATAATATATAATTTTTTAAAAAATATTTTTCCAAAAAAATCAATCCAAACAAGTTCTAATTACAACAAATCCCTTAAACATTCAAAATTTTTATAATTAAGAAAGTTATTGGTATCAATGAGCTTTGAGGGTGTTTGGTTTTGCTTATTTTGGGTGCTTATAAATACTTAAAAAAAATATTTTTTTACATACTTTTTACTATATAGGTGCTTATAAGTACTAAATAAACAAAGCCAAACACCTTCTTCAATAGCTCCCTTACTCAAATCTCAAAATTTTAAAAGTTCTTTGAACTAAAAATCAAAAACACCTATATGTAGAGATTTTTTGCCATCCCTCAAACCCATCCCCATGGTTGTAAGTTTATAACAGCCATCAAAGCCTCAACAAATATATTAAAATAAGATAATGACAAATTTTAGAAATAATATAAATGTGTTAAATTAAAATGCAAATAGTTAATATATTAATTAAAATAATGTTATTAATTAAAATAGTGATGAATTTTAAAACAAGATAGAAATAAGGGATTCCTTAAATTGATATTTTATAACTTGGGTTTATTACTATTGTCGTCACAAAACTTAAGTATTTTGGACAAATTGATTAACCTCATTTGTGGTAGTAGACCAATAATTGGTTATGGGTCATTACAAGTGGGATTGGAGCAGGTTTTGAGTTGATTCTATGCAGCCTACGATCCGAAGAAAGTCATGTGTTTAAGAGGGAAAGTGCCTGAGGTCACAGGAAGTTGTGTGTTTGATGGGCAGAGGCTATAACTCTATGTCCCACCCTATCGCAAATCAATTCATCGTGTCATTTGTATTTCATTTATTATAGCTTGGATATCACGTGTTTAAGAGAGTTTTGTGTTCTATTTATGGACCTTGTGTGTTTTAGGGGAAGTCTGTAACGTCCCGTCCTATATTAGTTCTTTGTATAATGCGTGTTTAAGGGAGAAACTCTGTAACACCTCATCCCATATAAATTCTTTGCGAGATTTGAGTTCAATTGTTTGCATTCAGTGCAAGGAAGGCGTTGCACATTTGAGAGAAAGAGTAACACCCTATCCTACGCCAATTTTACACTTTTTGAAGAATCGCCTAATCGATTACAGGTGCTACAATGTTAGAGGGGTTTTTTTTGGATTTTTTAATAAATAACATAGATTAAAATATCCATTATAAAAATAGCCCTGTTTTGGAATTGGTTTTAAAACTAGCGCTTTCAGCCATTGAAAAGCTGAAAAAGGTAATTGAAATAGCTAAAGTTATTTGAATAAATGTAATTTGTTTTTGTGACACAGTGTGTAGCCACGTGGCACTTTTAACTTTTGAATAGCCGAACTTGGGCTTTGAAAAAACAAAGTCCACTTTCGGCTATTCAACAGCCAAAAATTGCCAGGAAATATTTCCTTTGTCAATGTGACAACTTTCTGGTTTCCAATGACCAATTTTGGCTTTTCAATAGCCGAAATTTTGTCTCGTCAGTCACCCTTCACCTCAACTGAATATTTGACTAACAAGGTGGCAGCATATTCGTTTATTGAATAGCTGGAATCCTATTTTCGGAAATTCAACTAACGAACTTAGCCCCACAAACCCCTATATAAACCCCCATCCCGTTGCTTGGTTCAACCATCAAAAAAATTGCCTTCTATTTCTTGCTCATAAAAATTTCTTTAAACTATTTTTTTAACACTTCTTTTAGCTCGTCTAAAATTGTTTCAAACCTCTAAATTGTTCTTGTAAACCATCTTGAAAAATAATATGAATCCAAACGCAATAACTGTTATTTTAAATTATGGAGCCCAAAAAATCGATGGCCCCTTCGGTGTACAGTATGAGACTGCAAAATGTAGGCTCAAAGTCCAAATAATTGAAGAAACGTCGTACAATGAGTTTGTTTATAGTGTTTATGAGAAGCTTAATTTGCGTTACAACGTTAACAGAGTTCATCTACATTACCATTTTCAATTGGCACTCATCAACTTCTAATATCCATACTTTAGCATTAGTACAGTTACTTTCGATGAAGAATTGCGGACATGTATGAGATCGCTTGCCATCCCAATTCCATGTGTACAGCGAACGTTTATGTGTGCCATGACGTATCCTGAGGACAATAAATAAATAAATCAATTAATAATATATTAATAGAAATAATAATAATAACAACAACAACAACAATAATAGTAATAGTAGTAGTAGTAATGAAAATAATAGAAATAGTAATAATAATAATAACAATAACAATATTAATAATAATAATTACATTAATAGAAATAATGATGATGATAATAATAATAACAATAACAATATTAATAATAGTAATAGCAATAGAAATAATAATAATAATAGTAAAAAATATAAATATAAATAATACTAATAGTAGTAATAAATTTTTTTTATAATAATGATGATGACGACGACGATGATGATAACAGAAATCATAAAAATAACAATAATAATAGTAATAATAAAAATAATAATTATGATAATAATTGAAATCATAATAATAATAAGAACAACAATAATACTAAATAACAATCATAATTATAATATCGAAAAATTATTAAACTATAAATCAACTATTAATAATAAATAATAGTCATACTAATGCTCAAAAAAAGTATACTAATCGTAATGCTAATAATACTAGTACTAATATTAATTATATTAATATTCACAATAATTATCACACTAAATAATAATTACTAAATTCAATACTTCCTATAAGTTCTTATAAGTTTAATAAACTCCTATTTCTTGATTTCATCTGTTCCATTTTTTTTTAGTTCTATAACATCCTAAACATTATTAATAAATTTTCTATTACTTTCAAGTTCTTGATTTTATTTGATTTTATTTTTCTAAATATACTACAAAATTTTAATTTCTCTATTGTCCATATCTACAATTAAACTATACATTTACAAGATCTACATCTACATATATAACGTATACATATAAAGCATATATATATATGTATGTATATATATGTATATGTATATATAGATGCGTATACACATGATGAAACGATATGTACATACGCAGCACATATATATACATACACATGATATGCATATACAACATATACACATAAAAATAAAAAATTTAAATTGGTAAAAAGGTTAAAAAACTTGCGAGAATAGGTAAATTCCCAAGCTTAAAACTTGTTTTGTGTTATAATAACGTGACGGAGCTTCAAAATTTGCAGGGGAAGAAAGGGAAAATGGGGAAAAATTTTCAACTGGATGTGAGGAAGAAGAAGAAGGGGGTTTATGTCGAGGAAACGTTCAGATTTTGAAAAGCCGAATTCGGTAATTCAATTGCCGAAATATGGAAAATAGTCATGTTTATCTGCGTGTGTTTAAACCCAATCAAATTTCATTGATTCAATCACCGAATTCAGCTTTTGAATAACCGAAATTTTAAACCTCAAGGTACAATAATATATGAGCAATTTTCGTTGATTCAAAAGCCCTTTTTGTTGATTCAAAACCCAATAGTGCTACTTTTAAAACCCTTTCTGGAATAATGCTATTTTTGTAATTGATATTTAATTTTGTGTCATTTATTAAAAAAAAAAAGATCCATTTTTTTCCCTCCCCTGTAATGATTTCTCTTGATTCCGGTGTTGCTCCTTTTGGGAAGAAAAAACGAATTGGGGGCAAATACAAAATAAGGACAAATAAAATGACATTAGAAAATTAACAATTATTTATAGGAATTTGTAATATTATTATATAGTTGCAGCACACTCCATTTGGCTCCATCAACAAAAGGAGTCACTTCTTCTGTCTCTCCTCTAAATAACAAAAGAAGTGCCACGACTCTCAATAAAACTATATAACATCATACGTAGTTATTTTACATGTAAGATACGCGGAAACTTTTTACCATCCAAGTGACTATTATTAGTATTATTTGTAATGATGATGATACTATAAAGATGACACTTGTTATTTGAGCAAGTGATTTGAAACTTCTTTTTGGACTAAAATCTTATATTAAATTATTTCGTAGTGAAAAATTTCAGGTATTTTTTGGTAACTTGTTTTAAATTATTACAAACTTTAAGTTTTGGGATGGAATAGGATAGTAATAAGCACTTTATTCTATTTAATTCTGTTTTGAAACTCGAATCATTATGTTCTGTCCTTTAAATTTCCTCCCAAATATTATTCTTTATCTTTTCATTTGGATATTAGACAATTGTATTTAAGTCCTTTATACATGTTTCTTTATTTTGCAATTGTAGAAATCTCTTGGAAAAATTAAGGACATACGCATACACATCAATGCATAATGGAAAAACATACAAAGAACATGAAATATTTTTAACATGATTTGGTTTTCTACCTACGCCCATGATCCTCCTCTAGAATAAATTGTAACATTCAACAGTAATGGTTTACATACTATGATGACTTTTTGTACGGCTAAAAAAGTCTAAATTCTCTCCACATTGTTTTTACAATAGTTATCTTCAACATAATTAGAACGAAAGTAAGACATTCCGAATACTCTCAGGCTTTCTTTCTCACTCTCTCTTCCACACCCCCCGGGGTGTGGCCCCTAAGGCGCACTCATAAGATACCCCAAATACAAACTACAAGATCCTCTATTTATAGAAAATAAATTATTACTATCCAAGATTTCTCCTCTACAATTTAGGCAACTTAGAATTTGGTAACTCTCTTAATTATATTGCCTTCTTATACATGTTTTTTAATTTGTATGGATTTAGACTTTGAATTATAACCCATCAAAATCATATAGGATCCCGACAAAAAGGTTCTTGAATTGTTTATCTAGAACTTTCATCGCAGTTGACATTAATATCTATGGATTATCATTTACTATTTCATTATTGTTACGTGGTAAAATGGATTTTTCTATTTTGCATTATTGATGACTTTATAATTTGAATTTGTTGTTTTATTGTTGTTTATTTCAATGCAAAATTTCATCCCTTAACCCAACCATTTCATCTCAAAATCTCTTAAATATTTGGGATAGAATAGGATGAATGGGGTGAAATACAAACATTTTATGATGAAAACGGAATAATGAAAATTCATATCTGAAATTGGTATAAAACAATGGTTACTTAAAATCCCGAACCGTTACTCAGCCCTAATCATATTAACACACACACACATAAAAACATGCTTTTGGAAGTGAAATGCCCTTCACATCTGCCAGTTAAGGGGATCATCCACTGCTGCTTTTACTTGTAGTTATAGTAATTTACAACTGAGAGTTAGTGAGGAAGACGAGTAACAGGCTTTTCCATTCACCAGCAGCTTTTTATGGGTAATTGGTAATATAGAAACTGTCCCTAACCAAAAGATGTCATTGGTCTTGTAGAACAACACCACGCAACTACCCCTACCCCCTGGAGAGGCTGTCGATCAACCCGCAGGTGACGCAATCATGTGGGGTCTGTCTTGAATGTCTCTCTCGTCCTTAACTAGTAATAGTCTCCGCATAAAACGGCTTTTGCTTTTACGACTTTCTTTTTGCCAAGAATGTGAATGAGAGGGGTAGTAAATTGCAGCGAAAGGATTCTCAGAAAGATCAAAACGATGACTATGGTCGAACCCAAAATGAGCAACTAAGGCTAATTTCAATAGCTCATTCAATCATCAAAAACTTTATATTTAGGGGAGTGGTTCGTGTTAATGTACTCCAACAGTTCTTTTATCTTATTTTTAAATTTTAAATTTTTTCTAAACCCTAAAACAAAATATCCATATATAGAGATTTTTTTAATCCCTTAAAGCCAACATTCAAATCTCATTTTCCATTCCCCGTAATCATTCCCCATAATTTTAACACTGTAATATTTTAAAATAGAATAACTATTAGAGTAAAACTAAAATAGAAATTCTTTAAATTGAGAGTTTGATAAAAAATAGAAGAGTTGTTGGAGTAAAATTAAAAATAGAAAATTCTTAATTATAAGAAAATGACTCAAATAATTTAATTTTAAGGGAAAAATATGAATACTGTTGGAGGCAGCCTAATAATACTCTCAACTCTAAAAAAGCCTAGATTTTTCTTCGAAACGTCAATATATTTTTTACCAAAAAAAAAGTCAATTGTTGGATTATGTCTCAAAATTCAAACACATACAAATTAGAAAATTTGGAAAAGAAGGTAATTGAAAGAGTTAACTAATTCAAGATTGGTCTAAACTTGGGAGTAAAGATTTCCTAAAGATTTCTCTGCCGTAAATAAAGAGTCTTGTAACTTGTATTAGATGCCTTAGAGCCACACTCCATAGGGGGTGTCGATAAAAGATCCTGAGAGCCTGATATGTGTCAGAGAAAGTATCTTATTTTCTTTCTAATCTTGGATAAAAGATCCAGAGAGCCTGATATGTGTGAGAGAAAATATCTTATTCTCGTTCTAATCTTGTTGATAATAGAGTCATCGTAAGAATTTCGTAGTAAAGGATTTAGACTTTTCTATTCATACAAAAAGTTACCTAAGTTGTAACCTATTACTATTAAATAGTGAAATTTATCTTAGAGGGGATCGTGAACATAGAGAGCGGACCGAAGTGTGTTAAATATATTGCATGCTCTTTGTATGTGTTTTTCATTTTACATTGGTGTGTGTACATGTATCTTCAATTTTCCCAGCATCAATGTATTCAACGTGCCATCACGTGTGACCCCAAACGGAACAAGCGTTGGTCGGAACTAAACAATAGGACGGATTACACGTTGTGAGGATTAAGGCTCCGCTTGTTTGTAGGAAAAAATATTTTTTAAAGCAAAATAATTTTTGGTGTTCAATTATCTCATAGAAAAACATCTTTTGGAGTTTAGTAATCCCACTTGAAAAACATTTTTCAATAAATAGTTTTTATAAATAAAATGCATTTTGTAATTATAAACACTAAAAAAATTAGATTTGAATTTTCATCTCAAACTTTAAAAATTCTGTCTCAAAATAAATTTGAAACATAAAATTTTCATCTCGAAAGCCTTCGTCTCAAATTTTGAAATAGAAAATTGTATCTCTAATTGAGATAGAAAATTTTCTGTCAATTTGAGACGGACAATTTCCATCTCAATTTGACGCAAAAAATCCACCACCAATTTGTAGTAGTGAAATATATTAGTTAAATTAACAAATAGAATATGAAAACTAAAACTAAAAATTAAAAGATAAAAATTATGAAAATTGAACACCTAAACAATTAAAAATCTAAAATTCAAAAGTTTTTATAATTTTTAAATTTTAATTTTTTATAAATTTTAATATTTTTAGTTTTTTTAATTTTTTTAAATTTTAATTTTTTGGGGGTCAGTGATGGGGTGGGGTTGGGAGTGTAGATGGAGGCAGGGGTGAGGGTTGGGGGCGAGGTTGAATGGGTAGAATAAAACATAAAATTATTCTCGGAAAGATATTTTATTCCTCTTGGTCACTGAAAAATATTTTTATTCTTTTGGAACTAGGATTTTTTGTTCATTAAAAAATATTTTCCTACTGGTTTATTTTCTTACATTAACAAACATTGAAAAACCTAGAAAAATATTTTACAAGAGAACATTTTCTTGCAAACAAATGGAGCCTGAGACGTAATTGAACCAAGAGTCCAATTTCGATACCATATTAAAAATTATATATTATATTTTATAATAATTAGTGCTAAAAATTATAACCTAATTTCTTATACAATAAATTAAAAATTTGTGATTGTCTCATGTAAATGGAATGTATCTTATATATATAAAGCAAATAAGAAACTAAAATTGGTATTCGGGATTAAGGGATAATTTAAGTGGTTAAGTCTTTCTCTCTAGATCGTGGGTTCAAGTCCCGTAAGAATAGGAGTTTAACGCCAAAAAAAGAAAAAAAAAGTGGCTCCCTACATCAAATGCAAATTGGTAGAATGCCATTTGCTCCTATGAGATATAAATCCCAAACTCCTGTATGAGGTTTTATTTTATTACTAAAATATAATAAAAATAATCTTTTGATAAAGTTTTTGTATCAATATTATAGAAAAATATTTTTAATAGATTCAAAATTTATTTTTTAAAATAAAAATAATAAATGAACTAATAAAATTTATATATGTTTGATATATTATAATGTAAATAGAATTCGAAATTAATCTTTGTGTTATTTTATTTATATTTGTGGAAAAAGAAAAATTTGTAGAGATATTGAAGCAAGAGTAGGATTTTCAAGAAAAAATATAGAGAGAGATTAAAATTACTAAAAAAAGATGAAATACTACACGCATTTATGAAACATTAAAAATTTTAGCGTTTGAAGAAAAAAATTACTTGAAACGTTAAAATATCATAAAAAATTATTAAAAACACTATTTTATTAAACAATAATAATTTGGAGAATAGTATTTAATCTAATCAAAACATTAAAAGTTATTTAAAAAGTTATTTTTTAATATTGTGAAACAATGTCTAAATACATTGATATTTGCAATGCTTTTCTTTGTGGAAGCTAGAGTGTTAAACCATATACGTGATAAACAGGACTATAATAAGGAGACTTATGTCTTCCACATGCCCCAATGAGGTTATAACGCTTTGACTTACGTTGCAAACACTTATAATTAATGATAAGACTTGAGAGCAGGACTTTCTGTTGGTGACTCAGACTCTAATCCTGACTATAATATTTGATGTTATCTTAAAAGTAATTAGTACTAAGTAAAATAGTTTTAAGATCTTAATGTTCTAGTTTTAAAAATCTTAATTTATTCACGGGAGACCATTAGGGAATTGTATTCTCCATCAAATTCATATATTGGACGAAAAAACTAAAACAAAGAATTTTCGCACGAGGAATGAGAAAATACAAACCACTTTTTCATTTTACTTTTTCTTCCTAGAAATTCATCAGCGTGACCAATCTTACGTGCCTTACAGAACTACGGATTTTTGAGCCTGCTGCATCCGATTAACCAGTTTTGCAGCTACAAAAAATATTATTTGTGAAATCTATGGGCGGAATTTACATGAAATCCTTCATATATATACATTATAGTAACCATTTTAAAATATTTATAGGAGAGTACAGTTCAGCGACAATATTTTTAACAAAAACTTTTATATTTTAAGTTTGAGTTATTTTAATAAAAGTAACTGTGAAACTATTTTTGGTCTTTTTTTAAAAGTAAAAAAGAAAAATGTTCCAAAAGGCTACTTTGAGAAGAGGTCCTGTTATTACGTGAAAAATTATTGATATATAAAATATATAGGTAAAGAATTATTAATATATAAAATATATAGTTAAAATTTTAAGGTAAACAATTAGGAATAAATAACAGTTAGGATAGTATATTCGTCTAGTTATCGTGCTTCGCAATCATTGTACCCTATATATTTCTACTACCACTATTAAGCTCCAGCTATTTTTGCTCGTGCCTCCCGTACCACACATGCCTTTATGCTAGATTCTCGCCGGAAAATCCACCGGAATCTTTCCGGAGTCGACTTTTCGATTTATATCCCAAAAGGTTTCTTCTTGTTATCATGATGTGCTTTATGTATATGATCCTGTTGCTACGAAGGTAACTTTAACCAACTCTATCATTTGGCTTAAAAGCACCATTGACAATTTTACACTGTTTTCTACTATGTAAACATTATTCCCTTTTGTCTATCACTGTTGTATGAGCTACTGAGCTTTCCTAGAAATTTTATTCAGAAGTTAAAAAGGAGAAAAATAATGGTAAATATTTAAGTTCTTTTTGCGTTTTCTTCATTTCACACTAAAAGTAACTCTTGTGGCTTAGTCTTTGTGCCTGAGAAATGCTTCCATGGAAGTTTTGGTTTTGCGTATCCTTGAAGCCTAACGAGGTAGATCTGCTAAAGTTTGCAATTTTTTTAACGTTTTCTCTGGCCTGAAGAGCCTAACAGAATTTTTAATCTCTTTGTTCTTAGGGTTTTGTTATGTTGTAGTATATTGTAGTATGCTAGTGACTTGATTTTCTTAATGTTGTTGTGCAGTACGTAGTCTGAACACTGAAGCTTCTCTTAGTTTTCTGGTGAAACTTCCAGTTAGTTTAGCCCATAAAGCTGCTATAAAAACAGTGAATAAATATCATGTAAAAGCTCAAGAGCTATGTGTAATATAATAATATCTTGCTTGGCTGAGAAGTCTAAGTTTGAGACATGAAAAAGAAACAGGCAAAGGCAAACTAATCAGTACTGCAAAAAATTTGGAGTAGAATATATGTTTTTCTCTTTCTGTACAAGTTAATGGCTTGCAGCATTTCAAGACTTTTTTTCTTGCAAATTTCTGTTTGGGTTTTTGTTTTGTTCTTATTGATTTTTCGTGTCCAGCTATTACTTTTCACATGCACACACAGTTCTCTCATTTATTGCATATGTTGGTTTTGTTAGTATTATCTTCTTTCTCTTGACCTTGTGTGTGGATACTTTCTCTGTAAAATTATTTGTGTGTTTTCGCGTGTGCCTTTTTTAGCTGTTCCTCTATATTATCCTCTCTAATTCTCTTGAAAGCCCAAATTTTTGCTGCATTTATAAGCCTTGTTGGGATCCATTTAGTTCAAAATTAAATTCTTGATATATTTTTTTCTTTTTCTTTTTTGGGTATTTCATGCAGGAACCATTCTGAAGCACATGAAAATAATTGGTGAGCTTAATGGGTCTCTCTTGCACTTATGGGCGGAAATTAGCTAATATCTGGCTCTTGTGTGTGGGCGATTAAACAGTTATTGTAAGAAAGAAGACACCTCTAGGATCCTTTCCTAAGAGCTTCCCGATAGTATTTGGTGGATATTCAAGAATGTGTATCCTTTATAGAGTTAGTGGGCGTTTCTAAAGTTTGCTTACCCCTTTTGATGGAAACGAGCAATTCGAGGCCTGACTTGCACGTAGTGCAGCAAAACCGGCGTGACAAGTTGAGAAATCATCAGCACACTGCGATGGCAGACCAGCAACCGGAGGCATACAACACACACAGATTGGGACAATTTTCTGCTCATCAAGGATTAAACCCGGATTCTATGCAGTTTAGAGGTTACAGATATGACTATATCTCATATGACCCTTCTGCAATCACTTCTGAGATGCTCAATGTGGTGGCAACAAGTACTTCACAGGCTCTATTAGCAGAGAAGGATGCTTCTTTTACCCATTTATCAGTCAAAGAGAGAAGTAGTGGTCCACACAGTTGCAGCAGTACTTGGAGAAGTGTTGTTAATGATTATACTTGTGGATTAGCTGGAACTGAGTGTAATAATAATACAAGTCAAACATTTGTTGGAGAAAGCTTGTCGGGTGCCATGAAGATAATCAACACTCCATCAGCAGCAGCATCTACTAGTTACTTTGGTTGTCATGAAGTTCAATCATCCTTGACTAATCAATCCAGTGAGATTTCCAGCCAAAATAGTCAAAAGCATTATGGCAATATGCATAATGATTCACCTTCACTTTACCAAAACCAAAACACCCTCCAAGAGATTGTCACCTCAGCCACTGTTGGAAGCCAGGAGGGGAAAATGGTGTGCTTTGCTCCTCAGAACACAAAAGAAATCGGCCGCCATTCGTGGACAAACATTGGCAATGAGCTAGTGTTACTCCCGACTTTTTCAGATCCGTGTAACCGACCCCACCTAAACTATTCCTCTGCTCCGCGGGGGGTGGTTGGAAACCATGGTTCTGGCACGAAGGCTTTATCATTATCTCTGTCATCGGTTCGTGTGGCAAACATGAATGCAGATTCAAAGAGTTTGAGATCATCTAGCCATGTGTGTTGTGATCCAAAACCATCCATTAATGGCGACAAATCTTTGGTGGGGATCACTTCAGCTGTCAATCATCGAAATGTAGTAGGTCCCCTTGGTCCCTTTACAGGCTACTCAACCATACTGAGATGTTCAAGATTTTTGAAGCCAGCACAGGAGTTGTTGGATGAATGCTTCAAAATGGTTAATCCTAAACCCACAAGGCCTATTGAGTCCAGTGTGTTAGCCGAGGAAATTAGGGTTTCCGGTGATGCCATTAATGGCGATTCACACGAGCTTGGAGTCCAGACTGTTGGCTCTGGTGGCACATCCTCCATTAATGAGAAGAATCAAGAAGCTGCAGGAGGATTAAGCAGCTCAAATGAATCGTTTCATCCTGATTATTTGATGAAGAAGGCAAGGCTATTATATATGCAAGAAGAGGTTGGTTAACTCTACAATATCTTTGCATATTATAACTTAAAAATTGAATTTTCTTTTCGTACATACAATTATATATACTTTATGATTGCAAGATAATGTTTGTTTAGTTGGGAAGAATATGTCATTTTCATTAAATTTTGGTGACTCTGTTAGTTAAGAGACTTTTTGTGATTAATAAATAAATTTGGTCACAAATAATTGATCACTGCCTCAGATTTGTGACTGATTTTTGTTGTTTGGTTATGGAAAAATTGTTCACCATGACGCCCTTTTTCTCTGTCTCTTTCTCTCTCTCTCTCTCTCTCTTTTTTTTTTTGGTAATGATAATGTATAGATAATTAATTGGTCAAATTTTTCTATGATTAATTAAATAAAATGCATATATAATTACTTTTTTCAAGAAAACAGATTTATGAGCTTTGTACTGGCCTTCCTTGATCACTTCTGTGCTCAGGAAATTATTTCTTTTACGATTGCATATCAGCATATATATATATTGAAAAGAAAAAAAAAAAAATCTTATATATACTATGGTTCACATGCATGGTTTGAGTTGCTATTATTAGAAGTGAATTTCTGTGTGTGTGTTTTAATTTGCATTTTGCCCAGTCATTTTCGACATTTAAGTGCAAAATAGGGATAATGAAGATATGGAAACAATCTTTTACTAATATCTCCTAATGTCAATGGCTTGATTTAAGATAAGTGAATAATAAATGGATAAGTTTTTCGAGCAATTTCCAATTATAGAATTTGTAGAGGAATGTGATTTTTCCTGGACTTTTAGAGTAAAAGAAATAAAACAAACTAAAGTTAATTTCCCTATTCTTTTGCAGTATTATTATTAGCCCTATATACATATACATATACATACACGTGCGCGCGCGCACACATATATATAAGGTGATCATATGTGAAACTTTTTCCATGTCCTATTAGCTACATATATGTCAAGTCAGTTTTCTTTTTTTTTTTAAAATTTTTCGTTGGTTGTGATTGTCTTTGACGAATCACTTTTTCTTCTGAAGTGATGGGAGTTTTGACATGTTTGTCCAAATATAGCTGGTAGCACAGTCTCCACAAAATATAGTAGCATAGTCTCCACAAAATATAAAAATACATACATACATATATATATATATACATATAATGACAAGTCTTGCATAGTGGAAGGACATATATACCAAGAACTGTGTTTTTAAGCATTTACACGGAGCGTTGTTGATTTATAGAGATGGAAGGCATATCTTGTTTTCTTTTGCCTATTCAACAGTTTTCCAACACCACGTTTATAGCTTCCTTAGGTCTAGAGAAGGTATATGAAGAAAAAACCCACATCGTCTTGAATTATTAATTTTTTTGGTAAAATGTATTTCACCTTTTGTGTTTGTC
Source organism: Cordia subcordata (assembly GCA_028554755.1). Lineage (NCBI taxonomy): Eukaryota > Viridiplantae > Streptophyta > Magnoliopsida > Boraginales > Cordiaceae > Cordia > Cordia subcordata. The sequence goes on from JAPTOF010000007.1 coordinate 3,875,586, forward strand.
AGAATCGCATAAAATTATTTAAAACTCACTAATTTTTCTTATGTTATAAAATAACTTTGCATATAACATTTTTCAAATTTTTATATTATAGAGGCTATTAGCAAATATTACAGTGAAATCTATGGAACTTTGACAAAATATAGATGCATTTTGCTCGTAATTTTTTACAAGAAGCAAAAATTAGGCTACTTGCATTTCGTATTTAAGGTGCTTTTACGTTATTTTCTCTTACAAGCAAGACAATGATTGCACGTATTCAATAGGATATCTCGATGCAATAACAGGCACGAGCTATTGGAAAACGTATAATTGCCTATAAATTGCAAATCTTTCCTACGTATCTAGCCTTTTGTTTATTTCGCAATTGAAGTCAGTGACTTTTGTTGATTTGCTTAGAGTATTGTGCATAATAGAGTTACTTCAGCAGGTCTCAGTTTTGTGTTTATCGTGCAAATCATGTAGAAATTTAGGCTTTCTTAGGGCTCCTTTTTTTTTTACATGAAAAGAACTTTTCTGCTAAAAAATCACATTTTTTGCATTCAGTTTTTGGTTTGGTTTTTAAGAGAAGCTAAAAATTTTTAAAAAAAGAGTTCAAATTCAACTTTTTCCAAAGTCAAAAATTTTGGTTTCTGAAAAAAGTATTTTCTTGTTTCCAAAAGTTATATAAAAATGTACTTACGAGAGCAGTCAATCGAATGAGCCCCTAGTCCGAAGATATTTGATTTGATTCACTGAAAGTCTGCCTAATTTATTTCAATTTTTACGTCACCTGACTGATGAGAAGAGTATTCGATTGTCTTTCTAGCGCATCTTGTTGCGGCCAGTAGCTGAATGAATGTGCTAGCTGATAATCAACGGTATTTTCTGGCATAGGTTCGGTCATTAAGATTCTCTAAGGTTCCATCTTAAAGGTCAATTGGTATTAGGAGTAGTTCGAGACTTTATATGCTGTACTTGAAACTTAACCCTTTCATGTAGAATAGTAATAATATTGTAACGTCAGTAATGGTGCTTGTTATAAACCAGTCGTCTCTTCCTTATCGGAAATCTGCGTTGCCTTCGGAGCTTGAACAAATAGGCGGTCAGATATTTTCCTTCTCTGATCTATGAAGAAGATAGTAGAACTGAACTGTGCTCTAGTTTGTGAAAAACTGAATTGAACTTCAGGATGTTATTGTTGTAAGTTACCAAAAATTTCACATTATGGTTTTTCAGAATTCAATGATGAATTCTTCAATGATATTCACCGATTAGAGGATTTAGAGTTTGCCTCAGCTTACTGACGTCTATATATATAATGTCATATGGGAAGGTCTGCAGACGGTATAAACAGTATCATCAGCAGATGCAAATGGTGGTTTCGTCCTTTGAATCGGTGGCTGGTCTGAGTTCTGCAACTCCTTATATTTCGCTGGCTCTCAAGATGATCTCCAGGCATTTTAGGTGCCTAAAGAATGCCATTTCGGATCAGCTCAGAAACACAAAGATGGCCTTAGGGGAAGATTTCTCGTCCCCCACCACTGGCACGAGTAATAGCAAGGTTGATACAAGTACATCAAGGCTGAAACTCATAGGGCAGGCCTTTCAGAAGCAGACAATTGGCGGAGGCAGCATGGGCTTTTTTGAACCCCAGCATGTTTGGAGGCCACAAAGAGGCCTCCCGGAACGTGCTGTGGCTGTTCTAAGGGCTTGGCTCTTTGACCATTTCCTCCACCCGTAAGGCTTCCTCTCTCTTCTCTCTTGTGCTCGCGCACACGTGAGTGGGTGCACAAACAGACACTCCCACACATTTTAACACATATGCGCATACTTGAAGTAATGATGATTCCAAGTAAATCTTGTTCTCACTCTAGGTACCCCACAGACGCGGACAAGAATATCTTGGCAACTCAAACTGGCTTAACCAAGAATCAGGTATAATCAGCATTCAGATGTGTCATTGGAGTTTGGCGTTTCTTCTGATGTTTTTGTTGTTTGCTTAATTTAGTTGATGACACAGCCTGTTACACATCCAATATAGTTTTGAATGGGAATTTTTGAGAGTTTTACCTTGCAAAACAGAGGGCTGGTTGGAAACTGGCCCGTTAATTTTGGAAGGGAATTTTTTGGCATTGGAGAATTATCTGATCCAGATTTGGTGTTCAAAGATGGCGAAAATCCTTGTGATCTCCCGATTGCGGTGGAATTTTGCTATTTTTTTTTTGCCAATGTGTAGTCTTTGGCAAACCATTTGTTTTGTTTCCCCTTGCCTGTTCTTCACTTAGATTTCCATGTTTTCCATCTCTTTTGTACTCCTCATGATACTATCTATAACACCAATTTGTGTTTTTGAGGGCAGGTCGCCTATTAATCTTATCAACAAAATTGAAGACATGATCCTCGTAACCTGATCACCTACTGGTGATCGTCTGATTGAAGTATGCATACTTACTATTATTTCGATATGTATGTAGAATGCGTCAGTGGCTGATTCATTGATTTTGATGCACTAGCTCTGCAGTTAGCTTGATGAGATAATCTTTTTTTCCTATCCTCAGATTTCATTCATTTCATTGCCCGGGGGTATGGGGAAGGGACTATCCAAGCTTTGACTTGTTGATGCAGGGAAATTTTTCGAGATCAAGGGGATTTATAATTGATTGGCTAAGATTTTGATTGCTTAATCCAGGTATCAAATTGGTTTATCAATGCCCGGGTTCGTGTGTGGAAACCCATGGTTGAAGAAATACACATGCTAGAGACGGAAGGGTTGGCCGGATCAGTGTCAAATGCCAGAAAAACTGATAATGAGAAACTCTGCAGTGAAGGTGTCAGGGGACGAGATATTGGCCAACAGTTGAATAAGCTTAGCACAAGTTGCACACCAGATGGTCAAACTGAATGCATAATAGATTTTGGCTCCCCATCAAGCGCAGAGAGCAGGTTGAATCCCCAGATGTGGAATCCAGACAAGCGCTCCACAGTCGACTGTCACACTCCTGCAAATATGGAAGGATCCCTGGTGAGTTTTATGCCTTACCAGCGAAGTGGAATTGAAATTGGGAGTCTCGGAGCCATCTCATTGACACTAGGTCTCAGGCAAAGCGCCGATGGCTCACAAGATCAACAGCAATTGCAACAATCGCAACATCATCAGTTTATGAAGCATGTTGGGGGTCATCTTATTCATGAATTTGGATAAATTTAAGTTGCAGTTTTGCAACGATTTTCTTAGGTGGCTTATGACAAAATAAGAGCTCGGGTAAAGCTCCTTGAACCAATGGTGCAAGAGGCACGAATCAATAGCTTAAGGGCAGTCCCACTGGTTTGTTGCCCCTACCCGTGCCAAACCATAAGTTATTTTTACTTTCTCCTAACCACGCTTAGCGGGAAGCCAATGAATGCACAAATTAGTTGGCGAACTGTGATCTTCATCTACCAAGGCGTCGTCATTGCCCAGGAGATGATTATAATGGGATTTCGACTTCTACATTATTTATTTAGTCCTGGCATTACCTCCATGAAAACTAAAAGAAGAAAGCTAGCAAGCAAAGTTATTGGTCATTCATCTGAAGGGTGCTTCAAGTTCACTTGAATTGTGGTTGTGATATAATTTTGTAAGAGATTATCTGCTGGTATGCTGGCAAGTCCCGGTTAATTGGAATTAAAAGAAAGATTAATGGTAAAGAAAGTTGCCTAGCTTACTTGCTTTGTCTGCATGCCTCTCAGATGTATACTAGTATATGACCTACGCATTGCACGGAATTATAAATAAATTATATACTTTTTATTTAATATATAAATAAACAAAATTTATTCTTGTACTGCAAATCGATTAATCTATGATATAGTTGGATCTAAAGTAGTTGGATCTACAGTGATTCAAGATTATAAATTCTATACATAATTTGTTAGTGCCTGGTATGCATATGTTTAGAACGTCTGCGCACATGTTAAAATTTTAAAATATAAAACAAATTCAACATCCGTTGACACATAGTCCACTAATATAAATGAATCTCTGCCTTTGTTTATCGTGTAATATAAAAATAGTTTGTTTACGGACAACAATTAGTCTTTGCTCTTTACAAGACTACGAGGAATAAAGCTAGGCCTTTATCGCGAGGCACCTTGCCTTCTAAGCTTCAATAACGTATATTGAATTTATAAGTTTCTGAAATTTTTTTCATGCCCCCCTTATGTATGCATATGTATATATATACACACCAATAACAAGGCTATTAAACATTATAATCAATGGAGATACGTCGGCTTTTTAGTGTAAACAGAAGCATTTTCATCTTAAAGAATATAGAACACGATTGTACTGTAGAGTTGATATAAAAATGAAGGGAATATCTTTCTTTGCATCTTTTCATTATTCATACTTTTTCGAGATCTTTTGACATGTATAATTTTATTTTTGGACATGTCAA